>VCCP01000008.1:0-1200000 GCA_005765155.1 Zelopaecilomyces penicillatus | reverse complement strand
GTTTCTAGTCCCTTTAGACAGAAGCCGTTCCGCCAATGGTAACGTGAAGCCTCGTGTCGCGACCGGACAGCTTTACGCGGTGGCGTCTCTCTGGCCCACAGAAGGTGTGTTAGGGGCGCGGCTGACAGCTCTAGAGAGAGGTATAAATCGGGTAAAATGGGAGAGAAAGATAGGGGCGGCGGCGGACTGGCGGGCGAGCAGCTTTGCTGGAATGGCACATCTGCACTGTAGTGGGGGCTCCTGCAGCGGGCCAAACGGGCCATTCCAGGGACCCTTCAGGGCTCTCCAGGCCTTCTCCTAGCTCAAGCGATGGAGGGACATGCAGCTGTAGTGCGCTGTGGTGCTCCTAGCGGCGACGCCTTGCAGCGGGGCTTGCATTAGACCTGATCGCTCAGACAAACGACGGACAGACGGACATCGAAACATTTTTGGTCAGTCCATCATGTCTATCGATTCGTCAACTGCATGAAAAAACGAGTCGAGCGAGCACATTCTCTCACATACGTACAGCGACGTGCCGCCAAATGCGTCGGTTTACTCTCCTCAGCAAAAGGAAAGAAAGAAAGAACGAACGCGTTTGATACCCGCACTCGTGTTAACTAACCCCTGATGCTCGCGTGCGCGCCATGCCGTGTGTCTTTCATCCCCATCCCCCTTTCTTTTCCCCCAGCGTTGCGTTTATAGCACACGCAATCCGTTCACAATTCACAATTCGCTGTTCACTGTTATACACCTCTCTGCCCCCCCTAACAATGATATGATTCCAACCATGAGAAATAAGATCACTCACGGAACAACCATGCTCGATGTGGACCAGACCTCCAGATCCAGCGATCTGAGTATCCTTTCCAGCATTGACTCGCTCATATCTTCTTCAACGTTCCACCGTCAACGTTAAAATGCAAAACATACATCTATGTCCTCGTCAGAGCTCTTCCCGTATGTATCATGGATTCAGATCCTTGCCGGCTCTGATGATTCAGGTCCGCCGTGTGTCTTTATTTGTGCGCCATGTATCCGTATTAGAGGCTTATGACGTGGGAATACCATTTATTGTCTGCATGTCTACTCTGTACTCCGTAGCTTGTGGAATAGTCAAAAAGCCCACAGAACTAGAACATACCAACTACACGTAGTCTTTAAACATGCGTCCCCTCTCATTAATTACCAGCCGTGTGAGGTTTGATTTGATGTCCACTTTATTTACCAAGGCAACGATCCACTCTTGTTTCTCCCCATTGCCAATAATGATGTCATGCAACCAACCTCGGCCTAGCCATTGGCCCGTTGTTTGATGAGAGAATAACTCTTCCTCTTACATGAACTTGATTTGAACTTGCAGTATCACATACTTTTAATTCCACAACTCTCCACCGGTGTCCTTTGCAGAAAGGACCAAAGTCATTCGGCCATTGTAATCATTTCTCTCGCCTAGTGGGATTTGGGTAATTGTCAAGCGCGCATGGTTCAGCTCTACGCTTCGAGAACTATACCTGGCTAAGCATGGCAGAAGCTGTTTTGTCAAAAAACGAATCAACAATGTTATGACCTAAGAAAGCAATCTATAGAATTATTGTAATGGAATATTCTGATTGATAACATTATTGTGTTCTTTTTAATCATTTGCTACAGCATTAAGTAAGAGGAATTCGCTCTACGCAGGGTTAAGCCAAAAGGTCGACGTATGTAGAGGAATGATGATATGACAGCAACACAACTAGGGTGAGAGATAGTATCATTTTACCAGATATGCCCCATGAAAGTGTTGTCGTAGCGCTGGGAATTCGACACGTTGAAAGCATCAAGCAACCCAAAAAAGAACAGCACCAAAGGTTGGTTGAAGAACTTGAACGCTAGCGTGAACGCGGCATCTAAAAACTCGACTGTCTTGTTATCGCCTCCGTATACACCGAAGAGTTTCCAGCATCTATCTGAGAACAAAAAACAAAAAACATACAACAGCCGGTGTTCGCTGGTCGTCACCGACCCAACTACTAATCTGCCGGTTAATGGTTTGTCTATGGGAGAGCGGACGGGATCCCGAATTCTCCATTACCTGTGGTCGTATGTGACTGACTTAAAAGTAATTCATCTTATATATTCATTCGTTCCTAGCTGTGTCGAAGATAAGCCGCCACCTCCCTGACCCTAACCCTCCTATCAACTCAATAGTTATTGCAGCTGGTCCGGGATGCGATTGGAAAACTAGGGAACTGAGGGCAACTTTTGTTTGAAAGACCTGACCACAAACTGGCTCTGTTCAAGGTCGAAGGCAATGTGATGGAAGAGTAAAAAAGTCCGAACAGAGACTCAATGCTGACGCTCCAGCATCCATATGTAAATCAGTCAGTCCCCAGTTCGCCGTCAACGAAATATCTTTCTGGTACCTTCCTTTTGTTCAAAATGATATAGAGTTGCTACTCTTCGGAACCTCAGCGCACACTTATTGGTTCGATACAGCCACATTGGGCGAGGATAGGATATCAAAAGATACTAAATAACGAGAGCGGCGAGATTGCCGGTTGATAGGCTAATTAAAAGAGGTCGTGGGTGTTCTGCCAGACACACCCAGGCTAGGAATTGGAGGGGAAATTATACTTCTCTCTTTGCTTATACTACCACTGTATCATACATAAACAGAGAGAACATGGCCAAGAACTATAATGATGTGGTATAAAAAGCGGAAGGCTTTTAATAGAGGCATTTATATATACTAATACTTAGTATATATATATAAGTCTTGTATATTAAAACTGCTCACTTACTCACAGAGCTTTAAGTCGCTAGATACCAATTCGGGCCACTACTATTTTGATGACTGGGTTGAACACACCCCCTTGCTAGTTGATTAAGCTGTAGCTGTATAAGCTGCACTTAGGGGGATTGAACTGTATAAGTAGATAGGCCATACCCGGGCTATTTGAACGGGGCAGACATCATCCAATTCAAGTTTTTCCCCCTTCTACCCAAGAATTTTTCCAGTGCATTCAAAAGACTAGCTATTAAAAAGCTGTCTTCTTTATTTGATCAATTATGGGATGATCAATTGATCTCTCAAGTTCATTTCATCATATCGCCGCTTCGTGGCTTTTCTTGCCTATTCAATCCTTGCGGACTACGCTAGCTACGCAACTACCTTAAAAACACACTGCAGTTCTGTGGGTGGTGTTGGTGTTGTTATGTGTGTTGTTTTCCCTCTATCAAAATAGCTTTATATCTTATTTAATTAAAAAGATTTATATTTATCCTTTATATTTTTAAAGGCTAAAATAATTTAATATTCTTTTTTTTTTAGATATGTAAAATTTATTTAAAAGGCTTAAATAAGGTTATTAATCTATTCCTTTTTATTATTAATACTTTTATAGTATTATAATTTAATAATATTAATAATCTTTAATTTTTTTAGCTAAGAGTTATCTGAATTATTATAGTTTTAATTAGATTATAATTTTTTTTTTAATAGGATATTAATAATAGAAATATTAAAATCTTAAGCTATTTAAAGATAAAGTTAAAGGGTATTAATCTTTTTAATCCTTATAATTTTAATTAGAAATACTATTATTTTATTTTAGGTTCCTATAAATTATTATAAGGGATTAATTAAATCCTATTGATTTAGGGTTCTAGACCCTTAATAGGCTATAGGGTTTAATAAAGTATAATGTTTAATGAATTCCCAAGGGATAAACCTAACAAAAAGGGTTTATGTTGGTAGATGAGTCGGGGTATTCTGAGCAATATGTCTGTTATATTGGTGATAGATACCGAGTATCATAACCAGGGATCAAGTATCAGTGTAGTGAGCGGTAGCAAACAATATGATAAAGTTAAAAGTATGTTGATAACTATCTAAGCTATATCTATAGAGTGAAAATTGAGGGCGTATATATACATCGTGGATCACTTGGATCATTTGCTGTGTAAGTGGTGATCCGGGTGATCCAAGTTGCTGGCTTACCTGGCTCACTATTATTCTTATAATGATCCCACTGATCCATCATGACTGGTCCCCTTTCCTCTATAATATATACCTTCCTCAGGTTATATGACCGGCCTATTATATGACTATGTCGTTGGGTTGTGATATGATATCTCCCTCCCAATGGTCTTATCCTCAAGGCCTGTTGGTTGTTCCTGTGTAAAAACATAATCCCAGCCATAATTGTAGGTGTGGTTCCTTTCTTCTTCCTTTATGTTTTTAATATAATGCCTTAAGGTATCTTAAAACGTTGTACTAGTCAAAAGACTGATCAATGCAAGAGTCTTGCGATTCTTATTGAGGGCACTGATAATATCGTCATACCTTATTCCTTTTGTTCCTAATATTACTTGACATGTTGTATGATTAAAGCAACTTCCCGTTGCTTGGAATGCGTTCATTGTGGTTGTTCTTGTGATGGTTCAGGGATAACTATATCCTCAGGTAAGTTTTTCTATTCCATTTTACTTTCCAGAAGGTAACTGGTCTATCTAGTCGCGAAGATTCTATCAGAAAAGAATCATATTAAGCGAGAGGAGGAAGAGATAGAGAAACAGCTTCAGGCAGCACAGGAGGCGGTATCCGCTGCGATAGCACGATTAAGTCGTTTGCGTTGCTAGCATTAATCTATAATGTTGCAAGGTCATAAGATAGTGAAGCAGGGTTTGCAATCGTTGGATGATCTAGATACAGCTGAGCGGGTAGAGTCAGATGCGGTGATTGAGATCCAGTCATTGGGGGGTTTTGACATGATTGATTGGAACTCGATTTTCCAGGACGGCTCCTTGCCCTCTGGTGGTATTATCGCATCAGGGGTTAATAATGGTTCAGGTGATTAGGGGGCTCCCATGAATTTTCCTTGGGTCCAAATCCTTTCCACTTAACCAGGTATTCTTTTTTGCTATTATTTAGCTTGTGATCTATGATTGTTTCAACTTCCTATTCCTCTTCTACTGTGTACACTATGATGTCTGTATATTCTTTTGCGTTGTCTAGTGCTTGACTTAGTAAGGAGATATAAAATACAGGGTATAACCATATATTCTTTGGTAGTGAAAGTTTATAGTTGGTTTTGGAAATGACTTTCTTGACCTTGAATAGTCTAAGTTTCTTGAAATCCAATTTATCGCTTGGTTATATTATTATAATGTTTGGGGAGGTTTTGCCTGGTATATAGTATAAAAGGTACATCATATCTCTCTCTTTAAAGGTTAATCCCTTTAATCTTTATTGATCCATATAATATTTCATTCTATTATGGACGATTTGGAGTTGTACATAGAGTTCTTCATGCAATTATCGTTTTTATATAGCATCAAGTATAGCTTTTTCTGATTTTGGTCCTTCTTGGTATAGTAGGTGAAATGCTTCTGGTATGAATCCATAATTGGCATATATTGGTGTAAGTTATGTTGATTCAGAAATGGATATATTATAAGCTAGTTATATGATTGATAGATATTTTACCTAATTATCTTAGTGGTAATTAATATAAGCGTATAAGTATCCTTTAATAATCTAATTAATCCATTCTATTTATCTATTCATTTATAGGTGATAGGTGGTACTGAGTCTATATCTGATCCTAAGATATCCTATCAATCCTTGCCAAAATTTAAAGGTAAAGATTATTTCTCTATCAGAGATAATTTCCTTTGATAAGCTATATAAGCTTACTATCACTCTATTAAAGCTATAGGCAAGATCTTCTATCAAGCTTGCTTCAAGATAGGGTATAAAGTATAAGAACTTTATTAATCTTTCTATAATAACCTATATTAAGTTATAGGCTACTCCTATAAGGGGTTCTATTAATAAGGGTAATTTGATAATAAAGTTAAATAATACTGATTCCTATGGTCATATAGGTACTGATAGCGGTTATAACTCTTTATATAGTTTATATCTTGCTAGCTTGGTTCATCCATAAGTAATACAGTTACTTATAACCTTCTGGACTACTCATTATAGTCCTTTAAATCCATAGTATCTTTATACTTATTCTATGGTTTTTATGATTCCTTAGTGATTATAGACAGGGGATTCATATAGTTCTTATATAATAGTTTCCTAGAGTTCCTTAGGTATCTAGAGTTTCTTATTATACTTATAGTATCTATCTTTTTATTTTATACTTTTAGGTACTCTTATTATATCTTCTAAGGAGTACACTTATTTAACTCGTTTTAAGACAGGATTAGCTAATATAACTTAGTATATAGTATTTAGTTTTATTTATAGCGCGCTTGAATTATTTATTTGGAAGATTTGTCCCTTATAATAAGGCTTTCTATTATCATGGTTGCTTTATTGGCTTAGAGTGTCTGCTCTGCTGTTTTCGGATCCTTTGCAATGGATGATTTTATAGTTATAATCCATAAGGGTCTCTGTATAGCGGGTTTATTATATATTTAGCTTTTATATAATAGTGAAATAGAAGATATTCTTATAATTAGTAAAAACCTTTATTTAGTGATTGTTTCCTTATAAGTAATATAAGAATTCGTTGAAAGCTTTGATGATAGCTATGAATTCCTTATTATAGATTAGGTAATTAAGTTCTGCTCTATAAAGTTTCTTGGAGTAGAAGGCGATAGGTTATAGTCTGCCTTTGCTATCTTATTATCCAATCTACACTCTAATAGCATAGTTTAAAGTATTAGTTTCAAGTTCTATAGGTTTATCTGGATTGTACATTACTAGTATAGGTTCTTTATAGATTCGCTTCTTAAGTTTTTCAAATACAGTATCTATATCGGATTTCCATAGGAATTTATAATCTTTCTTAATACATTCAATAAGTGGCATAGCTATTTTGCTATAGTTGCGGATGAACTTTCGATAGTAGTTGGTAAAGCCTAAAAACTCTTATATATTCGTAATGTTTTATAGCATCGGCCAGTCATATACTGCAGTGATTTTTGCTGGTTCCATTTGAATTTCATTTAGTGAGAAGATATGTCCTAGGAAGGTAACTGTTTGCTTGTGAAATTCATATTTTTCTGGTTTTAATAAGAAGATTATTATCTTAGAGTAGTTATAATACCTTATAGATATATTCTCTATGTTCTTCTTCTGTTTGAGAGAAGATTAGGATATCATCTAGGTAGACTACTATAAAGATATCCAAATATTCTTGGAGAATGTTATTGATCATACACTGGAATGTTATAGGGATATTGGTTAAGCCAAAAGGTATTACCAGATACTTGAAAAGTCTAAACTTGGTTCTGAAAGTGGTTTTCTATTCGTTGCCTTTCTTCATTCAAATCAAGTTATATGCTTCTTTAAGGTCTAGAGTAGTAAACCAGTTCATTCCATACAATCAATCGTATAGTTCATTAATTAATGGTAAGGGTGTCTGATCCTTGATTATGACTACATTCAATAATCGATAATCTATAACCAGTTATAGCTTATCATTCTTTTTTAGTATAAACATGATAGGGTATCCTACTTTGGATATAAATGATCGAATATATCCCTTTTCCAGCATTTTATTAAGGTACTCTTATAATATTTCAAGTTCCTTAGCATTCAGTGTATAGATCTTGATGAAAGTAGGCTTCTTTCTATCTATAATCTGAATTTTATAATCCTATTGATTATGCAAGAGGAGCTTTATTTCAAGTTCTTTGCAAAACAGTTTGATATACTTATGGTATTCTTCCGGTATAGGTGCAAGTCGTTTTTCCATATCTAAGGGTAATTTATCCTTAGAGTGTTCTTATAATTGCTCTATTATTATCCTAAGGGCGGTAATAACCTATCAGGTTTGTTATTGTCAACCATTATATCGTTTTTTGGTATGATTTCCTGGTAGGAGGCCCTTCTTGGTAGCTATAAAGTATACTTTATTCGCTTTGCTTATTATTATTAGATCTTTATGATTTCTTAGAGATAATACAGTATTGCTCTATTATATCTAGCCTATCTTCTAATCGATCTATGGGTTACTATTAAATAACCAGGGGTGGCCTAATACAAGTTTATATTCTCTAGTATCCATTATATCAAATATAGCATTATCTTGATATCCTTGGACTTTGAATTGGAGATGATCAGTCTCTTTATTAATCTGTCTTTTATTATAGGTGAAGGTATTTCCTTCCAGGTTATATAAGGGATATGGTTCTTCCTTATCCTGCTATAGTAGTTATGTGCGATTCATGGCTTTTGGTGATATATAATTGCCCATTGCTCCGCTGTCCACTAGAGTATGGAAATAATATCCTATAATCTGTATTTCTATCATTAGTTTGAGCTTGTTGGTGCTTGTTGTATAGAGGGTCTTTTATAGGGGGTCGTGCTATAATCCTTTTATAGACAACTTTACTTGTTTTTTGAGTTTCTAGGATTATATTCCTTGCATAATCCATTGTAATTTGTTCTATCCAAGCCTTGAGTGATTATATAGTATAGAGTTCGATCAGCTTGACTTCCTTTATAGGTTTGAAAGTTAAATTCTTATTTATAGAGGTTCTTTATTTCCTTATATATACGTTTGTTTTCTTCCGCATATTATCTGCACCAGGGTTTGTTGCAATTGATCATTATCATGGCTTTGCACTAAGTCCTCCCTGGAATACTATCTTCCAGTAGTTATCTTTTATACTATTATATCAGCTTCTGTTATAAGTGTATATCGCACTTAAGGTTGGTGCAATCATATAAGTCCTCTTTTCTATAGTCTATAAGTTATAGTCTATTATATTTTAATTTAAGTTTTTCCTATTTATAAACCTTATAATAGATGGACTTATAGTCTTTGTTTTCGGCTCCTTATCTATATTCTTTTAGGGTCTTGGGGTGTGATTCGAATATGCCAATTCCAAAAGGTACAAAGTACTCAGCCTTATACCAGTCAACGAATTGATCTCCTATAAGGATATTCTTGATTCCTCATGCTCCTATATGGTATAAGAAGAATTTATTCTGGATTTTTGTTTTCTAGTATTAAAAACAGGAGAAATCAATACATAATATCCAACTAATTTCACTATAGAAAACATAATTAGGGTCTAGGAATATATAATTATCTTTGTATTTACTATAATTGGTTTTTAATATAAAGGCTCTTCCAAGGTGGTCTTCTAGGATAGGGATGCCTAGGCCTTCTTCTAATATCTATTCATAAATGTATTTAATAATTATGAGTTGAAGATTAACTCTGTCTATATAGCTTAGTACTTATATAAGTTTGATTACTACTTCCCTAAGGTGTTTATAGGCAGCACTCTTAGGTGGTGGATATGGTATAGTATAGTATTGAGTTATCCTAAGAGGCTCTTTGCTCTTGGATTCTAAAGAGCTAGAGTCCAAGCTATTGCTTATTATTTTATCTTTAACCAGGGTATTTTCATTATCCATAGCAGGGATTACTTATCAATCTGGAATCTCTTTGAAGTATTCTTCCTTATCTATATCCATATCCAGTTATTGGTCCCATTATATAGTACCGGATTGGGTTAGCATGGTTTGTAGTATTGGTGACTATTAGGGTATGGGGTGTTTATAGTTTCTGGGTTATCCTTATCCCTATCCTCTTCATCCTGTCATGGCTAGGGTTCATCCGTTTATAGCTATAATATATACGCTTCATCATGCATTAGGTACTGGTTTTTAAGATTTCTTGTCTTTCTTAGGTTGTTCATATTGCTAGGAGATATATCCATATCCATTATAGTTATAATATTGGATTTTTGATATATCTCTTTTCTAGGTTACATCAAGTTCTATTCTTCCAGGATTCAGGGTATGTCTATAGGCAATGGGTTCTTCTCTATGTCTGCCTTGATTGGACTAGTGTTATGGTTTTCATCCAAAATCACTCCATCCTGATCCTTTGGTTTTCCTTTGTTTACATCATGCAAACTATCTGTCATCAATCTTAATAGCCATTCCAATATACTTGGCCAAATTTTCAGGTCTATCCTCCCTAAAGAGTTCATCCTTGACTTCTTCCTTAAGTCCATCATAGAAGTACTCCATTAATGCATCATCTTCCTAGATGATCCATGAGGTGATCTATCTGAATTCTAAGGCATAGTCCGAGGCTGATCCGCATTGGCATAATAGTTTAAGTTTTTCGATTGCAGCTCTCTCTTTATCTACTTATCCAAAGACTTCTTTGATCATGTCTTCAAAGTTATTGTATTTTTGAAAGATCTTTTTGGTTTCGTTATCCTAGTCTTTTTCCTCCTTGTTTATGTAGTCTCTTATAATAGGTTCGAACCATTTGAGGGTAGCCCCCTCCATGCATCCTACAGCATATAGGATTTTTGCAGATTCCTCCTGTAACTGATGGGGGTAGAACTGGTGATAAGCTTTGAGTTATATTAGGAATATTTAAAGTGATCCAGAATATCTGGTAAAAGGTCCTGGCTTACAAGGTTTGATGATTTCATCGAGGTCTTTCTATTTGGCTTATAACTTAGCTTCGAGTTTTATATTCTTCTTATATAGAGCCTGAAGCTTGGTGGCAAGTGAGGCAAGGGTTGGTTGAGTAATACCTATAATGATTGATTAAGGTAGTTGATAATATTGCTTAGGGTTGCGTAGTAACCCATTGAATAAGAGTTATCAATATGTGATGTTTAATGAATTCCTAAGGGATAAACCTAATAAAAAGGGTTTATATTAGCAGATGAGTTAGGGCATTCTGAGTAATATGTCTGTTATATTGGTGATAGATACCAAGTATCATAACCAGGGGTCAAGTATCAGCATAGTAAGCGATAGCGAATAATACAATAAAGTTAAAAGTGTATTGATAATTATTTAAGCTATATCTATAGAGTGAAAATTAAGGGTGTATATATATATCATGGATCACTTGGATCACTTGCTGTATAAGTGGTGATCCAGGTAATCCAAGTTACTGGCTCACCTAGCTCACCATTATTCTTATAGTGATCCCACTGATCCATCATAACTGGTCCCCTTTCCTCTATAGTACATACCTTCCTTAGGTCATATGACTGGCCTATTGTACGACCATATCATTGGGTCATAATATAAAGCCTTTAATAATAAAGATAATCCCTTAATAATAGGATAAATAAAAGCTATTATTATTTTTAGATAGCTATAAATAAAAGTATAAGAATTATAAAGGGAATTCTAGGTATAATTAGATAGGATTATATAGCTTTAATTAATTAATTAATAATAAGATTTATACTTAAATTAAGTTATTTTTCCTTTATACCCTTTAGGTATAAAAGGCTATTAAAGCCTTAATAATTAATAATCTTCTAGGTTATATATTATAATCAGGTACCTAGGTATCTAATCCTGTTAAAAATAAGTGGGTTTTTCTATATATAGCAGCCTGACCTGCTATAGTCTAGCAGCTTAATCTGCTACAGCCTAGCAGCTAGACCTGCACAGCCCAGTAAGCTAAGCTTACACAGCCCTTATAGCTTAACCTATAAAGGGATAGACTAGTGCTTACTTTCTATTTTAGTATTTGGAATACCTAATAATTCCAAATAGTTATTTAGAATATCTTAAAATAATTCTAAATTATCTTAGAATTAGATAGATATAAAAGATAGAAGGATTCCTAGTTATATCCTTCTTCTTTTTCTATATCGGCAATACAATCACTTCTTTCTTCTTTTCTATAGACTTTTACCCGGATAACTATCATGCCTTTCTTCCACTGCTATCGCTACTAGCTTTAGCTATAGCCTATATTGCAAAATTGTAATACTATTGTATAAAAGAAATATAAGAATTGATTCATTTGACTTTGAAATTTATAAATAACTTTAATCAGCTGGATTTTGATTATTAGTAAGGGCTATTTGTTTATATATCCTCTTATTCCCATAACAAATCATCCAGACCGGTGGTGAATCTGCCGCGTTTAACATCTGCCAGTGAGAGAAAGGTGGTTATGGGAATCACTGAGAGTATTATGGTAAAGACAACCCTGGAGAGAAGTCTGTGAGTCAAGTGAGCTGGAGGCAGAGCCACTTAAGGCTCCTCGTATAAAACCGAGGTTGGTGTCATTGCATATAGGAATTTGGTGCCTATATACAGAGGAGGGAGTGATCCTCACAGCGCTCAAAGCAATTCAGCAAAAGGTACAACTAGCCTAGCGTAAGCCTAGCACCTACTAACTAATTCCAGAGGCTGCCACCCCGGTTTCTCAAGGAGGGGCAAGATCACCTGCCCCCCACAAAAAAGCAGAGCCTTGGATAAACCCTCACATTTTCATCCAAAAAGATCCAAAAAAACATACAACAGCCGGTGTTCGCTGGTCGTCACCGACCCAACTACTAATCTGCCGGTTAGTGGTTTATCTATGGGAGAGCGGACGGGGCTTCTTGCCTCCTATTGCACTCCAGCCGAGGATTCGCTGAGACTTGTCTTAGCGCCGGAGGACCGTTTACGAGGGCCCACTCTACTCCGTATGCCCCTCCCCGTTTACATCGGTCCGAACCCGGTATGGCTGCATTAGAAGTTTATAAGAAGTATAATTTTCTCCTTAATAAACAGATATTTATTTCTAATATTGTTATTGTGTTATAGGCTATATTGACGATCAGTAAAATCATCTGGGCAGGGCTTCAAGGTTGGGTATCGGGGTTTTTGAAGGGGGTCTGGTGCAGGATATTCATCAGCCTAGGAGGTGGCGGCACCAGCGGGATTGCGGCAAGGCCAGCGGATGGATGCAGCGGTTGGTTTGAATTCTGATGCTGGGCTATAGAGGATAGGTAGCTGAAGGCGCCGATGGACTGGAGCATAGAACATTTCAGAATGAGACCATTGATTACAGGTGGGCGGCATCCAACTAATATGGCAATTGGCACCAGAGGCCCCAAATGTTATTCCAGCTATGCTATGAGTTTGATGATATGAGCCCTATGGTTTTTGACCAGTAGTCATGTTAGTATTTTCCTAGTACTAGCAAGGGTCCCAGAGATGTAGACTAACATAGACTCCGTTCTTCACTCATCGGGACCCTAGTCGACTATTGTTTAATGCGAGCCATCATTTCTTTGAGAGCCGCCTCCCCATCCACAGCATTTTCACCACCCTCGCTGGCCTTTTCATGACCAGAAGTCTGAATGACCCGGGAAAATCCTCCTTCGTCAGCACGTTCGTAATCAGCCATTTCGCTAACACCATTCACAGTACGGTGCGATGTCATTCTGTCCGAAATGTCGGCGGCTTTCTTGTCATCATCTTCGCTGGTGATGCGCGGAGTGGGGTCTTTTTTCTTTGGCTTGTTTAATCTGTTGAAGTCGTCCAATGTGAAGGAAGTCAAATTGGGGTTGTCTGCCATGATGATATTGAGGGGGGAGTGCTCTGGTCTTAGTTTCTTGGGATGGGACTCGTAAGAGGTTACGTTGATTTTTGCTCAAGCTAATGTCAGAACAGCTTCACAAGTCGATGAAACTTGCAAATGCCACGTGTTATATATATGTTGTTTACGAATACGAAACTTGGACGTGGCCAAGTATATTTGTCATCGGCCGGCTTGTATACTCTCCCGAGCTGAAACACAGCCCTCATACCATGTCAACGAGCCTGCTGTCAGGCATCTATTGACATGGGTTTGGATAGCACGCTGCTACCTACCAGATTGGCTAAATAGTTTTTCTTTTTCTCTGTGCCCTGGGACTGCTTCGGGGTGCCTTTTATTGGACAGTACATCTCCACAACATGATGTCAATGTCTCATGGAGAATTATAATGTGCCACCATCACTAATCATCTCAAGTCAAGGGGCATATACATAGGTGTCGCAGACAGCGAAAACTTGAGTAGGCAGACACAACAGGTGATAGAGTTCACTTAGCATGGATGCGTAGGTATTCTAATAGGCTGTCACAACCCAACAGCAATGTCGTAGCATGTAGTCGATCACGTGATAGTATAGCGTCATCATGTACGTACCGAGGACTGGAACTGTATGGAAATGGATCACGGTTTAAAAAGTGATCCAAACGGAATAGCTCACGTTTCCGAGCGTGATCCAGCAATAGGGATTCTATGTCGACGAGCATTCATATCCAAGTAGTCTTGGCTAACGCTTTTCTTGATGACAGACACGGACCATTAGCAGTCTCTGATACTCTGCACAATGGAACATAACATCTCTCTCGAAGAAGGGATTACAGGAATAGATAATGACTTGTAAATTAGTACTCTGTAGAGCCATAGGCATACTACCTTATGTAGAAGCGAGCGCTGGTCATTCATAATGCGCTCGCCGACCACCAGTCCCAACTCAAACAGACGCGACGCGTAGCGTTCCTACACGTCGCAATGAGATTCCATGAATGCCGGTTCTAATCTCAACTACTTCCAAGTATCCTGCCAGAAATTAACCTTAAACAAAGGCCATGGTTGCCTATAAGGGCATGCATTTTAACAGCGTGTATACCACAAGAGTCGATTTCTCAATTTTCTAGGATGCAAAGATATAGTAATGAAATACAAATCCTCTTGATCTAGCCGCTTAGTTAGAAAGAGCCATTATGCAGGCCGTTATGAAGTTATCACGATGCTATTGTATAGACTTTAGTATTTGCTATGCAATAATTTTTCCCATGCCCTTGCACTAGAACTTGGTGCTAAGGGATAGTGGTTTGGTACACTTAGCAACATGCTTCAAAAAGGGATAAGTAACGGGCATACTTCACCGGTATCGGATACGATTGAGAGTAACGGGAATAGAATAAAACAGCGTCTAATCACGTGACTTTACGGTGACATCTGAGCACAGGTTCATGTGCATTATCATCACAAAACGGAATCCATAGACTCGAGAAATGGAGATCAAGAATGCTACCAATGGATATCATCACGCTAAAGTAAGGAGCTTGACGGGATCCCGAATTCTCCATTACCTATGGTCGTATGTGTCTGTCTCGATGATAATTCGTATTATAAAGTCTTCGGGCATTTAAGTTACGACATCAACATTATGCCAATCCATGACTTCAATATTTGACTCTTGTGCTTATACATCCGACAGTACAGCACTTATTTGTCAAGATACATCAAGGCCTCCACCACCCACAGCCTTGATATCCGCCATATGTGTATCATCTAACTACTACTAGGTATTTCACCGCTGCTGGAACCCCCAAAATATGCACTTCTGCCAACTTACGTCGACTCAAGCTTCCCCAATGACATGGCTCAAGATGGCTTCTTAAACATACCATAGTGTGTAATATATGCACAGGATAAAAAGAGAACACGCCCCAGACTATTTTAAATTAACAGATTTACTAGTATTATGACACTTCCTTCAAAGTTATTGTAATATCTAGCTATATCTAACAATATGTAGAAGTCTCTGTACAGTTAATTATACAGGCACTGTTATATCAGCGTTGGTGTTATTCACCTTGTTGCCCATTCATTCCCTTAACCTTTCACATTTTTTTTGTAAAATCATGAACATCATGGAGGGGGTTGAATTGAAGAATTTTCGTGAAGATGGCTAGTTGCATCACACATGGCCCGTTTTGACATAAACAGCACAGCTAAGACGACGAAAAATATTCTATTAAGGACATAGCTTCTCCAGCTCATTTGCTAAACTATTAATGGGAGTTCAGTAATATAGCTTTAGGCCCCCAAGCACACATTACCTGAGTAAAGGTTTGCCATGGTTGACAGATAAATTCATCACCAGTTTATAGTTCAAGCCCTAAACATGAACATGCTAGTGACCCATACCGGTTCGAGTACACAGCAACCTCAATTATGCGGTGATTTCCTAAAATCACCCTGAGCTTTCCACCAGAAATCATGAATTCTTGATAACGAGTTACTTACTGAGAGAGGAACCGCCGATGGGCCATCCATCCAAAGAAAACTATACAATCCCAGCTGTGGAATACTTAACTCGGCCAGTACATGTCCATTGCCGTTGCCTGTCTATGATCAGCGTTCGCTCATACGATAGACATCAAAGTGATTACCATCAATTATGGGATGTTCACGCGTGACAGCTAACACAGCAGCTTCAACCTTAGTTAAAAACTATCATTTGAGTCAAAAGAGATCTGACTATAGGTGCTTCAGAGAACACTGTCTAACTGTCCCACCATGTACAGCATAATGGCAGATTTGAGTGGGCAAAGTGTTCAAAACGGCGCCATCATGGGCTACTTTCATCTAGATTGGTAAGAAAAGCAGCAAAAGATGTGAGATAAAACATAATATATACCAATTCGTTATTGCCTTAGTCAATCCCAGTCCACTCAACGCCAGTCCACATCCCTCATCAAACTATTATTCTACAGTTCATCCTTGAAAAACGTCTCCTCACTTCCTTCCGTCTCCTGTTTTCCATTTCCATCGTCCGCCTTGGGCTTCTTCTTCGTATTCGCTGGCGATCCCAGCTTTTTCTTCCCCTTTACTTCCTTCCCACCGGCTGCCTTCGCAGTCGTCTTCTTCCCCTTCTTATCTTTCTTCACTGCGCCGTCCTTTGTGTTGATATACCCACGTAGCTCTCTAAGTTCTTCATCAGGTAGTTCCACAATCTCTAGCTGCCAGCCGTCGTCGCCCGCCAATTCCCGCAGTTGTTCGCGCATTTCCTCAATTACTTCCGGCTTGAGATCCAAGCTCTCCAGCTGTTCCGCCGTCAAAGCTTCCACTTTGCCGCCGTCTTCTTTGCTGGCGGCACGTACAAGCACCTCGATGAGCTTCTCCTCGGCCGTTTGTTGAGTCTTGGCATGGTTTCGAGGAGGGATTAGCTTGGCGGGGGGTTTGCCGTCCTCGTCAGCGGCGGAAATGACCTTTCTCGCCCCAATCTCGATCCCACCGACGGTGAGTGCCTGCTTTTTGCTGGGCTCTAGCTCTTCATCCTTCTGAGCTTGTTCATCGGCATTATTTTGAGATGGTTGGCTTTGGCCAAGAAGCGGTGGCAGTGGTTTCCCATTGGCTGTGATGAGTTGACACGTAATGGGATTGGCCTTGGCCTCTTTCGCTGGCAGAAACGCAACATCATCACACAATCGAGGCGTATTAACGACCATCACATAGGCACAAATCGTCACCTCCTTAATCCAGCCGATTCTGTCGGCCTGTAGCCCTGGAACGCAATGATATTGGACATCAATCGTGCGCTCCCTTCCCGTCAAGTCACAGATTGTGCCACCCACTAGTCTCTGCACAAGGTAGCGTTGGTCGCCTTTGATTTGAAGCTCGGCCGGCAGAGGGCGTGAGTCGCTATTCTTCCGGGACTGTTTGCCTGACGAGGCGGGTATCGCGGGTGTTCGGCCAAGTACGAACTCGGCTGTGTGAGGATCACGTTTGGGCGGCTGACCCGCGGGCGTTGAAGACAAAGCATGGAACTGAACAATCTCGTGGTTGTTGCAGAATCTATAGCTCCACCAACCTGACATGAAATATAGGCAGGAGTCTTCAAGCGAATTGAGCAGATCCCAGCCGTTCGCCGCTGCACGACTAAGCTCCCGTGCCTCCTCGGCCTTGGCCAACGCTGTGGCCGTCTGATTCTCGGGACCCGGCGGATCAATTAGGGGTATTGAACATAGATATCGAAACGGCGCCATGTTAATAACCTCATACGTCTGAGGCACACCGACTGTCGCCTTGGCACCAACTCCAGGTTCGTTCACACCGGTTTCCGCAGCATCGCCGGAGGTTGGTTGGGAGAATTCGGCAGCATAGGTCGGATGAGGAGCATTGCCCTCTAGCAGGGCCTGCGCATCACGCTCGGAAACGGCCTGTTCAGAAAAGACAATCTCAAACTGCTTCTTGGTCAGCCTACCGTTCGAGCGCTTTTTCGTAAATCTGCTGTACCAGGAGGAGGGGTGCGCACCTGCGGAAAAGCCAAGAGATCTTCGTGAACGCTGAACCCGTGGGAGCGGCCCCCACAGAGCTGCACCAGCGCCAGCAAGACCAAATTGAAACGACGCATCTTGCCGTAGTCTGTTCTTTTTTTTTTCGTGCTCACATAGAGCTTTGGTTATGTCGCCATGTCGAACCTGCGCAGTTGGACAGCAACGCAGTAGTGACATGTGTCATCGCGACAACTAAAGGGCCGATGTTTTGCCGGCGGTTGTCGCGGGGTGGTTGTGAGCAACACTTGGAGGGGCTAGCGGTGGTGCGTTGTAGTGTGTCTAGAGTTGTCTGTGTGCTCGCGACTCCAGAAAAATCCAGTTTACGAACGCCTGTACGCGATGTTCTTTTTCTTGCTTTGCCCTGCTTGATTAAATATTGCGTCATTGTATCATGCTGGGCGTATTTCTTCCATCTTTCTAGAGTTGCTACTGTGGATAATCAAGCCCCGATAAAAATTCCCCGAAGGAGGCTCCATTCAATTCAGGGTACACCCTTCACCCTTCACCCTCCGCTCTTCAACTAATAGCAGTTCCATCAACCTAGCACTGTTGACGCCCAGTCGTGGGTGGCTGCCAAACAAGCAAAGCGAATTGAAGGCAACACAATCTCTCCATGGCCACCAAAACGTGCAATTATTGAGGTCCACCGTGGCGCTGCATCCTAACAGCGCAGCCAGCAAGTCACCGACCCCGGAGTCCATCAGATGACCCTAAAACAGCGCTCCACTGGGGCGGCGCGCCGTCCTCACTCCCCCACCCCCCCTCAAGTTGGCAGTCGGATGCACGCGATACGCAGGTACATGTCCTTGGTGCTGCGTTTACGTGGAGGATATCCATCTTGCAGAGGCGGCGGGTGGTAATGGGCTTGCTTGATACGAGGTCGGAGCCAAGGGAGGGGGGTGCGTAGCAAGGGGAGGCGCAGGCAAATGAGAACAAAACCCACGCGGGAAATGGAACCCTTTTCTTCTTGGGGGATCGGTTTAGGTGCAAAGAGAATGATGCCTCGCGTGGTGGGCTGTTGCCGTCATTCACTCCTTGAGCGAGAGGCAGATGGATCTACGTAGTAGGCAAGGGAAGGGGGCGGTGCTAGAACAACGATGACAATGATGATGATACGTATAATGAAAATGCATAGCAGCTGGGAGCGAGCTAGCAGGTTTGTTTGTACGACATGACAACTCCCACTACCCGGGGGGTTGACTGAATCATGAATTGAGACCGGGGACCGCTTCAGTAGGGACCGGCAAAGACGCAATTTCCAGAACAGAAAGGTGAGGGCTGCTCCAAGCTTGGGACACCGCTCTATTCTCTCTCTCTCTCTCTTTGTGGCGATGCAACCTGACAAGGGCGACGATAGGCTCATGGCCACTGCCACCCCGCCAGAATTAGCCTTGCAGGATAGTTTGGGCAATGAGAGCAATAGTTTCGTTTCAGCGCCGCTGCACCCGCCGCCGGCTCGCTCAACCATCATCATCAGGCTACAGAGTTTGTACTTGTTGTTATGCTCTGCCCGCCACCTCTCTTGCACGTCCCGCAACATGGGACAGACCCAGGATGCAAGAAGCCCAAACAAGTGAACAACCTTGCCAATTTACAACTACGTACACCAAAAAGGCAAGGCAATTTCAAGCAGCAAAGAAAAAAGTGAGGGGGCAAAGGCATTAGCGGCCGTCTGCCTCACCGAAAATCAATCAGCACAAGGAGCCCAGAACGAACAAGCCGAACCTTACCGCAACTTTGCCGTCGAGACGGTGTAGAGTCTTTTTTATTATTTTGTGAGAAATGATGAACGTTGCAATCCATGTAAATGGCCGGAATATGAACAGGGTCGGAGATGTCAGCTTCGGACAAAAAAATTGACTTGAATGAAATGAAACACCAAATAAGGCACACTGAAGATAGAGTTTGGATCCAGGGCAGGGAGGGGTGGAGAGTCGTGTGACGTTTTCGGGTCTGGCTGCTCCTCTCACGGTTCCTGGTCCGCGCGACAAGCCTTTTTTGTGCCGCGATGCTTTTGCGCTTCTGTGCTTTTCAGCCTCCTCTGTCTACATACATACGTATACGTAGGACAAAAACGCCCGCCGCGACCCTCTCGGGCATGGAGATACACCTCCGCCAAAAAGGCGGCACAGGAACACGTTGCGCGGCGCCAGCTGCATACGACTCTGGGTGTAGTAGGAGCGCAGCTTGGGGGAGGGGAGGGAAGGGATTGGGAGGCAGCAGAGGCCATAGATGCATGCATGCATGGCTGGCCGCATCCGGACAGACATGAGAGTTTGCTGGGTGACTGAGAATTTTTATTTGATGTCGTCAGCGTTGTGTGTGGCTAGGACTACGTGAGATCTTTGATACAGGCTGAAGTTCTGTGCAGTTCTGGCTGGTTAGCTCAGTGTAGGACTTTTCCACGGCAACTCGTTGCTTCCGGGCCTTGATCTCAAGTCCTACAGTCAGTCGTCACTGGTTTACGTGCTGATACGATTTTAATATCACAATTGATAACCCCGAGATAGACGCGTAAAGCCTGTCGTCACTAACAAGGTACCTTCTCCCCGAATCAAATGATTTGTATTACTTATTTGAACAATGCCATTGTATGACCTCATTTAGTGCTTGGCCATGAATCGTCACTTTTACCCACAGTGTTTGCAACACAAATAAAACAATATGGTAACCCCGCGTACTAAACCCGGGGAATTCTTTTACGAGCAGCTCCAGAAAGCATAGCATTTTTTTTAAAGACTTGAGGTGGCAAAACCATGTGGTCGCTTCATATTGAGGGGGGGTGTGTGCACAGGAAAACCCATCAGAGCCAAGGAAAAAAAAAGGATACTCGGAGATGGATCCGAGCTCTCCACTTTGGGTAGGATTTCAAGATACAAGGATAAGACAGAATCGTATCAAATCAAATCAAATCAAATCACGAAAAAGACAAAAAAAGGTGACAAGGACAAGGACACATCAGCGCGGCTATTTCGATTTGTAGCCGAGCGAGAGGGGCGAGGAAATGCACCTCGCACGCGCGCCAGGAGACCCCCCCTGTCCTCTCCTACCAAAGATCGTCCGTTTACCCATTTCAGCCACACAGTAGAACTAGCCATGATCTGAGAGGATACGCGTACTGTATGTGCTGTACGTATGTACGTATGTATGGAATTCATGTGCTTGGCAAAGATGGACCGGGGGACCAGGTGAACAATTCACTTCCACGGGAGCAAAAGTTGGATCACGACAACGCCCCACGGGATATCCGCTCATTTCAAATCTTATGTTGTCTTTTCCCCTTGCTCTTCCAAAAATTCTAGACCCAAAGCCTAATTCAAATCACCAACTTTTTTGCAATATCATGCTCACACTTCTTGGCACACCCTAACAAAAAAAGAAAACAGGGCGTTTCATGGGATTGTGGCACCACCCGGCGACCCGCCACAAACGCCCGCCACATTCACTCACTCTCACTCCTCCGAACTCTCTTCACCCAAGTCCGTGCATTGCCGCTTTTCAGCTTCGTTGGTCTAACTAAGTGTATCAAAACAGAAATAAAAATAAATATTCTACAACGTGTTCTCGACTCTTTGCTGATCCTCTCATTTCCCTGGCTCCGATCGCCCAGCTCCCCCTTTTTTTTTCGTATTGGTCGGATCTCGTTGAAGAACATTCATCTTTGGCTCGCCAAGCCTATCCCTTGTTTCATTGTGAGGCCCGCCTGGGGCGTCATTCCATGTCGATCCATCTGATGATCTTCGTAGTCTAGACCCTCCTCCAGAGCAAAACTAAGAATACAAAGATACAGAGATACAACGCCTCAAGCACCGTTTCTTTATGTGGAGTTGCCGCTATTTTCGGCTCCGCATTCGCGACAGGTGTACGAATTGAGAAACAACCCCCCCGCCATCCTAAAGATCACCATAGAAAGAAAGAAAGAAAGAAAAAAGCCACAACAAGGCGGCGGCCATCCCCACCAGCGCCCCACGCAATCTCCTAAAACAATCGACAACTAATACTCACAACTAAAACGATTATCAACGAAACTCACCACCGTTACCGGTTTCTTTTAGTGTGGTGTTCTAACGATTGACCCACTAAAAGAGTACACCGCATTTGGCAGTTGTCTGCTGTTGTTAACTCAAATACAACAACCGACTTTACAGAGTTGCTGCGTGTAAAAAGAAGCATATGCATCTAGGCATGTAAAGTACGTAGCACTTTTCCGTCATCAGCCCGCTCTCAAAACCGAAACAGGGCCACGCCATATCCAGCTGCAGAGCCGCGCTCCTCTCCCTTGATTTCTAATGGTAACTGAAAGTCCAAAAGTAACTCCCCCTATTGGCTCAAACAACACAACTCCGTGGGTATACAGGCCTCCCCCACTCTATCTGGCTACTTAATTAGTAACTAATACGTACTCGTAACTCTCATCTCATCTCCATTTGCTGATCGCCAAACCCCAAGCTGGGCTTTGTGTCTGTCTGTCCAGCTGTCAAAAACGGGTCGCTGCATGGGGGTGTGGGCCAAGCTCCCCCCCCCCCCCCCCCCAATCAACACACACACACCCCTTCTGGTTGCTGCTTCGCCAGCCTCACTGAACAAGGGGGGTAGAGAGGCTCCAAGGCTCGCCAATCAATTCTCCTTTGTGGGCCTATGCAAGCCATTCATTGCTGTGCTTGCCTCACTTCTTCACAGGCATCAACCGACAAGGTAGGTATGTACGTATTTACGTACTTTTCGTAGTCAGTCTACCTACGTACTATAGTCTTTCTGCTGCTACTGCTGCTGTTACAACGTTGGGCAGACGCCCATAGAACCAAGAGGAACAACTCCCGGGGGAGGCACCTCGCATACTACGCTTATTTCTGCAGTAAAAAAAGCGCAGGGACAAGAGAGTCTATCCCTTTATTAGGCAAAGAAGAGACGAACGAACAAACCAACTCTCATGTACAGCACACGCGGCCCAGCAAAGCCAGCGAAAAAAAAGGGGTGCCGTGCCGTGCAGCAGTTAGCAGCAAGTAAGCAAGCAACAACGCACAGCGTGTACGGCTGTTCTATTGCCCACTGGCTCTCTTTCGCTCCTAGCATGGCGGGGGCTTGGCAACGAATCCGGCGCAGACAGGGAAGAAGCGAGCAAGGGGATAATAGTAGCAAAGATGACAATGAACAAGAAACCCAGAATGAGGCTCACGTGGTCCAGGCCCTTTGGTCCGGACGAAGCAGCACAAGAGCAGCGGCACAAGAAACTTGCCGAAGCCGACCGAGGTCGTTTTGTTTCTTCTCATTCATTTCACTCCTTGTTATTAGTTGGGCTCTCTTTTGCAAATAGTCGCTTTTTGCTGGGATGGGAGTTTCGGCATGCCAAGGCCGAGGCGCAGCAACCGCTTCAGTTAGAATCTCTCCAAACAACTCCAGAAACGCTAGCAAGAGACTTTGACGAGGTCAGACGTCAACGCCTTCTTGTGCCCGCCCCCTGGTCATTCAACCATTCACCAACCATCATCAGTCACTGAAGCCAAGCCCATTTTGTGTTTGTTCCCTATCGCATGCCTATGATAAGACAACGATAAGCAAGTCGATGATAAGGGACGCGTCGCCGTCATCGCTCCTCGCCGCCTCCCTCCTCCCCCCCGTTTCCCCCTCCACATTCCATTTCGGCGCCCACGCGTTCCACCTACCGGCAGTCGCTGATAAGGAAATTTGTGTGTAAAGTGCCCCTCCGCCTCCCCGTGAGCCTCCCCGTGTGGCCATCAATTGTGAGTTAGCGCGGTCTTCTTTGTTGTAATTTCAGGGCGTATTAAGTCCCTTACGAAGGTGGCGATGCTGGATGGCAATGAGCGTCTCTCAAACTTTAGAATTGAGCATGCAAGGTCGCTTGTTTGTCTGCCCCGCCGTACTCTAAATCTTCAAAACGACGCTGTCATCGGCAAGGCGGCCCATCTAATTGTCTATCTATCCACCTGTCTGTACCAAAAGAAGGGCCGTTGGGAAGCCGGAGGCGAAAAAACGTCAACAAGGTCAAGTTATGCCCCTCCACCTCCCCCCAATAGGCTCGGGACGCAGCCACGATGCTGTCACCGAGCCCGCATACGATGCATCTCGATCACCCGTTGCAACATGTCTCCACTTGTGATTGGGGCGCCAGCGGGAGCGCGGCGAGACTAGTTTGATCGCTCGGTATCGCGGATTTCTTGACTCAGCCAAATGCAGCCGAAACAAATATTATTATAACATGAGAAATGGCTGGCTGGCTGCTGTAGGCAAGGGGGGGTACCGATGGCTGAACCGTAGTCGTGGGCCGTGGTCCCCATCAACTCCTTGTAAATACCCTAGCCAACACATAGGATAACTTCCGACCGGGTAATATTGAAGCTGCTAATAATAATTGCCTCGAAAGGGTAACAAGGGATGGCTATTTGATGACATCGTAGGGTTATGTTTGTTTCCCCCCCTACCCTGCCTCGCCTAGACTTTGTTACTTTACGGATTGTAACTAATATCTGTTGTATAGAGTTTGGAGCTAAAATGACACTGACACGGAAGGATGATATCTGCGCGGACGGTCACACAGCCTAGTGATATTATTTGTCGGCAAGGTTAGTTGGCCAATGTTGGTTTTCTCAGCAATAACCAGGCTGGTGGTTTGTCCGATTCACGAGTCTGGGTGTACGACACTGACGCAGATGCCTTTTGTGGCGGTGCCATCAGGCAATTAGGTAATAATAAGAAAAGTGAACAAATCGATGTAGAAAATGAGAAGAATGACTGGAAAAAGCATAACAGAATGAAACAGAAAGAAAAAGAAACAAATGCAGGAGTGGTGAAGTCGGTTCCTGCTCCCCGGAGGAACGGGTGTCTCATTCTCACACACAGGCACACACACACAAGTGTGCAGTCCAGTAACACACACTGACACAAAACGCACACATGTGCAGTTGGTTGGACATCTATGCATGTGTGTGTGTGTGCATCATCTCCTTTTTTTTCGGACCCCCTAAGAGAATAGAAACAAGAGCCAAAGATACGGTAAGGGCCAAAAAAAATTGGAAAAACCCTGGGAGCGGATGGGCGTGTGTACAAGGCCAAAAGGGGGGGTGTGTGGGTGGGTGGGGTTTTCCGGAAGCTGTGGCGGGTGGATGGGCGAGGCTACTCTCCTTGTCACAAAATTCCCACGATGGTGACAATGACCTGACATGACCCGGGGGGGCGGGTGTACAGATGGGGGTGACGGGGGATTGATGGCTACGGGCGATGATGATGAGGGGGGTGGGGGAAGCCAGAGCAAGAAAGATAGTTGAAGAGAGCCGGACAGGAATTGAGAAAAAAAGGGGGCGTGTTAAGGAACGCCGTGCCATGCATTGGCTTTCTTTTAGTCTACTGTATCAACCATCCCCTATGAAGAAAACAGAAAAATGATTTTGAGGAAATCTGTTCCTTGGCTTGGGATCCGGGAACGGTGGGCGCGCCCTGAACCGGCTTCCGGGTTTCTTTTCATTTTCTTGCTCATTTCTCTCATTTACGCGCGCCACCAGACCTGCCTGCCACGTATGTAAATGTGTGTAAGTCGAGGGGACAACTCCTAGGTAGGTACTGTCTTTTACGGCACATTGATCCCAGGTTGCTTTAATAAGAGACGCGGAGGGGATTTGTTGCGTTTAGGCAGCGCTTTTCCAGGGCCGAACTGGCTGCGTATTCTATTTACAGGTGTATCGACCTTTTTTTTTTTTTTCGTATTGGCCGAGGTGAAAAAATAAAGTTGTTTGCGCCGAGGCCTGTCTGTCTGTGTAAAAAAAGAGTTCATCGTTTCCCCTTTTCGTTCGGTGTAAGTGTTGTGTTTTTTCCCACAGGGCCCCCCGCCGCTGGATGGAACCCAACAATGGGCCAAGGTGCTAGGCTGCCGAGTTCCATCGACGCCAAGCATGTCTTTTGTTTTTTGCTTTCTCGTTTTGTCTTTTTTGGCATCTTTTTCTTTTCGGTCGCCTCTTTGTCTGTCTCGCTTGCCATGGGCCCTTGTCTCACCTCACTTTTGCTCTGCTCCTCGGAGACAAGAAAAATTCCCCCAAAACAACACAAATGACTGAACCCCCCCCAGTGCCCACAGGCCAAGACATGACACCCCACGACTTTGTCCCCAAGACACGGGAGAGCCACACGCCAACGTTTGCCATGCTTCAACGCCGCTACTGGAACAAAGCCCGCTAGCTAGCTGGATGGAATGATTGGATGGCTGGCTGGACATCAAATCTCGGGCTGCGTCTGCGTCTGCCCCCCCCGTCTGCTGCCGTTGCCATCCCTGGCCGCCCTGGATTTCTTCTCACTCAGGCGTGCTGCTGGCGAGCATCACTTACTTCACACCAGCTGGAGGTTAGGGAGGTCCATGAAATCAGCAGCCGCATCACAGCAACATCCCTGTTGGAGCTGGCATCCCTGGCATGTCCGGCTCACGCCATGATTGCTGATCCATCTCTCTTGGCGGCAATCGTGTCATGCTAGCCCAAGTGGCCAAAGTCGCGGCTGTCGAGAGCAGCAGCAGCAGCTCACTAAAAAGACAATCCGCTGGTGGCGTGTGTCTCTCTCCCTTGTTTTGGGACTTGAAGCGCGGTGCCGGGTCTTGGGTACAGCCCCAGATGCGCTGGAGATACGCGGAGATTGGGATGGCGGCGGGGGCACGGCATGTGTACACTTGTGTGTGCTTGGAGGGTATACAGGTACGGCATGCGATACCTTGTTTCTTGCTCTCCGTGGTGTTTTTTCCTGGGCTTTGGGCTTTTGGTTTTTGGCGGAGCCGCGCTCTGGCACTCGTCTTTTGTGCCGTTTTTTCAACGAGTGACGGTGACGGGACATTTTGCCTGTCGCGTGTGTTCAGTGGAATCTACCCCCAGGATCTGTGGCGACCACCATCCAATTCGATTGCCCACGCCCCCTTAAAAAATGAGAATCCCTTGCCGGCCATGCCATGCCATGCCAGCTACTTTTCATCGCCTTGCCCAAAAAAAAGTTTACACCGTACTTTGCCGCCTTAAAAAAAAAGAGACACATACTCCTATCGTCGTTTTTCTACAAGTAGCCGTCACCATCCCATCGATTTCTCGTCTGATGAGATTTCCCCGCAACTCTCAACTCTCTCTCTCTCGCCAACAACCAACTGCCAACAGCCAACATTGACCAACTGGTTAGCGAAGACTTCAGCATACACAGCAACTACACCATACAAGATACACTACACTATTCAACACTGGAAAATCTACAGCAACATCAACATCAACATTCCCATTCAAGGACACACGCGAAAGGCACGATAGGCACGATAGGCACGATAGACACTTTACGGTTGACAACCCAATTACGTCGGACCCCCTCCGTCTTGCCCGCCAACCGTCAACCGTCAACCGTCAACCTTCAGTCTCCACCTGGGCTGTTATCCTGCACACCCCCCTCCTCTTTTGCCCACACACTCTCTCTCTCTCTCACTCTACGCTACGCCACAACTCCACCCGCAGGCTGGTCAGTCAGGGTTCCGGTCAGGTTGATATAAGAGTTGGGGACCCCCAGAAGCCGTCCGTGTCTTGGACTGGAAGAGCATCAGACGGCCAAAGACGGCATTTGTTATAGCGGTCTTGCACCTACACCGCGCCTAAAGCACGCCTACAACACACCTGCAGCATCCCTACAGTACAACGCAGAGCAGCAACAACGCAGTGCCTCCACTGCCCAACCCCTAACCACCACCTCCACCACCTCTATACATCAACTACCTTACCTACTGCACCACACACAGACAGATAGACAACTCAGCACCACCGACTGACAGACAGACAACCCACCCACACATCCATCTCATACATATCAGTCTGCTGCTCCCACTCTTGTCGACTCGTCCGCTTCTCTCTCTCTTCCTTCTTCCTTCTTCCCTTTTTCTCCAAGACTGCTACTACCAATACAACCTTATTTGCATACTTACCTTAACCGCCATTACCTGCTGCGACTTGTACTCTACTTTGTTTCCTCAATCCCTCTTGTGTGCGCTCGCCGTCAATCATTTATTCGTCTTTTTGTTTTGCCTGTGCACCGCTTCCGACCCATCATCCCCAACCCTCATCTTTCCGTCTTTCTTCATCGCCCAAGTCTCGCCGCCAACTCAACGCAGCCGTGTCGATATCAGGTATTCCCTCTTGACCAACCCGGGTGTCTCACCATTGAATGCCCGCCGCTAGTCGTCATCGACGGGTGTCATCGCTCTCCCTTTTCTTCGTCGCCTCCACCTCGCTCCCGCTAGACTCAGATCATCCCCACAATCTCCCGCCCATCCATCATCGACAAGGTCGCGCACGGCCTCCTCTGCGACGGTGCGTTCACCATGAGCCAGCGCCAGGATGACAACGTCCAGTGGCTCCAACGAGAGCTCGGGGTCATCCGAGCGCGAGCACGAAACATGGAGCTTGAGCTTGAGCTCCTCTGTGCCCAACAAGCCCCCGCAGCATCTGGAGCTGTTGCTGCCGCCAACAACGATAATGTCATCATCGACAATCGCCCCCGACGTCTGTCGCACAACGATGCTGCTTTGGCCATGAGTCCACAGCTCCAACGCACTGGCTTGGCCATGCGGCGAGGTGCATCAATTCATAATCGTCAACAGGGCCAGACCAGATTCGCTGGCCAGCCGCGTGTTGCCTTCTCACCCCCGCAACAACAGCAGCAGCAGCAGCAGCAGTCTTCTGCATCTCAGGCAATGCGTCGCAGTGTATCGAATCGCTCTGAGCCCGGTATGCAGCCGGCCTGGCCACGACGAATGAACCCATCTCGACATGGCCTGCCTCCATCTGTAGCACAATCGGCCCAGTATCTTTTCCCTACCTCCGCAGATGATTTGGGTCTCCTTGATGTTGGCATCAACCCTAGCGATTATCTGACGACAAGCGCCCTGTCAATGGGGAAACCATACTTGGACTCGACAGGCACGGGCTTTTCTCCCAATGACATTTGCAGAAGCCTGACGCCCACAGCTCCTCCGTCTATGATATCCGCCTCATCGGCACCAGACGCGCCTGTGCCCATGACTCGGGACAACAGCGCCTTGAGCAATATTGCCGGTATTGGCATGATACGACGCAGCTCATACGCCTCGCAGAACACTGATATCATGATGGAAGATGACACCGTGGGCTCTTCATCCACTGGTACCATTACCAACTCCGAGTGGAAGGCTGGAGACCACAGTCAATCCCTCATGGCCATCGGTGAGAGTTTCCCGTACTCGATGCCGCCTCAGGAGTACCAGTCCATGGGACTCAATCCCAATATGTTATTCGCACCGGATATGGAACGATCTGAATCCGCTACTAGTGGTGTCAGCATCAAGTCTACCTCCAGCGTGCGTCGCCGTGCTAGGGAGGCGTTGGAAAGAACCGTCATCAATGGGAGGGCCTCTATTGCACCCAAACCCAATGCCTCTCCAGGTGGTCGCTCTTCTGGCAAACACGGCAAGGTGGCCCTCAATAAGTCCAAGTATCGACGCCCAGTGCACCCCAAAGTCGTATGCACCCTGTGCAACGACCATCCTGAAGGCTTTCGTGGCGAACATGAGCTGCGACGCCATGTGAATGCCAAACACAAGGTCACAGTCACAAAATATGTCTGCCGCGATGCCGGCTCCGAGTCCAATGTTGAGATACTTTATCCGCTTTCAAAATGCAAAGCATGTTCGAGCGGCAAGCAGTACGGGGCTTACTACAACGCGGCCGCTCATTTGCGTCGTACACATTTTAAGCCCAAGCCTACTCGGGGAAAGGGCAAAGCCCGGTCAGAGGATAAGAGAGGCGGCAAGGGCGGGGGTGACTGGCCAGCCATGTGCGACCTCAAGCCGTGGTTTGCGGAGGTTCAAGTTGAGGTCGATCAATCTGGTGGCCCCATCCTTGAGTCTGGGCGCAACGAGGACGTGCTCGCCGAGATTGAAGAGAGCCCCCATGAGATTGACCCTGTCATGCTCTTTAATCAGAGCAATGGGGGCATGGGACAGCTCAACTTTGGTGAAGGAAGCTTTGGTATGTCTGTTGGGCAAAGCTTTTCTTCCGCCCTGAGCCCCGGATTGAACCTAGGCGAGTCTCTGATGGCTGCTGCACCTTATGACCCCAGCAGTTTCAACTACTCGGGTTACCCAGACGTACCTAATGCAGCTGAATATGCAGTTGCCGATGGCATGTACGGGTCGGACACCCAAACCGCATTTACACCTTCTGATTGTGATGATTTGAGCCACATCGCAAGTGACGTAGATCTCAACATCAACATAGATACCGACAATGACCATGGCATGATTGATTATTGACTTCTCCGCCTGGTTGTTTTGCATGCATTATTTCCTTTGGTCTTTGTTTCGACGGCTCCTTATTTTCTAGTTGCGTCAAGTTTGGGCAGCCAAATGTTTAAACAGGAAAACTCTGATGGAAAACACCAAAAACAAAGAAAAAGAGTCAAGAGGTTATATTTCAAGGGGTGGGATATCATGAGGAGGCCAAGACTTGATGAACCGCATGAAAGTGGATGGCTCTATGGCGCAACAGCACGCCAACGAACCAAGGTTGGTTTCAGAACAGACGCTTCATTCTGGGCGCAGCGAGAGTGTCTGCCTGTTTATTGCACACACCAACACCTTGAGGGAAGCATGCTACCTCTTACATCTGGCACCGCATTCGACTGGTTCATCCCTTTTCTATTCTGCATTGTGTACATTTGTTTTGGGTTCTATTCTCTCCGTTTTCTTTTTTGCATTTTGCATTTTGTGGGCTTTTTTCTTCATGTTGAATCCCTCATGGATAATGTTGGGGATACGTTTTCGACCTGCTGGGACAGCGTCATACCAGGCAGGGCCTGAGACCAGGCATCTAACCGGGCCACGGTTACACTTTTCACGTTTTTACTACCCTGATTGAAGGTCATTCAGTCGCGGTGACTAAAGAGATGGATACGAAATGAAATGGAACATGGACATGAAAGAGAGCGAGACTTGTTTTTACTATTTTGTATACATTGTTTATATCTTTGGGGGGTTTTCAACTGCTGCACACCTGCGTCTCGACTCACGTTGGACTGGTGGGCCTTTCCTTGCTGTTTTTCCTTGGTTGTTTTTTCGTCTTGCATTATTACAATGTTTCTGATGGGCTGTTTCTCTTTTGGGATACTACATTTCTTTTCTCTTTGAGTTTTACATTTGCAACAGACCGACAGACTTTGTTTTTATATTGTCTTTTTTTGGGAGCCCGGATTATACATCATGGGCGGACACTTTTTGTTTATTTTTGGCTGGGATTAGAAATAGACGTGGACTTGGGATGGCTGCGCTTCTGCGCTCTGGTTACATGATATACCCCGAGGACTGCCTCGTTTCTTCTGGATGAAGTGATGAATGGATGGATGATTAGCGATTGGTATAATTTGTATGGATGGCTTTTGGTTGTCGTGTGTTTCGGTTCAATTGGCGGTATTGGATTTATGTTTGGATTGTACGGTATTTAGCATGAATGAAGTTCTTGCCTACTTTACACTTTGTCTCATTGAAGTGTGTGCTTTACATTTGAATGCTGGGATGATATGAATTTTTTCGTATCTGGTCTTGTTGAATTCTTCCGTTACTATGTCAGTCAGTTCTTGCAACAGGTCATAGTGTTTCCGTGACTGTTGCACCCGACTGGATGAAAGGATCAACTTTGACTGGTGTAGACACGCTGCCAGCCACAGCACCTTGTAGTGAACAACCCCGCTAAGTTTTGGAACTTACCTTCAAACGATGAGCCGCCCCTCTCACTTTTTCTCCTTCCATGATTCCATCGTCCATCTCAACGGCGACACGGAAATTCAAAATCGTTGGTCAATACCAAGAGATGATGCGACAACCAATGCGCTGCGCTACATGATTCGCGTGTTTATCTCTATGAGACCACAGGGCTTTGCAATGCTTCATTTTGTAGGACTCTGCTCGCAGCCAAGCGTCGATTGATCACCACCTAAACTACACAAGGCTCTCTCTCAAATACATCTGACTGTGCAAGTTTGCATTGAAGATGCCAGCACTCGTCGGTGGGAGTCGCAAAAGGGACGCAGATACGATGTCGGGGCTCTTACGACGCGGGGATTTTGTTACTCGGCATGTGTATATCTGGAGGGCCTTTGTTACAAGTCTCGACTCTGATGATGATATTCGAACCAACGACGACAGAAGCCGAAGGGGCACCATCATCACAACTGCTACTAGAAACTCCCGCAAGTTATCTGCAACGACTACAGCGTGTGTCTACCTCGCCGTCGCCATCATTGCCAACCACATTCGGCGAATCTTGGCCCCTTGGTTAGGTCAGTTCTTGTGGTTCTCTGCTGTTGCGGACATGAGGGCTGCGCGGTCGTCGCCGCATTTCTTTCTTGAGGATTCGGTGGAGCGTGTGAGTTGGGGCCAGGTGGTGAGGTGGGTGGTTTGGTGGTATGGTGTGAGTGTGGTGGCTAGGGTAGCGAGGGAGAGGGCGTTGGGGAGGGTGGGTGCTGGGGGGGATGAGGTTGATGATGATACTGTTGGTGTTAATGGTGTTGAGATTGCTGGCGATGATATCAACCAGTCATTGCACAAAGACACCATCATAACCCCAGATGAAACTGTTCATCCACGACACGTACAAGACACACGCTCAAACGAACGAATGATGGACATCCACCGCATCGTCCACCTCACTCTCACACTCGCCCTCCTCGAACGCTCTTACGTCGAATCTTGCTGGGCCTCTGCACACATCTACGCCCTCTACTGCATCCTCATCCACGGCAGCCCCGCTCAAACACTCTTCTTCCAACGCACCCTCAGCACGCATATCCCAGAAACCCTACTTCTTTTCATCCTCTTGCTCCGCTGGCTCTATGCCAGTCTACTGCCCAACTTTTACTTCATCATCACCGCCATTTCCAAACAACCCTCGAAACGGGGGGTCTCATCAGAACCACACTCTAAATCATCTTCCTCTAGGGATAGAAGAAGTAGTGGCGGTGAGGGACAACAACGTCGACGACTGTTTTCCTTGTCGATTCGAGTGTTTTGTAGGGTTAATGTACCGTTGGTGGTATGTGCGGTGGCAGTGTGGTATGGGACAGCGTATTTGGTGCGGTATTCGAACAAGTATTTTATTGTGTTGGAGATGAGTGATATGTTAGTGACGTTTGGGTGGTTGATGCTCTGTTTTGGTTTGGGTGTGGGTATGAGAGTTAGAGAACTGTTGTAGGATAAGTTTACTGATGCAAATTGATGGAGTTTGTTTTCAGAAAAAATTACTTCCCGTCCAACGTACAGGTATTTAATCCATCATCCAATTCTGCTCCGATCATCAACTTCTTCTAGGGTAGGCTAGACCATCATCCGACATCAGTCAAGTGCAGAGGGGCATCGCATGCGGGCATTAAATATTGAAATGGTATTCCTAAGCAGGATTGGTAGTAGATATGATTTCAAAGTTAGTTAAATATGCAGCACGAGAAGTGGGATAAAGGTGGTGAAGTTGGAGTATCATGTCAAGTGCTGGGAAGCACTAAAAGTTTGAACTCGCGCATCAATCGTCGTAGTTGTTGGATGCTGTTGGCAGTAAGTACATTTAGTAGCATCTTGACTTTATCTGCAAGACAACAACAACTCTGTATTATGATCTAGTCATTTATAGAAGGCACTAATGCATTGATCAAGAGATCACGTTGCCTTGACTTGCGTACCCAAGAGAATACAATTATATACGCTGGCCACCAAGTATGTGTAGAGACTGACATGTGCATGAACACGGTGAATTCATTGCCACGTCTTCTCTACCCTAGAACGAATTAAAAAGGGTATATGTCATTTCATCATGATCTGCTCGCTCTGTGGCGAGATCTGTCAACGCCATTCCACCCAAACAAGCCAAACAAGCCGTCCGTATAACCCATCGCCCCACCAGCCTCCATCATCACTTCTTCACATTATCCGTCCACTCCCTCATCGACTTCACACCCCCATGGCCCCTTCGAAACAGCGCCCTCTCCCACTCATCCAACCCACGTAGAAATTCCTCGCCCACCGCATCGCCCAGCGCGGTACTTCCACTCGCACTCGCCTCGTCTGGCTTCCGCGCATGGAGTCCAACATCAGCCGCCCTGATGACAAAAGTATTGCGCAACACAACGCCCACCTCGCGTTCGTCAAACAGGTCTAGCATACGCACACCCACTCCATAAAAGTGAGCGCTCTGGTCGCGCAGCGTCACGGCTCGCGGGTCCGCTTTGAGCGCTGCCAACACTTGGTCTGACAGGCAGGGCGGTAGATTCAATGTCAAGGGTGCTTTGGAGTCTTCGCCTGAGGAGGCCAGCGCGAGCATTTCAGCAAGCCATAGCGGCAGTGTCAAAGGTGTGCCGGGCTTCAAGCCGGTGCTTGAGTTGTCGAGATGGCCCAGGTAAGGACAGTCGATTTCGAACTGGCAGGGGACTTTCTATGCGATGGTGTTAGAATTACGGTAAGGGGAGTAGTTGAACAACGCATGGGTGGAATAGCCCAGCAGCAATCTATAGAAGCCAATGGAAGAGTGACATACCTCTCCATCCGTCAAGATAGCGTCAACATCGTAGTAGGACATACTGAGTCCCTCATAGCGCCTCGTCGCTGTGGAGGGGATGGTGGACGTTGAAACAGGCAAGATTGTGGTGGGGTTGTTGAAGGAGCTCTTAAACGTCCTAGATACGCGTTAACGCTGGTAAGCGCACGCTTGCGCAAGTGACCTGGCGAGCCTTATGTAAGCGGCGTAGTGTCGGGTTAGGGTTAAAAGTCAGTCAATGGAGTGAAAGAGATGCAAACAATCTGTTTTGGCAACAGGTGTAAAGAAAACACCGCCGATATGACGGCGCCAGGAGAGTTTAATCGACTAATATTTACAGGCATTTCTGGATTTCTCTTATTATATCTTTTGTCGTTGTCCTGGGTTTCGTTTCATCCTATTACTTTGCGTGACTCGGTGCTTTCTTTCACTAATATTGTATTGCAAAACCATGAGCCATATTTTTTTGGACGCGTTCAGCTGATTTTTAGTCATATGCTTTTAGAATATCTCCACCGTCTTCAGCCAATTGAAAGACAATCTAACGACTCCCGAAAGAAATACCACGAGAATATCCTGAACTTGCGTACTTCTCTGTACTAAATCACTGCCAATTCTGAACTTGTACTCCTCCAAATCAATTGCTGTCCGCTGAAAAGAAACAAAACATGTTCATGTACAATATCGTTGCTTTGATGGTCTCCTTTCATAAAATGTCGCGCGCAACAAAAAGATTGTCGCTGCATTTATTGTTCATGTTGAAAGTAATACCGGTAGCATGTATACTGGGTGGACTTTACACTTAGTTTCTTTCAGCCATGTCAAAGACGAGGATGCTCACGATGGATAAAAGTCGCAGACGCCCTCTTACCGATTATTACTTCAAGCATCGATTCTTCATAGATCATCTTTCTGTCCCACATGCCTTCCCTGTTACCAAACACTCATATTGTTATTCAATTCTGATCGTTTACGAAACATACATTCTTGTCTCATAACACATAATCTGTCTGGACAATACGCTGTTTCCAGACAGGGTCGATAAACGTGCCGCTCGAGTAATATTGATTCGCCAACCCATCCCAACATACGCACTCTTTCCTGTATACTTTAGCTAACCATGGCTCAACGAAATCTCTATAATGCAGTCTGCAAAGACCGCAACGGTGGCCCCCGGCATTGGATCCTCATTCTCGCCGAAGATGGAGCCAAAAACGGCACCTGGTACCATGTGACGGGCGGTGCCGCGATGGACAAGCCGTACGTGCTCGAGATACAGACTAAAAGAGTGGACAGCCATGGAATCGAGAAAAACCACATCATTGGCCAAATCTCGGAAAAGGATGTCAACAAGATCAAGTCGTCTGCTCAGAAAGTGACGCCAAAGTTTTGTCAGAGGTGGGTTGTTGATGTGCTGGCTGACCTTAAGAAGAAGAAGCTAGTGCCAGTAGGAACTTCTGACGGCTGGAACCGCTCTATGGAGAAAGATCCGTATTCCGACAATGGAGCGAATGATGCTTGATTTGCGGGATGCGGCTCGCCTTCTGCGGTTGTTTATGAAGCAGAAACTGTCTAACATTCTAGGTTGCGTGGATGTGAGTGTCGGTAGTATATATCGTGTCAAACTTGGGTAGTTTGCAAGATTAGCGTTAATCGTAAATTTGATGTTGTAAAAACTGAAGCGCACGGGTCAACTGATAGATAAGTGAAGAAAATTGTTATTTCTGTACCTACCGTCTTGCATGTGCACCCTCACCCAGCCTTTCGGGTGTGTGAACATTGTAGGATATTCAGTGGTCCACCTGTCTGGTTGAATTTGCCTAGGTATAATGCAATTAGGGTTCATCAGATAAACCGAAGCACAGGTACAGTTTTGCCTTTTTTTCAAGAAAGACTAAGCAGCCAATCTTTTATTCTGTCCTCTTTAATCTGTTTGTAGTCGAAATCTTCGAATTCCTCGAATTCCTCAGGCAGGAGAGGCAAAGACGTCTCTGCCGCACCAGACATGGCAGCAATTCGTGCTAATACCCATTTCAAATCAAACATGAGCTTCATTTTCTGAACATGTTCTTCCTCCACACTGATATCAAAGACTTGACCCGTGAGCAATTGGCTTGATCCAGAACGGTAGATGTTGGGGTAGTCCGACACGTCCGTGAGCATAGAGCGAATTGTTTCCCTGTCGATACTGACTGTTCTGTCTGGATCTCCCTTGTTTTTCTTTAGCCAGTGAAACTGGAGCTGTAACTTTTTCTTTTTTGGTGACTCTCCTGGTAGAATTCCTATGCATTTCAACCCAAACAGCGATGATGCCCACATGGTATATAGATCAGCGGATAAACTGATCATGTTCCAAGTCTGATCAGAGCAGCGTGTTTTAACACAACAAGTCAAATTAAAAAGCCTCTTTTCAGAGTCCCCAAGAAGATATTTGAGGCTGAGACCGTACCTTCCGAGTTGTAGCAGATAATTCGTCGTTTTGATCATCGCAAATGCCAAGATATGGCAAACGTGTTTTTGCGGTGTTTTCAGAATAACGCACAATCCACCATCTCTTTTAATAGCCTAGAATATAATTAGTATACTTTATAATTACTGAGAATACCGTAGACAATTGGCTTATTACCCTCTCCTTTTGCGTGGCGTTGCGGCACGAGCTCTCTTTACTTGCACGTTGCTTACTTGACGCTGATTTCTCTTCCGTTGTTTTTTTCGCGGCTTCCTCTGCTAGGTGTAGTTCTTTCCGCTTTGAACCTGACACAGAAGTGGCAGTTTCGTTCGATGTCATCAAGCCACGTATCACTGTCACACATTAGATTGTCCTTCTTCATAAAGTACAGAATTTCGACGGAGGTGTAATGTACTTACTTAGCCTTAATAGACCTCTCGTTTTCAGTTGAAGGTCTGTCATGTCGGCATATATAAAGTCCTCATCGCGTGCCATTGCTTCAAGTTTGTGCAGGGGCAATACTAGCAATGTCGATACCGTAAGGGTGGAAAACTTGAATTCTGAGTTTCCTTGTTCAAGAAAATGAGAATCCAATTCTTTTAATGCTGCGAGGCGACGCTCCATTTCGTCGATTGGCATGCTGGGAAGGTATGTCTCCGACGCAGTCTTGTCCTCAAATTGGACAAAATCGCGAATGACTGGGACGAAAAAAAAACAGTTGGGAAGACTTTTTCTTTTTATCTGGCGAAATCTATTTAGGCAGCCGTCGAGAATTCAAACCTTATTAGGCACCTACCCGCAACTCAAGAATTAAGTGTTTGGCTGCATACACCCGGGTTGACTGCTCACTGAATTCGTTAGTAATCTTGGTGTAATAGCTTCTCAGGAGAGTGAAGATATTTACTAGAAATTGCTGAGTATTGCTATAAATTGCTATAAATTGCTAGGAATTACAAGAAAAAAAAGGAAAACATATATTCCTCAGCTACACAAAATAAAGAGGCAAGCCCAGCCTCACCCCGTCAATCCACCCCCGAAGTTCAAGTCCCAGCGGGCCCATCGCTTTGTACGGTGTTGGCGTCGACTTATATGGTGTTGATGTCGATTTGAGCAGTATTGGTGTCGGTTTGTACGGTGCCGGTGCCGGTTGTACGGTGTTGGTATTGGGGCAGTTGGCCTGCCGATGGCCAACTTGCCCACACTCCTATAATCATACTTGTTAGCAGGGGATTTCAAACATAGGATTGTAAATGAAAGTGTTCAACATACCTTGTGGCAGCAGACTTGCCGCCGCCGCTGAGGCGGGTTGAACGCCCGGATCATCATGGCCATGCCACGAAGTTGGGCAGGTGTGGGCCCCTGGACACCAGGTCAGCATTTACCATCCTTAGGTTGAAGTAAAGCAACACAACACGGAATGGGAGAAAAGTTGTTCATGGTTGGAATGTTATGATGGAGTACTCACATAGTTGCGGCGATGGTGGCCCTTTGCCTTGGGGTTCTGATTGTCTTGGATAGTCATCTTGAATGCCCCGACGGGCGGCCCACCATCGCCTGTTGCGGCGTCGTCTGCTGCAGGTTCATTTGATGCGGCATCGTCTGGTGCTACAGGGCACCTGGACTTGATATGACCCAGGTTGCCACACTTCTCAAAGCATACTTATTAGCAGCGAACTTTAGATATGGGATGTTAAAAAAACATACGTTGTGGCACCTTATTTGGCGCCGCCGCTGTCTCTCGGATCACTGTCCGGAGCAAACCGGACATCCCACGAAATTCGCCGTGGCTAAAAGCATTGCGCTGGATACCAAGTCAGTATTTGCCATTCATCAAGCAAAGAAAGCAACACGATAGAGAATGCTATGATGGAGTACTGACACGGGGGGGGGGGGGTTATAAGGCTTTGCAGCCTTGTTGGTCTTGTTGTCTTGTTTTGCCATCTTGTAAATATTGAATCATGTCAGTATTTTTCATCCATCTTGACACCGCAAAAAGAGTGCATACTGACCGCTGCAGAAAGTCAAGGTGTTGTAGAAGAAGAGAAAGAAGGGAAAAAGAAAAAAGAAGATTGAAATTTTTATATGGATGTGTTTGCCAGTTGTCAGGGCTGGCTGACAAAGTGTCAGGCAAACTGCGCCAGTGCGCTGGGATGCGGTGTCGGGTGGTATTCAATCTTCTGTTGGTAACGAATACTAGTCTTGCATTTCAAACACATTTTGATGAACTTTGACAAACGTGGAATGTATGAATGCGTCACTGTAGTCTTGTACTGTAGTTTGGGTATCTTGCAAGCACGAATCAGGGGGGGCGCCGAAATAGTAGAAATACGCTTCGACAATAATATTTGAATGGCAATTTTTTGACGTCTGACTAGCAATACCCAGCAATACCCAGCAATTCCATAGGTACCCATCATTAAAAACCGTCCCACAGCTAAAGATGCCACAAATGTTAAGCCCTTATCGTGTAACAGTCAAGCCCTGACAACTGTGAAGCCCTGACAGCTGTCAGACACACATACTTGAAGACTTCGCGTGCGTTTTTCTTTCCTTCTCTTTTCTTTCTCTTGCAATGCCCTCATTCCCTGCTGCCGTCAGTATATGCCACTACACTTTGTGTGTCTGAATATGGGTATGAATGGATACTGACAAGTAATACAGCAACTATACAATCATACAAGCCAAGCAAACCACCACCACAACCAGCAACTGTGAGTAAACCCCTCACGTCCCTTTGCCCCCATTCTATATATACATTCTTGACGTATCACAATACAATATACTTACCTAGTACTTGGTGTCCAGATGAAGGGTGTGCCGCCTGTTCTTTTGCGGGCCGTGGCCAACCTCCTGGATGTGGCCATGCATGGCAGTAGGAGCTTCGGTCGCCGAAGTCGCCGGGGCCGCCGGCAGATGAAGTGCAGCAAGGTGAGTCGTTTGACGCCATTTAATAAATAACTTCAGACTCGATGCTAACAACATATCAATATGAAGTGCGGCGAACCAGGCCACAAAAGGGCCCATTGCCCCTTGCGGGCCGCGGGGGAAACCCCAACAACCAACTAGCCCCCCCCCCCCCCCCCCCCCTATATATGGCAACATCCCGACCCTCTGGGTCAGAAAAAAAAAAGACACATTTTTTGGCACTGTTTGACCGTGATTGTGTACTCCAATTTCCGTCCGTTATTTCAGTATGTGACTGTATCGACAGCAAAGGAATGGACCTTGACGGATGCAATGGTCTTTACTTTTCCACGGCCGACTGCAACTCTTCTTGGGTCTTGAAAGGGAACTACTCGAGTACTTGGACAGTTTTCCAACAACAGAACTTTTTTTTTGGACCTGTTGCTTATTCATTCAAGGCACCGAAGTTAAAATATCGTCAGCGTATTTGGGGAGTGGTCGATGGGGCGTATGCAGCCAAACTCTTAATTTTTGATTTGCTGCTGGCTTCTTTGTTAAAGCTTTGACGGGTGTCTAGGTTTTGCCGAGTACAGAATAAATAACCTCCGATTTCTTCCCAACCCATTTACAATTTATTTAATTTGCGACAATCACTCTACAGCACAGTCGACACTGTCCAACAATATGGTTGCAATGAATGACTCCCCTCCTGCTCCTGTCGGCATTCTCATGCCAATCGATGAGTTGGAGCGTCGATTGGATGCAATGAAAACGATTTATGACCGATGTGCAGAATCTGAGGAGGTTGCAACTCCCAGTTTTGCCAGAATTTTAATAGTAGCATTCATGGAGATGTCCTTGACCCAACTTGAAAAGCTGGAAAGAAATGAGGACATTGGCTAAAATGAATTAGACGAGTTGAAAAATAGTGCGAAAAGGTTGACAAAGATGATGTGTGTGGCTTCATTGAGATCAGCCATGTCAAAAGTCAATAAAGGTTCACCACTTCCAAACGAGAAAAGTGATAGTCGAAACACGACGCAAAGGAATCTTGTAAGCCTACTCTTTTACAATACCTATCTAAATATTATCAGACATTCTAACAACAGATTTTTAGGCTTTTCAAAGAGATGGGCAGAGATGTGTAGTGCTGGGCACACCAAACCCAGATGTGTGCCACATCTTGCCTTGTGCGATTAATAAAACCCAGAAGAATCGAAATGAGCTCACTAGGCACAGTAATCTTATTAAGTATATTATTGGGGTTGATCCATTCTGTCAGTTTCTAGACCTTTGTCTTGGATGGACGTCAAGTTCTGATAAATCTTGGAACATGATCAGTCTGGCCCCTGATCTGCACAAATGGTGGGCAAGATCAATGCTTGGGCTGAAATGCATTGGGATTAGAATAACAAATGACCCCAAGATGAAAGAATTAACGCTACAGCTCCACTGGATACACAGACATCATCAGGATGACTCGTCAAAACAGCTTGGTATCGACAAGGATGCCATCCACAAGATGTATAGCGGTGTCCCGATGTGCCCTGAAGTCGCGGATCAAATTTTCTACGTCAAGGTTGAGGCTGCCCATGCTGACAATATGCGACTTATGTTTGATCTGCGATGGGCTATGGCGAGAATTGCCGCCATGTCTGGTGCGGCAGCAACTTCACGGCTTCTTCTGCCTGATGACGACGATGATGACTTCGACTACCGGCAGGCAGCAGAGGACAGGACGAAGGCTTGGGTGCTCAGTCTTCCATAGGACGAACTACTGATATTTCCAATGGTAACACCCTCATCGGCTATATTATGACAGTATCATGGATCGTTGGCGGAGGATACACTGATGAAAGCGACACCGAATTCTTGTATAAACGGTGGAGAAGTCTATGGACCATAGATGTATTATGATGGTGAAGCATTTACATGGAAGTTCAATAGAAACCAGCAATAGCCAGCAATTACTAGCAATCACTAGCAATTGCCAGTGATTGCCAACACTCTTAAGTTCAACTTGACAACTTTCACGTAATAAAAGATCCAGCATCATGCACAGTACTTGGTTGCAGGAGCGTGGCGCTAAGAGGAATATGCGAATAGCAAAATATATAATGTGCGAAGAGCAATGCAACACCGAGTAACCGCAGCTCCCCAGTAAAAGTAGTAAAATTATAAAAATTCCCGAATCCCCCTCTTCCTTTCTTTCCATCCCAAACTTTTCTCATGCCCCAGGTAGGGCACAGGGGCGTCAGGCTCCAACAGTCCCTGACCTCATGGCCCCGTTTGCCACATTACCCAAACCATATTAGCAGGAAGCTTCAAATGACTAGGATTGGTTAAAACATAAACGTACATTGTAGCATTTGGCATCCGACCGTATTGGGCCGGCACCGTGATGGGCCACACGGAGAATTCTCTCCATGCAGCCCATCACGTCCAACGACGACTGGACTGTCTAGATACTATATCAGCATTTTCTATTACTCATTCCAAAGGGCTGGGGATGGCTTAAAGAAGAAGTATCAGGGTGGTGAGAATATTGCGAGCTACTTACAGGGTGGGCGGGGCGGGGAGGAGCCATGTTGCTGCTGTTGCTGTTGTTGTTGTTGCTGCTGCTGCTGCGGCTGCCGCCGCGGTTGCCATGATAGTGGCTTGCCATTTTTATATCTATAGGAATAATAATTAATATTTTCATCCATCATAGCATCATAAAAGCAAAAGGGCATACTGACATGGCGAGGTGGTTGGCAACGTTGTAGGGGAAGAAAAACGGGAGGAGAAAAAGGTACAGCATCAAAAATGCAAACTGGCCATTGAAAGACGACGGTTGTGTTGCAGGAGAAGAGAAAGAGGAGAGGGAAAGAGAGTGTTGCTCTTTTCTATGTGGTAGGTACTTAGGTGGGGTCTCTGATGACTCATCAACCCTCGGCCTTTCAAAAGTGATACTGTCCGGGTTCAGGAATGGCTCACTTTTGATTCAGAGCAACCAGAGTTTCTTTACAGGTGGATGGTTGTTGATGCAATCTAATCAGTGGAAAGCTGGGTAACGTTTTTACACACAGAAAGCGTTGAGCAACAAAGTAGCAAATTAAGGCGGGGGTCCATTCAGACAGTTTCAGTTGGGGGAAGCAAGTTGTATGTGTTCAAACAACGCCGAGTAACGGTAGCTCAATTATATATAGCAAAATATGGAGATTATTATAATGGGCCGTAGCCCCTTCATCCGTCCATCCATCCATCACTGGAGCTTTTCAAGCCCCTTTTGGGGCAACAGGCGGCTTGGCGGCGGCGGGAACGGGTTGCTTGGGCTTAAACCCAAAAGGGAGGGGGCAGTCCCTTGCCTTGTGGCCTTGACGGTCGCACTGCCCAAAGCATAGATATTAGCAGGGAACCTCAAACCATGACACTGGAGTGAATTGAAAACGTCGACATACATTGTAGCAGACCAGCTGCTGGCGGCGCCGAATCTCATCGGCCAACTCGTAAAGAGCACGGGGAGGGATGGGACGGTTCTGGACGCCAGGTCAGTATTTGCCATCGATGATTTCATGTGCAGTGACACTGAAAACTTAGAGAAGAAGTGATGATGGTTGTAATAACATGGTAAACTACTTACGGGGGGGCGGTTGTTGTTGTTTCTGCTGTTGCTGCTGCTGCTGTTGTTGCTGCTGTTCTTTTTTACACCAGCCATATTGAGAGTTCTGTAAACGATGGCACATATTAGCATCTCCACGTATCACAGGACCGCAACAGAAAAAGGGCATACTGACCGCTGAAGAAAATGGTGGCGTTGTAGGAGAAGGAAAAGAAGAGAGAGGGGAAATGTGTCCGAGGTTGTTACATTGACATGCGTACAGCTGCCAGGGCAAAGGACCAGGCGAAACAGTTGACAACTGCCTGCCAGATGCCACGAACACACACATTGGTATTGTAATATGCTAAATTAAATCGCAAAAATACGGACTTGGTAAATTGTTTCTCTTTTGCATTGCCAGAAGACAATTCAGATCTGAGAATACATCCGCCACCCAACCACAGACAACTCACGGCGCCATCATGTCCGACACGCCAGACATACCCAACTCAGCAGACGAATTTATAATCCCAGATGATATAGAGGGCCTCACAGAGCCATTCCACCAGTTCCCATTTCTACCAGTGGAACCCCGACTTCAAATCTGGAGGGAAACCTGCAGAGCCAACTATGTAGTCGAGATCGACAGCCCGCTCGACGAAAACAACATTGGCCTATCCGAAGGCGAGGAACGGTCAGACACCCTCATTGTCAACGCCGGCTGTCGGGCTTTGCACACCCACATCCCCCAACCAGCTCTTCTCACAGTTTGCCACGAGTCTCGGGAGGTTGCGCTGGTTTGCTTCACCAGACTGCAGGTTCAAGATGGCTTGCTACAGAGCTCTAGGCGACTAGGCCAGCTTTGGGTCGCCAAGGAATTTGGCTATCTTCACATGAATTGGTCCGTCAACGGAGCCATTGACCTAAGCACAGAGCATAATGAAGCGAAAAACAAGGTGATGGCCGACATGCTTAGCAATTCCAACATGGTTGGTTCGTTGATGGCGTACCCGCTCTACCCATTCACCAAAACGCCAGGAGTGACAAGGAATCCAGACATGTCGACTTGGCCAATGCCGTTCTGGTATGGCAACAAGGAAATGGATGAACACAACACCCACGAACACGAAAAATATGCATTTGATAACTGCAAGATTGTGGTCGCTTCAGTCACTTTGGATTTGGACAAGAAAGCTCTGGCGCAGGCTGGTGTTTCAAGAGACATGGTCGTTTTCCAATTCGACACCCAAAATCTGGAGTTGCTGAGTGTATTATATTCTTTTTGGGAAACAATGACGGCAGACCTAGAGGAACACGCACTCACCGTCGAGACCTTTCGCTACCTCCTTTCGGACGAGTTTCAGGAACGCATGGCATCCTGGACGGAAGAGTTCAAATTGGCCATGACAGCCCTTTCGGTTCGGCATGACATCATGCGGTGGGGACTCGATGAGGTCGACAACCTGGTGGTTGATGATGAAAACGTCCCTCTTTTTCATTCCCCCATCGCCAGCAACGATCTTGCATCGCTGTCGGATGTTGAAATGTATCGGCGCAATCTCAACATGGACCACCCATTAGTACAGGATGTCTGTGCGAACCAACCGACTTTTGAAACGTCCGTTATGCTTCGAATTTGCATGCAGGATTGCCGGCAGGAGAAAGCTGACGAGTCAGCTAGTGATTGAGGGGGGGCCAAGATTAATGTTTTCCATGTACTAGATTTGGTTGGTTAGACTACAATTAGAGATGAGCCTACTGTGTAATGGTAGTTAATCTTCATGGAAATTTTCAATACAGCCAGTGAAGCTTTTGCAACAAGTTTTATTGTACAAAACTAGATGAGACATTGAAAACTGAGCCGCGAGAAATTGCAACCAAAAGTAAACTGTTGCGTTGTTTCCAGCTCTTTATCCTAGTGAGACGAAATGACATGTGTATGACCTCAAAATGACACAACAACAAAAAAGGTACCATAGCAAGAGGAGATCAAAGGCAGCTGCGATGTTGGAGACTCATGTTCTCAATTCACAAAGCGGCCGCTTTTGTCAGAATAACGTCCATTTTAGGTGCATGTGCCCTGGTTGGGGTCGACCCTATTAAAGAAGTGAAGCGTCAGTATACCATAGTTTATACACACAAACCAAGTTGATTAACTTGATTAACTTGATCACGACCAAGAAAAGAAACAAAATCAAAGATCAACTCACTTGTAACCCCAGTTGGTATAGGTAGTTGCGCCACCTCTAGCACAGTTCTGAATCTCCTTGTTCAGCCCGTCAAAGCACTCATTCGGCCCAAGGTATCTCTCGCCTCCCTTGACATGGCTAACCACAAAATCCACCTTGCCGTTGCTGGTGCTGATACAAGCAGTTCTCTGTCCGTTCCAAGTGCTCTGGCCGCCGTAGTCGCCAGAAAGAGGGTCGTTGCACGCCGCGCGAGCGGCAGCAGCGACTTTGGCCTTTTCAACAAAGGAGAAGCCTGTCTCGTAGCATGCAGCAGCGGCATAGCCGGTAAGGGCGAAGAGAGAGATGAGGTTGGAGAGCTGCATTTTGGAGGAGGTGGAAGAGTCTTGTTCTCTTTTGAGGGGGTGGAATTGATAAAGAAAAGGGTGATTGGTTGTGAGTTGTGCGAGTTTTGAGGGAGTAATGGTGATGCTCTGACTTTTTAAACTACGAGCGGGGAGTGATTGTCTTTTTATGTCTGAGGATTCTATCCTAGAGTCATCGCAGACGAATAAAAGTCCAACCCTTGCGCCGTAAGCCCCTGGGTCACTACCCAAAATCTTTTGTATCTGCCCGAAATATATGTCCTGATGTGGTGGTCGAGGAGCCTTCGCCCCCTACAGAATGCGAAGCGCAAGATTTCACCAAGCTGATCGGCCCATGCATTTGACAGGTATTATGCCATGACTCGTAAATGGAGTTTCCAACTCACAGGACGAAATGCATTGCATTTAGACTACTTTGCAGCTTGACAAACTGTGATTACTCCATCTCATTTATTTTTCTAAGCATGGCTGGCTATATTAAGCCCCTCGACAGTCATGGAATGATTCTCATGAAGCTAGAGAGAGAGAGGTACTTTTGCGTTGACTTTTTTATCAGCCTCGAAACTGACTCGGGTCACAAAGACAAGAGTAAAAGAATAAAAATAAAAATAAAAAAATCCCTGCCCGCAAGCTGAAAAGAGAGCTAAACTCAGCGCGGTGCAGATCGGCCATCATTTAGAGCAATGCAATTCATCTCAAAGGCTTGGCTGCGAGTCATTAGAAGCATTTACTTGTGCTCCTTCGCTTCCTTTTCCATTGTTATACCCGGCACGGTCGTAGCGCTTAGGCGGCCTTGACAGCAGATCGCCTCTGAATTATGAGCCGCTGCTTTGAAAACTTTCCGATTGCCGCCTGCCCTCCCCCATATACAAGGCATAATGGGGTCTGTAATATACCGCTTGGAGGCTTGTGGGTTAACTTGAAGATTGATAGGTCGCTCAAGGGTTTGAGACATGATTATGTTCTATACAAGGCAGGTAATCTAGAAATATTCCAGCGTGTGTGTTTACTGGGATGATGCTGGCTCAGAGGTGTATTATGTCTCGCCACATGGTAGTGAATCGATTGCAAGTTTATAGAATCGCCAGAATACGAAGATGGAATATAGTCCTTAGCCTTGACTTGACTCTTTAGCGAGTAAACAGCAAGCAAGCAGGCCGAAATGAACAGACCAGCGTAGCATCAAGGCGAACAGACCAACACCCTCATGCGAACCAGTTCCAAGACCCTGCGTCGAAAATAAACACCAGACTGGTATAGTACATGGCCTATTTCGCAAATAATCACCGATTTGGTATACGCGACCTGATATCGGCGCTAAATAAAGGGAGTGGGCTCAACCACCGGGACAGCCCGCGCTAGAAAAGGGGGGGGACCGTTCAATCGACAGGGGCGGCGATCTGCTTCCTTTTGTCGTAGTGCAGGGTCTAGCGCCGATATGCTCCAAACAGCACACACTTGGGCTGATATGGGATGAATGTTTGTTCTTTTACATGCTGTTTATGTGAGTGTCTTGTTTTTGCCTTGTTTATCAAACAGTTTACAGTAGTTGTCTTTTATAACTTGATATGAACAACGAGCGTCAGAGGACAACTCCACTGATCGCCCAATACACAACTCACCATGCACACACAGGGACTTTACATACGGAAGACATCCTACCCTTGAGCGTGTCTACTACTCCAGGAGTCTATTTCTAACAAGGTCTCTTCTGCTGTACCCCAAAATAGGCCATCTTCTAAAGATATTTCCTTGTAGCGTGGAATAACAGCTCAGAGACTAACAATGCGTCACTGACTCGCCGCCAAGGTGGCTTGCAAACGGGACGCATAAGCCCAAAGACATCGGTGCATCTCCGTGCCATGCGATGTCCGCCTGTTTACGGCTTATGCATCCGGAATGCATCGCCGGGAGGGAGGAGTCATGCATGGGATTCACAGACAAACATCGCCCCCCCCCCCCCCTATACTCTGGAAAGAACCGTCTGGGAGCACAGCATCTATGTAGAGAAACCAATGTCGTGTACGGACAAGCATCACCCAGCCGTGTGATGTTTTTCTATTTAAAGGTGCAATCTCCAACTGAGAATTGGAAAAAAATTTCCTCTCACTCATCAGTTCATCAGCTCATCACTTCTCTCTCTCTTCGCATCTCACCAAACTGTCCAATCTTTCTGCAGAGCCTGACTTCATCCTTCAACTCAACCCAATCTGCACTATCAAAATGCAATTCTCCGTGACCACCTTTTTTCTCTCGGCTCTTGCCTTCAACGGAGTCCTTGCCCTGCCTGCATCTGCTGATACTCCGGTGAGTTTTGTTTTACTCTTGTTGTCTCTTTCCCATATCTTCGTCAGTCACTAATAAGAGAGGCCTTGTTTTCAGAGAGACCACTTGGAGATTACCGCGGACGGAAAGGTGCAACGCGTGACGGCTGATGGCACTTTCGTCAGCAATGTGCCTGTCCCAGCCGACAAGTCGAAAGATGCCCTTGCTATCGATGGCCAATCTAAGCCCCGAGACGACAACATTCTGACCAAGCGAAACTGCGCTGCTCATATCTGTACTACTGATTTTGATTGTCACCCTCTCGGCTGTTCTGGATGTCTGATATACAAGTACCTCTCTGGTGGAATTTGTTTCTAGATATGGGGGAGTTGAGTGCATACAACTTGTAGGTTGTTGTTGTTGGAATGTCATGTGTTTGGTTCAAATTGTAGTATTTAGGGTTACAGCAGGGGTTCAGAAACTGAGATTGATAAGTTATAACTCTATTTGTTGTCTTGTGGCATTTACTTTGGCCTCAATCTCTCACCATGCAAACCAGGCTTTTGCTGACGGGACATGCATTTCTGAAAGACGGACCTTGAATTTAATTGACTCCTTCAATCATATAGCATCAATCAAGTCCTGCAAACTTAACCTGTCAATCTGTACTGTCATGTTCACACCAAACTATTTGTTGTGTCAAGACCAAGAATCAGATGAATCATGAACGGACAGTTGTTGCGTCAGATGACGTTCAGGTGAGCGTAGCCCCAGTTCGTGAATTCGGTAGAATTGACATAAAAAAGTCAAGAATAAGGTAGAGAGCTGGGATACAAGCTTGAAAGGCGCCACCTTGAAAGCTTGGCGGTTGTATAATTTAGTGGAGGTTCCACGATACACAGCATCGACGAGTGCCATCTGCAGTACATGTACACTTTGAAAATATCCAACCCAAGATTAGGGTCGCTTCATTGAGGAGAAATATTCGTATCTGAAATATTGCCAGGCCATTTGTTCTGTGTGGCTAGAGAGTCGATGCTAGCAGAGTAGCTTTCCCAACTATTGAGAGGTCATATGCCGGAGACAGAGCTCCCGGTATCTGCGATAACACCGCTTTGGCAAATGATCTTTCAATTGCGGGAGGATATGCAACGAGAAATGCGACGTAATGTCAGCCTTAAAGCGACAAATGTATAAAGTTTGACATTTTAAGATCGGCATTCCCCCCCAGTTAATCTGTCAGGACCCCCGCGCACCTAGTGCCCATTCTGCTAACCTTTTCTAGTTGTGTGGCAGCAACCTGGTGACCAAAACAACACGCCGCTAAAGTGACAGCCCTTGATGTATTAAGTCGATATTGCTAGGTATTGCTAGGTATTGCTAGCTGTTTCTAGAAATTGCTAATAATAGCTATAAACAATGGAATAATGAGTATGATTTATTTTATTTAGATCTTTAGTCTATCAGGTTGATCCTGGTTGTGATCTTTTCACCCAGTGGACGTGACACGAATTACCTACCTACCTACCTAGATAGTACTCAAAGCGGTTAAGTGGTACTTACAAAATGGTGTTTGGCAAATAGAGTGTGGCGGACTCCGTGTTGCATCTTAACTGCCAGATGAGAAAACATCAGCTGTTCTCAGGGTTCATGATTCAGGGGCAATATAAGTTGTCAAGCCAATGTAAATGATGGCTGGAAATGTACTTGTTAAAACGTATTTGGTGCCTAAGACGAGATCAAGTACAACCAATGACCCAGCAACGCAGGGTCAGAATAGTACTGGTACATGGCGTTCTGCATAACCCGAGTTGCCGGGTAAATGCTGTAGACGCCAACAATATCTAATTGACGAATGGGAACTGAGGTCCGGTGAGTTGATTAATGTAGTGAGTGACGAGATGCGACGCCAATCAAGAATAAATCATGATGTAATATAGATCTGCGACGTGATTAGCGGAGCCAATACTTTCGCTTCCCTGACATCACAGCCGCGACTAGGTACATTAATTGCCTATCAGTACAAGAAGAAACGTCGCACCTGATCACCAACACCGCCCACAATCTAAGCGAAACCTAACAGTAGGGACATCCATACAATTCAATTATAGCAACAACCTGACTGATTTCTAGTGACAAAGTACTGGACGCCATAATAACGCCAACGTCCCCCGCCAAACTGCCGCACTATCACTAGTTCTCAGCTCCCCCCACTAATCCACGGTAGTGTGAAAGCATTCGGCAAATAACAAGACCAAGATTTATATTGATTTTCCGGCATTAGCTTTTCCCTTTCGACTTGTTGCTGAGGAGGCTACTGCAGAAAGAGATATTTTGGTGTATAACCGCTTCTACTAGACCATGTGGCGCGCTTTTCAAAAAATGAGCCAAAAGTAAAGGTCTTCCCCCCTCCTCCTCCTCTTCAAAAAGGCGGTGCATGCATAGAATAGAGGGTTACTTGACCTTCTTTCTAGATGCCGAGCATCCGAAGCTCAGGGCTCAAGATCGCATCCTTTCCTCCGTGAAAACCATCACGCAAACTGGCAGAGTGGTTACGACGATCTTTCACGGACGCATTATCACCACCTAGAGCTTTCCTTTACCTACTTTCGCTTTGCTGGGTCCTACGCGTAGTCTTATCGGTTTTTGTCGATGCAACCCCCCCACACGTTGTCTCATTCGCCCGTGGTCTTACCATCTCATCGTGCATATCCTGGGCCCCTGCTACAACAATGCAAGATCCGAAAGGCATCTTGGGGGCTCTCGACGCACCGCTCCACATCTACCTAATCGTCATAAGCTTCTTCGTTCTCGCTTTTTACAACAGTCTCGAGCTGCAAGTCATAATATGGATGACTTTCAGGCGGTACAAGGGCCTCTACTTCATCAGTCTGCTTGTATCTTCCGGTGGGATACTCCTAGTGTCCATCGTGTCGATGCTGAAGATGTTTGGCATCTGGAGAAACCCCATGGTGTCTCTGGTCTTTCAGGGTATTGGATGGGTGGCCATGGTTACGGGTCAGGCCTTTGTGTTGTATTCGCGGCTGCATCTTGTTGTGACGAGCCAGCGCGTCCTCCGAGGTGTCCTATATATGATCATCATTAATGCCATTCTTTTCCATACGCCAATCATCGTTATTGGGTTCCTGGTGGGTCAACTCCTTTCCTTTTCTGTCAGGGATTGCCGAACGACACCTCCAAAACGCTCTCTTTGGTAACTAACAGTCTTTTCATAGGCAAATACCGCTTCTCTTGCCGCCAAATACGTCCCGATCAATAACTGTCCGTCATACACCCCGTTGCGCCATATCTGTCGTGACTTTTGCTGACAAAGACATCCTCCAGCCATGGAAAACGTCGAAGTTATCGCATTCTCAATACAAGAATTCATCATCTCCGGCATATATCTATACGAGACGCAAAAGATCCTCAAACTCATTAGCGGCTTTGCCATGGAGCGAGCGCAGCAGATCATGTGGCGGCTGATCTACGTCAACGTCCTCATTGTTATCTTGGACATTGCCATCATCACGGCGCAATGCACAAACAACTACATGATCCAAGTCACGTTCTAGGACTTTGCTTACAGCCTCAAGCTCAAACTCGAGTTCATCATCCTCAACCAGGTGAAAGAAGTCGCGTCCAGTTTAGCATACCCCGCCACACCGATGTTTAGCGGCGATATCAGCACTTCGTATCAGAGGGCGTCGGTCTGAAGACGCCTTGGAAGGAGAGGGTTTGAACCATACTCGGCTATAACTGTGGATTATTAGCATCTGCGGCAGAGGAGTTAGCGTCCACACAGGTTGTCGTTGCACCAGGATGGAATCTGTCTTTAGGGTCTCCATCGAACGCGTACGAAACACGCACAAGAATACCGAAAAGCGCATGGAAGAAACGAACTTGGCGTGCATCTAGAGCTTGTATGAAGACAATTGTCATCCGCCTCAGGATTGGCCAAGTAGAAGGCAAGGAATGCAGCCAGACTTGACACACAAACGCAAGCAGGTGAGCCCAGAGATCCGGCGAGTACGACGATGCTGAAGAAGCCTATCAATATCACACTTTGCAGTGTCACATATCCTGCCAAAGAGTGCTCGACTTAGCTAACACAATTTAGCACACACAGTCACACACCTTGCATCTACAGGACGTCATCCAGATTTGTCCGATGGCCGCGATCAAGTATTTCACCCATGGAGGCTCATATGAACGCCTTGCGACGGCCATGCTATTCAGACAACATATGGAGTCAACCCGAAGAATCCAGGAGTATGCGCTGTTGAAAATAACTGCGCTTTTGAATCAGTGTTTCTTTCGAATACCTGATCTGAGTTTTAGAACCCTAGAATGCGTTGACAAGATCATGCGGTCGGTGGTGATGATATTTGCTGATTTCAAAGATAAAACCGACCAGCTCAAAGTAGGTACTTTGTACCCTTTACGGGCGGATTCTCGCCAAGGCAGCTGGGTTAGTCAGCTCTCGACCTTAACCTCGACCTCCGAAGGCCGAACCGCCGCCCCCCGCTAATTAGTTGCAACATTGCTAGACTCGCCCACGACAGCTTCGGGACGCGAAAAGTTGATCGCGAACGTCTTTGTCTCGGTAGGCGGAGATCGTGGCGCTACAGGAAACAATTCTGAAGATATCTCCGCCGCTAGTGCACCAAGTAGTGAACAATAACAGATTCGAGAGTCTTAATTATATATTTCTAGAAATATCGAGCAATATCTAGAAATACTAAAAATACCTATCAATATACGGTATTATCCAGCATTAACTAACAATCTTAGTCTCACTCAATAAACTATCCAGGCCGTTTGATATAGTTGAGGTGTGTGTTTATCTCCACCTGTTCACATCAGCATCTCCCCGCCTCATCAGCCACACCGGGCTATTATCCAGCCACATATCCCTCTCCCCGCCACAGCACCACCACCCGCCGTAATCAGCTCACCCTGGATTGGTCAACATCCTCCCACCACCCAACCCCACCCACAAGCGCTTCCACAGAAATGCGTTAGACCCAAACTGTAAAGGCTCGGCTATCCGAGCTCCCTCTCTTCCCGAAATCTTTTGACATCATCATCCGTCACTCCATTCCCATCCCCATTCTCATCCCCATTTTCTAAGCTAAAACGGAACCTCTTTCGCGGGCGCCCGATTCAAAACGAACTCCAATTGGTAAGCATACTTCGAAATCCAAACGTCAATTCCAATCACAACGTCATACCTTCCAATCCCACTTCCTCTTCCATTGAGTATTTTTGAAGCTCCAGATCCCCTCACCAACATCAGTTTCCCCTCCAGCAAACCATAAAGCTCACTCTCGCAAAACATTAGACATTTTCCTCCCCGCTCCTCTGCGACTCGCAAAATCCGCAACCATGTCGTCCGCACTCCTCCGCACCGCACCCGCTCTCCGTGCCGGCCTCCGCGCTCGTGCCGCACAGCCCATCGCCGCCATGGCTAGCACCAGCTTCGTTCGCGGAAAGGCTACGCTGCCTGACCTGTCATGTAAGAAACCCTCTCAAGCCAGACCCCTCCGTATTACCAACTACTCTGTATCTCTCTCTAACAGTGATGGTTGTGCCTGCACACTAGACGACTATGGTGCCCTAGAACCCTTCATCTCCGGCAAGATCATGGAGCTTCACCATTCCAAGCACCATCAGACCTACGTCAACAGCTTCAATGCCGCCACCGAGGCCCTCGAGGCCGCTACGTCCAAGGGCGATGTCAAGGCCGCTGCTGCACAGGCCCCTCTCCTTAACTTCCATGGCGGTGGCCACGTGAACCACTCTCTCTTCTGGGAGAATCTCGCTCCTAATGGCAAGGGCGGCGGTGGCCAGCCAGAGGGCAAGCTGATGGTATGTTTGGACTAGTTACTTGCCCTTGGCGCTAACTGAAAGTGCATCCTTCATGACCATGGATCAAAGGCTAACGATTCCCCTTACTATTAGACTGCCATCAACGAGGACTTCGGTTCATTCGAAAACCTCAAGAAGCAGGCCAACACTGCCCTCGCAGGCATCCAGGGCTCTGGCTGGGCTTGGCTCGTCAAAGACAAGACATCTGGTGCTCTCAGTCTCGTGACTCGTGCCAATCAGGATCCTGTCGTTGGCAACTTGGAGCCTCTCCTGGGAATTGATGCTTGGGAGCACGCCTACTACCTGCAATACGAGAACCGCAAGGCAGAATACTTTAGCGCCATCTGGGAGGTTGTCAATTGGGGAACTGTTGGCAAGCGATTTGAGAAATAAATTCCCACTATTATGTTATGGAGTCAACGAGAGGGCATTGTTTGCCTCCACTGCACATTGTCGTAGGTAATCCGATTGGACTTAATAAAGCTAAAATTATGATGTTTTTTCATCTCCCAAGTATTTCATGTCAGAGCTAGCCGAAATCGAAAAGCGAATAACTCCCCAAGCGCCATTTCCCACCGCCATCACCGACCATCACAACCAAGATTCTTGTATAAACAGCTTTCTTTTTCCCGGGCCCAGTAGCAAGAAGCAAACATGCATCGCTCACCGCTCATCGAGCAATGTCATTGTTTTTGTTATCGTTTAGGGCTTCTGGCATCTCACCACTCCTTGGTATGCTGCCAGCTCAGTGGGGTATTGGACTTCGAAAATGTCTTTGGCACACTCATACCAGTCTTGGTTTTCGCCTCTGGTGCGCGCCTCGAAAAACTTTACGTACTCCCACCACTCTGGATACCAGCCGGCGCAGTCCCACCCCAATATGCACACAATCTTGCTATTTTCGACAACTATATTTTTGGGGCTTAGCTCTCCATGAGAGAGCATTAGGGAATACGACGGCTTGAATTGGTACGCCAGAGTGGTAGCCACTGCCGTTGGAACGGTGGAATAAAATGAAGACAACAAAAAAGCAACAAATTGCCGGTCGGTGGGCTGGGATCGCACCGCCCAGTACGTTCCGCGCGAGTGCTTGTCCAACATGAGGGTAAAGGGTCCGGCACGAAGTGAGCCTAGCTGACGCTTCTTGCTACCCCCGTTGGAATCGCGCATTGAATTCACAATCTTACGCAGCTGGCGAGCGTACGAGTATTTGGCTGTTGGTGTGAGCTCAAACCAAATATCTTCCAACAACTGACCGCTGATGGTGCGGTCAATTCCACCGCTCAATCGACTCAAGGTCGGCAGGTGCATCATGGGAAGCTTCACTTGAACTTGTATCAGCTCGTTCATGAGTATTCCAGCATTGGTTATACTGCGTTGATACGTTGCTGAAGAAGGAACAATATTCTTGCTCGCCCTCAACTCAATAGTCAGCTGGAAGGGGTGAGAATGAAGGAGACTTTCGAGGTATTTCGTATGTGGATTCGGTGCAGGTGCTATGAAACAATCAATGCTAAATACGGGAAAAGCAAGAACAGAATAATGTTGACGAACCTGATTGGAACACCACTGGCTCCAAAGATTCAACTTGTTTGTCGTGGAGTGGTCTTCGTTTTTCAGCCTTCTCATCGACGTAAACAGACTTTCGCTTAAGCCCTGGCGGCGCCACAGACCGAGTGATACGCAAGGTATGCGGATTTTCCAATTTCACAGAGAACCTTTGATGGGAATGCCCCGAATTCTCCTCGCTATCGGGAGCCTTACCCAGCGCCGTAGTGTTGGCGCCGGTGACTCGAGGCAGCGGTGGTGGCGGTGGCAGCCAACTCTCCGGTTCAGCGATTCCCGGGCGAGCAGGAAGTTGAGGTCCTACGAGTAAGGGTTGTTGTGGGTTTGCTTGGAGCCTCAACGCCCGCTCGGGGTTAAAACCTTCCATATCGTCCAGCTGGCCAAGTACGGCCGTGGCCTCGCTCGCCGACATGGAGTCTGATGGCTTGTGTTGATGAGGAGGAAAAAGGGAAAGTTTTAAGCCTTGCCGTCAACACGACCTTGAGTTGGAGAGAAGCTACTCAATTATGATGCCACCACTTCGCCACAGAAATCTAGGCCACGCTCGGCCGATGTCAGGTTGATCTTTAAGACAATCTGGAGGAGCCGGTTGGAGTGGGCAGGATGCTAAACTGTTAACGAAGCTTGACAAATTTTGAGGATTGATATGCGAGGGAGAGAATTCCGCCTGGCAGAGCTCTGGAATTCTAGGAGGGCACGCGAGGTGTTTGCACGCCTAACAGGTGGCAGTGCCGTGCTGGCTGCTCCTGGCCGTCCTCATTCTTTCTGTAGGTACGCAGGGGAAGCGGTCACCCACTGTTCACCAACCTCAAGCGAGCTCTGGGCACAGCAGCTTTAAAAACAACACCTGTAAGGCCTGGCTATCCACTATACTTGCCACCTGACATTATCCTAGCTCACTGGATCGGTGCTTTCCGCATGTTCTTATTCCCAGGTCCAACTCCGGATCTCTTGGTTTGATGGGACAAAATGGGTGAGAGCATTTAATCTAGATACGGTTTGGGATTAGCTGTCAGGCTATATTTAGCCACAGAGATGTAACCTTCAGGTACCCCAGCTTAAGTGGAGAGGCTCCACGCTGCTCCCCAGTCAGCAATGATTGTGACGCAGGTTATTGCTGTGCGTAGAGATAGCATGAACTGCCCAGTGCCTTAATCTCACTAAAATCAACAGATTTTATCTTGTCCGATTTTCCTGGGCAATGTACGCGGTACTTAAGGCACCTCACAGCGTGTTTGAGGAGCGCACATTTTCCCGGTTACCAACAGCTACCTACTTGTCAACGGAATGAACAGAGACAGCGTCGAAACCACTTCAAAAGATTGCATAGAGATGTTTCTAGATATTTCAGAAAAGTAACTAAAAAGCAGAATACATATTTTGCCGGATAACCCATGATGCTAATATGGAGTAACAGCAGGCCATTCTTGTTCACCTTTGAAATGGAGAGATCTTACAGCTATGGCGCTTCCTTTTAGCGGTTCAACATCTGGTGGTGTAGCTACTCACGCTGGTTGCATGCTCGGCCGTGTTGTCCCTTAATCAGCTAAAGCCGAGCGCCGAGTTAGCCCAACTGCTGCCTGCTCCTCACTGCTCAGGATCCGTCAAACTTAACCCACAACTTCCATCAAACTCGGTCTTTTCGATGGCGATACAAACGTTTGGCCTCGTCGCCGCCCTTGCCGTGCTTTTCAACGGTGTGGCGGCTGGCAGTGCGGCGGCGCCACGACCACGGGAGCCCATCCAACCGAACCAAGACAGCGCCACAGTCAATGCGAACCACATATTCAATGCAGTTCATTCTGCTGGTCGGCAGTGGGGCTCGTCGTTGAATCACAATGGTTTCGGTTTCATTCCAGTGGTGGTGCCAGCCGGAACATTGCTACATCATGGAGCCCTGCAAAGCGACCCTCCCAAGGGTCCGGAATGGCTCGCCTTTGAGCCTGAGCACGCAGAGTTCTTTGCGGGGGCATGGCTAATGGGACCTGATCCGAAGGAAGCCAGGGAACCTGGTGGGTTTGTCACGCAGAAACCGTTGAGTGAAGCTACAAATGAAGATGAGGGCCAAGTTAGAGGCTATTTTCACACATACCAGGCCACCCGCGACCTTCAGTTCCTCTACATTGACGGCATGGGTGCTGCCAAGTCGGAAATGGGGACCCTCGACTCGCAGGATCTTGTCCTCCGCGAAAACACCACCAGCGAAATCCCTGATGGGTTTATGGATGAGCTAAACCGGGCCAATTACATTTGCGACCTTGTCACGGACTGGGGATTTGACGGCTTTGTGCGCATGGAGATCGGTTTCGAAGCGGTTCATTGTAACTTTGAATCAGGACTGCATCTTGAAACTGCAGTCAGAACCTTCTTCCGCAATCACAAGATGGGCCCGCCAGGAATGGAGTTCTTTTTGTGGTCAAGAGCTGTCGGCCAGCGCTATGATGGGCTTGGTGGCGACCGAATTCGAATAGACTTTTCATCCATGGTGTCTGGTTTCTTCTTCCCAATTAATATTTCCAACACTGACCCTCAGCGACCTGACCTGATTCGACTTGGTGCAGCCAGCTTGGAGGAATTAAAGGATATCAAGGACTATATGCACAAGACTATGACAGGGCCCAGGAAATTTACTGTTGATTGGCAGGCTGTTGTTGACATGATTGTCACACGATGGTCGTCTAGACTTTCCGCCATGGCATCCTCCAAGTCGTCTGTGAGGTCTTTTGTCAATGAGGTCGAAGCAGCAACGCTTATTTACTTTGAAGCTCCGCCACTGCCTGGTGATATTTCCGCGACGACTGGCCAGCAGAAGAACAGGACCACCGAAGCGATTAAGCTCTGCATCAAGAACTACCTCAAGCCCGCCCTCATTTCTGAAAAACAATGGAGCCCCCAAGACAAACTGATACACGTTGCTCTAGAGTCTGTCATGAACAATATCTGTCATAGGGCGTACTTAATGCGATCTACTCTTATTGAAGCAACATCCGAGTCACCAGCAGATGTATACCGCATTAAAGTGGACGAGAACAGCGAAAAATTGAAAGAAGCAGTGAAATCTGCTCAGCTGGCGGTACGAGAGCTTGTGGGTGAGCTTGCTTGGACAGTGTGGAAGAAGCCACCAGTGTGTCCTTACGGTGAGGTATTGTTTGTCGCAATGTGGCCTGTGGGCAATGTGGAGGACCATTGGACGCCGGGCTGTCGTTCGGTGGAGGAGATGGCTCAACAGAGATGGTCTTACTGGAAAGAATACGGGGAGAAGCCAAGTATGCCAGATCCAGATAAATAGAGTGTATATCAGCGCATGAATTGGAATGTGAAGCGGATGCTGAGACTGAATACTCGGAATAGTTTGACCTGGGAGTGTGATTTGACAAGCTTCAAAGATACTAGAAAGAGTTGTGAACGATCACTTCAGCAATGTGATTTATCTTGTGATTAAACCCAGATATTAATACCAGATATTTCTATCAATTGCTGGATATTTCTAGGAATTTCTAGGTATTGCTGGGTATTGCTGGGTATTGCTGGATATTCCCAGATATTCCAAGTAGCAATCCTAGAGATTACTAAATAATAATAATTCGAGCTCTATCCCCTAATTTAGTATGATAATGGACTTAATTATCAGACTTAAGTATATGCAAATATTTCATTAGACAGTTGGTGAGTGCCGTCACGGCGTTGCATGAAGTCAGTTTCAGATATTCCACCTGTATGCCCATTCTCGGTTCCACATCCGGCGAGTCGTCTCTCAACTCCAAAGGTAGTCGTGACATACCATCTGCGATCCTTATTATCTTCGTTGTATTAGGTCGATGGATATACTCGGTATCGAATTCTATAAGGGTGTCAACCCATCGTGCCACTTTCTTATGTACCTCGTTTCGGTTTGCCATCGAGTCCACAATACCTTTGTGATCTGTGTATAGGTACTTTCATAGGGTGTGGAGAGAATTCAATCAACCATTGACACTCCTTGAGAGCCCTCGCCACTGCCAGCATTTCCTTTTCAGGCATTGAGTACCTCCTCTTAATTTCGGTAAGTCGAAATGATATCCACATGATGATCTGGACTTGTGAGAAGTTTTTGTTGTCAATAGATGTGCCCGTATCTGTGTTCTCTATTTGGCACAGTACTGCCCCGGTGCCCGATTCAGAGGTATCGGTGGCCAAGTGGAATTGTACCCCCGACCGAGCACCAAAAGTAGCGTTCACCTCACAACCTTCAAATTTGAGTTACAGCTGCCTTATCAACCCTGAACCGTTGCCAGCTGCCTGGATTTTGCATCCATTAAAACTCTTCTCACTTTTCACTTCCCCACTGCTCCGCTTCCTTCTCACCAGTTGAGATTTCTTCCTTTTGCAAAATCTCTCTTGACAGCATCATGGTTACCTGTTGAGCACCAAGGTACCACTGCAGGATCCCTATTTTGCAACGCGACAGCAACACTGTCGGAGTCAAACTCCTCGAATCATTCGTTGTCAACTCAACAAGGCTTAATTTCTCTGTTAAGGGAGTTCAAAGCAAACGAAGCAACAATGGAGAGGTCCGAGGAATTCCAGATGTACTTTGATGCCATAAATGAATTCCTGGATGCGGATTCAACACAGCCTGCTGATAAAGACGCTTTGATGAGATACCTCAATGCAAATCCGCCTGCACGGGCAGTCCACAGCAACAAAATGACCGCTGAAGAAATGGAGCGTCGATTTGCGGCAATCGGACGCCTGAATTCCCGTTTTTCGGCGATGGGAAATCCCAGCTTTAGCTTTTCCCGACTGATGGTAGCAACGTTTCTGGTTATGTCAGAGGCTGAACTCGATGAAATGGCCAGCAATGAGGCCTTTCGCAGCACTGAATTGGAGGAATTCCAGACCAAAATGGAAGACATGATCAACCTAGGTATTTACATGACGTCTCCGTGGAATTTTTTTCAATTTCATCTTGTTGAGAGGGAATTATCTGACATGTGGCAGTTCTGAACGGCATGTCAAAGTCGGGACATGAACCAATTGTCTACTCGTCGCCGTCATCTTCTTCAGAGAGTTCTGAGCAAGCAGAGGTAGCCTCGAGGTCCGATGACTCGAATGGACACAAAGAAATCCCCCGCCGGCACTACACCCAACGGGAGAAGGTAAGTCCACCCCCTTTATAAGCAAGTTTTGATTGATGTTATGAGTTTTTCATCCCTGACCAATATATTTCAGGCTTATGATCGAGACGACGAAAAATGCGTGCTCTTGAAAACGCCACACCCTCATGTGTGCCACATCCTACCCATGGGATTGAGTAAAGCTACCAAGAATCAGGATGGATTGTGCTACGAACCCATGATTCTTTCCATCATTGGCATTGAGCGGCACTGTCTCTTCGAACGTCTTTGTTTTAATCCGGGTCAAAGCCTTGACAAGGCTTGGAATATGATGAGTCTGTCGGCCAACCTCCATGACTTGTGGTCCAATGCCCATTTTGGGCTGAAATGCCTTGAGATCCAACCGATGATAGATGTGCCCTCCAAAAAAAGACTTGAACTCGAATTCCACTGGATCAATATCTATAAAGGTGAAACATCAGAGAAGATGGATATTAGTTTAGAGGCTCTTGGCAACATGTTGAAGGATACCTCGGAGCTTTGTTATGATGAAACTCCTACTGTTTGTCGTCCTGAATCACATCGACGACTATTCACGGGTCACCTTTTCTACATTGAAGTAGCAGCAGACAAGGCTGACAACATGAAGCTCATGTTTGATGTGCAATGGGCAATACTTAGAATTGCAACCATGTCTGGCATGGCGGCGACACAGCACCTGTAGATTGATTTTCTGACCAATGAGACGTTTTGAGGATGAAAGGGATGACGAATTGGTCAAACAAGACGATGTGGCATTTCAAAATGAGGCCGCGTGAGAGTAGCCGATGGTTGGTGATTTGTATACTAGACGGTTTAATAGAGCTGGGACACAGGATCAATAAACAACCATCATGGGCTTGACCACAAAAGTTGGTAGCAATGGCATGTCAAACTGAGAAATCATTCATCTTATTAAACCACACTCAATTGTTGTTGCTCTAAGCCTGCTCCCTTACAGGCATTGCTACTCATACATTCCACCATCCTCCACAACCAGACACAATCTCCAGCACTCTTCACCACAACATGCTCCTTCAAAACTAACTCAAACTCCCATGCAAAGACTCACCACATGGCGACGGCAAACCCAACAGCTCCCACCACAACTCCCACCATGCTTCCAGCGCCGCTAATCGAGCTTCCCGCAGACTTCTTATCCGAACCCTTATCCGAACCCTTGTCAGACCCCTTATCCGACGAAGAAGAATCACCACCGCTGCTTCCTCCACTGCCCTTGGGCTTCAGCTCCGTCTGTCCGAAATTGGCCTTCAACCGCTCACACCAGAGTCCGACGACAGAGAAATCCGCAGGCGTGCGTCCATTGTCAAGATCGATGGTCAGGCTGTCAGAGCTCGCAGCCTTGGTGACTTGGGTCTTGGAGATGCGGAACCCTTCGCTCAGCTTGCCGCTAGTGCTGCCCCACCAGTAGAGGGCGGGCGCGCTGGCGTCTTCGAGCTTGTAGCTGGAGATCTTGAGGGTCTTGTCGTCAACGACGGTGACGTCGCCGCCGAGACCGCCGTCGAGGGAGGAGAGAGTGCCAGTCCAGCCGTTTTTGGAGTCGGCGGCGGCGGCAGCAGTAAGGGTGGTGGTGGTGGAGAGGAGGAGGAGGGCGAGGGTGTGGATACTGGGGAAATGCATGGTGGCGGTTTGTTGTTTAAAAAGTTGAAGAGGTTGAAAAATGTATTGATTGGTTTATATGTTGGAGAGATGAGAAGTTGAGAGTTGCTGTAGTATGCTGATGCTGATGCTGATGCTGATGCTGATGATTGTGATGAGGGTAAGGAGAGATGAAAATGAAGAGACCAACGCCAACTTATATATACAAACACAACACGGCATTTGAAGCAGTAGATGCATCCATCCCATCTACCGCCAGCCACTCCAACCATCAGAAACAAACAAAAAAAACCTAACACACGCCAATGTGGAATCCACCGATTCTCCCGTCTACTGCAATCTCACCGCGCCAGGAGATGAAACCAATCAACCCCGTCCAGTCTCTTTCCCGATGCAGATGAGTCCAAGGTTGTCAGACACTGTACACAATTTGTTGTCTGCCGGCGTCTCTTCCCACCGAATGCCCGACCGTCATCTGCCATCATACTGTACGTGCATCCCCTTCATTCCAGACTTCACAACCTACTATTAAGTGGAGGCTGATCCCTCAGCCTCTGGAACCGATTGATTCCACATCCTGCAGCACCTCGCTATTCCTCTTCCGGCGTGGCAGGATGCTGTGATTGGGCGGAGGTCGGTGGTCACTAAACTCTGACGGGACCAGCGCTGAAACACAGCCCATGACCAGAAGGGTTAGCGGCTGTGCTGGCTGTCTCTATGATTCCACATCATCCCATTTCAATGTCTTGAATCGTCAAGTTCAGCTTGTCAGCCACTCATTAAGGCTTGGTTGGTACATTGACTAGGTACTTACTGTATTCTCTTGTTGTGCGTGTTTCTGCTGCGTTTGCGTAATCTGAGACGGCGATTCCATCTGCGCTATGAAACATAATCGACACCTCTACTATGGAATCCATCATCCCAGTCCCCCAACTAAGGCTTACCCAGATCTCAGCCCCAATTTACAAAAGAGCGTACCACATCAAACCACATCACAGTGATACAGCATGACCTATCAAAACTATAGTGCCCTCCCCTGACTCGTCCGTCCGTCCGTCTCGTCCCTGGGGAAAATAACCCCCACAACGTTATGGAATCAGCCGCTTATTCTAGGGAACCAATCTTCAATAGTACAGCCCACTTGATTCCTGAAACTGTTGCTGCCACTGTTCCATGACGCCAAAATCGCACCAAAAGGCAGATCTCAGCCCTCCTTTCTAGTCTAGCCAAGATACCCTGAGAATCTGCCCAATAGGAGAAATAACACTTCAAATAAGGTTGTTTATCAATCCCAACTTCCCTCACCATCCATCCATTCATCAATCTCACATTTAGCCTCCATCGCCACTCTCCCATCATCCCATCAGTGTCATCCATAGCCTGCAACCGTTTTCTCCATCTTGTATAAACAGCCTCCCACTTTCCAACAATCTACTTGGCGTCTCACACACACACACACACCCATCTCAACTTTTACATCACATACAAACTACCATCATCGCCCACCATGGCGCTCATCTCGCCCACGATGCTGCGGCCCATCATTGACGACCAATACACTGCAGCCAGAGCCTATTTCCTCTGCGTCATTGCTCTTCTATTCATCGAAAGCATGCTCAGAGTCCCATCATATCTCCTCCTCCGCTTTAGAAATGGTATGTCAACTTTTCAAATTATCCTCTATTCATCCATCCATATTCTCTTTCTAACATCAATCAGGCCGACCGTCCACTCGTTCTGGAAAACCTCATCTCACGATATGCACCAAAATCCACAAACTCATGACCCTACCTTCCTCCATCCCCTTTCTCACAAGCAACAACCTACCCATCCTTTTGCGCGTCTCGGCCTTCACATTTCTCAACTTCCTTTGGGGTTGGAACCGGTTCCAGTTCACCACAAACTACCAGCTCTACGGCTGGCTCACCATCGCCAACGGCGGTCTCGCCCTCATCTTTGGCGCCCGCACAAACCTACTCTCCCAGGTTGCGCGCGTGCCTTCTCCCATCTTACTCGCATACCACCGCTGGGTCGGCACCGCGGCCTTTGTTCACGCAACGCTACATTGCGTCCTCACCATTGCCCACTTTGTCCGAACCAAACAGCTCAAGTTCGTTCTTGAAGCGCCGCGAATTCCTGTGGGCATCATGGCCTGGGTCGCTCTCTGCATCATGGCCATTACGTCTGTTCCCGTGATTATCCGCCGCCGCTGGTTTGAGGCCTTTTACTACCCCCATTTCTTGTTTGTCGTCTTTGTCGCTGGCTCGCTTTACCATGCCAAACACGGGCCCGAGTTTCTTCTTCCGGGTCTTTGCCTCTGGGCCGTTGACCGTGCGATTCGCGTCTACAACAATTTCCGCAGCCTCACTGTTGAGTCGGTCAAGCACTATCCCGGCGGCGTGACAAAGTTCAGAGTCACTGGCGTTGAACCGTCGCATCCCGGTCAAATTGCCTGGGTCCAAATTCCCAGCATCTCCTTGCTCAACTGGCATCCTTTTACGATTGCGTCAGCTCCTGGTCAGAATACATCAACCATCGCGGTCAGGGCTCTCGGGTCTTTCACCAAGCAGGTCCAAAATCAAGGAAACGATGACTTCGAAATGAGTCTCATGGCCAACGCTGACAGTTCCAGCCACACCAATTGCTCGCAGGATATGAGCAGCCCGGTCAAGGTTCGAATGGACGGCCCATACGGAGTCGGACGAATTCAATGGGGACAGCACCCTGTCGTTGTTTTAGTCGCTGGCGGAATTGGCATCACTCCTAGCATCAGCATCGCCTCACACATCATCAACCAAGCTGCCGCCGGAAAAGCATGCAATGCCGCCGGCTGGCACATTCATCTTCTCTGGAACGTCAAAGACGTCACCCATCTGTCCTGGTTCGAGCAGGAGCTCAAGGGTCTGGCCGCCACAGCTTCAAACCCTTCGCTTCCCGTCACACTGGATATCACCATCCACATCACAAGTGCCGCTAGACCCAGCATGGAGACACCTGGTGCCACTGAAGAAATGGCAGGCAAGGCGTACAAGTATGAAGGGCCTGGGACGATATACTCGGGTAGAGCCGACACGATGAAGTGGTTTGAGAGCATCAGGGACGCCCGAAGAGGCATGGACGCATCAGTCAACCTTTGCGGTCCTAGGAAAATGGTGGACGGCGCAAGAACGGCAGCATCAAGGGCGAGCTGCAATGATATTTTGTTTCACGTCGAAGAGGAGGTCTTTCAATTCTAGCGTGTCTGTCTGCACTTATACATAGCACTGTTCCTGTAGAGCTGTTTTTCCTTGAGTCGGCGTATGATGTTTTATACCTGAGAAATCAAAGCTTTGTTTGTAAATTAGCCAGTCAATCAGAGAATACCGCAGAGTTGTCGGATTTCATATATACACACCATCAATGAACAACAAAGTTAAAACTTAATAATTGTGCTGGTACAACATGAACAATACTTGCCAAGTCCAGACAGCGTCAAAATAAACCAGTTATCCATACAATCACGGCGAAGAGACAATGCATCGCACAGCAGGTTCGTCTATGGCTTCTTATTTTTATTTTTGAAATCTGCGATTGTGCCAGAGCCGGTGTAGAATCCCTAACCCAGTGCAAAATCGGCCTGCGAACATACTCGCACATTCTTGCCACCCGTCATTAACCCATGAAAAATTCGTAGCACGGCATCAAAAACACTCCCGCAAACAAGCATGACATTTAGAGCTTCTGCATGGCAGCAACGTCGGAAGACTGGACGTAGTCCTCGAACTCCTGGATCTGCTCCTGGAGCTCATCCAGAGAGACCTTGTCATCCTCAACAACCAGGTTGATCTGCAGCTTCTTGATACCGAAACCGACAGCGACCAGCTTGGAAGCACCCCAAACCAGGCCGTCCTTCTCGATGCCACGGACAGCAGCCTCCAGGGCAGCCATGTCTGTCTCATCATCTGTAAACGATTGTTAGCAAAATACAATGCAAGAAGAAAGTTGTGACTTCTGCCAGTAAAATCTTGCTGAAATATAGAAAGATTATCACCGGTGGTAGAAAGACTCAGAAAATGTAGGCAACATACCCCAGGGCTTAACATCCATGGTGACAACGGACTTGGCGGTGGTCTTGGGCTTGCCCTCCTTCTTCTTGCGGTACTCAGCCAGACGCTCCTCACGGACACGGACAGCCTCAGCATCCTCCTCCTCGTCATCGCTACCGAACAGGTCGACATCATCGTCATCCTCAGCAGCGGCGGCGTCGGGGGCCTTGGCGGGGTTCAGGGTAACCTCAGCGACCTCGGGGCCGTAAGCGGTGTAGGGCAGGCTGGCATCGCCAGACAGAGTGGCGAACTCATCCTCGTACGAGGCAATGTGCTTGTACCAACGAGCGGCGTGAGGAGCCTTGGTGGCGTCGGGAGCCTCCTTGAGGGCCTTGAAGACAGCAACATCAGCCTGCGAGGCGTTGTATCTGAAAAGTGGGGGGAGGGGTTAGTGAGGGGCGGCTTTTTTTTTTTCTGCACGACAAGGAGGGGTGGCCAAAAAAATAGAGGGGGAGGAGCGGGACATAAACAGCCATGGCGGGGGGGAGACACAGAGAGAGAGTCTCCCATGGAGACCGTTTGCAAACTCATTGCCAGCCAGTTCAGATACCAGTGACAAGACCCAAGCAAATGTGTAGATGCTGAAGAGCAGGAGATGGGTATCGCGCGCGCGCAGAGTACATACCCAGAGACGTATGAGCGAGTCGAGACCCAGCTGTTCAGGACTGGAGAAGAATGTCAGCGGGGGGGGAAACTTTTGGCTTTTTGGATGGCGGGCGGACGGGCTCGTGCAGCGCCGCAACAACAAAAGAATTAGGAGCAGATAGAAGGGGAAACTCACCGGTGACGCCAGCATCGTTGAGGAGATCGGTGAAGCCCATGGTTGCGGTGTTGTGAGGACGAACGGAAAAAAGTCGAAAAGTTGGTTCTGCCTGGTGGGATGCAAAGGGAAATCGGCCTTGGGTATCTACAGAGAGTCTCGAGAAAAAGATTGCACAGGAAAAGCGGTCTTTTCTGCGGATTGATTGGGACTGCCTGGAAGCCCCCACCCCAATGCCCACAACCCTAGGCCGCTAAGGCAGCCTGAGGCATGAACAGTTGCTGCTCCTTCAGCCCCGCCACATGTAAAAACCTATGCAGAAACATGATAATCCAAACAATGCTCCAGCCACACAGAGCTGTGTAAAGTGAAGCCACAGCTGTGTGCCCCACCGCGGGTTGAGGCGCACGGCTGCCCTGCCAACCGCGGCCCGCGTGTGTCCACAAAGTCAACGAGCTTATCACCAGCCAAGCTTACCAGAATAGATCAATATCCTGGCAAACTGGGACCAAGAATGCTCGAGAATCTGTTTTTCGAGTTGCAACAAATCGGTCATAACCATTTTGTTCAGATTATTCCATCTTGAGAGGGAAACCCTCAGCTAGATAAGGAGCATGTAGAACTATAAGTGGGGTTTGAGTTTATTAAAAATCCGTCTTCCCCTGGTTTTTAGATAGTTATAAAACCACATCGTTGAGTTCTATGAACAAAATTGATGTTATAAATTCACCATGTGACTGCTGCATATATCACGTGGCAATGCGGTAGCCCAAGTACAAAGTACAGCCCATCATTATCAGGTTCCAAGTACCCAATAAGAGGAGTGTTATAGCTCTGCTGGGCATGTACCTACCAAGTACTTCATATATCCCTAAGAAATTGCAAAAAAAAAGTAGAACAGACAGAATCAATATGACTGTTTAGTTGCGAATGCTTAATAATCGCTGGGCATTGGTGATTATATCGAGCAGTAATTGCTAATGATGGCTCCAATGCCATCGTCGATACAAGACAGATTTAATTGACTCCTTGCGATCCTTCAAAACTGCGCCTGTACAGGCATCGATGATGAATCTACTCACAATTTAAGCTTTGATACAACCAGCCTGAACCCGTCAATTTGTCCCAATACAGCAGTGCCCGAGCGGCAGTCGGTCACACCCCAACCGTCCCACCGTCTTTAAGCTTTCGCTGCGTCCAAAACCCATCCCGAGACGACCTACTTCGTGGCCCATCATCCAACTCCAAACGACCCCCTTGCTGTTCAAGCTGCCCATACAAGCCTGGTTTGTGTGCATTTTGCTGCTGCCTGCGTCCCGTTATCGACCTAAGTTCAACTTTCCAGCAAAAGCAATACAAGGGCATTCCACTTGTGCCATCGCCAGCACGACTCCGTTTTAGTTCTGGCAACTTTACAATCAACAGCTTCTTTTGGTGAAAAGAATGGACGACTCCCAACATGATTCTGATAACACTGTCGCTGCAACGAAGGAAAGCAAGCGAACACGCCAGTTCCATACTCGAAGTCGCGCCGGATGCATAAGTTGCAGGCAGCGTCACATCAGATGTGATGAGAGCCAGCCTAAATGGTAGGTCTGACTATTGCCCCGAGACCATGCTTCTTTGCAGCCGAATACACGAGCACGCTACGCACTTTGGACGTTGGCCGCCGGGTTCATGAAGCTAACCCAGGAACACACACACCCCCTTTCCTTGCATTTATACCAAGACCAATGCGCGCCGGCGCGCTAGCCGCTGACTGATTCATACGTATAATTAGCAAAAACTGTGTGGTAGCTTCGAAACCATGTGGCTATGCACCACCAAAGGTCCCTCTTCGGGAGCGTCGAGCCCAGGCCAAACCCCTCCAGCCCTGGGAGCAGACAACGTGGTCAATAAGTGAGGTCTCGTCGCCGTCATCGGTGTCGTCTTCAACATCTGATCCAGCTTCCAATATGACCATTTTCCTCCATCGATCATCCTCTGGTTCGCCCGTGACTTCCTCTTCATGGCAGATGACACCAGGAACAGCCCTGGATCCCTTTGACGCTCTTCCAATTAAGATGCCCCTTCGATCTCGGGAGCTTTTCTACTATTGTAAGTAGAGATGAAATATCCCAAACCGAGTTGTTGGTCTCATGTGGAGGCACGGACTGAACTGTTGGATAAAATAGTCATCCAAACTGGTGCCGCTTTGGGTGTGCTGCCGCAGAAGCAAACCTATGACTGGTGCGTAGTTGGATAGCAGAATCCCGGTCGACTCTTCTGCTTCCCCTGGTATTTACTAATCATCTGTTCCACAGCATTGCATTAGTTTTCAGCGACCCTGATGCACTCCGCAACACACTACTCATTGCAGGGCTGCACCGAGTGTGGAATGCAGGAGACCTGCGGGGTTATGAGTCCACTTACACCATTCACAAGGTTGAAGGCATGCAATTGGTGAACAGCTGGCTTGGTAACTCGCGCTCTAGAACGAGCCCGTCCTGTGCTCGACAGATTGCCACGTTGTGCTTCACCGAGGTGAGACATCACATCCCCTTTTGATGTCTTCTATTGTACGCATTGGACAACGCTAATGGTATCATCTTCTCACTGCAAGTGTTGTCTTGGAAATTTCCAGACGGCAGCAACACACGCCGCTGGCCTTCTCTCTTGGTTGGACGTCAAAGACACTGAGAATCTTAGAGGCAATGTTCGGAAAACGGTTGATGCAGAGCTCGTAAACCGCTATCTAGTCCTGTCAGTCTTCATTAGCTACCCAAATGAGCCTTTGCTAATCCTCGTTGAATTTATCATGCTTTCAGGATATACAATTTTGTTCATGGTCTCAAGAGCGAGTTCCACGATTTTACATTTGAGGATCAGCAGATCGATGCGTGGGGCCCAGACTCGGAACAAGTGGCCTCGACGATGCATGAATGGGATAACGATGAGCTAGGAGGGCTTCCAATCCGACTTAAAGTGATGCGAATGTTTCCGTACTTCTTCAGCTTACCGCCTTCAGAAACACCGCCTCAAGATATTGACGCACAATCCATCATTGCCTGCCTCGCAGACGTTACAGAAATAGCCCGGCAGAGACATCGGAGTCGGCCAGGCGAGAAGACGGAGACTGCCGCCCACCAAGTCTGGGTAGATGGTAGTTCACCAAGGCTGCTCGTTGCTATAGTCAAGGCCCACATAACATCCCTCTTCAACTGTGCGCCGGCACCGGAAACGGGTAGCAAACCACCACAGCGACTTATGACATCCTGGTTAGGCGTCGTGACGGCAGTTGGATTTTACGTGCATTATGTTCTGGGTCTCTGGAATGGCGGTAAAGTAATCGAAGGCGCGATGCACCGTCGCTTGCTGTTGATTTTGCAACGGCAACTTGACAAAGATATGTATGAGCTAAAACAGGGAAGCAGCCTCCATCAGGACCTTTGGCTCTGGAAAGCCTTTATTGGGGCATTTGGCCTCGCCAGAGTTCGACCTGCTGCCGATGACCGGATTCTCCGGCCACTAGTAAAGGTTTTCCATATACGGCTGCGGGTCTGGTGTAGTGTGACGAAGATAACTCAATGGAGGGATGTGCGGGCCGCGCTGTCGAGGATTGTATGGCCAACCTGTGGAGAACATGATATCCTGGCAGAGAGACTCTGGGGAGAGACGATGCAAGAAGTCGGAGGTAAATGAGCTGAACATGAGGTTTGGGGTGTTGACGTGGATAGACTGAGGTGGGCATCGGCAACAGCCGATGACTTGTCTGGGGAACCATGATGATCTGTGCTCTGTGGTTGCCAGGTTCACAACCCCAGAAAGTGTATTCTCGCTTGTGACAATCAATCTTGCACAGGTTTTCTCATTGTGTTTCAGCTCAGATGCAGTGTGTGTGCACTCGCGTGAATTGAGCGCGTCGGCAGGGTCCGCCTTTCTATGTTGCCACCTGATCTTGAAGATTCCGTCTGTACACCTGTGTGTCGATTGCTGTTAGAATCGAGTACAGAGAACATGCCTAAAGACATACCAATGTCAGGTTGGCTTCCTCGAATTCTTTGTCCCAGTCGGCCTTCCTTCAATACTCCAAGTAACAGAAAATAGATGAACCTTATGGCGATACTAGCATTTTGAAATCTGTGGTCGATAGGGATGTTCTATTTAGAACCCCATATTTTACCCCATCTCGTCGTTTGGATGGCGTTCGTGGCAGCGCCACCGATGATTTTCTCGCCCAGGCGGTCCGCGGCTTGGCTGAACCGCCCAGCAAAGTTGGCTTTTGTACTGGGGGTTTGTAAGAGCCGACTCGTCCGAACAACGCGAGCGAGCAAGATATCGTCGGTCGTACGGGGTCATGGCGTTGGCAGCCCCAACTTTCACACATAGCACAGAGCGACGAGCCAGTGTGGTGGAGCAACAGGTCGACTATCTGCCATGTATGCTGCTCCCTATCAGAGCCGCAGATCCCTACTTGTTGACGATGTCTAGCTCCGTGATGGAGGAGGGCCAGCAGGGGGCGCCGACTAACGTTTCTGGAAGCTGGATAGAGTATTTGTGGAGGTGGTGGGCTTGTCGTCGATAGATTGACGCTATTTTTGTCAAGGGTGCTTTGAGAGGGCGGGGGCCACACTGTGTTTCGCCATGTTTCGTACGGTGGCTTTTACAGTGGCTGTATAGTGGCTTCACGGTGGTTTTACACCACTCAAGGACCTCCAATTATAGTGCACCAGCCACTGTAGTCAGTACGAGTCCATCAACTAGAGTTTAGCTCCATCACACGCCCCCCTCGTTTTTGGGTGGCATTCAAGCATTTTACCCCAGAGACTGGGCGACGATGACGAAGGCCAAGACACGTTGCCGGCCGAGGCAGATACAGGAACGAATGCGAATTCATCCAAAACGCCCCCCCTCCTCTTTTTTTCAAAGAGCAGGGTGTTCGGGGAAAAAGAAGGTGTGTGGGCATGGCGCAAGGCTGTCAGGGCCAAGTGCGGGTTTGGCAGCTGTATATTGTCTGTCGGTCTTACCGCTATCAGTTTTGTGGTGAAGTTTCCGTGTTTTGAAAGATGACTACGATGTAAAGAGTGGAGTTGAGATTTTGACGGACGCTGGTAGTACATGAGTCTATAGGCTTGGTAAGTGACAGCGAAGGATTTCGTGATACTATGAAAATCCCGCATTTTGTTGAACTTTTGGGTGTCCTTTCGAGCATCTGTCTATCATGGGAACGTGACAGAGCGACTGAGAGCGACAATGACAGGTGAAAAGGGAAAATACAAGTGAGGATCGTCATTCGGCAAATACAAAAGATCCTCTGGGGAATCTCAATGGTACGAATGCGGTAGTTGGGGGTGTGGTTAATCAATGCCGATTGGCGCATTGGCACTCGCATTGGCACGCAGATACATGAACACACCAACAACGGATCTACCTTAATGCCATCTTACTTGCTTGATTTTGCGGGGGTTTTAACGGGGTAAAGTTAAACAGAATGATGCGAGACCATGGCTAGCGAATCAGAGTGGAAGTTTATTGAACAATCTTTTGCATCGTACATGTTAATGCATAGCAGACACATGCCAACTTTCAGGCTTCATGCCATGGTCGGAAACAGCGAGGGTTAACAGGTGTCCGCCAACCAGCCATCACAAGCCTGAAGATGATGGATAATCTCGCCGCTCGAGCGAAGCTACAAACCATCACTTACCCACCTATCGTGAGCAGGATTGTATCCCCATTAGGGGCTGATGTTTGTTTTTCGGAGGTGCCCGCTTAAAAGCTGGGGTAGTAGTAGTCCTCGATATCTGTTGAGCCGGTCATCGGACAGCTCCCCGAATTTCAATATGTTGAAGTTGGAGACTAAAACGTTCTGACAAGCGACGAATCGGCATCGACGGACCGACGGCAAACGAATCTGTGAATCTGTATTGTTCTTTTTGTGTTTTGCCTGGTAGACGCCACAAGTCTGGGCTAGATGATGGAGGTTTTGAGGCTACAGGGGACCGAGGCTCTGTAAACAAGGCAAGGAAGCTTTAGCTTTAGCGGTTGTACGAGTGCCTGGATGTGGGGAAATTTTGGTTAAACACACGCCCTCCGTGCTCCCTTGCCATTGGGTGTCGAAGCAAATCGTAGTGTAGAAAAAGATAAATTTATATAAGTATAGAATAACGAAGTATATAATATTTATATTTTTTTTGGTAAAAAAAGCATAATAGAGTTATGAAATATATTAAAATATATATTTAATATATTGAAAATAAATTTAATAATAACTCTATATTATTATTTAATTAAGTTAAATAATGATATAGAATTTTTCTTTTTTTGATTGTTATCTTGAAATTATATTTCTATAAATTGGATATAACCCTTAGCGAGTTCCGTGATTTATTCTATTATATATGTTTTATAGGGTAGGTTCATAACAAGCGATCAGGCGTCTGTACTGAAACCAATTGACTACACTTCTATTATTTCAAGCCGCCTTAAAAACATTCGGAAAGTATAATCTAAGAAACATTATGATATCGCTTCAGATCTGACCCACAGCTGCCCTTGCTCATCCTAAAACAAGTGAATTGGGAGTAGTAATAGTGATGGCGCAATGAACGCTTCCCCGAAATACCTCAAACAATAGCCCAGACTTCACAGTGCTAATGAAACCCGTTTAAAATGTTAGGCGAATAAATCATCCATTGGCATTAGATCCTTTCTAATACCGAAGCAATAATATAATAGAGATGAGGTCAATTTGCTATTTTCCCAACCAAAATGCAATATAAGATGATGAGACAAGAGCCGACGCCCAAAGGTACGCATCAGCCCACTTAATCGTCCTCTTCGAGTATCCAATCACCATGTCAAACATCAACTGCTTCATCCCATTAAGGAAGTGGAAAGCAAAGGGGAACGCCAGGCCAAACTTGACAGAGCTCTTTATCCACGCAGGCAAGTCTGCAAACCAGCTGACCAAAACGCCGCTGTCGAGATGCCATCCCATAACAGGTGCCATGAGATAGGACGCGAACCAGACGTAGATGGCGCCTGTCAGAGTGCAGCCCGTGATGCGCATCCAGGCAGAACTACCCAGCCATGTTTGTTCCAACTTGTAGACGCTGAGATGCGGTGCGATGGGTCGGTTGAGGCGCTGTCGAATGAGTATTTTATCGGCTTCTTTGGCGGAAACTTTTATGCTTTTGAGGGAACTGGAATTGATAAGAATAAATGTTAGTCAGAAATGTCTCTGAGGGAGAATCGTGGTGCGTGAGTTTACCGTTGCTGGTGGTTCGCCTGGTGCATGCATGGGAATATGGCAGCGGCGTTGAGCAGCGTAGGGCTCTTGGACATGAAGGTATAGCGTGTCGCTAGCCCTGTAGAAAGTGTTAGCGACCACAGCTGCCTTGCCACCAACAACAACACTCGACTTGCCTCGCGATGCCGCCGAAATTCCTATCCTGTGAACCATCATCTTGACTAAATTTGATCAATTGCAGTTGATGAACAAGGAGAGTACTATTTCGCACAAGAAAATATGCTTGAATGCATGTTACTCAAACATGGGAAGTGTTGTTTTAGTGCATTGTGAGAGCCGATATACAAATAGATATCGATTACAGAAGACTGACGTCACTATAAATCACGACTGTGATGCACTGGTGAATTGTATTAAAATGAGGAGAATGATAGTTTGATGTTCACTTCGATGACGGTTACAGTAATTACATGTAACTCAGTCAATTATTTTTTGTTGGAGCAAAATTCAACAAGTTTCAACATTGATGCACCCTGACCGTGTTTCGAATGTTGACAATATTATCGCACATGATTTTACCATGTTCAATTACCTGTATCCAGCAATTCATAGTTCACATTTATCGGACAAAACTCCAGACATAGTAATACATATTCACCATCTTGTGCATTCTTCGTAAAATAAAAAAAAAACACAATCTATCGCTCAACCTCCTAGGTTTTTTTCACTTCCATGCTTTCGCTTGGAAGGCGTTTCTGGACCAGTGTAGCTTATCCCCTTTGTATTGTGAACCTCCGAGTTATCAGCTCCCTTTTCACCTGCTGTTGGTCCTCCTACTCCGAATACAGCTTGCAGTCCTTGCGATACCGGCCTATCGTTACTTTGTCCAGACGGCTTCTTCTCAGACGAAGACCCTCCTTTGAAAGAGTCCATCCATCCTCCCTTGTCGTTTTGTGGCTGGTCCTTTTGCGATGAATTTTTCATAATCATTGGCAAATCAACTGCTCGATCGCTTGCGAGGCCGCCGCCTGTGCCCCCGGACGGGAGTTTCTCTTTGGGAGCCGTTGTGTGCACTTTGCGAGTGGGATCTTCCTGGGGCGACCGCACCATGCTGCCCGGTTGGCCGGTTTCGTAAGGTCCAGAGGAGGCATTGGCACCAACGCCTGCGCCCATAATGCCTTGTTCTTGTTTTGCTTTTCTTCGTATATCGGCCTGCTCTTCCCGGCTCTTTGGCTCACCGGAGCGGAAGAATACCACGGTGCCAAGCAGTGCCGCGGCGCCGACGAGCGGGATTGCTAATTGTCGCTGACCTGCGAACATTGTGCTGTTGTGAAATGAAGAATTTGGACGAATGCAATTACGCTTTTCTTCTTTTAGGTCAAACGCATAGAATTTGTGTGGTTCTAAACATTCAATCTCAATTCTGGTAACTACTTTTCTTATAAGGCACTGTTGATGGCCAAAACACATTTCACACTGTGCATCCATGACGGCTACTGACGACATTCTCACAATGAAATCATTGATCAGGTACGTTGTCGAACTGTGACAGGCGTTCCATCATCCGCCAACAGTGGTGTGTTATTCAAGTTGTTTTAAAGTGCCTAGATTGTTTTTTAAGTGAGCCTTGTAGCATAGTGGTTTCCACATGCGAAGTACGGCAAGCCGCTTGTGCTCTACTCAAAATACACCAGCTATCTGTGCAGCCTGCTGTCTATAAATCTGAACTAAATCATAAATGGATTGTTAAAAACAAGCTAGAAATAATACTACTATCTCTTTTGATATTTTTAAAATAGTAATAATAAATATAAAAAAAATATTTAAATAAAAACTATAATTATGAATATAATAATGTAAAGAATTAAATTATTAATATATTCTTTTTATTTAATAAATCTGTATATAATCTAAGTAAAAATTATATTTAAACAATATATCTAGATATTTATGCCAAATTTCTACTATAATTATAACGAGCTTATCATATGGAAAATTAAAGGCGTGAAGCCGTTGCCGCACCAGGCAGGTCAGGGCCGGCAATCCGGTGCCGATCGCAAGTGTCGGTATCAGGACGGAAACGTCTCTAACTGGCCAGGTCTAGCTTGGGGTGGGGTTCAGATTTGGGAAAAGGCGGACAAGTAAGACGGGGGGCCGCTCTCCGTAATAACAACGGAAGCCAGAGAGGAGCCCACGGGTTAAAGCAACACATGGGAGCAGGTTAGCAGCTTGGAGGAGCTTTGGGACGGATCCGCACGCACCCGCTTCAGATGGTTGGGCTCTCTCTCTCTCTCGGGCCACCCAGATGTCGATCCGTGGCCACGACCTTCCAAGATGCGCAATCTGGGCCGTCTCGCCCGAAAAACATGGGGCATTGGATGGATCATGGGAGATGGATATCGAGGCTTTTTTTGTGACGAAGTGGGTTGGTTGCTGGACACCCCTTACACAACCACAACCCCACGCTTTTGATGCCGGATAAGCAGTCAGCCAGCCAGTTGAATTTGTCTACTTCCCACAACACACGCACTGGTTACGAAGTGTGGCATGTCCCATAGTACATACTGTCCATTGGACGCACGCACACATCGTCCATCACGGCGCCCCGCGATGAAAGCCACACACCCCCCTCCCCATCCCCTTCCTCCAACCGGGACGTAAATCATGGCTCTTTGGAGATTGAAGGGCGGGCGGCTTTTTTTGGGGGGGAGGGGTGTGGTGGTTTGGGGCTGTCTCTCAACCCCAAGCTTCTTCTACCCATCCCTTACGGCTCCTCGCTAGCTAGCGCACCACCACTTGGATGAAGCATTGGGGCTCCATCCCGGGGTGGGTTGGTTGGAGAAATGTCTGTGAGCGGATGAGGGTGGATGAATTGTATCACCAAAAGCTTGGTGGGCTACGGGGTTGCTCCCACGATCCTTTTCCGCTTGAGGGTCCCGAGATATAAAGTCTAGCTGTCCACCCCGACTTTTTGACAATTCTCATCATCACTCTCATCCTCATCCAGCTCATCCATCCAACTCCCCTTCCAACGCTTTCTTACGTATCTTCACCCGGCTAGCCCGTGTTGACTTGTTTTCTTCGCCTTCCTCTTGTGATATCATTCCCCCAAAGCTTCTTCTTCACCAAACCGCCAATATGCAGTTCTCCGTCGCCGCTCTTCTCTCCATCGTCAGCTTCGTCAGCGCTCTCCCCGCCGAGATCCAGCGCCGTGACGAGGGCACCTGCGGCACCAAGTTCTACAACTCGGCCGCCGTCAGCGCCGCTGCTTCGGCCGCCTGCCAGCACGTTGAGGACGGCACACAGGTCGGCAGCAACAAGTACCCCCACCAGTACCGCAACATGGAGGGATTCAACTTCAAGGGTCTCGCCGGACCCTTCCAGGAGTTCCCCATCCTGTCCAACGGCAACATCTACAGCGGCTGTATGTTATAACACCTTCTTGTTTATGGAATACATGGACGAAAGCTAATATGAGTTTCTGTATTTTTAGCCTCCCCCGGCGCTGACCGCATCGTCATCACCACCAGCTGCGAAATCGCCGGTCTCATCACCCACACTGGCGCCTCTGGCAATGGCTTCGTCGCCTGCCAGGGAACCGACTAAACGTCTACTCCCTCTTTTTTTGTTTTTGGTTGTCCTTCTTCGACTCTTGATTCCCAAAAGCTCTCCAATGTCAACTTTGCGATAAGCCGTGCCATGCTAGCGTGGCATTCGAAGGGAGGGGACAAATTTGATTCGGGGGGTAGACGGCCGAGCCGGTTGCGACAATGCTCAGCATGAATGAATTTCCGATGTCCCTCGGAGCGGGTTTTCCTGACGAAAATGTATCCGCGCGCATTTACTACATTGGGGATGTCTCTTGGAGGCGCCGTGCGCAACAAGGAGCTGGATGGAGCTGGATGGATTTTGCTTTTTCTTGATGGATGCGTCTTATGATGTGAGGGGGGGGTTGTTTCGCTTCCTTCTCTCTTTTCAAGCCTAGTTCCGAGGATTCGGTGAGAGGAGGGAAAGGAGCGTGCGACTCTGAGCTTGGTCACTGCGGAATTTTTGTGGATTTCGATGAGTTTACGGCTTTGGATCCGTGCTACTACTGTACATACGCACACTTACTTACTATTCTCCAGTCTATATGGAACGTATATATATGCAATAAATACCCGCAACAAAAATCCATCTCTCTCATGCTCTATCATCGTGACTCACAAGGAAGCAAGGCAAGCCAATTATAGAGTGAAGGAGGTATACAGGCAGGAATGGTGGGAAAGTGAATGGGCGATGGGCGAAAATCATCGTGAAAAACCAAAAAGCGGCATAAAACCCAGCATGCCGTTGGACGTCATCCCGCTTGGAAAAAGTCCCGTCGTCTCTCCCGATGGCCCGTCAGCCACGCATCTCAATGTTATGCCGCTTCAAAACTAGTAATAGTATCTCTCTTTGGAATACGACGCCAGCGGCATAGTGGATATCCGTTATCCGCTTTCCATTATTCTCCATAATCCTTTATCATCTGGACATTCCATCGGTGGGAGCATCTGACCTTCAACAGCGGACGAATCAGCATCGCCCGAGGACCAGTTCGCTGTGGGGGCGACGATGAATTCCTCCTTTGGGACAGGTGAGACACCAGGGTCAGGCATTGGCTCCTGCCCGTTTGGCACTCCTTCCCGCCGCGGTGGACGAATTGGATGCAACACTGCGCAGCATCGGATGAGGGAAGGAAGGACCCCTGTGGGGAATGCATGCGATAACGGCCGTGTTTCCTGCCTGCCCTTTTTTTCATTGTCTTGGGAAAAATGGAAAGAAGCACGCTCTATGTTTCACAATGTTTTTACGTTATTTTTACATGTGGCTGCCACTATCACTCACGTCGCAATTGCATGTCCAAGTATTACATCATCTATCATTTACTTTTCCTTCTCGTCTTTGGTGTTTTCCTCATTTCACACACAACAACTTCAATCCTCATCACATCACCAACGCGCTGCTTCAATGCCAGTAAGAGATGCTTTCATTCATAAATCCCGGTCTATAGAAGTGGCCATACGCCCTTCTCCGCCTATAACCAATAGCCAGCCGTCAATCATTAGCCCCAAGACTCCAAACGATTCGTTTCGGCCCATAACCAGATGGGCAGGGCGTTTGGCGCGCTCTAATGTCCCTTCATTGCATGCATGAAAATATCCCCATCATAAATGTCTTGTCTATTATTTAAAAGTGTGTTTTATAATTTCGTCGCGACTTTTCCCGTGTCGGATCTGTCGTCTCCATCCCTCTCCTTCTCGCGTCCTTGTTTCTCGTTGCTGTCGCCTCTAGTTCTAGCAAGTATATCGGAAAAAGGTCGCGTTGTCGCCCTTCTCGCTCTCAAGCAGCATCTCCTCGCGGGTGTAATCAGAAGGGGCCTTGTACTCGCGGTCGCGTCGGGCATTCTCTCGTCGCAGATAGATGGTCATGAAGGTACATAGGATCAGGGCCATGCTCGTGCAGCCCACCAAGGTCAAGTGGCCTGTGAGATATCGAGGTGCGTCGTCTTTGCGGAAAACGAATCCGGCGAGAACACCACCAAGGTTACCCTGTATAATGATATCGTGTCAGTCCTTGCTGTGATAGCTTGAGATATATGAAGGTAACTTACACATCCGACTTGCATAGCCATGCCAACACCACGCTTGACAGAGCCTCCAATGTTGTTACCGTTCCAAGCAGTTCCCTGAGGAACGCTAGCATAGATGCCTGTCGCAGCGAGGAAGCATGCGAAATACTTGACCCGATGACTCTCGACGGTAGCCAGGAGGATGAAACCAATTAAACTATTTGTGTGAAACACCGTTAGTTTTCACAATCTAGCAAAAGGCTTCCCTAACCAAGGTAGTTGGGGATAACGCCAAACAAAACTTACCCAGTGCTCAGGGTCCCAATCATGTAGACACCACGCTGGCGGTGCTTGTCTGCGGCAAAGCCAACGGCGATGGTGATGACACAGGCCACAACATACGGAGGCACGCTCATGAGCTGGGCCCTTTCGTTGCTGTACCCCATGTCCTTGACAATGGTGGGCAAGAAAAGCGAGATGCTGTACAGGCCGGTAAAGACACCAACTGTCAAGATCATGTGAACCCAGATGCGCCAGTCCTTGAGGGCATCCTTGGCGAACTTGAGTTTGAACTCGTCGGAGAGCACTGAACGATCCTCTTCGAGACGGCGCAGCACCTCTTTTTTCTCAGTTGAGGTCAGGAATCTGGCGGTGTCGGGGTAGTCATGCATGACCTTGTATGCCGCAATAGCTGTTTGGGACAATCAGGAGTCAGCATCATTTCCAAAGCAGACGAAATATGGTTGCGAAAGCAGGAGAAGCATGACAACTTACCGACAACAAAGGTGGCAAGGCCCTCGATGATGAAAATCCAAGCCCAGCCGTTGAGCCCGCCTAGTCCCTCCATCTCGATGATTCCTCGTGCGAGCAGGCCACCAAATGCGCCAGCCGCCGTGGCTGCAGAGAAGAAGATGGAAATACGCAGACCGCATTCGTGACGCTTATACCACATGGTGATGCTAAAATGGTGACCAACAGTTAGATCTGAACCTATGGACACCTGACTTGACAGAATCCGGGAGCGATATCAATTGCAGGGATTGTGGAGACGCGCAAAGATAAAACATACTAGTAAGTGATGCCAGGGAAAAGACCGCCCTCAGCCAGACCGAGAAAGCTTCGAACAATAAGCAGGCCAGTAAAGTTCTTGACGGTGCCCATGAGGGTGGTGCAGATAGCCCATGCAACCATGATGCTGGGAATCCAGATGGATGGTCGGAAGCGCTTCATCGCCAGATTGGACGGGATCTCGGACAGAACATAGAAAGGGAAGAAAATGGCCACGGCAGTCTATAAAAATGTCCCAAACACATATTGTCAGCGAATTGTTCCTGGTGTACTTGGGTCCCTTTGGCCAGCGCAAAGTTTGGCCCATTGCGAGTCGTAAAGGAAGTTGCTCACGTTGTAGTCATATTTGCCCGTCATCTTGAGATCCACCTCCAGCTTGGCCAGCTTGGCATTACCCAAGTTGGATCGGTCGAGGAAAGAGAGCAGGTAAAGCAAAGCCAAAAAGGGCAAAAGCATGCCGTCAATCTTCCTCAGCAACTTCTTGGTATCGCTGACAGAGAAGCCATTGTTTTCGACATCGGCGATTTCCTTGTTGTCGATCGAGGTGTTGTCGCCGCCAGACAGGTCCGAGGCGACCTGGACGTGGTCGACCTCTGCTTCGGGGTTTCCCATGGCTGGTGTGTGTGAGAGAGAGAGAGTTTGTCGGATTCGAATCTAATTCCTCAACCCCTTGGGAATTGGGAGCGTCGGGGGGGTAGCTGCTGCTACACACTAAAACCCGTTGCTCGAGTTTGGTCGAAAGCGGCGAGATAGACCAGGGAATTTTGTTCAAGATGGCAAGGCAAGCCAAGGACAACAGGGAGGGAACACTAGAAGCGCAGGGGAATTGGTTGGCGTGCTGCGTAAGGGGAGCGGAAAAGTAAGTGGGAGTGAGAGATGAGGATATGCCGTTCATCTTATACAGAACAGATGGGAAATGTTTTTTACTAGAAGGGGCCTAGTTTGGGGTTGCTTTCTACCCACCCGTTTCTCGGGGTTCCGTACGGCCGCAAGACACGCATTTCATTTATTACATCTTCACCAGAAAGAAAACGACGAGAAGGGGAAGATGCGCGCTGCTGCTACGCTTGTCCCCCATCCATGTCGACTTTTGGGTACGGCGTTCGGGCCGGGCTGCCAAGCCCCGGGGGGGACTCGATGTCTCTGCAAAAACGCCAATGTACATGCGTGTAACATTTTTGCGAGATGCAGATGCAGAGTCGTAATGATGAGAAAGAAGGCAAGGGGTGTGTGTGTGTGTGTGTGTGTGTTGGTGGAGAACATGATGATAATTACACCTATTACACCTACTGTGTAGAGTCTAGAGAAGGGCAAGTGGGTTTTTTCTCCAGACGGCAATCAATCATCTGCCAAGGAAAAATAAGGCTTGATCGAGTACGTGGTGCGCTTGTATACTCCGAAATACATGTCTCTTCATAGGTTAGGTAGGTAAAGTGAGTTCTCGGCATAATCCCAGATTGTTGAGCGCCGCCCGTCACGGCAGATTATGGTTGGTTGGCATGGGCAAAGCGCAACCACGTAGATCCAAGAAAGACCGGCCGTGCTTTTTACGCATCTCACCTCCCTTCCCCCCTGCCACACACACTCAATCAACACCCTGGCCATGGTAGGCATCTATCGTACCGTAGTCTTTTTGGTTCCGGCTCCTCTCCTTCGTGCTTCACTGTGTTTTTATGCCCTGTTCGCCTTTTTCTGTCTCACCCATTACTACACATGCGCATATCAGCGTAGCAATGTGGCTTGTCCACAAATGTCTCGCTATACCCGAGCCGGCCTAGCATCTGGAACCGGGGGGAGTGCGAATGGGATTTCGTGTCTCTCTTTTTCCTGCCTTGTAGTTATTAGTGTATTATAATACCGTACCGTGTCGTAGGTTGGTTGTCAAGCTTTAGTAAGGGGTGGGAGGATGATGCCGCAGGTCTGCGTGCGTGGAAAGACAAGTCTAGCCCTATCGTTTTCCCATCCATCCCATAATGACATTGTGGCGTAGCAGGCTGCGGGCGCAGCTTCTCTTCTTCTTCGTCAAAAAGAGGCTTTCTCTCTCAACGTGGGAACGCCATTGACAAGAAATGTGTGTTACAGGTAGATAGATAAGGCGGCCATACGGACGGCACGGACTAAAGGAACCAAGATATTGATGCTAACATTGTCATGAATAAATAGTTTCGGCCCCGGATCAAAGGGGACCGACCGGTGGGCGGGTTTTCTGGGCGTTTTTTGCGTGTGGTTAAGTGATTGTTATGTGATGCCCAGCACGCCCCCCAACCAGCCACCACGGCCAACAAACAACAACTAACTCACTACCACTACCCATCGACGCCGCTGCCATGCCCCCGGGCGGACGAGGGCTCGGACGGAGCGCCTAAATCTGCTTGTTGGGTGCTGTAAATGAACAATTCGTAGAAGGAAACTGGGGGAGCTGGCCCAGCGCTTTGCTTGGCTGTCTTGGCGTAGGCGTGGCATGGGCATCCGTGGCATATAGGGCGAGGCGGGGGAGGAGGAGGAGAACCAGTGCCAGTGTGATGAGTGATGAGTCGGAGACGATTCATCACTTTTTCGGTGGCCTTTCCCCCACGGGGGTTTCAGACGATTTGGTCTTGTTCCGGGCACGTTCGATTTTGTCTTTTACCAATTGGCATTACATTACTCGTATGGAACAGCAATTGGACTTGAACTTGTCTGCAATAAGCGTCGTTGTCTTTAAGCTTCCGAGCAACCATAAAAGAATGTAGATCCGTGTTGCTGGTTCCCGCTGATGGCTGCCTAGTGGGGGCCGGGACTCCAAAGGAACCCACCCACCCCCCTCAAGGATCCGAAGAAGAAGACCTAGAACTACATGGACCAGCGAATCGCTCGTGACCTTGCATGGAAGGAGGAGCGACGCCGCTGTTCCCTTGGAAGAACGGGCAAGTTAGTGATGCCATAATAGGGCATAATGGGTTTTTGGGGCCAACAGAGAGATGGGAATTGTTGTTGGGATGCATCAGATGTGGATTGCATCTGCCCTGTTCCTCTCATCCGTACGCCTCGTTTCCCCTTCATCCTTCTCACCTCCCTGTTGGAAACCCAAATGTGGTGCTTCTAGCTTCTTGGCGATGCATGCCGTTATCGACGCCACCGACACAGGAAGCTTACTCGCGCACAGGATGCAAACGTACGATTGATGGAAACTTTTACGAGATTTGCGGCAACGGGGTACGGAGCAAGTCAAGACCGAAGAACTAGGTCGCGCGCGCACTCATGGCATAACCCCATAATAAAGCCTCCTCCCCCCCCCCCTCTCCTCCCGGAGGGCTGAAGTCGTGGAGCCGAGATGGGGATCTTCGGGAGTTGCGCAACACACTCTCGGCCATGAAATGTCAAAGTGGCCCCGGGAGTTTAACACACGTCCCCCCAGGAGTCAAAGCGGGCAAGGCACCTACACGCAATTCACAACATAAATGTTGTTGGTCGAAAGCCGGAAACACGGGTGAAGATGAAAACTGCCATTATAGAGAGTGATGCATAAGGACGAGGATATGGATGAGAAGGGAATTGCGATTCATGTGGTAGACCAAAAGCAGACGGAGCACCAAATTATGGCGGAGAGTATTCGAAGGCGGCGGGGCGGGAAACGAAACAAAAGTCATGGCAGTGAAGGTCGGTAGATGGCTACTGTGGTTCTTTGCCAACATGAACCCTTGGCATTGGCCTGATGATACTTGCTATCGACTGCCTTGAAGCGGCAAGGCTAGCACGCCAATTCAGCCAGTCTTGAAAGTCAGCAGATAGCTTCTTAGCTTATCGTACAGCACGGCTCGCTCGCCTGCTTGCTTGGTGAGCGTGTGTACTGCCGATGGAGATTGATACCATACAGGTAGATTGTACCTGTATGTACCCAAACCTTTCCTCGCCCGTTTCTGCACATTATGCATGAGACCAGGGCAGGGGACCAGTTACTAGCAAATGGATTGCACAGTAGGTATTTGCAAGCCGGCCAATGGAAGGCGGCCATGGGATAAAAGGGGGGGTGGAAGGCTAGGGCAGCCTACTGGTAATTAACATCCATCGGCCGACGTCCGCGGACACTCCACCAATGTATGGGTGCGACCCCAATTCGTCAGCCGTGCTAATAAACGCTAGTGAGAACCTTGGGTGATTAGAGGAGGATTTCAAACGAGGCCGAGGCAGGACGTTGCATGCTTTGCAGCAATATAAGGCTGCGATATGGGATGGAGCATGCCACCCTAACCTTATAGTAGCCCGTTGTTAGTGACAAATGCCAACAATAGCTTAACCAGACCGCGTGGCAAAGCGTCGTCCGGCGGTATGGAAGAAAAAAGGCATGCATCCTGCAGAACACTATTGTCGGATTTTCTAATGTGGGCGGCCAATATGGGTGCACGGAGTTGGATATCGAAATCCGATGGAACATGGTTGGGTCCAGGCACTCGGACTGAATACACTGTGTGTACTGTCTTATAGCCTGCGAACCTGTGAAGTTTGTGATCATACATGTCTCACTCTCATCACAGCAAATACAAAGACACGAACCGAGCCAGATTATGTGCCGAACATGGACGGCTCGAGCGAAGACCGCAGCAAGACAATAACAACTCGCTTGGTCCAAACTGATTGATAAACCTGCAAACTGGTTCGTTTGATGTGAAGAGTAGTTGACCGAGGAGGGAGTGGGAAATGGGTCTCTCGCACATACATGCCAAGCAAAAGATGTCTGAGATCTTCTTGGGACCATCCTCCTGCTCCTCTCTTTCGCCTTACCCACCGCCTACCTCTGCCGGCAACAACCCCGGCAAACGAGATGGCGTTCTCATCCCAATGGTTTGTGTCGCGACTCGAGCTGAGAGGAGCATTCATGGTACCCCCCGTCATGGCCGTTGAAGTTAAAGGATCCACGCCGCTACGATGCATTGCAGAAGCGGCCACACCGGAACCACGCAATTGCATCGGAACCACATGGCCACATGCTCCCTCGCTTCCTACCTATACAGGACTAAGGATGGTGCGCATTCAATACGGCACATCATCATTTTTCATCTAGAGCCAGTTTATACGGAGCTTTGCAGGACATGGTAAAATTACCCACCTGCACAAATGTTTTGATCTGCCGTCGGGTTGAAGCAAGGGGGTGATGGACACACCTGAGCCGCTGCCGATAAGACGGGTAATTCGGCAAAAGCAAAAAGAAGAGGAACGGGATCATGGGCATGATGAAATGCTACTTGACCATTCTGAAGCGAACAAAGTTCCGTCTCTACCCAACAACACATCTATCTGCATGTGGCTGTTTACAAATTCATGAAACTTGTGCATGTCGCTGTTGGCTTTCGCTAGTTTCCACCCGACCCACGAGATAAGGCGGCTCGTTCCGTCACGCTGCTGCTGGGTTTTTCTTGGGATGAGCCCGGGAGAGAATGAACACCTCTGCTGGGGCCGCCCAAATCCACTGTTTCCCATCATCTAAATGCGGATCTTGTAGGCAGGGTTAGGCCGGGTAAGAGGAAGACGGCGATCTCTCCGGTGCAGACGCAGCTTGATTCGGTAGTTTTGCACAAATGGGTGGAAGGGGGTCTACAGCAAGGATCACTGTGCCCCAATTTTGGCCGTTGCAGCGAAAAAGCGAAGTCGATGAGATTTTCACGCCAAAGCTCCTGATACATTGCCAGCTGCGTCTCAGGCCGCTCACCGGGCCCTTTGCCTTTTGCGCATGACAATGATTTAGCATTGGGACGTGGCCCTCAGCTGGACGGAGAGAGTCAAATCCTACCGCCTCTCCATCCATGCAAAAGCAAGGATCACGGCCAACAGTAAATGCATCCACGGGCCAAAACGTCACGCTGTTGTGATGGCAAGACCGGGGGCAGAGAGGCGCACAACTCAGTCGCTTTTGATGAGCCACTGAAGCGAGGGCTTAAATATTGCATTTGTCAACCTGTAGATATTATCGTGACTGTCGCACAGAACGAGTTCAAAGAGTCGCTCCCTCTTTCCAAAACTGAACGCATTACTAAGTCGTCAGGATAAGATAAGATAAGATACCAGATATGAGTTAGGCTTGGATGGCTCCTGCCTCTAGTACCTTTCCATCCAGTTATGTATTACAGTGTCTGTCCCTGAAAGGCAGCCAACAAAAACTCAAACTCTAACAATGAGGCTGCTTTCCTGTTAAAAATAGCATCGCCAATATTGCTAGTCGCACCAGAAAGCATAGCAGGTCCAGATGCACGAAGCGCGCTATCCTCGTCCTACCTACGATGCAATGGACAGATCTGGTGGGGACCTCAGACCAGCGAGCCCACGAGACGAGTAATGATGCCAAAAAAAAATAACCGTCTGACGCGAAAACCGGGGAAACCAAGGACAAATCCGGCACGAACCACTTGTCGCAAGACGCTTAGAGCTGACTGGGGCCCGATGACACCATTTGATGGCGATACCAATTTTTTTTCCCCTTCTCGCCCCCAGCGACTGGCGTTTATCTGCTCCCAATTGACATTTACAATTGCTATCGCTGAATACGCCATCGTCAGCTGACAGACATTGGGAGATCTGGATAAGGGGGAAGCCAGTTGCAACACGCCATTTACGCTCCTGTCGTCCAAATAATTCCTGCCAAGGTGACAGGTTACTGGGCCAAAGTTCGCATATTGCCGAACGGAGCCCTCCCCCCATCTCCCCCCCATGTCCCGCAGGCGACTATCCGGTTTTCGCGCGAATATATGAAAGGGAGAGAAGGCTGATATGCCTGTGGTCTCGTCCCCAACTGCTGCCCCTTCTGTTCTGTCGCCGTTGCTCAGTTCCGCCTCAAACAGCAGTGGCAGCAATAAAATGGGCTTCAACTCTAACAACGCCGGCACTTTTGTTACCACCACAGCCGGTAATGGCGGCAGCAGTGACGGCGTAATGTCAACGTCACCTTCGGACCTGGAACGGGCCGCATATCATCCCGGCGGCGGCAGCGGGGGATCGGGAGACCTCGATGGAGATTTAGTGACGGCCGCCGAGGATCGCGATCTCAAACGAGGTCTCAAAGAGCGACATCTTTCCATGCTTGGTATCGCCGGCGCCATCGGCACGGGTCTGTTCCTCGGACTTGGCGGCGCCGTTCAGACCGGCGGCCCGCTGGGTGCTCTTCTCGGCTATGCAACCGTTGGCCTAGTCGTTTGCGCAGTTCAATTTGCCCTTGGTGAGGTTGCCGCCTTGCTTCCCGTCACGGGAGCCTTTGTCCGACACGCTGAGTTCCTTGTCGATCCAGCCTGGGGATTTGCCATTGGATGGAACCTGGTGTATGGTAATTTGCTTTCCATTCCCTCTGAGATCACTGCGATTTGCGTCCTCTTCGAGTTTTGGACCGACATCAACCCGACCGTCTGGATCGTCACTTTCATCATCCTCACCGTCGTCATTGGCTTTTGCCTTATTCAAATTTATGGTGAGGTTGAATACTTTTTCGCCATTATCAAGATCCTTCTTGTCATCTTCCTCATCATTTTGGGGCTCGTCATCGATCTTGGCGGCGTGCCGGGCACACCAGCAATCTACTTCAAGTACTGGAAAACGCCCGGTCCGTGGGTGGAGCATATTGCGAAGGGCAATTGGGGCAAGTTTCTGGGTTACTGGAGCGTCATGACCAACGCCGTCTTCTCCTTTGCCGGCGTTGAGTCTCTGGCCATGGCTGCAGCGGAAACCCAGAACCCGAGAAGGGCGATCCCCCGCGCGTGCAGGAATGTCTTCATCCGAATTGTCGTGTTTTACATACTTGCTATCCTCATTGTAGGTATGCTTGTCTCCAGCGACGATGAGCGGCTTAACAACTCTTCTGGTTCGGCAGCTCAGAGCCCTTTCGTCATCGCCGCCTCAGCCGCTGGCCTCCCTGCCGTGCCTTCTGTTGTCAACGCAATCGTCATTACATCGGCTTGGTCTTCCTCGAATCAGGCTCTCCTGGCCGGCACTCGCGTTCTCTATGGTCTGGCCCTGAAGCGTCAAGCTCCTCAAATTTTCCTGCGCACAACAACATGGGGCGTCCCGTACATGTGTGTCCTTCTATATACAGTCTTTATGTTTCTCAGCTTCATGAGCCTGTCCAGCGGCGCTTTGACCGCGTTCTACTGGCTGCTAGACTTGGCAGCCGCCGGTGTGCTGGTTTCTTGGACTGCCATCCTGCTCAACCATATCCGTTTAAGGAAGGCGCTCAAAGTACAGGGCATTCCTTTTACCAGGCTTCCATGGCACAATTCTTGGACGTGTAAGTTTCAGATGCTCTTGGAATGTTTTCGGCATTAATACTCACCCCTTTGTTAGTGTATAGCTCCTATTTTGGCATTGTCATGTGCGTCACCATCCTCCTAACGGGTGGGTTCGAGACCTTTACCAAGGGAAACTGGAAAGCCAGCAATTTCGTGGCCTCTTATCTGTAAGTCTCCCGATAGTCCGTCTGAAATTTCGCCATCGTCGCTAGGTGGCTGCTAGTTTACTTTTCTAACCGTGTTGACAGAGACATTCCCCTTGTCTTGGGGGCATTCTTAATATGGAAATTTGTCAAGAAGACCTCAGTTGTGTCTCTCAAGGATATTCCACTGCGGAAAGCATTGGAACAAGCGGAACGGCAGGAGGAACCCACCGACAAATAGATTTAATTGATTTATGGTACCGTCAAGCCAAGTGAAAAAGAACAAAGAATGAATCATGAACCCGCCCTTTAACGTCGTTGACAATTGGATTTGCATCTGCCGCTGAAGAATGCCATGTTGCCAACCTGCAGAGTTGCAAGCCGGCACATAACCATCAAGCCGACAAGCTAGCTCTGTTCAGCCTCTGTCCCCGTCTTGGCATCAGTTGATTTACGACTGATATTTATAGCGTTGCATCTCGTTCCCAACATCACATCCAACACCGATCGGCAAACCCACTCCGTACAAGCGCCAACCATAGCCTGTCGATTTAGTGTGGGGGCGTGGACCCTGGACTGAGACATGCATATGTGAATGGCCAGAAACGCAACTCACGAGGGGAAATTGATCGCCGACGCGTCCACAATGGGTGTTGGTTGCTAGTTCAATTCCCTTGGCCTGCCGGTTTTCATATTACTGTTACCAATTCCGTTCTGCTACACAAAAGCTGAATTCAAGGGGGGGAAGGGGGGCGGTTCTTTCGTTCGTATATGTACTACGTAGTAGGCATGTAGGAGAGAGGGCCGAACTGGGGGCCGTTCTGGACTACCTACCTAAGGACGGGGGCCTGCACATGTACGGAGCAATAACACCATACATCAAGTGTTGTTGGTTGTGTCGCTCCTCTCTTGGCAACTATTAGCTGGCTAGTTTACTGATAATCCATGCGGGTGCGCACGGGTCGTGTTGCATTTCTGGCATCTGCAGGTTGGCAGAGAAAATGCCAGGATTAGGAACACAGCAACATGGAAGACCAACCATTCTCGCCCCCCTGCTGTGGCGAGCTCGCGCGAGACACAAAAGCTTACTTTTTTTCCTGTCGACAATGGAATTCTCTGCCCATAATTGGTGGTGTCCCATGGCCCAAAAAGTCGTCCTTGCATAGAACTCTTCTCTGTTACACAGACACTCACGCACACGCCGTTTCCTTTGGTAGATATTCTTTTACCACGCCCCCAGCCGGAAAGGAAGTTTACCCACCTAGTCGGGGAGGGAGCCGAGAACTGGACCGAAAATAAGATAAAACGGTCTCACAGTCATTTTGGCGGGCAAGCATCACCAAAACACACACCACCAACTGGATATCAATTCAGGGATAAAAAGCCCAGAAGGAGAATAAAAACAACCATGGGACTTGAAAACGACGGCCTCACCAGTGCAGCTGGTGATGAGAAGCAGCAGATGAAACGCCGTTGGTGGCACGGCGACTCGTCAATTGCCACAGACGACGGCAAGGAAGCAGTAACGGGAGTAGCGGTGTCCGTCTCGCCTTCAATCAGCCAGGACGGCGAGTCGGAAGCGGCGACGTACCTACGCCAGCATGAGGAATGGGCTGGGTATGATGAGGCCGAGGTGAAGCGGGTGCTGCGCAAGATTGACTGGCGGTTGCAGCCGTTGATTATCTCGACGGTGACGATTGCGGCGATTGATGTAAGAACTGCCGGTGTCTTGGTCTTGTGTGATTTGATTTGACTTGATTTAGCCTCCCTTCTGTTCTGTTACTTTTCAACTCGTGGGTTTATGAGTATCCATGAATAGTGTCAGATACGTGGATGGCGGTTGTTATCATACCTAATCTTAAGAGACCCGGCAGCTAACAGCGGTTGATTGTGATAGAAAATCCTCATTTCCAATGCTGCTCTTTATGGCATGAACAAGGACCTGCACGTCGCCGGCCAACAGTACAGCTGGAGTATGTGTAAAACCCGTTCCACCCACCCTCTCTCAGTCCCCTCCCCCCCCCCCCTCCCTTCTCACAACACAACCATCAACCCATATTCTCGGTAACAGATGCTGAACTAACACCCCAATCAGTCGCCTCCATCTTCTACTTTGGTTGGCTCATCTCCGAGTACCCATCCAACGCACTGCTGCAGAAACTGCCGGTCGGCAAGACCGTCGGGACGGCCACGCTGCTATGGGGTGGCATCCTCATGTGCATGGGCGCCGCGCAGAGCGTCGCAGGGCTCATGGTGCTGCGCTTCATTCTGGGAGTTTTGGAGGCGCCGCTGTATCCGGCGATTGCAATTATGAATGCCATGTGGTATAAGAAGTGTGAGCAGCCGTCGCGTACGGCGTGGTCATTTACGAGCTACTACAGTGTAAGGTTTTTTCGTTGAAAGGGACACTTCTTCCTAAGCATTCTTTTTGGGTGTTTGGGTGTTTGGTTTTTATTATTACTGTGTGCATCTTGGAGTGAGAAAGGGCTAACGTGGTATGGGTGTTGTAGTTGGTCGTTGGTCCCGTTTCGTACGGCATTGGTCTTACAAACCTTAGTATCGCGAGATGGAGACTCTTGTATCTCACCTTTGGAAGCGTTACCGTCCTTTGGGCCATTGTTGTGCTCATCTGGCTTCCGGACTCACCCCTCAACGAAAACTTTCTCTCAGGCAAGGATAAGTACATTGCTCTTGATAGAGTCAAGTCCAACATGACTGGAATCGAGAACAAGGTAAACAAACACACTTCACCCCTCTTCTTCTCTCTCTCTCTCTCTCCAATCTAAGACACAACCAGACTAACATGACACCTTTTTCTTACTACAGAAACTCAAGTGGTATCAAGTCCGCGAGGCCTTTACCGACTACAAGACATACCTACTCGCCATCTTCTTCTTCAGCATGGCCATCCCCCTCGCCGGGCTCAACACCTTTGCTGCCCAGATCGTCTCAGGCTTCGGTTTTGATGTGCTTCCGACAGTGCTGCTGGGCATGCCGACGGGTGTGTTGCAGAGTTTATCGGGTGTTGTTGTGGCGGTTCCGCAGCGCTGGATGACGAATAAGCGATGTGTGTCGGCGGCGCTGTGCTCGTTGATTCCTATTCTGTGCTCTGTTTTGCTGAGAAGTAAGTGGTCTACTCTCCTTAAATCTTGACCCCTAACCCTTGACATTTGTCTTTTTTCTCACTTCAACCTCGATGGTTGTGTGGATAAATACGTGGTGTTCTAACAATTCAACCCTAGAGCTTCCCAACGACAACAAGGTTGGTCGACTGATGGTCTACTACGCCTTTTACACCTTTTGGGGATCCTACGGAACAGGTAAGTAATTTCACTCCCCTCTTTTCCCCATATTTTATTAAATCGCACCTCTAACAACGCATCCAGCTCTCTCTCTCCCCATGTCCAACGTCGCCGGCCACACCAAACGTCTCACCGTCAACGCCACCATCTTCTTCGCCTTTTGCATCGCCAACATCGTCGGCCCCCAAGTATTCATTGCCAAAGAGCAACCCCACTACCGCACGGGCTACAACGCCATCATCGTTGCTGATGTTGTCGCTATCTTGTCCATCATGGGCTACGCCATCGGCTGTGCGATTGAGAATCGCCGCCGTGATCGTGTCGAGGGCCCGATCGAGGATGCGGCTGAGATTTCGGTGGAGTATCAGCTTGGTGATTTGACGGATGGTGAGAGGAAAGGATTTAGGTATGTGTACTGAAAAGTGAAAAAAAAAATGGAAAAATGGGAAGTGGTGGGGTATAAAAGAGAAGGAGAGAGGTGAAAAAGCAACCTTTTTTTAAAAAAAGGGGAATTTGGTTGGTTTGATTGATCAAATGTTCATGAAGGAAATGTTTGGTTGCGTTTTATGAGTTGTCGTTGTTGGTGTTGATGCATCGCTAGAGCTGGCGTTTTAAGCGACCAGTACTCCAAAGAAGCCAGACAATGTCTGCTTGCTTCCACTACTTTATCACAAAAGCCCTGGAATGAAAAGGGGGTCTATATAGATTGTTTTGACTTATAATAAATTTAGAAAAAGAAACGATAAATGGCAATGATCACTTGAGAGAGGTTGACACGGAAATAATTCAATTTAGCATAAACCTTGTCATATTGATTGTTGATTGATGAATGGTGCACTCAACTATCCTCACGAATGCAAACACAGCACATGTAGCAAACACCACAATGATTCACCAAGTGGTTTTCAACAAAAAATAGTTTGAAACCTGCCATTCAATTAAACATTTAAAAAGAAACCCAAACCCAAAGCTATGCTATTTTATGCATTTCCGTTTTTTACATTGCCAAACAAAAGTGGCTAGGCTATGTCCCTCTTTCTTCTTCCACGCCTTCGTTTTCTTTGATATATCCCCTTGTCTGCCCCTGATCCTCTCTTCATCTTCATCTTATCTTGTTCTGTTTCTTCTTTTTCTTCTCTCTCTGTCTGTTTCTGTCTGTCGCGCTCTCTGTTTCTTATATGCTCCCATCCCTCACCCCAATACGCAAGAAAAAAAGCAAGAAAATGGGCTGGGATCACTCAAATTAACACAAAACAGTGCCCACTCCCGCAGCCGCCATATTCAAAAAAAAAAAAAAAATATATCCCAGCGCCGTGCAATGCAAGGCCATGCATCCAAAAGCAAAACCCGTCTGCTCTTTCTGACGCATACACAGACGCACACGCACACACACACACACATACATACACACCTCTTTTGAAATATGAAAAATCCAAAAGAAAGACTTGGAAGATTTCGAGAAAAACAGAAATATGTATTTCGCTGCCCGCAGAGAAAAAAGTCTGTACAACATGCAACAAACAAAAAAAGACCAATATTTTTGCGCCGGGCCACGTTACCCAATCAGGGTTCGAAGAGGTTATTGTCGTTCAATCAAGCCGCAATGAGGACGCACGGTCTTGTTCAACCGAATAAAAGTGAAGAAAAATAAGTCGATAGTCTTCACACAGAGAGCTTTTTTTCTTGTAGGGCACTCTCCTCAGGGCAAGATGGACTGTCGCCATCTCTCAACCCTATCCATCGACGCGCCATGGTTCACCGGCACCTGCATCCCAGGTTGCATCATGTTACCATAACCACCACCATAAGCACCGCCTCCGTACATGTTCCCTGCAGGGTTACCCCCGTAGTAGCTCATGTGTTGAGTAGTATTGTTATTCATGGTGTTTGTGTTGTTGTATCCTGCCATCGTGTTGGCATTGTTGTACCCTATCACGGTGTTTGCGGTGTTGTAACCTCCCATGTTGCTCATGTTACCCATGTTCCCATAGCCAGCCAGAGAGCCATGCGATTGCTGGCGATGCATCTTCATTTGGGGTGTGGCCGCACCATAGTTGCCCATAATGCCGTTTGGCTGCTTTGGTGTTTGCACGTGGCTGAAGCTTTGAGAGTGAGTGTGAAGAGCCGTAGTAGACCTAGTAGCTGGGCCACTACCAAGACCCCCAGTCCCGTCGTTGTAGGCACCGTTTTTAAATCCGCTAGATCGACTGGTGTCGGGCCCTGTTAAGACGGTGGGCATGTTCTTACGCATGGCGGCCATTTTGGCGTCATGCTCTATCGCTACACGGGTCTGTTCGCCCTGTCGCCATCTCTCATCATGGGGACGGTCGACATCTTTCTTTTGATGTACAGCCAGAATATCAGCCATACTGACTCGTCGAATTGGCCTCCTCGCCGGCTCGGGAATTACGGACGGCTGGTTGTTGCCATAGCTCATCATTTCTCGGTCTCGAGCCTCCTTTTCAGCCTGCAGCCGGCGGCGGCGTTGACCCAGCGTCTCCTCTTCTCCGTCCATATTGGGCGTCACGCTCTCCTTCCGGTCTTCGGCAGGTTTATCCATTGATTTCAGCTTGGGTTCATCAAGATCTCCAAATTGGCTAAGAAGCTCAGTTGAGAAGGCACTGCTGACAGGTCGCGCTCGAGGCAACTGGCCGTCCGCAAGCCGTCGCTTTCTATCTCCCAACGTTTCGCTCTCAATTTCCGCTTCCTGAGGGCTCTCGGGGCCTGGATTCAGGATAACAGTTGGTAAAGGATGTTGAGCAGGCTGAACCTCTGCTAGTCGAGTCGGCGGTAATGACATTGGCAGGGTCATCATGCTCTGGCGTTTGGGAAGAATCATGGTACTATCCCGACCTTGAAGTCGTGCCCTGCGTTGGCTCAGAGGCTCATTTTCTTCAATTTCCCGCTTCTCCATCAAACCGAGGGGTCGCTCGAGATCGGCCAAATTCTTGGCGCCATGGTGCATTGCTGCAAGAATTGCGAGGGGCACATCCTCATCGTCCGTGCCGTTTTGATCAATATTGGCATCCGTATCCTCCCAAGCGAGGTTAACACGCTTGGTCTTACGGTTTTTGCTCTGAGTTTCAAGAACCGCATCCATTTCTAAGAGAGTTGCACGCATTCCCTCGGGGTTTGCGCGCCCATTGCCTCGTACTCGCTCCCTCTGCTGTTGTTTTCGAAGTTGCAGTTCGGCAAGAAGTGTGGTAGGTGGTCCTTGATAGCCATCAATTTCTCCCTCAGATTCAGTCTCGTCAGCGAGTTCACCCTCAGTGGGTTCCATTCCCTCGAGACGTCGGACAGTCTCATCATGGACGCCGTTTCCGAGATGTTGGTCATCATCCTCCCTGACTTCTTCATTGGCTCTGCTCAACATCGAATGGCTTCTCCCATTGACCTGTCCGTTCTTTTCCTCGCTGTTGTAGCTGCTGCTTCGCTTTCCAAGCCACATAAAAGAAGCCCGCTTCTTAGGCTCTGGTGGATCAGTGGCAGTGATTCCAAGGGAGGGCACAGATGCATTAGCCTTGTGCTTCTTCTCTTTGCCGTAGACTTCTTTGCCTAGTTTGCCAGCGTACACATGGTCAGTAAATGCGCTGACTGGAGCGCGGGCGGAGGCGTCAAGGATGCTGTCAAGAGTAGCCATGGCGGAGCCATCTTTGACCTCAACTTCAGGAGAAGATGATGGCAAATCAAAAAAGACGCTGGCTCGGAGTTGCGCGGGCAGCTTGTCTAGCTGCATCGATATTTTGGACTTGTGTTTTCCGACCAGATCCATCTTGGACAGTCGCTGTGGGCGTCGGAGCGACTCCGATGCAGCCTCGGTCTCTGCCAACGCCTCAGCAGTGGGCTGCTGATATTCAGGATCGACATCATGGCCAGGCACATGCTCAGTTCCTTGCAGCTCATCGGCTGCTAAAACAGCGAAGGAATTGCGGTGGCCAGAGAGGGGATCTGGCAGCCAGTTCTCCTTGTGGGATTCCGAAGCCCTTGAGTGATGGCCATTGACTCCTCCATCCATCATGGTGCTAAGGATTTGAGATCTTCGTTGGTCTCTCTGGGCGACTCTGGGTTTAGCAGACAGCTTTGGAGGTAAGTTGAGCATTGCAGGAACGCGTGCAGGATAGTACAACATCTTCTGGCCTGTTTCGGGGTCAAAGTATGCCTGCGGTCTTGGTATTGAGTTTGAAGGCACACGTTGCAATGATGTCTCTGGCTGTATTTCTGGATCCATTTCTAGCTGGGTTTCATGCTCAGTATCGGACGGGGCGTATTGATCCTCTCCGTCAGAGTCGCAGTGTACTCCGTCGAAATCAATAAATGCCTCTTGAGCCTGCTGAAAGGTATTGCCTGATCCAGAACTAGTAGGTCTCGCATTCTCCTGGTCCTCGTCGTCTTCATCCATCTGATGGTGGTGGGGAGCGTTGGGATAATAGTCTGCTTGAGCGGGTTCCTCGGAAAATTGATCTAGATTTGCTGGAGCGGCAAAAGTATTCTCCAGCATCTGATGGAACGCATCCGTTGCAGGCAAAGCCGGGATGGGATCATTCTGCATAATTCCATCGGCGATGAGTGCAACGGGGCTTTGATGTTCGATTGGGGGGGCAGCGTCGGCAGCATCAAATGCGTCTTGGGTCAAAGAAATGGGTTCTGATTCTGAGATTTCTGCCAGAGAAGGCTTGCCCGACCGAACGCTTCGGACAGAGCTCTTGCCTGACCCATGGCGTGTGATGATGGCGTTGAGATCGAGTTCGGGGCGGCCGCTGGAGTTTTTGGAGCCGGACCGCATCCGGCCGGTCATGGAGCCAGAAGGCGACATGACGAAGGCTGCGGGTGAATAACCACCTTGGCGTGCAGCGTTATTGGTCGAGACGATGGACGAGGATGTAGAGAGCTGTCGCTTTAGCTGGGTGTTGATGGGGCCAGAGCCAGAGCCAGAGCCAGAGCCAGAGCCAGAGTTTTCGTCGGAGGATGCAGCGCGGACGCTGGCGGCAAGTTTGGATGAGCGTTTACTATCGCTTCGCTTCAGTTCTCCATGTAGTTCTCGAATAGCATCGTCGATGGAACTGGTCATAGACAGCCTCTCCGCAGTAGCCTCGAGCTGGGCAATGTTGTCGAGGGCGGAGACGGAGCGCGGCGACAGATCGGGGATGGGGTGTTTAATAGGTATGTTGACGCTGTCGACGGAAGCGCGGAGGATGGGCTTGGGATGGGCAATCACGGTGGCGGTCGGCCTGGCGATGGACCCGGTGCTGCTTGATGTTGCACGGGCGGCGCGGGCAAAAATCTGTAAAGGAGCAGGAATGTCGGCGGAGGATGCAAGAACATGAAGGGGTTCTGCCATCTGGTCAGGGGTTGCGGCCGTGGTGGTGGTTTCGAGGCTCGAGACAGGCAGCACTGGCAAGACAGGGTTGCTCGCGGTGGAGTCACTGGAGGGTGCGTGTTGGGGCCGCTCGTGTTGGTGGCCCCTGGCGTGCGTCAGGGGGCTCAAAGGGTGCTGAGGGCGCTGTTGAGGGCGCTGAGGCGAGGGAGCCGAAATGACGGCGGCCATGCTGTTGCGGCTGCGCAGGGGAAAATCTAGGCCTCCTTGCTCTGAGCGTGCAGCACCGACACCGTTTGCTTTTGCTTCTCCTTGTCCTTCTTCTTCTTCTACTGCTGCTGCTGCTGCTGCAGGTCTTAAAGGTCTTGCAGCAGCCGCCGCAGCAGGCGACCGCGACATGGCCAGGTAACGGTCCCGCACCGAGTCAGCGTCGGCGACGGCGACGGCGCGAGGCTTCAGCTTCTCGCTGCTGCTAGGCTGGCCGCTGCTGCTATTGGGCGCCGAGTCGAAGCCCGAAAAAAGGCTCAGTGGCGTGGAGACGCGGTCGGCGACGGACAAGAAGTGCGTCGACGCCGGGCTGGTGCTGGTGGGCGTTGTGCGCGTGGTCGGCGTGGAGGCCTGCGAGCGACGGCCGTCAAAGTGGTGGTGATGCTGCTGTTCTCGCTGTTGCTGTTGCTGTTTCTGTTGCAATGTGTCGTCATCGTCAAGATGGTTGCTGGGTGAAAACGTGGGCGGCGATACTGGCGCCACTGCTGATGCCGCTGCAGTCACTGCATTCACAGTAGCAACAGCAGCAGCAGCAGCCTCCTCCTCTGCCACAGCGGCCATGATCAGTGGTGCTGCTGCTGCAAACTCGCTATCTGTGCTGTGGTGGGCACAGGCCGGCGCCACTGGGGAAATGCGACCTCGTATTGGGGTCTCGGAATGCGCAGCGGAATGGGCGATAAGAAGACGAAGAAGTAAAAAAAGGTATTATTAGCTTCCTAGGCCCCGTTGCGGTCGCTCTTTTCGGGAATGGTCTGGTGGCAACTCTCGACGTGCTGTTGCTGCTGCTGCTTGCTAAGGGAGTGTTTCTGTGCCAGGCCGATGTGATGACTGAGACATGAACCAAGCCTTGGTTTGTTCTATCTTCAGGCGCCTTTCGTGTCGCTGTTTCTCTTTTCTTTACAAATGCTCTGCAATTGTATGATCGCTGGACTGTCTTCGCAAACAGTACGTGTGTGTATGTGTGGTGTGTGTTGTTTTGTTGATCGTGATTATCACACCGTTGCCTCGTATTGCACCCTAGTACGAGTTCTGTTGCTAGGCCGGGCGGCGGGTTGTCGAAGTGAAAGAAAAGCGCTGGTCGCGGCGATCGCAAGCCCCAGATCCCAATGATGTAAAATGGAAAAACTAGAAAAGAGAGAGGGAAACGCAAACGGAAAAAGAGAAACGACAAGACAAGCAAGTATTATTGCTTCCGGGCCAGGGGTGGGAGACAAGCGACGAGGGTTGGTTAATGAGAGAGAGTAATGATCGTCCCCCAGAATAAGACTGAAGAAAAAAAAGGGCCCAAGAGCGTGTTTCGTTGGCTGGGCCTCTTTTTTTTTGGCTTCGTTAGACTCGTGGCAGCGAGCAGATGGTGAACTTTAAGTGGAGCGGTCTGTTTTCGGACAACTCGTTTGCACTTGTTATTCTCCTTTTGGATCTCGAGGGGAAGCAATCAGACTGGCAAATGTTCTGTGAAGGAATACCGTAAGGTGAGCGGTTGGTGAGAAACGTGCAGAAAGTCGTTGTCAAGATATTGGAGGGGGGATTGGATGAATGGCCGCACTTTTGGGGATGCTGTCACACGACAACTCACACGACACTCACACACCACTACCTGTTCTTTCCACGCCACGATGGCTTGCGCCGGTACCCAAACCAAGAAAATAAGTCTGTACGTTTTCTACTAAACCATACGACTTTGACAGCCACCAAGCAGTCTCATGGCTAACATGATGCATTTACAGTGAGGGGAGAGAGGCGAAACGGGTGTGGGGGCCTCCGATGTACTGTATGAGTCTATCCCCAAGCAAACAAAGCCAACAACAGGAGCAACAGCCAACATCCATCCTTCTGGGTCATTTCTTTGAAGCGATCGAGAAACAAAAAGAAGAAAAAACCCGGCTATGCACCGATGCAGCATGGTTACCCTGGTACTTCTCTACTTAGCTTCGTTTGGAACGCATGGCGGCACCAAAAGCAGTGTCCACCGAGAAACCCACCCCAGACGCCATCCTTGCCTTAGTAGTCACACACATACATGTACCTGCTATTACCTCTTTGTGCTACTAAGTATACATTTGTGTCTGCAACTTGTATCCAATCTTGTACCCTTTGGCCATTCGTTTGGCCTTGGGCGATGATCCCTGCTCACCAATCCATCCATCCATCCATCCATGCCCACGCGAAAGTGTGTCTTGACCTTTGTTTGCTGCCCCCCCCCTCTGGTACCAAGGATGGTATTTACCAAGGATACACCTGTGTATGGGACAAGTGTACCTGCAGGTAATCAATACGTTCATGCCATGCCGTGCCAACAAAGTTACCATCAAAGCCCTTTGTGTTTGTTGTTCCATTAACCAAAAGTATACGCTAGAGACCTTCAACAAAAATTAGTACAGGTAGAAGGTTACCTGTCACTATGGTGAGTGATTAATCATGTCTACCTAGGCACAAGATGTGCATTAGGCCACAGGAGGAGAGCCGATTCTACTAGAGCAAACACAACCGGGCCATTCTCCAGCAATGGGAAACATGAGTGAGACTCTTGGTGTTGGAATGCTACAAGTACTTTGTGCATGACTAGAGCAATTCGTCCCGGCCAAAGTCCGTATATGGCCCGGCCGCCACGATTTGCTCAATAGCCCTAAGCTGTTTGCCAGTGGGTGGGTAAGTTGATTGCTTTGAAATTATTTGATGCTAGGTACACCTTGATTGGCGGTCATGCTCGTACGATTACCAGATTGTGTGTGTGTGTGTGTGTGTGTGTGTGGTGTTCAAGAGCACGGGCCATGTGGTGCGAAATATCAATTCCACATCATCATTACCCGGGACAAGAACCCGTACCTGTAGATTGCTTGAAGATACGTCAAGTAGCTGGTTACCTACCTAGCACAGGTACTGACCTTGTTATCATCTACAGCCTGCAAGGTGTATAGGTAAGTTTGGGTTTGTATTTCGTTAGTAAATGGGCCTACACCGTAGTATGGTTCTCAGACTCTCCCAGGTCTATCCAACTCATATAAATACTAACCAGCATTCAGCAAAGCCAAGATATAAACTACCCATATCTCAACAAGCATAAAGTAGAAAACACCTCCACTGAAAACCCCAGTCCTTGTTTTTTTTTTTTTTTTTCCTTGGAGGTGCAATTACAGCAACACCATGCGGCCCGCTGCACCGCCGACCTTGTATCCTTGACGTCGTGGTCAATTTACCTTCTTCGGCCCGCAGCCCAACGCAACCACTGTTTTGCCAACAAAATACATATACTTTGTTGAATATCAAGCTTCGAACCGACATGCAGGTTGTGACACTGTGCCTGATGGCTTTTCAGATAAGTAATTAGTACCTTGCATAAAGAAGTTAATTTCCTAACTCTTTCATTGGAGCCAACCAAATCTTCAGTCCAAGTGAGACTAGACCAAACGCGTCTCTTCCATCATCAGCGTCAGCAACCCGCGCCCGCGTGCGCCTCAATCAATCCCTTATGTTTCCTTGTTCCTGGCATATTATATTGCCCCCCCCCCTGCATTGAGAAACCCCCATATTTGTCTTCAATGATTAGAATCCGCGTTTATTTTTCTTCTCTCTTTTTCTTCAAGTCAGACGCCTCATGACTGTGAATTCTTCTAGCTGGGGCTAGCAAACTGTCCCCGATTGGCGTCACGCTTGAGCCACCCAAAGTCGCGTGCCCGACCCGACCCGAACGCCGCCGCCCACTCGCCCCCTGTTGAAACGCCTAAAACGAAACCCAGATCCAGATAAAAATGCGAGCTGTAGATGTTGCCAAAATCTTAAATTCGTATAAAAATGTCAATTGAAACAAAAAAGCAAACGTTGAGCATGTTTGCTAGTGCGAATCATCAAGAAGATGTTTCGTCCGTGTGTGTGCCACGAGTAATGCAGAAATACATAAGCCAAACTCTAGCATCACCCAATCCTTTCTGTGAAAAAAAAAACAGCATGCCAACACACGGTGAACGTGAACCTTGAGGAACAAGCCCTCGCACCATTTACTAGCAAAACCACGCCGTCGATTCCGTGTCTTGGATTTAGAAAGAAAATTTACCGCAATCGGCCTACCAGTCACGGCAGATGTCTTTCTTCTCCCTCCACTCCTCGGCCGAGTGCCGTTTTGTCCCATCATCATGTTTACCCGCTTTGACAACCCGTACCAAACATTCCGTCCATCCCCTGCGAAGGACAAGCAAACTCGTAGAAACTGGAAAGCTCAGTCAGACGGCATATAATCGCCCATTCAGGCTTAAAATCTGCCGGCAGGCTGGGAAACCCCCCCCCCCCCCCATTCACTCTCCTTTTCCCCCCCACCAGACGTGACGCAAAGTCCAGAATAGCCGACGTCGTATGCATGCTCTGGCAGGGCTCGGCATCGTCATCAGTTCTCCATACTTGGGCATCAAAAAAGCACAAGAGTTTTGGAACGGTAACTTTGTGAGAAATGACACGCTTTTTTACATCCTGGTTCAGGGGAGACGAAACATGAGTTATCATGATGAGAGCCCGAATTTGCAGCGTCCAAGTTAGGTAGGTTCGGTTAGAAGATCCATTATCAGTTGGAGTATTGGGTGTTCATGCCACGTAGGTGGGAACATGACAAGCCCGCAAAGCTTGGTACATGTACACCTACCTGTAGAATGAGTGCTCATGATTAGTGTGGTTGGATACAGGGTTCCATTCTTCATAGTGTGACCAGATAACACATGCGTTGCGTTTGCATCCGAGACACTGACCCTCATGTGGTGATGCTCATGAAGTCATGGTTGGAGGAACACGAACCACCTTAGACATGGCTTCCACAGAACACTAGGGCTGCAACCTTCCCCGGTTCCCTCCATCAAAGACCTGGAACAAACCATGACGGGACCTGCGTCGGGAGGCATGTTGTGTGTCCACATTGTTGAATCTGACGATGTGCAACGATAAGAAGAAGCGTTGTCGTGTTTATTGGTTGCAGATTTGAGATATCGTGTTACCAAGTCTCCTTGCCACGAAAGCTCCTGCAATTACTACAAGTGCGCACAAAACTCTGGACTCGCGATTGCATTCAAACATCTGACAAAGGCGACCTGAATTTATTTGTTTGCCAAGTACATGTGCATTGTTCTTCATGATGCTTCTGCGCTGGTCATTTTTTCTTAACACAACAAAAACGCACAAGTTTGTCCAGGGTAGGCAGTCCAGCCAGTCCAGTTCGACGGAAGTGTACGCGAAACAGGAGCTCCACCCCTCGTAAGCAAAAGAGGTACCGAATTACCTGCGAATTACGTAGTGGAGCTCCTATATTCTCCCACAATGTAGAGAGCAGACAACCCTGCATATTGGTGAGGACTGGCGTGCTGCGCATATCGGCTTTGAGGCGGTGTGCCAGTTGTGGCTGCAGTGTGTTGAATCTCACTTCTGGTTTGCCGTAAAACCCTTATCAGTGATGACATGCATAACACATCATCAGTACTGCAGATGCGCATTTCAATCATCAAGGCTCACAGTGAATGGCATTTGGTTTTCAGTAAGATCTGATTCCTTAGCCAACAGTTGCGGCTTGTCAAACCAATTGCCTTGCCCGCCTAGAACTTGATATCGTAAACCACCACCAGTCTGGCTCTTAATTGAACAGAACAAAGTCATTTGGCCAAGAGACACACTTTTCCAACTGGTCCCTGGACACGGTATCAAGTTAATGAAAGTTGCAAATGGTGGCTGGATGCTAATCTTTCACCTGTGTGTGGGGTACGAGTTTAGCCTTTGTACCAACACGTGCCGCATTCAGCAATTTTGGTGGTGTGGATGCGACTTCAAGCCACATCCTGCGGCGGCCGTTGTGAGGCCCGTTGACCGGTGCCGGCCCGTCCATGTGTGCATTGCCGACCTAATCAAAATATGCTGGTAATAAATAGCTATTAATTCCTCTTTGGAGAGGGCCACCACAAAGGCAAGCGAGGCTGCAAGCAAGCAAGCAACACATTCCTTGCCTTGCGCAAGGTCGAAAGGGACGCGTACAGCTCAGGGGAAACGCGTAGAGAGCAGGACGCAGCAACTGGCATGTGAAATTGTGGCAATTTGCCTAGGCCCCAACAACCAACGTGGTTTTTAATGAGGGCAACACGAGGATGCTGGAGAAACCGGGAAAACCTCGTTTCCATCCCTGAGCCCTGCCAGCAATCATGGCAGGCACTGCGCACAGCATGGATGTGGGCAGCACTCCGCAATCGGCTGCACTCTTCGGCTGGCGACACCCAATGTGACTTGATAACAGGGCGCGGTTTCTTATCTTTCATCTCTCTCTCCAACGGCGGGCTGCATCACGATTCACCTCTTTCGCCGCCAACACACAACAGACTACGCAGACGCGGGCAGCGACTTGTTTGGCTCCCGCAGCGGGTGAAACTGTCGGTGAAGCTGCCAGAAAGGCCACACAAAAGGGGAGGGGACGAGCGGCGCTCCGGGGGGAGAATTCCGAGGAGCACCGACACTAGCTTGGCAGGCGAGATTGCGGAGTCACGAGTTCTTCGAGTCCGTCCTGAGGAAGCGGGCGGCATCGTGGGCGAGGCCCGGAGTTTGTGAAGAGTAATAATCCGTACATAAGCCTGGACAGTTTCCTGGATTTTGTGTTGCTTGTGCCGCACAGTGGTGGTTGTCGATGAGACGAAAAAGCCCTTGGTAATGCTCATTCTCTCCCTGGGACCTGGGGAGGGAGAAACTCTGTACGGATACCTGTCCTCACTCTCGTACCTTTATTAGGATATATTCCGGGGCCAGGGGAGCTGGAGGGAAACCCCGAGAATGATGTCAACTGGGCAAAGTTGAGCCCTGGAATCTGTCATGGCCAAAACCTTCATCCGATGATCTTGGGGGTTTGGGGGTCGCCGCCAACACACCATCCAATCAGAAGACGGGACAGATTCGTTTTGGCTGTCGGCCGTGGCTCGCCCAAGTACTCCCACCGTAAAGCCATTGTTCTTCACACGGTGACAAACGAAGTCTCTGTTGGATGCACCATGGAAAAACATGCCATGGATACACGGCAGGAAAGGGAGACTTGGCGATTCACAAGAGGGGGAAGTGCAAGGGCACAGTGCATAGCTGTCTGACAGCCCCTGCACCGGACTGTGCCGGCACCTCAACATTACCCCACCATCAGTCGTCACGGCCCCACCGCACGGCGCCAGAACAACATAATATAGTGCATCTCTCGCTATCGTGAGGCACTGGTTGATTGCACTAGGATACGTACGTATTCATATTCGCACGCACTGTGGCCCCTGGTGTCCCAACCCGTCTCTCCAACTAACTTACTTCTCACCCTCTGGTGGCAGAAATCTTTTTTGTGTTTCCCCGGCCTCGCCCTGCTTCGTGTTGCACAGATTCGAGATCCACGTTGAAAATCCCCCGACTCCTGTATTCTTCTTCTCGCTGCTGCTGCTGCTGCAACTGGTTGAGGGTCGGGCTATCACTCACCTGAATGGTCGAGGCATGCCCACCTCATACCGCCTCTGCCGCTCTCTTGCTTCCCTCGACAAGCCCGCTTCACATCAGTCCTCCACTTGAGCCTCGCGCGTTGAGGTGACTCGTCCAGAAGATATGGCAACTCCCGACCAACCCAGGCGGCGATTTGCACCCGTCCCAATTGAGACGACTTTCCAATCCGTCCGGAAAGCCTCAGCGAAGCAACCACCCCCGCCAAGAATTGGTCCGAACCCGGAGCTGACTCCTGAGCCATCCCCGCGAACATCCTCGCCAATGCCTTGCGAATTCCGCACAAAGCGCCGCTTTGCTCCGCAACTGGTTGAGACGTCGAGAAGGTCGAGGAGAGTGGGAGATGAAGGGCCGGCTACTAGACCAACGGATAAGACGGATATTACGCCTTACACAAACCATATTTACACTGCAAAGTCCAAGCCTACCAGGAGGCGGCGGGGCCTCACTGTGGGTGATGATGGCGCTTTACGGTACAGCCCGCCAACCCGGCGGGAGACGGAAGAGGAGGGTGTTAAAGAATATCTTTTGGATCTGGCAGCAAAGGAGGTCGAGAGGCAAATAGAGGAAGCAGCCTTGGCGGCTTTCCCCAACAGTCGTGCCCGCGAGGGGGGTGTGGCCCATTTCTATTTCCGGGACAGCTCAGATAGCGACAATTCGCCGCAGAGGACGCCGGAAGACCAGGAGTTTAGACAGCCAAGAGTGCGGCGGAAGTCGTCTAATCTGAGTCTCAATTGGTGGCACAAGCACATGCAAGAACATGCGGAACATGCTGCCTACGAGAGAGAAGCCGACGAGATGGCAGTGGATGATGTTGATAATGAGGAGAAAGAAAGTGATGATGAGGGTTTAATGATGCCGTCCGACGCTGATCTGGATATGATGGAACTGACCCTGCCCCCCGACCCGATGTGGACCACAACGAAGCCCCTCACGTCTGACGACAGGAGAGACTCCATGGCTGATCTTCAACAAGCCATGACCGAGTCGAGCCGCCATGCTTTGGGCCAGGTAGGGGAGAGACAGGCTGATCTGTTGGCGTCGATGCATGAGCCGCTCGCTGCAGCAGAGGGATACCCGAAAGGGCCCCACTCGCCGCTGTCTCACACGTCGCCAACGGCTGGCCACAACAGCCCGTTTGGACGGCCGTTTGGCGCATTTCGAATGGCGCCTGAGAATCCTCTCCTGGCAAAGATGCGCCAAGCTGCCTCTCCACCAATGCTTGGAAAGGAACTGATTTTTCGAACTTGCCCTTCACCAAAACTCACCAAGCTGGAAACCGACCATCCCTTTGGGCAGCATCGCCTTGAGGAACAGAACCGGGATGCATCGGAGCAAGGGGGTCTATGGAGGGGGTATTGCTGCAGGTCGGAATCCACCGGCGGCTGCATAGTGCCCCCGATATTGCACAATCCTGCCATGATGGTGACACCGCACCCACCGGCCACTCCCCGAGAGCCACCGCTTGCATACGATTCTGATTCGCAGTCACTGACGGAGGAGCCTGCCTCTGTATGTTCGTCCAGCTCATCAGAAGGCGGGATCGAGCATGGTGGCGGTTTGTGGTGTCCCGATCACCATCGACCCAAAAACACACAGCCGAAAGGTCTTCACATGCTCCACGGTCTGGATGAGCGGCTGCAGCTCGAAAAAGCGAGGGCGGAGAGAGCTGAGAAGATATCTCAGGAGTTTGATGACAAGTTCATCACACAGGTTTACAACTATTTGTCATTGGGATACCCTGCTGCAGCGCGCTCTTTTGATGATGAACTATCCAAGATTAGCCAAGTGACTATCGAAGATCTAGGGCGATATGACGAGAGGCAGATGGCCAAGGGGCATTTGCTAGAAATGAAGCTGGAAGACAGTCCGGAGAACGACAGATGCCCCCGATGGCTGGCACTGAAGATTTATATCAACGAGTGGGCGAGGCAACACCCCAACTTGGACAATCTTGATCCCCTGGCTTGGGGTGTTAGGGAGAGAAGGGGTAGCTGGGCTATTTAGCTGGCTCTTCCATGAAAGGGCCCAAGACCTTACTCACCTGCGTTGCAAGTGACAGAGAGAGAAAGAAGACGGGCGGGCATATGCACCACGCCACTAGACAGAGTGCATTTATTCACACACAAATGTCTACCAATACTCTAAGAGCTCATCATTTGCGTTTTTACTCTACGTCCCTATTCTAAACAAGGCCCTCTTCTCTCTGTCACTGTGACGGGGAACACGACAAGGGAAGGGTCTATATGGTGGATATATATGTCCCCCTGGAATTGGGCTCCTTGGGAAGAAACAACATATTGGAAGGCCGAGACAGATGAAAACTGGCAGTCTTGCATTTGGAAGGGCCGATAGGCGGGAGCCCCATTTTCTGTTTGTTTTTGCATTTTTTTTATTGGCTAAGGATTTTACTCTACGGCCAGAATTGTTTTTTCGATTTGGTTTTGCTACAGGACTTCATTTGCATGGAAGCGTTTATTCTCCCCGGGCATGACAATGGGGAGGGGTTTTTGGTGTGCATGACATTGTATATAGAGGAGAACTACGTATCGAGCGCTTTTGGGAATTGAAGAAAGAGGTTTCTTTCTGTGTGTCAAGAGGTTTTGGAGCTAAAGGGGGTGAGTGAGTGAGTGAGTGAGTGAGGGGAAGGGCCTCAAATCGAACTCAGATTGGCAGAGTGCTACATTAATTTAAACGTTTATTTGATACAACATCTTTTTTTGAGTGGTTAGCTTTTTATATGCGGAGGGTAGGTATGTATTGAAGAGTTGAGGTTGTTGAGAGTTGTGACAGAGAGGTATTAAATGTCTTGTTTACTTGAATCTTTTATGCTTTCGATATACCAACATCGACATAGCTAAGGAAGCAACAACAAGCTTTCTCAACATCCCCACAGAAAATTGTCACATAGCCAAACGCCAACAGACAGAAACAAGAAACAGATGCTGATTGATGTATGCCCCCTACCTCAGCCCATTTTCACCAAGACATTGATTGATTGAATGGGATATACTGCACCAAATATACCCCCCTCTCCCCCCTCTCTTTCTCATTTAGAATATAAATAAAATTTCTTTTATTTTCAAACCGCTTACTCCAAAAGAAAAAAAAAAAGAGCCTCTCTTTTACTTCCTCTTCTTGGATGGCGGGGCTGCCTCTACATCGCTTTCTTCCTCTTCGCCCATGGACTCGTCCACATCGTCGTGGTCCACCTCGTCCTCGTCTAGCTGCTCCTCGGCGCCATCACTGTCGTCATCCTCGCCTCCTGAAAACTCCTCCTCGTCATCCGAATCTGCGACGAAGCCGTTTGCAACAAGGGCGGCAATGTCCTCATCATCATCATCCTCGTCGTCGTCATCGGCATCGCCTCGTTTCCTTCGGGAGCTGATGCCGTTTGCTAGGTCCTTGGCCACATCCTTGTCCTCACCCTCAACCCAAATCACATCCTCGTCGTCTTCATCATCGTCATCGGCGTGTTGTATTCTGTCCGGGCCCCTCTGCATCCTCCTCCTCAGGTCCATTTGGCCCTCAAGCATGTCCAGCTTGCCCTTTAGCGCCAACAAGCTGTTGAGACCCTTTGCTCGGTCCGCCAATACCTTTTGCAGCCCGTTCAACTGGTGCAGCGCCTTAGGCTGCGAAGCCAGAGCACCTCCATGAGCCACAAGAGTCCATTGCACCCAGGTCATCAGGGAGCCGGCCCGCCCAGGCCGCCTGTACATCCTTGCGGCCAACTTGGTGAGCAGTGTACCGGCCAGAGAGCTGTCAATATGCTCTATTGTGTTCTTTATTGTGTTTATATCGGTTGTTTGCAGACAGGACTCGAGGAGTTCTACGTCATCTGTTCGCAGCGCTTGTGAGAGCACAGTGGTGAGTGATTGATGCTGTGGCGGGGCAAGGCGAGATCTTGTAGCTGGAACCACGGCACCGTTGGCCGCAGAAGACTGTTGAAGCATGGCGGCAACATCGATTGCCTCGTTGCCACGCAGAAGCTCGCCAAAAGATGGTGATGTAGCTTCTCCATCCGAGCTGGCCTCGTCTGCCTCGTCATTTTCTTTGGGGCTAATCAGCTTGCCATTGACCTTTGCGGCCGGCGCCTCATCAGGCTCATCCTTCTGTGCCTCGTCCTCATCGTCGTCATTGTCTTCGCCTGAAAATCCATCATCGCTATCGGAGTCGGAGGATATTTCTATGGCCTCGCTTCGAAGCGCATCTGTGCCTGAGATTGTGGCCCTTGATTCGTCGATTGTGTTTTTCGTAGGCCGGACTGCATTGGCCTTGACGATCGGGGCCGCCAGCTTGGCTGGCGCCCGCCGTTTTGTTGAAATAGGCATGAGTGATGCTTTGCTCGACACGCTGGAGTGGAAAAAAAAAAGTGTAGGCGGGACGATAGAGTTTGGGGTACTAGATGAAGAATCGGTTATTCACAAAATGAAAAAAAACCCTAAAGAGGCAGAGTCGAAATAGGAAAAGCCAGTATGTTTCGATTGAAATATTCCTTGCTCTGTCTCAGCGGTGCGGCGCTGATAGTTGCAAGGAAAATTTCACGACCTTGCGCTCAGCAGATGGCCGAGTGAACTTTTTTTTTGGACCAGCCCAAGCCCGCAGGCTAGGCTGGATGGTGTGGCTCCACCAGTCGTCTGAAAATCTGGATGACATAATCACACTAACTCTTGGCTTGGAGTCAGATAGATAGGTCACGTGCTGATAGCTGGCGCATTTGGCAATCTTTGCGTTTTCAAGACACTCTGGCCATTGGGCTCTCGCCAACCACAAACCTTTGGTCTTCTTAACTGGGTCCCATAATGTGATTGGTTACTGGCATTGGCTTTAGTTTCTTCTCGGCTGTAGGGTTCCACTTATCGATACCCACTTATATTCAATCCCGGTTGGCCGTGGAGTTTTCTCAGGGCTCCACTACACTTGCTTCATTGGCTGCTTTGTCTCTTAGCCTGCTCACCAAGCAAATTGCCCGTTTCTCATCTTTGAATCACCTGACCTTGGTAGCAGCTCCCGCTCAATCAACTCACTCACTCACTCACTCACCCCTGTTGAGTCCACCCGACAAGACAGAGTGAGTTGACTGAAGCACAGCAGTTATTGCATGAAAAATAGTCGCCCCGTTTGATGAATAGCATCGCCCACAGGCACTTGGTGTCTGGCGCGGCGGCACGCGTCTTGCTTCCTGTGGCTCCTCTTCTCCTCAACTCCATGATTGCGTGTGTCGCTTCTGCACGGCGCCCGCCTATCCATGTCGGGCCACGCGTGAGGTGTTTGGAACACCAGCTTCCGCCCCGAGCCCAGACTATCTAATCCAGGAGACTCAGATAGAATACCCCCCCCTGAGTTTTCTTAATTTTATTTTCTCCTTGTATCTAGAATTCGACTCTGTTCGAACCAACACATAACTACCGGTAATTATTGATTTTCTCAACTTAGGCTCTGTCAAAATCGCGTCTTTGATACCAGGTAGGTAGGCATGCCCAAAGTAAACAAAGGCCGCTGCCCCCGTCTCATGTAGCACTGAACCTCCCGGATTGGACAGGGCGTCTTGCAGTGGAGACGAGGACACAGCACAGCATAAACACGCTTCGCATCAACAAACGTTATTACCTACCAGCTCCATTCTCGTGGGTCAGTCTCCAATTCCAAGGCCTGTTCCACTGACTTGACCGCCAGGGAGGAGACCCTCCGCCCCTTATCTTGGAGTCAACCTGGGGTCTGACAACTGCACGTTGCAATGGGCGTGCACGTTCATAGTAATATTGGCCCCCGAAGTGAGTGTGCACGGGGCCTTGGCTGCTCCTGTACCTGACATCATTCGTAAACAAACATTGTTGGAAGCTTTGGGTGTAAGTTCTGTGTGTCTTTTACCAGTGTTTGTAGATCACGAGATTTTTGTTCCGTGCAGATTGCCGGAAGTCAATCGGGCCACCAGCCACCTCGCTGGCAATGGTTGTTACATACTCCTCCATCTGAATAAAAAAATAAAAATAAGGAACAGCTCAAACCCCAGCCTCGCCGCCTCATTCGGAGCAAGCGTCACTATTGTGCCAGGATTTGTGGCGTTCTTAAGTCCTCTTCCTCATGCTTCTGTTATTCCAGAGTTTTTGGCTCTGTCAGCCACCAGCCACGAGGCCCGGCGCCACACCCCCGTTTAGCCGCCAAGCTCGGCCAACTAGATTTCCAACCCCAGCCTTTCCGCACGCCCCGGTAGAGACAAATCAACGCCGCAACCAACTTTGCCTTTCTCTCTCATAAATAGCACCGCGCCTCCGACCGGCAAAATCTCACTGACGTGCACGCGCTTTTCCCTCCCCTCTTCCCTCCGACCCCTCGCCGAGAAATAGCACAGCACCCAGAAAAAGGTACCTGGCCACCCCACCACAGCCCGTCGCAATCGCAAGTACCTGTGCAGCTCCAACCAACCACCGTTCTGGCGCATTCGATGTCAATCTAGTCTACTCTCTGCGACCCCAAAATCCACCCACCTATTTTGGGTGCCGTATTCATCATCAATCCGAACATCGCGCGCGAGCTCAAACGCGCGACCGCAACATCGCATCATCAACTTGTCTTATCTCTTCCTCTTCTTTTTTTTTGACTGCGCATATCCCTTTTTACTACGGTGCGCTGCTCCACGACGCAACTGCGCGTCACTGTTTCCGCCTGCAAAAGCGCCAGGAAGTAGCTGTCAACACACGTTCGGCGCATCGCTCCAGGTTAATCGGCAACTGCAACAAAACAGCCAACACACCCTCAACCCGACTTCGTGCGCGTGCTCCTGCTCTGCTGCACACCGTTTTCCGATTTTATTCGTTCCCGGCATCGCACTCCCACCTGGTTTCGTCACCACCACCTCGTAGAACTGCGCATCAATTGTCGCGACACGACACCGGCTTTACTTCGCATCACTCCCAACTCCGGTGCGCGCTCCCAACAACAGCCGTGTTTGATGTCGCAACGCATTCGTTGAGCTACACATACATTTGCGCTGTCATTGCGAATGGCCATCATGGCGTCGCCTGCATCAGACGCCCCTGCTCGGGATCCAAAGCCGCAATCGCCGGTTCTGGAAAAGGACAAGTCTGACGTCAACGGGTGAGTAATTCCCTGCATAATATTCATGCTTTTGGCTTCGTTGCAATTGCCGCCATCGCTGTTATGCCTTTCCAAGTCTGCGATACTTACGCGACATTTTTGCAGTCATGTATCACCAGTTGAGTCAAAGAACGAAGCTCAACCCGAAACAAAGACCGAGCCGCCTACACTATCAGAGACGAAGCCCAATTCCAAGTCTGATGAGACAGCAGTGAACGGAAATAAGTCACCGAAAAGTAATGGTACACCTAATGGGGTCACCTCAAATGGTGATGTACCTAAAAGCGAAGACATCGTCAACAGCAGCAAGCCATCCACCTCAGAGGCTTCTGATCCCCAAAAAATTGAGGAGAAACCCGCAGTGAGCGGTGCAGACACAGCAACCAAGGAATCGCCCGAGAAGAAAGAGGGAAATGCTTCACAGCCTTCTCCCAAGAAGAGGTCGGATTCCGAGGACGTACAGATGGAAGATGCGACAAGTGTAAATGGCACTAAGGAAGCTACTCAAGAGGACAAAGACAAAAAGTCACCTGCCGCACCAACATCTCCGAAGAAGTCTGATGCAGATGTGAAAGATACTGAAATGTCTGACAAGGCTACTGATGAGCTGACTGATAAGCCTGCCAGTGCTTCAAAGCCTGGACAGGCTGACGAGACTCCGGCACTTCCTACCTCTGAAGTAGACCTGGGCCCTGCGAGCATGTCACAGCTTGCTATTGATTCAACTGAGATGGATATCTCACCCGTTGAAACCTCTATTGAGGTGTCCATGGCCGATGTACCAAGCACAAAGGTTGCTCGAGAGCGAGAAGACGACGCTGCAGACGAGCCTGCGCCAAAGCGTGCAAAGACAGAACCCAAAGAGGATGAGCAGACTGCAACTCCCGCTGCAGCGACTGACACCTCTGCACCTGCCAGCGACAGCCAGGCTACCCTTCTCACACTAACGCTATGGGAAGATCCCGACATGAACAACAAAAAGTTGACATCATATCAGCGTCGTGAGATCCGCAAGGTCATTGGAAGAATCAAGAAGACGAAGCATGGTGGGCACTTCCGAGATGCCGTTGCGAAGCTTTGGCCTGCTCTTGGAGAATCATATCTTGCCCGTATTGACAGACCAATGGATCTCTCTGAGATTGATCGGAATCTACGTGACCCCAGTACTGCTTATGCGACGATGGGTGGGTTCAAGAAGGATTTAGCCCTGATCTTTGAAAACACACTGAGCTTCAATGGCCCTATCCACGAGGTAACAGCATCTGCACTTCACGCCATAAAAGCTGTTTGGAATGATGTGCTCTCCATCCCTGATGAAGAGCCCATTAGGCAGAAAGCCACGCCAAAACCCAAACCTCTACGTGAGCATCGTGCTGTCGTCAGTAACGAAGCGGCTGTCCGAAGACAATCGTCAGGGCCTGTATCAAGTCCGGTACGCGAGGCGCCTGAGGCAAAGCCAAAGCCTGTGGTTCAGGAGTCTTCCGTTGACCGTCGGAACTCGACAGCCACGGAAGGCGACCGGCCCAAGCGGACTGTGCGTGCACCGAAACCTAAGGATATTGACTACACCACTAAGCCGTCCCGCAAGAAGCTTAAGCCAGAGTTGCAATTCTGCGAAGAGGTGCTGACAGAACTCATGCACCCCAAGCACGGGCTTCTCAACACCTGGTTTTTGGATGCTGTGGATGCTGAAGGACTTAACATTCCTGATTATTACTCAATAATCAAAAAGCCCATGGACTTGGGCAAGGTGTCTCGCTTACTCTCTGCCGGGGAGATTTCAAGCCTGAAGGATTTTGACAAGACTGTCAGGCTAATTTTCAACAACTGTTACAGTTTCAACGGACCCCCTGATCAAGGCAATCCTGTTTCACTCACAGCTAAGCAGCTTGAGGATTTGTACACTGCGCAACTCAAGGGCAAAGATGCTTGGCTGGTTAGGTATGCAAAGGCCAATGCGCCAGTGGCCTCCTCTTCCAACGATAGCGACGATGAGGATGAGGATGAGGACGACGAAGTCGACCATGCGTCCACCTCGGGTGCTGATTTCTCCAAGGAAGTTCAGGAACTGACCAGTAAGCTCGATGAGGAGAGTAAAAAACTCAATGGCTTGTTTGCTACGGGCGCCAACCAGAGCTTGATTGACATTCAGAAAAACTTCGTCGAAGTAGTGCAGTCGGCATTGTACAAGGCTGCACAGAATTTGAGCGAGTCAAAGGCGAAGCAGGACAAGCACGTCAAGAAGTCTAGCAAATCCAGCAAGACGAAAAGTTCTAGCAACGTATCCAGCAAGAAGGCAACGAGTAGTGCTCCACATCACCCCAAGAAGTCTAGCGGAATAAAAAAGCAAGTTCCTAAGAAGACCTTGTCGCCTGCTGACAAGGATTTGATTGCGAGCGCTATCAACGATCTCGAGTACCCGCACCTTGATCGTGCCATTGATATAATCAAACGCGACACAGGCCAGAATGTAAGTACCACTTTCGTGTATTGTTTTGCCATGCCACTCTGGGCTCTTTGATCCCTCCCATTTTGAATTATTGGGGCTGACTAGTTACTGCGTAACAGGAGAACAATGATGGTGAGCTCGAGCTGGACATTGACCAGCTTAGCAATGATGCCTTGCTCAAATTGTGGGATCTTTGCAAGAAGGTTCTGCCAGGTTTTGCCAGAGATGCCAAGCCTCCACCAGAGCCTCCCAGGGCCAGTGCCAAACAGTCTGCCCCCAAGACTGCGGCAAAGCCCAAGAAGAACAAGCCCATGAGCGCTCAGGAGCAGGAGGCTCGCATCGCTCAGCTGACTGCCATCAGTCAACTATACACGCCTGGTCAAGAGCACGGCGATGAAAGGATGCACGCACACTCTCCTAATGCCGATGAGTCAAGCGATGATTCAGACTCTGAGGAGGAGTGAAATACTATCAAGGTGTGACCGAGGACCAGGGTTCTCATTGCTTTATCGATCGTCTGTAAAAGTCAGAGAAGGTGGTGAGAGATGGCATCTTGAGTACACTAGGCGCTTTAGGGCGCACCGGATTTTGCTGAATCGTGGTCGGCTTGGCGTTTTGGGCAAAATGCGTTTTTATTTTTGCGAGGGCAGGGGGAAAACGGAAGGATGGACTAATGGCCTTGATGCATTTGGAGGGATTGGCGCTGAGGAGTTTGATCGACAGCAGCTGCCTCTTCGATATGGCGGACGAGGCATACTGGTTTCTGCTTTGAGCTTTTGACAAAAGCTGGGGATGTGCAGTTGGCGTCCTCTTTTATACCGTAGCGTGTAGGATTGAATTGTATAATGCGCTTTAAAAGGCCTGCAGAGCAGTCGTTTTCCGGTTCCAACCTCTGCTTGTCTCCGAACATGATGCGTGGTCTAGTGAGAAGCTTCATTATTGCAGAGGATGAGACTCAGTTTCTAACATGATGGCTCTCGTGTGATATGTTGTATGGAGTAAACTGCACACTGTTGGCATAGGACCCGCCGCCAGGAAGCTATCGACGCTCCGATGGTTTGTCGTGATTTAAACATAGCTCTGCTTCATCGTGACTGGTAATTTTGTGTAGGCTGCCGGTTGAAGGAATTGGCAACATAATCCTGAGTGGACAAATGAGGACAGCCTGTTGGTGATTGGCATGCCTATCGGAATGGTTCTGTCGAGAGTCGAGGAAAGGGGGGCGAATAAGGGAGAGAATTCCTCATGTATTAATCTCGGCTTTGCTGGTGGACCCTTTCGTGGCGGTTTTTTTTACTCAGGACTGGAAACGAATCAATAAACAATGGGAAAAGATAAGAAGTGTGGATTGCTTGCTGTAAAGGCAGAATGCTGCTCTAAAAGGCGAAGAAGGCGTTGACAGGATGCCAATGGTTGTGAGGGCCGGGGAGGTTAGAAAGGGAGAGTGCCGCTGGGTGGGCGGATGGGTGCGTGATGGGCAGTCCAAACTTTTGCGTGGAGCCTTGGAGCTGGGAGATGCAAGATGCAAGATGGCAATTTTGTGTGTGTGGGTGGATGCGGGGGAGGGGTGACGACTGTGAGTGGTGCACACCTGTATAAAGTCTAATCAGTTCATACACCACTGTATCTGCTCCGTAGAAAAGGCATATCGTTGTTTCATAACGGTACATTGATAAAAAACATTGCCGCTGCATGCATTGTGCAAACATAATTTGATGAGAAGATGCCGATTCGACCTTCCAAATTTGCGGTTCGCCTGTACTTGCACCCGAGTTGGCAGGCACCTGCGACAAGAACCACTGAAAAGCTCCGAGATCGCAATATCTGCACCCACGCAAGGAAGGCTGCAACGGGCTCGGCGCTTGCTCGCCTTTCCCCCCAAAAGCTGCGTGTGCGTGTGCACTATTTAGGCATTTCGAGGCAATTCATTGATATTCTACTTTTCTCTATGTTTTGGCCTGATTTCTATCTCCACAGTCTTCATTCCCCTCCATCAATGCACCCATAAGTCTTTGCATTATTAACTAAGAGCAGCCATCCACTGTAGTTGGAACCGGCAGTCGTCGTCTGAGTCTGGTGCAAATCTCGATAAAATCTGGTTCTTGCTCTGGCGTGATCTCTCCGTGCCGTATCAAAAAGTCCACCATAACTGGGCACACGTTGGGCTTGAACTCGCCTGCCAACATGCGGTTCTTGACCTCTTCGCAGCTCATGAGTACAAACCCCTCCACCTCGTCGTCGTCGCCGGGTCGTGGTCTTTCCTCATCCGTGTCCGATAGTTCTAGATCGTAAACATATATGATTTCTGAGTGGAAGAGCTCTGTTCGCGGGTTGCGATTCGCCAGCGTGATGACGCCCGTCGTCTTCACCCGGGCAGCCACAAGTGAGGCCGGCAAGGCAGCTTCTTCGGTTGATTCAGCAAGGATACAGCCAAGGGGTGTATCGCTGGCTTTGACGCCTCCTGCCACAGTGCTGTCTAGCAAGCCTGGATAGCTGAGAAGATTCTTGCTCCGACGCGCGACCCAGAGACGCAGTTCACCCTCTGGTGTGCGAGTATAAGCCGTCAAATGCGAGCCACGGGTTGCGATGCCAAATAGTGCGGAAGTGAAACGCTCTACCTGGACAAATTCCTGGGCGCCCACAACGAGGAAATACTCGCTATGCATGCCATTCAATGTTGGGAACTTGCCTCCAGCGATGGCTCCATCGACCGCCTGCTGGAGTGCTGCATTGGCATGTGCAGACAAAGAGACTCCTGCAGGTGGTGCTTCGAGCACAACTTGACGTTTCTCATTATCAATATGAAATGCTGGTGGCCATGGCATGTGAGTCACAGTGTTGGGATGTATGTAGCCATGGGGTCTGGCATCAGGTGCAAAGAATAGTCTGTAGTATGGGAAATATTCTTGCTCAAAGTTCAGCGAGACGCTACATAAGAAGCATGAGAGAGTCAGTTGGGTTGTTTCAATCTCGCCTCATCATCCTCTATTTGTGCCCACTGACAATCAGTGTGTGGCAGGTTTGTGAAAAAACTTACTTGTCAACAAGTGTAATGAGCTTCAGTAGGCCGGACGTCTTCTCACGGGCCGGGGTGGACATGACGGCGGATCGGACCTATGACCGGGTTTGGGACGGACTGGAAGTGCAGATGAGGGGAAAGTTTGCGTGTTAGCAGAAATGTCGTTATTAGCGAGGGACCGGGCATTGCCTGACGCGGATCCGGAACGCAGCCGCGAGCACACAATTGGCCGGACGTGGTTCCCATCCTTCGGCCTGGATTTTGGCCCGTCTGACGCACGCTTACATGATAAAACTAACCCAACCAGTCACGTTGCAGTCGACGGCGTATGTATGAATACATGAGTTTCCGTGCTGTTTAGAGATGACTCAATAACCCCGCCCTTGTTGCGGTTGCCTGTTGTTTATAAAGTTTGAGTTGTCGTACTGATTTAGAAGTTACTATTGTAGACTTTGCATCACAAACGGCACTCCGCTGCGACTGATTTGCGTTTTGGCAAAGATCACAATCTGAGAAGTCTCAAAGCCATTCCTAGCATATAGTGCCCAACGAAAGCCTCCTAATATTCCGGTCCAGCAGTTACACATCATGGAACGCTTGGATGCCATTCTCCAGGCCATTGTTGCCCAAGGAGACGACACCAACAACAAGGTCCTCGGCGCGGCTTTTGTCGTGACGAACAAAGAAGGTAAACCAGTGCCACTGGCTCAGAATTTCAAGATTTACCTTTTCGAAACATGCTTGCAACTCTGAGATATACAAAATGATAGGCTGACTCTATTACAGGCGTTTTGTACTCTGGGGCAGCAGGCCGAATTGATCTCAAAGCTGATTCCGCTCTGTTTGATGGGGACACATGCACTTGGGTCGCCTCACTCACAAAGCTGGTAACGACTACATGTCTTATGCAGCTCGTTGAGAGCAAACGGATTGCGTTGGATGATGACGTTCGCGGGCTTGTGCCAGAGCTGGCGGCCATGCAGATCTTGCGCGGGTTCACAACTGAAGGGCAGCCTATTCTCGAGGATAACGTTGAACCGATCACACTAAGGTGAGATGCTTGCTTACGTTTCACGCTGAAAATCATAAACACTGAGCGGGTGCCTAACTGCCCATGTAGACATCTTCTGACTCACACGGTTGGGCTTGGGTATGATCTCGTCGATCCAGATCTTGTTAAATGGTCCGAGGCCATCGGCCGCAAAGCCTCAATGAGAGATTGGACGAAAGAGGGCTACACCACTCCGCTCAAATTCGTTCCTGGCAATGGGTGGTGGTACGGCTCTGCCTTGGACTGGGCGGGCATCGTCCTCGAAAAGGTGACTGGTCAAACTCTGGGCGAATACATGAAGCAGCACCTTCTTGAGCCCTTGGGAATGTACGACTCTGGCTTTGAAACCAGCGGTCACGTAGCTCATACCGTCTCCCGGTTCATTGATGCTTACACCATACGAGACAGCGACGGTAACCTTAAACCGTACGACTACAGCACTCCCGCAAAAAGCGATATGGAATCCGGCGGGGCTGGCCTCTGCACCACTGCACACGACTATGCTCGCATTCAGCGGGCGTTGCTACATGATTCTCCGAAAGTAGTATCGGCAGAGACGGTAAAAACGATGTTTACGCCACAGCTGAGCGAGCAACAAAGAGAAATGCTCCAGGCTGTGTGCTTCAATCCCATGATTAAGCCTGGATTCGGGCCTGAGTATCCTGAAGGTCTGCCTATCGACTTTGGACTTGGAGGAGTGATTTGCATGGATGACATCCCCGGTATGAGGCGCAAGGGGAGTCTTACATGGAGTGGCGCCAACAATCCTCGATGGGTGAGTTGAAATTTCCTACCCAGTGTCTCTGCTATTCATAATTCTGGGAACCGAGGCTAACTTTTGACACGCGTTTGATAATCGGGTTAGTGGATTGATCGCAAGTCGGGAATTGCTGGTGTTATGGTTGTGAATTTGTTCCCTCATGGTGATACTGTCGCATCGTCATTGTTCATAGAGCTTGAACGAGCGGCCTACGAGCTTTTTGCTAACTGAATAAAGTTGGTATTTTTTTTATATAAGGGTGGTTTGAATGCTTCACGTCGCTTTCCGTAGTGGCCAAATATCCTGAATGATTATGTGCACCACAGTGGCTTGGAGTTGGTTTGGTGTAGGGACCCCAAAGTCGATGAACTATTTGAACCATCTAAATTCATTGATCACAAATGCCAAAAACGCGATGTGTTAAGAAGGATTTATCTTTTTATTCGCGTTTCTCTTGAACATGGCTCAATAAGTCTTGCTTCAAGGAGAATTTCTTCATGTCCTTGATCAAGTTTCTACCAAATGTCTCTGCCAATGGGACAGGATCTGCTGACTGATTTCCACCTTGATGTGGCTGTCCTTGCCTGCACATCTGTGCCGATCAAATTTGTCAGTACGATTACTCGGGCTCGAAGAGGAGCTCATCGCACGGCAAGATTTTGGTACCATCAGAGAAAGCATAGTGAATATAGATGCCAAAACCTCCCTGGTCCGATTGCCATAACCCTGGAGTTCTTATATCAGAAGCGATCGTGTTCTTGATATGCTCCGCCCTCTTAGGTATATGTATTCCTTGCTTCCAGAATCTTTTGTGCGACGATGAAGCCTGTTCTTGGGTGGAGGGGGAGCGCGAGTGAGTTGTCTGTATGGATTTTTAAAAAGGGGGCCCATCTAGAATCCGTTTCATCATAGGCACAAACGCCATTTATAGCCATGTCTAGGGCCATGTATGGCTCCGAAAGAATGACATGATGCCTATGGCCTCGCTAGTCTGGGTGATTCGCTAGTACTTGAACAGTGTTTGACTATCCATGGATGTTGCAGCACTTGATCCAAAGACAACCTTTTGTTCGCTTCTAGAACGAGGAGCTGAATAAATGTTAGCCACATCAAACGATTTGGAAAGTTGAATTTCAACTTACCTTTTTGATGAGGTCCTTTGCCTCTAAGCTTACAAAGGCGGGTACCTTCATGTCAGCCGTTGCAATCCTTCTTTGCGTCATAACAGGCGAATCTTCAAACGGTGCTTCACCAACCAAGAACTCATACATCAAAACACCCAACGACCAAATATCAATCTTCTCATTATAAAATTTATTCGACCTGCCAGGATCTACCATCTCAGGAGGCAAGTAATCCAATGTACCACACTTAGTGAGTCTGCGACCACTTGGCGCATGAACGCTCCATCCAAAATCGGACATCTTGATCTCTCCGTATATCCCCACAAGGATATTTTCAGGCTTGATATCGCGATGCATGATATGCTTGCTGTGGATATATCGCAAGGCGCTAGCCATTTGCGCAATATACTGCGCTTCTTTCCACTCTGGGAAACGTTGTTCCTTTTGCAAATGTTTATACAGCTCTCCTTTGCCGGCGAATTCGAGTATCAAGAATATCCTCTTGCTATCGTGAAAGTGGCCGTAGAGTTGGAGGATGTTTGGGTGCCGCACATTGCTTTGGATCTCGACTTCTCGATGCACTTGCTTTTCGACTCGGCCTTGTAAGATTTCGTTCTTGTAGAGAACTTTTAACGCGCAGAAAAATCCGCTCTGTCGTTCTCGCGCAAGATATACTCGTCCGAATTTGCCTTTGCCTAGAGATCGACCGATTTCGAACATTCCGAGATGGAACTGTTTGAATGCGGGTTGCTGGATGATGGGGACCGCGGCGAAATCGGATGGGAGCGCATTCTCATGCTGTTTAGACGAAATTGTAGTGGTAGTCTTTCGAACCAGCAGGGAAGACTGTGTGAGTTTCGGTGGAGGCATTTGAGTAGGGACGGGCATGACATTTGTGCTTTGCTGCTTCTGCTCAGTGTTGTCAACGCGTTGAGGCTGGCTACCACTATACGGTGGACGCCTCGCACCTGTGTCAGCCTATATCTCTTCGCAGTCAGCCATCCTCTTGAAGCTCGTTTGTTAAATAAAAGATATTGGAGCGACCCTTACCCTGCTCACTCTGCTATATTTTGGTTCGATCATGTGCATCAGCACCGCCGTTTTTCGGTGTCTAAGCGAGGCAATTCAAGATTGCACTTATCATACTACGTACGTTACTTTGTACTGCGACCGAAATGATTAAATGGCGATACAGCTCTTGTAGAGCAGACCTTGAGAGGCATGTTTGTGAAATTCTAGCCCTAAAAATACGAAATATTGACGTATGGCACTGCACTCAGGTTTCACGCGAATTGCTGTTGGTTCTCTCCAAAGTTCGCGACGAGCGCGCTGGTTGGCTCGACAACCACAAACTAGCTGAATTTCGACCAAATGGCAAGGCTTGCTCAATCTTTAGTTTTCTATTTTTTTTTGTAGTAGGAATTGAAGAAAAACTTGGTCGACCTTGCGAAGGAGGGTTATAGTCCTCAAGAATTCTGTTGCAGCATCATGTGGCGCCGGATGAACATGAGTACACTTGAACAAGGGTGAAGCTTCTCCAGGTTCTATTGAAGGACAACGTTGACTTTGATTGTGACCTCTTGCCGGGTTAGGCAGGTCACCGGGTTACTATGGCCCCAATATGAACTTAAAGTCAGACGCATTGTCGGAGCGCCAATGGTCAGTTAACCAGGATCATCCGATGCTCACAGCTAAATAGTGGGTTTTGTCATTGACAGGGTATGATGCAACGCATAAACGACATGCAAGTGATGGCAATGGGGAGTGGGGGGATCTGGTCTGTCAAGCTCTCGCCATGAGTCAACCCTCATTCCTGATTCCTATGCTGGGATGTCAACGATCATTTTGCACAGCCCAACGTCCATAGTTGAAACGGAAATAGGAGAAAGATTAGAGCTACAATCATACCAGAGCAAAGCCAGCTGCAGTCTGAAGCAGTTCATACTAGGGGTACCACCCACGGAGAGAATTAAACACGATGCAGGGTGCAGAACAAAAAATTGGAATCAGCCTGACTAATGATGAGGCTTAAATCAGCCACCAAGTCAATGTATAACTGAGAACTACTACATGGCTTGTTCTGTCGTGTCGCTACGAGGGGCCTACAGCCTACACCTACAAATGTAACTCTGACGAGTTGGTTACTTACACGGCTTTGGGGTCAATTACTTGGCATATACTCATTCGCTTACACTGGCTCAATACCACCGCAACACAGCCCAAATGGCAACTTCCGTCTTATCCAAAAGCTTTCTCCTTCCACATTGAGTCCTAACAGGGTGCGAAAAAACACCGCCGATATAACAATGCCTGAATACCTAAGATACCTGGTACCAGGTTTGACTGAGATTGCTATATATTTGTAGATATCGCTCCTAGCGATTTCTAGCGATTTCTAGCGATTTCTATATATTTCTGGATATTGCCAGAGATCTCTGGAAATTTACAGAGATTTCTACATATTAGTAAATTTATCAGTTGAAGTCCCTTGGGGTGGTCTTAGCGGTGTCTTTGTGCACTCTATTGACCCCCTAAATTGAGTCATGCGAGTCGTTTGGTCAGCCCTTGTTCGCGCACAGTCAGATCCCCTGTACAGCATATATCTCCTAATCCAATAACGTTGTCCAACAACCTACAGGGTGGGCGCTTTTTACAGCTCGGGCTTCCAAGTGGGAGGATGGAGTTCTGTGGTTCACAACGGTTGTCGTTATTTGTGCGAAAATATGAGCATGCGGCGGCAATCTGTTTGTTAGCGCTAAGAAGGAACATAACGACAACAATTCGCCTAAAACAGGTTGGTGAAAGTTGAGAGACGTCTTTGTGTAAGAACCACCTACTGCGAGGAACTATAGAAACCTCAGCATGCGCCTGCAATTCAGCATTTGTTTCAGTACGTCTTTTCTTCTTCGGCTTCAAACTGAAAATTACCTAGTCTAAACATTATTACTTGTTATCAATTTACCACAGCCGCCAACATGAAGTCCGCTGTCGCCATTCTCTCCCTCGCCCTCGCCGCTATATCGGTTGCAAGCCCCGTAGAAAACTCGCCTGTTGAACGAGCTGCGAGCTGTATCACAGGGTGCTACAAGAGCCCACCAACTGGTTGCCCGTCAGGCTGGGTAAGTAAAGTGCTCTATTATAAGCCCTTTTCCCAGAGACGTGATATAAAATACAATAGCTAACATATGATGTAGGCACCTGCAAAGGTTGGTTTAACACTGTAGATCATTTTGATTCGATATACCAAGATATACTAATGATAATTGGACATAAGGTTGGCGACTGCTGGAAATGCTGTCGATAGAGTGTGGGCGGATTCTACCTTGACTTGAGGCATTACAAATTTAAAGAGGAAGTAAATATACAACTATCATTATCTTATCTGCACTATAATACCAGTGATTAAGTTAAAATGATCGTATTATAAAAGCACCGACTTGTTGGTAATGCTCGCTCTGACAGGAGAGTGGGAGTGGGGGGGGGGGGGCAAGTTGTTACTCTATCTTATGAGGTTAAATATTAAAGCCCAAAGCTTTTGTTAGAGGCAATCTTGCCGTTGAGGGATTTTAACAGTAGGCCACTAAGGTATGTCATTATACACTCTGTTTCTCACAACAAACCTCGGGGCTCGGCGATACCCTTGCGCTTACCTAGTCTCCTCTGGTATCTTAAACAAGGTAATATAATCTAGAAATTCACCACAACTTTCACATACGACCATAGGTAGTGGAGAATTCGGGATCCCGTCCGCTCTCCCATAGACAAACCACTAACCGGCAGATTAGTAGTTGGTCGGTGACGACCAGCGAACACCGGCTGTTGTATGTTTTTTGCCGTTTTTGCCAAATCATTTTGGTGGATCGTATAATGTTAGCTCGAGGCTGATCGGTGAAAGCTAGACGTTTAATTTTGGGTAGATGCTTAACTTGTCCAATGTGAAATATTCTAGAGATCATTACACCGACCTAGATAGCGGGTAAGAAGTTGAACACTTTTCTAGGAATTCTCTTATACATATACTACACTATATCCATGTCTCTCTCTCTTGAGCCCCGTTATACTAAAAGCTCTGGCGTGATTTTCACAGAGCATATGGGGCGGCGGGGGGCTCCTGAAAAGGGTTAAAGAGCTAGAATGCAACAGTAGCTGAATTGAGTACTTGTGATCAAGTATTAGTTACGTGTTATGTGTAAGCTACTTAAGGTTTTGGACTTCTTGGACCTGAACTTCTGTTCGAGCTTGTACTTGTTCTCCGACAAGTGGAAGTAAAAAACACTGCCGATATGACACCATTTATATATCAAGGGGGCCCGCACTGTTTACTTCATTGAGATTTTTGGGGTTTCTTAGAAATAGCCAGTATTTCTACATATCTGCAGAGATGACAAGATAGTGTTTCTAGAGATATTTCTATGGAGTCTCTTGGTGGTTCCGGTTATGCTTTCTTTTGAGCATAAGAACGATCCAATTGGATAGTGAGAGTCAGACAATATGCAAGGTTGTATGTAATGCCTCGTGCTGCACTCAGGCCGCACCGCGTCTGACAAGGATCTTGTTGCTGCCTAATGTTACCACATTGCGAACTAGGCACATTCCCAAGGCTTTTTTCCTAATTGACATACTCTATCATTAGACTGTGGCACAGATTCCAAAATCCCACAAAATCCCCACACCTTCGTCCATCTTCGTACTCTCAAAGGTCTCACTCGCACTTGTCCTATCACGGAGGTAGCTTGTTGCGAGATAGCCCCCAATTCGATTTTGCGTAACCGCATCTGATTTTCCACAGCTGAGGTGACCGATGATTGATGTCCAAGCCACAGAGCCATTCTATACACCAGTCGTCGAGTGGGCTACGGATCAGCTACGGCAAGAAGATGGACAATCTAAGAGTGCCAAAGAGACTGCAAGATGACGACATGGATCCGTCATGCGACGGCTCAAAGCGAAGGGGAGTCGAGAGTGGAGTTGGCCACGATCGAGTGGATGCTGGCCCACGGAACAGCGAGGTACAGCAAGATGATATCGTTTCTCCACCATCCCAGCATCCAAACGAACGTTACACAGTCGGTTGGATATGCGCCATCGATACGGAATATATTGCCGCACACGTTTTTCTCGACGAGGAACACGAAGGACCAGCATTCATAGCGCCCCATGACAATAACGATTATACACTCGGTAAGATAGGGAAACACAATGTCGTTATTGCTGTCTTGCCCGATGGAGAGTATGGCACATCTCGCGCCGCAAGTGTAGCGAGCGACATGTTGCATAGCTTTCCAAATGTCAGAATTGGTCTGATGGTCGGCATTGGCGGTGGTGCGCCAAGTCAACAGCATGATATCCGTCTTGGCGATATTGTGGTTAGTGCTTCTCGTGATGGGAAAAGTGCCGTTCTCCAATACGACTTTGGCAAAACTATCCAAAATCAAAGTTTCCAACGAACAGGGTTTTTAAACCAGCCGCCGATATTCTTACGGACAACAGTGAATGGGCTCAAGAAAACCCACATGATCCACGGCCACGGTTACGAAGAGAATATAAACAACATTCTCCAGAAATATCCAAGACTGAAAAAAAGCTACAGCCGGCCAGACCCAGGTAGTGATAGACTATATCGGTCTAAGATCGTGCATCCCATAGAAGACGAGTCAAGCTGCGCGAAATCCTGTGGTACTGATTCGTCCAAGCTAGAACCTCGAGAAGAACGAACTCAATCCCAGGATAGCCTGACTATCCACTATGGAATTGTTGCTTCAGGAAACCAGTTAATGAAGGATGCCCTGGTCAGAGATAAGCTTGCTGCGGAGGAAGATGTCTTGTGCTTTGAAATGGAAGCGGCGGGGCTGATGAACCACTTCCCTTGCCTGGTCATCCGCGGGATATGCGATTACTCGGATTCCCATAAGAACAAGGAGTGGCAGGGCTTTGCGGCAATGATGGCGGCTGCATATGCAAAAGACCTTCTCTATCGGATAGCTCCAAATCGCATTGAAGCTGAGAAAAAGATCATCGATGTACTATCTGGTTAGTATAGGCCAATCAAATTACCTGTAAGAAAAAACATTAATTATTTATAACATGTTGCCAGGCATCCAAGAAGATGTTGTAAAAATAATCCAAGTACAAGATGATAAAGATAACATGGCCATCCTTGACTGGCTCACGCCAATCGAATATGGCCCGCAACATAGCGACTTCCTCGCCAAACGAACACCGGAAACTGGAAACTGGTTCTTAGGTTGTAATGAATACCTAACTTGGCGGGACTCTGACAATCAAACACTATTTGGCCCAGGCATTCCAGGATCAGGCAAAACAATTCTCACAGCAGTCGTGATTGATGACCTCATTACAAAGTTTGGAAACGACCCAACGATAGGCATTGCTTTTATCTACTGCAATTTCAGGCAGGGAGATGACCAGAAGGTTGTGAGCTTGTTGGCGAGCCTATTGAAACAGCTAGCTCGAACTCAATCTTTCCCAGAGAGTGTGAAAAACCTCTACAACCAACACAAAGAGAAGAGGACGAGGCCCTCAGCAGATGATATCGCAAAGACTCTCAAGGATGTCGCAGCCATGTACTCGAAAATCTTCATCGTGGTTGACGCTCTTGACGAAAGCCAACCGTCTGATGGCTCTGTATCAAAACTCCTGTCATATATATTTGGTCTCCAAGCCAATACTGCAACAAATTTCTTCGCAACCTCACGACCTATTCCTGTAATTGAAATACAATTCAAGGCGTGCTTTAGACGAGACATTCTGGCCTCTGAGGAAGATGTGCGCAAATATCTTGATGACCACATGTCAGGTCTCCCAACTTGTGTTTCCGGGAACTTGGAAATACAAGACAAAATAAAGACGGAAATTGCAAGTGCCGTTGAGGGAATGTCAGAGACTTTCTTGCGATGATTTTACCATACGGCTGCTGATATATTTATCCAGGTTTCTGCTTGCCCAACTTTATCTCGACTCGCTGCAAGACAAGCTGACAGTGAAAGAAATAAAATTCGCATTAGAGCAGTTCAAAAAACAGAGGCAACTGGCACAGGGACAGGACATGAAGCGTGGTCTCTTGGAAAAAGCATATAAACAAGCAATGGACAGAATTAACAATCAGCGGAAAGGATTTCGACAGCTTGCAATGAAGATCTTATCATGGATCACTTGCGCAAAACGGCAGCTGACTATATCGGAACTCCAGCATGCTCTGGCAGTAGAGACTGGGTGTACTGAACTTGACATGGAAAACTTTTTAGATGTTAGGGACATGGTTACAGCATGTGCCGGATTGGTTACGGTTGATGAAGAGAGCAGTGTCATCCGCTTAGTCCACTACACAACGCAGGAATACTTTGATCGGACACAACAGGAGTGGTTTCCAGATACAGAGACCGACATCACGAGAATATGCGTTACCTACCTCTCGCTCAGTGTCTTTGAGTGTGGGTTCTGTCAAACAGACGATGAGTTTGAGAAGCGGCTGCGGTCATATCAGCTCTACGATTACGCCGCGCGCCATTGGGGGCATCATGCTTGCAAGGCTTTGGCAGAGGAGAAACAGCTGATTCTAAACTTTCTCAAAAGTGAAACCAAGATGTCAGCTTCTTGTCAGGCAATGCTAGCTTCCAGAGACTACTTCGGTCATGGCCAAAGCTTACCGAGGTATATAACAGGGATACACCTCGCAGCATACTTTGGTCTCACAATGGTGCTGAAACCCTTGCTTGACGACGGATATGTCCCAGATTTGAGGGATGGTGACGGCTGTACACCACTTTTGTGGGCGATAAGACAAGAGCATGAGTCAATGGTAAAGCTGCTACTTGATACACCCGACGTGGATGCTGATTCTACGGATAAAAATGGCCGCACGCCCCTATCATGGGCCGCAGAGAAAGGGCACAAGGGGTTGGTCAAACTTCTACTGCAAAAGAAAGGAGTTAATCCCGACTCGAAGGATACTGAAGGTGGCCAGACACCATTGTCTTGGGCGGCAGAATATGGGCACCACGAAGTAGTGAAGTTACTGCTCGACACGAAACGCATCGACCCAGACTCCAAGGACTTTATATACGGCCAGACGCCTCTATCATGGGCGGTAGAGAGAGGACACGAAGAGACTGCCAAGCTGCTGCTCATGTCAGAAAGAGTTGACCCAAACGCCAAGAATGATGCCGGTCAGACTCCGCTATGGCATGCATTAGAAAACAGGCACATAACGCTCGTCAAGTTATTGCTCACTGATGGCCGAATCGAACCGAATATCAAGAATGAGGATGGCCAGACACCGCTATCGTATGCGTTAGATAATAAGCACGAGGCACTTATTAAGTTATTGATCACTGATAGCCGAATAGAGCCGAATATCAAGAATAAGGATGGCCAGACGCTGCTATTATGGGCAATGGAGACAGGGGCCGAAGCGATCACCAAGCTGCTGCTTGTATCAGAGAAAGTTGATCCAAATACTCACAATCGAGACGGTCAGACACCGCTGCTATTAGCTACTGAGCAGGGGCATGAGGATATTGTCAAGCTGCTGCTCAAGAAGGGCGCCGACGTCAACACCCGCACCAATGATGGCGAGACATCTTTATGGCAGGCCGCTTATAGGGGCCACACGGGCATTGTCAAGCTACTGCTTAAGAAAGGCGCCGACGTCAACACCCGGAACAATGATGGCCAGACATCTCTATGGTGGGCCGCTTCTAGAGGCCATACGGATATTGTCAGGCTGCTGCTCGAGAAGGGCGCCGACGTCAATACCCGGAATAATGATGGCGAGACATCTCTATGGCAGGCCGCTTCTAGAGGCCATACGGATATTGTCAGGCTGCTGCTCGAGAAGGGCGCCGACGTCAACACCCGGAACAATGATGGCCAGACATCTCTATGGCAGGCCGCTTCTAGAGGCCATATGGATATTGTCAGGCTGCTGCTCGAGAAGGGCGCCGACATCAACACCCGGAACAATGATAGCCAGACATCTCTATGGTGGGCCGCTTCTAGAGGCCATACGGATATTATCAGGCTGCTGCTCGAGAAGGGCGCCGACGTCAACACCCGGAATAATAATGGCGAGACATCTATATGGCAGGCCGCTTATAGGGGCCACACGGGTATTGTCAGGCTGCTGCTCGAGAAAGGCGCCGATGCCAACACCCGGGATGAATATAATCAGACACCGCTATGGCAGGCCATCTACAGCAGACACAAGGAAGTTATCAAGCTACTACTTGAGAAGGGCGCCGACATCAATGCCCAGAACAAGTATGGTGAGACGCCGCTATCATAGGCGGTAGAGTATGGGCATAAAGAGATAGCCAAGCTGCTGCTTACATCAGAAAGAGTTAACCTTAACGCCAAGAATTATACCGATCAGACTCCATTATGGCATGCATTAGAAAATAGACATGAGACACTGATTAAGTTGTTGCTTGCCGATAATCGAACCGATCCGAATTTCATGAATATGAATGGTCATACACCGTTATCATGGGCTATAGGGGAGGGGCACACAGCAACTATTGCGCTACTGCTTGCATCAGCGAGAATTGATCCAAAAGCTGAGAATAAAATCGGTCTGACACCACTAAGGTTAGCAGTAGACAAAGGATACAAAGCAGCCATTGAGCTGCTGCTTGCATCAGGAAAAATTGGTCCATATCGAACGAGATATAGCAGCATCATTGGCCATTAAGAGGGGAGACGAGATCGCCTATCAGTTGCTAGTAGATAAAAGATGCCCTTATCAAGAGGCAGGGCTATGATAATCAGACACCACTTTCATAGGCCGCTAAGCAGGGGTAATGAAACCGTCGTCGAGTTGCTGCTTGATAATGGCGCCCATATTGAGGTGAAAGGATCGTATTAGCCGGATGCTAACTACGCAAGCCGTTGGGAATTGTAAAGCTGCTCTAAGGAAATTCTCTATATTTCCGTTCTGAGCTTGGTCGAAATATATTAACTACTCTGGTTCTGCAGTTCCGCGAGATATCAATGGACGTTAACAACAGCGTAAGTAGCGACGGCTTTGATTCATGCTACCACTTGGCATGGAGAACTACTACAACTGTCAGCTGTATGTACTCAACTACCGGTGACTTATTGAAGCCCGATATATGTGGTATATATAAAAAGAAATTATCCCCCATCGGTGAGTTGTTCGTCAAAACTCCCCACATGTGCGGCCGTCTCTTCCTGGTATGTGGCATGCTCAGCGCCCGCCCTATAAGAATGTAATCAGACCAAGACAAGCCCAATACCAAAGTTCAGCTCTCCCCCCTTGGAAGCCGTCTTACGAATGAGTAGGTCCAAGTTGGAGGACTGGTACTGTCCCTGCTCGAAGGTTTATTATAAAAAAAAGGCAGCGCCAGCTCGACAATACGACCAATTTTATCATTTATTTGTCTTCCCCAAATGTCTTTTGCATAACTACCCACTACGACACAGGTTTACACTCATTTGAGATTTTGACCATAATTATTACTTCTTTCCAGCTCGCAAGGTTATGCTTAGAGTTCGTTACTCAAGCTAGCTCTTTTCGATCCAGACTATCCAATTCAGAAATGTGCAATACGAAGAACCCTGTCTTGATTGACTCTGTTGATTCCACTATATCACCTACCCGCTATCTTTTATGATACAAAGGCTAGTGTCCAGCGGAACACTCTCACCGTGACACAAATGTCTAAGACAAGTTTACTCGGTTGTAGGAATTTGGTGTAGTGGGCCTACTTGTTGATAAAAGTTGACCCGGACAACACAGGCGGTGACCATATCACGTTTCAGTCCGAAAATCTCCAAGCGACCGACCTGCAGATCTGGGCCGGGCCGAGGGCTAGCGGCTGGGGATGGGTGGGATGGGTGGAGTGGTAACAGGGGCAGTTTTGTTGAGGGTTTTGGCTATTCCTCAAACTGGACAATTTGTACGTGAAGGATTCCAAATGAGTTTATCAATACTCTTGATGAATGCGAGGCCATTGTACTCAGTAAATATCTGTAAAAACACTTTGCGGTTGAACAATTAACATGTCTCTCGCCTCTGTCTAGAATCCAACAGAAACGGGACTTTGATGACACATTACTCAACCAAAATCATCACATCACTATCCTCTGTGTTGCATGCTTTTCCCATTATATTATTGCTTTTGGCAGTGCTGCTCTAGTTGTCTTAGGTTTTGTGTGAGACATGGCCGGCAAGACTAAGCTGAACACAAAAACCCCCCTTTGAGCCACGGGCGCATACGAGTCACAACATTCATACAAGTCGATTTCTTCCCATACCAACCTTTGTAATGAACCCATGCACTGCATGTAAATAGCCACCAATCTCCTCAAGAAAGAAATAAAATCGGGTAAGACTTTAGTTTGGCTTTGGTCCGATTATACAGCGTCAGCAAGGAGCACCCTCAGCCGCAAATCCATATATCTAGACAAAATACTAATTACTACGTAATCAAGCATAGCTTCTAAATTTGCTTTCCTTATAGGACATTCAAGGCCATAAAGCCACCACAATCACGAGCCACGATGAATATACTGACTGGCAATTGGTCAATCTTATTTATAGCTTTGCTTGCCCCTAGGACCATTACTATGAGTATATATCAGTAATTTCTAGCAATATCTAGCAATATCTAGCAATATCTAGCAATATCTAGCAATATCTAGCAATATCTAGCAATATCTAGCAATATCTGGTAATATCTAGTAATAGATAGTATATTAAAATATCTTGTGGGGGAGTTAGCCCTGTAAGAAAGAGTGCCGGAATGTAGGCATTTCAGCCAGCTATTAACCAGAATGTCTCAAGACTTTTGAAAACTCTATGCTGACAAGTGGGACGAAAGATCAATGAGACAACTGGCTTGTGGGGATCTTGACGAATTACCTACTCACCGGCCCAAAAGAGATGGGAGATTAATTGGTGAATGTGTTGCATAACTGGATATCTAGACTTAGTATATCAGGTTTACATATAATCACCTGTATACTGGCATAATTACTTGACACGTTCCCACAGTTTGAGCTTTACATTGCCATGATTCCAGACATGATGCCATCTTCATTATTTAGTGGAGCTAGTCAAATGCTGATGTAAACGCCTTCTCGATACCTTTTTATCTACCAAAAACTCATTTCTTAGTCCCTTGAGTAGCTTGATTTCTTCATCTACGCATACATTACAGCATAGTGACATATGTCTCTCTCATGTCACGCACGGGTTTACTTTTTTCTCTTCCCGCTGCAAATTTTAGATGTGTCTTATTTGTCTCCAATGCTCATCGGCAGTGTGAGACGTGTAATAATTCACAAGGTGACGAACCTACACCATCTACCTCGGTACAATAGTACCCTTGCAAATGATACTTTGATGCTGCCTAGCCTCTGCTAATGGTATACATGGAAACAAATTTTCATTTATAATAAATGCTAGAAGTGGGTGGCTGGACTATTCGTTTCCCGCTTGCATGCCGTCTGCACAGGCAACCTCACTCTCATGCGACACGACAGCGGCGCGAAAAGCATATGGCACACTCTCTACACCCAAACACGCCTTTCAAGAATGACCAGATTTTACACGAGCTTTTATTCATATGCCAGTTACCATTGCCGCCAGAGATCATTGCTACTGCATATTATTTATTTATATGGTATATACAACCATAGTCTGTAACTGCCAACTTTCCATCAATCGTTGTCATCAAACTTGAGCATCTCGTCATCACTCATCGCCCCTAGAGTCTCCTCCAAAACCTGTCTGCAGTATTCCCTGTAATTTAGTGCCAGCTTCTGGTTTCGCGACAAAAATTCAACGTCTTCACCAACCACCTCCATGTCTGTTTCGTTTAGTCGCTCCAACTCCTGCAGCACCTTGTGTTGTATGATGGCAATCGTCTGCTCTAGATAGTGGTGACAGGCTCCCTGAACCTGGCCAGAAAAGAACTTTTGTTGGCGTAAACTCTCGACGTTTTCCTCCGACGGGGAGATGGGGATGAGCTCGGCATGAGTGTCTGGGGGTGTGAGTGTGCAAAAGATGTCCCAGACCATATCGTGCTGCACATGGCTGAAAGCTCCTAGAATAGGGGGCAGTGGATGCTTTGGCTCTACAACAAGACTCTGCTTTGAGCGAGCGAGCACCGAGCTCGGGTGGCTCAGAGGTCGTCGAGAGATGAGATATTCCTCAGAGGCCGGGGGTGGTTTGACGGCAGTGGTATTGGTGGTTGTGGTGGTGGTGCGCTTGCGGACGTGGGTGTAATCATTGTGCAGTGAATCAGTGGCAGGAATCATGAAACCATAGCCCAACAGAAGCTCTGCATTGGTCTTCATGCTGTAGTTGTTGAAGATCTGATCACCGGGTTGATGCGTTTTGCCTACTTTGAGCTCACAAAGGTTACCTGACGAGACGTCCCCGTTGGTATTCTCGCGCAGGTCCCACCTCACGTCTGTCGTCATGTCATGATTTCCAATATCGAAAAGAGGGAGCAGGACCGAGAACTCGTCGATAGTTACAGACTCCGGTAGGGACGTTTGTGGCGATTGAGAGAGCACCAGGCTAGGGCGGAAGCTGCGGCTTGAGAAGATACAATAGGCCCAGTGGTATAGCGTCTTCGACAGCGACTTTGCAAAACTGGTGCAGTCTTCGTCCCCATCCTCACTACTGTATGTTTCGAGTAGCGTATGCGCGTTTTGGAACTCTTTCTGGACATCGGCGCGGATCTTCTCAACGCCAATCTCGATGTTTGTGCCCTCGAGCAGCTCAGCCTCTTCCTCGGGCCAGAACGGCGGCAGCGCCCACTCAGATTCCTCGCCATCCGGCTGGGGCAGCGCCTGTATGTACGGCCACCAGAATGACTTGTCCCCTCGCAGGAACTCCCTCACCAGGAAGAGGCGGCCGACAACGTGAGGCGGGGTGCGTTGGACAAAATCTACGCGAAACGGGCCCCGTGCGGCGTCGCCAGTGTGGTCGCCGTGAATGGCATTGAGGTATGAGAGACTCAGAGAGCTGGGAAGACTGACGACGGTCTCATAGGGAGCGACGGGTGCGACGGCCGTGGGCTTGACGCGGAACGAGAGGCCGGTTTGCGGGTCGTCGTAGACTTCGATGGAGGGGTGCAGGACCGCGCCGTTGTTGGTGGCCCAGTCGACGAGGGCAGAGATGCGCTCCTGGAGGTCAGCTTCCTCGTCCATGATGATGCTGCTCATTGCGGTGGTGCCGCCTTGCCCGTCTTTTCTTATTCTTCTTCGTCTTCTTCTTCAAAGTGTCTCTTCTACCCAAGGAAAGGCGCGGCGGGTGGGGGGAGGATAGAAATCTGAGGCGCCCCTCCCACTCTCCCCTCCCCCACTAAAGCCGTCATCAATGGCCTTCATTAGGGGCTGCTGTAGCAAGCCTGCTACTGTAACATTGCTGCTGCGCCTCCAGATGGGGTGGTAAAGTGGGAGATACAGCAGAAGGGCAGCAGAAGCAGCGCTGACCAGCCAGCATCAAAATCTGCATTCCATATGTTGTGCGTCGTCACCGGGCGGGCGTTTTGTTTCTGCCGTGGACAAACAAACATCCATTGCGTGAGGTGGTCGGGTTGCTTTTCGGCGCTTGGTGGGGGGAGGGATGGTGGGACAGAATCGGAACAAGACGTCATCCAGGACAGCTGCACTGTTGTAACTGACTGTACCTTAATATAGTACTCAGACATGGTCTCAGAAGGCTTGGCTTGATTAACCAGAACTGGGTTGGTTTGCGCTGTCTGGTTGATATTCGCGATTAGGTATGCACAGTTAACAAATCGTGATTCAAGTAGTACAAGAGAAAAGAAATTTTCTCAAAAGTCAAACTTCGTGAGGGCAAAAGGCCTGTTATCACATGTTTCGACACATGCGTGCCAGGATGTCCTGGTAGGTAACCAGCAACACTATTTCCCCGCAACCAAACATGGATGGAGGCCATGTCCAAAACCACGAGAACATGCTAGTCGGATACATCATCCAACAGTCCCATCAATCAGCAGGTCCATAAGCTGCCCTTGAACATAATCAAACCAATCTTGCGTCTCCAACCCATACTGCACAAGCCGTTGTAAACCCTCATACAGGAAATTCTGACAGTTCCACTCAGGATTATCATCGTTCTCTTCCAGCAGCGGCGTAGTTGCAACAATATTCACTGGTACCATCTCCTGACCACTCGGCATCCTCAATGCCCCTAAGTTCAAATGGCAGAGATATGTGTTCTCCATGACCCAATTCTGTTCCTCGTGTATTTGGTCAATCTCCCAAGGGCCCTTTTCACCAGCACGTTGTACATGGATAGTCTCGTGGAAATCCGGGTCGTTGGGTGATGTAAAGTAAAGAAGGACGTGACGGGTGTGATAAAAGTCGGGCTCTCCTCTAAATACATAGATTGTCATGCACACTATTGTGTAGCCATCGCTTTGGTCGTCGGATCTTTTGTTATTTCGGACATTTCCTTGCGTGGATCCTCCACTAGAGCCTGCTTGCCTCTCGGAACCAGATTTGATGGATATGATGCTAGACACCATTGTGGATGTGAAAAGAATGAAAGCGGATGAAAGATATATCCTAAAGAGCACGGAATTGGCTACTGAGCTTGGCGTCTGACGAGAGAGTTGTCTGTCAAAGAACGGTCCTGTATTAGTGGATGGAGAATCCTCAACTTCCTATGACACCCCTCGTCGAGATGGAGAACAGGCGCACATACAATTCTTTAGCGCGCGCCAAAGTGAGGAGGTTGTTATGCGTTGTTGGTCTCGTTGTAAGTCCATCCCAGCATCACACATTTCTCACATGTTTGAGATCACCAAAGAGTGTATGTTGTGACGTGATGAAGAAAAGACAAGCTCTTGGGCGATTGGGTAGCTGAGCTGAAATGAGAATTTATCCAACATTTGACAACATGAACCCCCTACAACAAGTATGCACCTTCATCACTTAAGTTCCACTTACACCAGCATCAATATGATTCTGCATCTTACCAAGCGATTTCCGGTGTAGCTGATGACCTGTCTCGTTTTGTCAGTCCATCCTAGGTATAGTAGGTACATATATCTATATCATACCCTACACAATCACCTAGAATAGCATGACCGAATCACTTCGAAGCTTGTTAAAATGAACGACTGTCGTCATTTTCTTCTTAATCAGTAGCATTAGTGTTAGCATAAATTCTACTTATTCGGGCCAGGAACTAAAAGTGCAGTAAAAGTATCACTTTCAGGACATCATAATCATTGTTAATATAGCAAAGACTTTTTGTGCAAGTACGATTGGAAGATTGCTCCAGCCACAGGCTATGGCATCTGTGACCACCATGCAAGCAAAACAGCAAAAGCTAAGCACTTAAACGAAACAAGCCATCATGTACCCAGTTCATCCCAAACAGCAAGTCATCAAGTCATTTCATCAATCATTCTGCCCTCGCCCTCGCCCCGTTCAAAAACACATATCAAAGCTAAGAAGTGATAATCCGTACTAAGCAGCCCCCAACTAAATAGCCAACTTTAAATGTAAAACATAGTATCCTTGAGTTTCCCGTGTATATGGAGATCCCCATCAGATGGCAAATTCCCACCCACACCACTCGCCAACGACGGTGTCGCCGAATTCGTCGGCGATTCAAACAAATGGCTCAAATAGCACCGAGCTCTCTCACACAAAATATCCGCATAGTACGCAGGCGTGCATATACTCACTGCTTTCGTAGCTCTTCCAAACACATAGCACATATTCTGCGTGAGTGCCTGAAGCTCATCTGCGGCCGCTGACTTGTCCACAGATTTGGTGTGTCTCTGGCGGAAGATTTCGTCGAGCACGACGTAGTAGTGAGCTGGGCGCGCGGTGCCCTGGAGAGCGGTATGTGCTTGGAGGAAGAAGTCCCAGTGACGTGCTTCAGTGATGCCGCGGTCGACTACCGTGCCGGGCTTTGTGTTGCCAGAACGGTCGGCGCCAGCTTCGGTGGTTGGGTAGAAGCGCGTGTGATGGCGTTTGCCGACAATGACTATGGTGAAACGTGGAAGACCTTTAGCTTGCTGCGCTGCTGGGTATAGGCCTTTGCAAGCGTCCCGTAGAAGAGGCAACTCCTCTTCCAAGACTAATTGGTATTGGCCCTCTGAGACTCCGTCACGATAGACAAGAATATTCTCGGGAAGATTGGCGTGCTTGCCCTTAGTCTTCCACAATCGCAGGCGGGACTCAAGCATCGTCTTCAAATCCCCTACCATTTCCTGCCGCCGCTTGGGTTGGATGCTCAAAACCGAGGGCCATTGGCCCATCCACTTGTCGACGTTGGCCACCATGCCCGCAACACTAGGGGCTAAGGAAGCCGACCCAGGGGATGGATGGGTGACATCTATGCCAACCACCATGGTTTTGTCATCTTGAATCAGGTCGTTGCGCATGGGCTCGACGATCTGGTTGTTTCCGCCGAGCTTCAGGTTGATTTTCAGAGCCTCGTTGCGGAAGTACTGGTCCTGTCCTTGTGGCTTGGCGATTTTCTTACCAACGCAACAGACGGTATGAATGCCATATTTGACATCGGCAAGCTGCTTGATGCGATTGTATAGTGGGATGGGGCCTGCTGGCAGAATGATGAATAATAGATCCAAGCTTGCTGCTGCCCGCTGGATAAAAGAATCAAGCTTGGGGTCATCAGTGTCTTGCAATTCAACTCGTTGGAGTGGCTCCAGCGGCGGGCTAGTTGCAATACCAGTGTCGTTTAAAACGCTGTAGAACCCACGCACAAGTGTTTTCAGACTGTCTTGAGTAAATGTCCAAGCATCGTGGTAAAGGCCAGGCATAACGATATATAAACAAGACCACTTCCTGAGAGCCACTGGTGCGTGGAACTTTAGACTTGCCGAGTTTCGGGGTACCATATTCCAGCCGCCTGCCATCATTTGAGCCTTCATGTTTTGCCGATAGAGCACATTGGGCCCTGCTAAAACACGACCATTGACGGTGATGAGCTCACTTCCAACCGCAATCCCGAACTTTGATAGTAGGGCATTTGTATTTTTTGCGAGACCAGCAGTTGGAAGTCCCTTGGTTACGATGGATTTCGCATTATCTCCTGGAGGCCGGACGGCGAAGCGGATCATGTTTTGCGTCTGGCGTGGGTCGAGTTTTGTACTAGCCGGCTGGCCTGGGATGACATGACAAACTTGCATTGGCAAGTAGGTCGGATTGTCTCGAGTGCCCACGTTGATAACAGGGTTGTTGGGATTCTCAATGCGAATGCCATAAGCTGTTTGAGAGGGTTAGAAGCTGTACCATATAATTTGGAGTAACAGATGGCTTACCGTTGACAAAGAAGTCATATACAGAAATATAGCGACCAGCACCAGTTGCACCAGATGCTCCAGCTGCACCAGCAACAGGCTTGGCCTTCTTAGCGCCTTTCTTGCCTGTGGAAGGGGAAGATGTTCCGGCTGCTGCTGATGTTGATGCCGATTCCATCCAGAACTCAACATCTTTGGGGCCCGCTCCCCATGTTCGAACCTTGGGAGGATGCGCAAGATTACGGCCATCATCTTTATTAGCAAGACTGAGTATGGTCTTGACACGAAGGATCACCTCTCCTTTCCTATTTTTCTTTTCCTTCAGGTGAGTGGTTGTGATCCTCAGCCGCTTCAGAAAATTGGACAGCTTCAGCAGCCCCATATTGCCAAAAGCCATAACTAGCCGTTCGAGTGGCCCATGTTGGTAAAATGCACCATGACTCACGTTGACATTAACCAGAACTCTAGCCGTTGCTGCTCGAACGCTGGCAAAGAACCCGCGGATGGCTGTCAGACCGCTTCCGAGATCCCAGATGTCAGAGTTACTGCCCAGAGAAAAAGTCTTAGAGGCGCCAATCTTGGCGAGCTGGCCGGTCGATTTGGCATAATGGTCTAGAAAAATGTTGAGTGCCTGAATCATGGGCAGTTTCTCATCATATTTTGCTGATAGGTCTGTCGAGGTAAGATATTGCACGAGTTCGCCGACGGCGAGTGTGTTTGTGAATTTGACCTCAACTCGGTATGTAGTGGCCTTAGCGGTAGGCTCATCTTCACCTTCGGAGCGGTACGGAATGCTGATGGTTTGATCATTGATCTTTTGTTTCGAAATGAAAGTAGACTTGAAATCAGTGACACTATCGTTTTTTATACCTGCAAGCTCGGAAGATTCGAGAAGTAAGCGGTTAATTTGATTGAGCTTCCTCCCCACAGCAGCAGGGCTGACGATGACGGCATATCTGTAGAGGACAAGCTGGGGAGAGGCATCTAAAGTGACGTAGTTGGCCCAAAGAGTAACGCTTTGCCCTTTAGTGCCGAATCCAGGACGTGTTGGGAATTTGTCACTGAGCTGCAGTTTGGCGAGACTGTGCTTATCCTTGCCGGCCAAAAGAGCATCTTCAGTCTTGGTTACATTTGGGTCGGGATGGATAGGTCCAAGGGAGGAACTGTGAATGGGCGAAATGTTAGCAAACATATCGTACGCTGAAGAGGAACATGAAAAACTTCACCTATATACGCCGCCTCGAGGTCCGCCGTCGAAGCCTCCACGGTATTGACCTCCACCACCGCGTCCACCAGCTCCTCCACCACGTGGGCCTCCGCCTCCGCCGCCACCTCCAGGACCACCACCACGAGGGCCTCCTCGGCCTCTATAGCCCTGCCCGCCGCCGCGGCCTGACATTGATGATGGATAGAGAAGCCGTTGAATTGGTGTACGTATTCTCCAGGAGATGCAAAGCACAGAGTGTAGATCAAAGACCGTTGTCACGATTGATTGTTCCCAGTATGAACGTAAAGTTGTCACCTAATGCTGCCCAACATCAAAGGTTGTTTGAAGGTGTAACCATAGGTATGGGGGGGTGTAAATATTGAAGTCGTATCTGAATCGAGAATCTGAATGCCAAGAAACGATGGAAGAAATGGAATGGAAGAAATCTAGAGGATGCAGGGCAGGGGATTATATAGCACCCTGATGAAGGCGAGGGAGCCCAACGTTTTGGTCGTGAGGCAAACTACAGGGTCAAGGTGCACAGGCAAGGCGCAGAGGGCAAGTTGTGGTGTGTTGTTGATCTGTTGTGAGTGGTGGGACAAAGGTGAGGCACTGTGCGATGAGCTTGGAGCTTGGAGCTGTGAGGTGAGAGGAATGTGAGAGAAGTGTGTGAGAGAGCTGCTGCTGCGGGAGGCCCTGGGACGGATGGCGCTAGCAGGTAGCAGGGCACGCAAATCACTGCAGCTGCCGACAAAACATGCACCTACACCTACAGCTCGTTAGCAGTGCAGATGCTTATTATTAGCCTTTTACCCCAGACTCTATCGACTGATGCCCTCTTTCTGGTTGCTTGAAACTGAAAAGTAGCGCCCGCACAATCGTGCATCATCAAGGTGCGTTTGCGTGACCCACTTGGAAGAGAGCTTGCGGATTACCTCATCACATCCAGCCTCAAATGAATGACCATGCCGTCGCGGAGACGCTCCCTGAAAGCCGAGTGGGGCCTTCCAGCAAGTTTGTCTGGCCCTTGTACTCAACGCCTATCCTATCACAGGCATTACGGACATTCAACACTCCAATACGAAAGGAATAAAGTACATGCGGCGCTATAGAAGAAGGCGTAAAGGCGCTCGGCCCGCACGCACAGTGAAGTGGGCCGCTGAGGCGGAAGCGGTAGATGATAAGGTCTTTCTTTCAACAGCGTAAATTCTTGCAATACGGATGATTCTTATTAAACAGCTTTATAAAGTACAGTGTTCTGACATATTACCGTACATAGTAGTAAGTGGTAGGTAGGTTGCAGGTAACGTACTAGCTGGTAAGTAACTTTGATAGCTCCAGCAACAGTGGGCACAGCTGTCATGGCAGCTCAAGGCACGTCATTCATTCTCTGGTCATGATGCTCCGGAGCAGGGATATCGAGTGGAGTGCAAGAGTGCAAAGTTCAAGCACCCATACGTCTGATGCAGCCATGTCCTGCCTCCAGGTTGTGTTTTAAGGGTCTTGCAAGCTATTCTGTGGTGTTGTCTCAATTAAGCTTGGCGTTGCCTGTGAAAGCGCATCGGCTGGGCAGCAGGAACCACAGGTAGGTGCCTGGCTGCGGCCTGTGGGTGGTCGGTGACGGGTCAGTGATGTTGGTGTGGCGAAGCGACCTGTAATTATCCTATCCAGTGCGCTACTATGTACTACGTAGGTAGCAGAGGTTAACGAAGCAGTTTACGACTTCTTCTCTCACCCCGTTGTCTGTACAGCGGATTAACTGGACAGTAATTACCTTTGAGGCTCTCTTGCCGTGGCTCGCACTGTTGCCCTGGCGATCCTTGCGCTGAGGACTGGGTTCTCATGTCATTATTCCCCGGTAACTTCGAGTAGGTAAGAAAGTGTGGATGCACAACGCGTACTATGTACTGCACCAGTATCGTCGAGCAGCGTTCCCGACCAGCATTTTGTCCTACAGAGTTCAACGCACGAATACATTACACTCACCACGCGGACATCGGTATGCATCAAGACTTGCATCGTCATCACCATTATCATTTGGAGTGTCTCCGGTTACTGGCTGGCGAAGCATCATCGTTGTGAAGGGAGGTGGGTCGCAGCAGTAGTGCCACCGTGCCAGGGTGTGGACCGTCGACTGACTAGTGGTGTGCGCGCGTGTGTGTTGCAGCTGTGTGCATCCGCTAATAGCCAAGCAGAAGGCTCTGGGATTGTCTGCGCAACCTCGCCGACTCCCTTCCCACCCCCCGGCCATTATTACATCCATTGTCACAACAACAACAACAACAACTTGGGGAAGTGTAATAAAAAAGAAGAGAAAAAAGGTGTGCGGTGCGTCGAGGGTGTGTCGAGAGTGCGTCCAAGGTGCTTTCTGGCGCTGCACCGGGCACACAGGGACTGGCTACCAAGGTACTACTACCTACCTAGTCTACAGCACAGTTTTAGTGCTGTAGGCACACCTACCAACTGGGCGTCCAATCCAATCTGATCGCCCGTCCCTGGATCGCTCCACGAGGCTCCACCCCAACTGCACTCCACTTACGGCCTGGTGGGTCCGCGAGAATCGAGCTAAGCTGCACGGGCTGCTAAAAATTCGGCCAGCATGGAGCCAAGACAACCACCAATTGTGCCATGGTCGCCTTACCGATACCCCATCACACCTCGAGCAGCTTCTTCTCATCCCTCTCCTGCGGTTCAACGGCCAGCAGCGACGCCGTCCGACAACCATCGCCACGAGCGCGGCCATTCTCATCCTCATCCTCATCCTCATCCTCATCCTCTTCGTCGTCTGCCGCCTCCACCTCCTCCTCCACCTCGCCTGTCTCGACCTGCGCGTGAACCCACTCCGCAACCCGACCCTCGAATCGACCTTCAGCACCCCGATTCTCTCCAGCCCGACAATCCTCAACCGAGCCGCCACCCTGTGGTTTGCACATACTACCACGAGTCGCACCCCGAAGTCGTCCGTTGCCAGCCCTGCTACTATCGGTATTGCTGCCACCATCATCACGTCGAGTCGCTACCGCCTAATACCATCTACCGCCCCGACTCGTCGTCGCCCTCCGACAATCAGCCCGCGACAGGCCAATTTCGCGTCGGCCGCATCCTGTCGCTGCCGCCTCTTCGACCCCCCGGTGGCACCATGCCGCCTACCAACTCGCCTCCCCAGCCTGGGGCGCATCCACATTCGCACTCCCATCAGCATCAACATCAGCAGCAGCAGCAGCATCAACAGCCTCCACAGTCACAGCAGGCCCATAGCATCATGGGCTATGGACCGCCGCCGCCCCGGCCGCCTCCCTTGGCTGGCGGCCATCCGTCTGCGTACCCTCCTGGTCGAGAGCTGCCGGCCTTGAGCTCCATCACACGTTCGAGTTCGGCCGGCGGCGGCAGCTCCATGTCCATCTCGTCTATGCTCGGAGGACCGCCTTCAGCCTCGCGCGAACCGCAGCCTCCCCATCCTCCTCCTGCTCCCTCACATTACTCTCCACACTCGGCTCCTGGGTCCACGACTGCGCCAACCTTTGCACCATCGCCTCGAATGCATTCTGCTTCGTCAGACTATCCTCCCTTCCGACGCCCTCAGACACCAGAGCATCAGCGGCCATACGACCCGCGTGCGGACCCTCGAGGGAGCGGTGCACCTTCACCTCACACGCATTATGCAACAACGCCAGATGTTCAGCGCTATGGAACTCCACAATCATTCCACTCGCGCCACCCATCAGCTTCAAACGATTCGTCGAGAGACCATGGCAGAATGGCCCCCGGGCCGCCTCCACAACAGGGTGCACAACCCAAAAACTACGGGGGAATGCCGCCTCGATCGATGGAGCCTGGAAGGGGCCCGGGTATGGAGGATGTTTACAACCGCCGCGAGGACATCTCACGTCCTCCATCAGGAACGGAATACAACCCGGAGAGGATCAGTATGAGAGCGTATCCCTACGACGATCGCTATAGGGCAGAACGAGAAAGGCAAGGTGCAATGGGAATGGAGCCGCGAGAATGTGAAGGGCGAGAACGAGCCTATTCAGCAAGCGAGTCCGGCCGACATCACCTGCCTCCACACGAGCAAGCACATCGTGAATCACCTCGAAACCAACCTCCATATGGTCGTGCGCCTGATGTACATGATCGACGAGATCCCAGAGATGCGCGCTGGGGGCGGCCAGAAAACGATCCAGGCTACCGTCCTCCTCCGATGGATCATCCACGCCAACACCCGGATTATCCCCCTTCGTCTGGGCCATATCCACACCAAGCCCCCAACTACCAAACCGCGCCGCCGCCGCCTGACAGATATCCTCCAACGTCGCATCCCTCGGCACATCCCCCGGGACATTCTGTAGCGCATCCTCCAACGCACCCTCCCATGCATCCACAGACCGGCGCTCCAGCACATCCATACGAATCTCCAGACCGTGCCAGATTGGATCATCCCCATCCACAACCGCAACAGGGATCTTTACCACCTCGATCCCGACCGGCAGACGAAGCGCCTCCTCCACCATCGGCCGCGTTTTCTGGTGCTGCTGGGCCATCACCGTATGACCCGTCCCGCAACCGGAATGGAGATGATCCGACGGGACCGAGCATCCACCAAAGAAACCTTCTTGCCATTCAAGATATAAATCGAAAAGGTCGTTTGTCTCCGCTGCCACAGGCTGTGCAAGGGGCGCAACCACAGCAACCAGGGCCTGCTGCTGAGCCAGGCATTAAGAGTGAGTTTGGCCGTATGTTTGCGGGTATTGGCAGTGGTGTCGGTGGCGTTTCAAGCCCTGTATCATCCGCTGCGATGCCATTCACAGTGGGAGGCGGCTCCAAACGTGATGATGCCGATCATGTCGGTCAGGACTCTGGACCTGATGCTGGCGCTGGTGCCAAGGGCGCAAAGGGGAGACGGCGTAAGCTCAAAGAAGACGACAACCGCGGCGGCGGCGACGACGATGGCGCGGGTAGACTCACCCCAGTCGGCCGAGCCAACAAGCGAAACAAGGGACAACACCACCATCATCAGTATGCATTTGCTCATCTAGCCACCACCGCCGAATTGATGCTGATCAAGCCTAGTCATCCTCACCATCACCATCATATTCAACAGGACGCTGCAAATGGTGCAGCTGTAGGTATTATCACGCCGTTCAAAAACATTAAAGGAGTGACATCAAACGATTCGCCAACAGATAAAGGGTTGGCTGGGGCGCACCATCATCACCACCATCATCATCATATCCAACGGCCATCACAACTGGCACAAAGCCAACCCGGGAAACAGGCTGCGCCAAGCCCCCCTGTCATACCCCCGAAAACCAAGACGATTATATCATCCAAGGCTGTGCTGGAGCATGTGGCAGGATTTCCGCGTCATCATCTTGGAGATTTCATCTACGAACCGCAGCTAAAAGCCGGGAGACTTGTGCCCAACACCCCCACTCATAGGGGCTTTTCGTCGAATCCGAAGCCACTACCTTGGGACAGAATCATGGGCAAGGAAAACTGCATATTGACGGTCAAGGTTCCCCGTGTTCACTTGTCGCCCGTGGCCCGAGAAGAAATCACGGCTAGAGCATATTTATGGGGCACGGAGGTTTACAGCGATGACTCTGACGTTGTGGCGGCCTGCATCCACGGAGGATGGATCAGGGGAGAGTGGACCGAGGATGTCGACACTGCCATGCTCGACCTTGACAACCAAGCAACCAACGAGGGCAAGCGCCGGAAGGGTAAGATTCAGCCAGTCATCGAGCCCGCTCCGGTTGAATCCGAAGGCCCCATTGCGGCACCGCCAGCTGCTGGACCCATGACCATTCCTGCGAACCGCGACTTGCATATCAATATCTTAATTCTTCCCCGCCTATCAAAATACTCGGCAACGACACGCTATGGGATTACCAGTCGGCAGTTTGGCGGCGAGTTTAGCTCACGTCATGTGATTCACGATGGACTGAGCTACATGATCAAGAGCATACGATGGGTACAAAACGGAGCGCAACCGCAGGCACGACTTCGCGGCAAAGCTAGGCGTGAGCGCATGAGGGAACAAAATGCAAAATTTGTCAATATTGCAGGGTTTGAAAAGGACCAAGACAAGGATCGTGCTATTACTACTAGCGCGACACGCTTGGGAGAGGAAGTTGTGGGAAACTGGCGGAAGACCACAAGTTCCGACGAAACCAACTCGCGCGACGATAAAAAGCGTGGCTCTAGCGAAGGGGATAAGGAGAACCGGCCTCAAAACGACAAGCCTTCAACGCAGAGCCCAGAGATTGAGTCTCACTCCAAGGATAATAAGGACGTGGAGATGGGCGAGGCGGACGGCAGCTCCAAGACTAATAATAATGTCGAGGTAGTGGAAAAGTAATTCTTGCCAGCGCCCATACGGGAAGAAAAACATCGATCTGCAAATGAAGAGAGAGAAGGAGGAGTACAAAATGAGAAAAGTGTGTAGTAACGGGCCATACAAAAATGGGAAAAGGCATACAGGGCCCCTGGAATTGAATGTCTGGTGGTTTTACACAAGGGCATGCTTGGAGATGTTTATTTTCTGGAGAGGAGGGGGAAAACAAAATAGAGGTTTTGCGGGCGCACAGAAGCTTGTACACGAGTATACCCAATTAGCTGTTCCGTGTTATGAATGTAATAGTACAAATCTTGCTCAACAATCTCTATGTAAAACGTACATGCCATGGTTTTGTTTATATATTATACAGCCATGGAATTTGGATTTAAATCCTGTTGACGCCCTTGTCTAATCGTAACAGTCGTTTCGCCGTTCTGTCGTATGTATTGATACAACCTTGTAATAGGTGGTTTCCATATCTAATTAGACAAAGGACTAATGGTAGGTGTCTTTTTTTTGTTTGTTTCTCAAAAATCCGTTACGCGGCCATTGTAGCTCCAATCTCCAGCGCCTCCCCACCGCAGCGGCTCATTCTTGGGGCCACCGACCTCGCCAGTCTTGGGGTTTTTGTCGCCGGTGAACTCTGGTGGTGCGCCGCGGAAAAGGCCCTGGTTTATGGAGTCCTTGTCCTTGTCCTGACCTGATCCTGATACTGACACAGTCGATGCTGTTGATGCTGTTGAGTGTGTTGGTGGTGGCGCGGTGTTGACAGCTGACGACGATGTCGACGATATTGAAGAAGAAGACGAGTCGGTGGCGTGTGCGCTCGGCTGTTCGGCAGAAGAAGAAGAAGAGGCAGCGGCAATGTCGTTTGCTTCTTGGAAAGCCATGGAGACGGCGGCAGCGCGCTGGAGGCGCTCGAATTCGGCTTGTTGGTCCGCCGGGAGCTTCGGGGGAGACGGCCGCGCAGAGAAGCCGGAGGAGAAGCGGATTGAGTGAGAGTAGCAGCGGGCGGGGAGGAGGAGGCGGCAATGCAAGGCGCTTAAGCGAGGCATTGTGATTGATTTGTGTGGCGTAATGTGATGTGGTGTTGCGTTTTTTTTTTATGTGTCGGGTCGTTGTCGTCTGTTCTAGACGTTTGTGTTTGCTCTTTAGTGTGCGATGTTTATAGAAACAATATCGGGTGGCGATGATGTATGGTGGTGGGTGAAGAAAGCTGATTTCAACGCCGATGAACGCATTGATGATGCCCTGCCGAGGTTTAAGCATGGTGGGGCTGGAGGATGGGAGTTACAGGTAGATGGGAGGAAAGCATCATATGACCACGTGCCAAGAGGTTTTTGTTGTATGGATTTAGAACATGTCATGGATGATCGATGTATTTGTATAGTAGTGATAGATAGGTGAGTAATTAATTGATTGTGAGGCAGTTGTTCAAGCTATGATGTCTCATGCTCGTTATGCTGGCCGGAAGTTGATGCAACTAACTTCCTTTTTTTAAAACCCTCCCACACATTGGACAAGGGGTGTGTTTACTTTTCTGCAGCAAATAATGACGTTACAGTGTTTACGTGATGTTTGTCTCTCTGCAGGGCCATTTTGCTGCGCCATCATGTAGCCAAGCCCTTGGCTCAAGTCGAACAAACGAACGAATGTTCAACGCCTTGTGATGCCAAGCCGCTGTTCTTGGCAAGATGCGGCAGTTTAAATGTTGTCGCTATTTTCTCGATGGATCTTCGTTTTAGTAATGATGATTTGATTTTCGTTTAAAAAAAAACGGTTATGATGAGCGAAGCTCGGGAGCGTCCGTAGGCGTTTTCTTGGTATCTTGGCAGCAACATAAATCCTCTTCACTTGGATTTAAAAACATCTTCTCTTCCATTCAAACAATCATAGGTAGCAGTGGAAAAGTGAGTAATTCTGAGTCATTCATTCAGTCCCCATGAGTAGGGTTTCAAAAATAAATTCGAATCAGTGAAGTAGATGTTTCTGGAAGTTGACCGAAGCACGGTGCATTCATGTCTTTCAATTACTCTATGTATGGCACTTCGGCCCCATGTTTTTGGCAACCCTTCTCTTCTTTTACGTCTTCCCGTCTTATTTTTACTTCATCTGAGTTTTATGCATTCGGCTTGATTTCCGACGGACGCCAACAAACCACACCGGCTTGTTAATCCATATTGACAGACAACAGAGCTATTATTATAAGCGAGGCGCCGGCAAGGACAGGAGAAATATACAAAGAATAAATTCTCATTGTTATCAACCGAATGATGCTAGCTTCACCTGAATCGGGGACTTTTTTTTATTCGTTTATTTTCTTCTGCAATGCGACGGTCGGGTACCTGGCATGAACCAGAGGTCTGTGTAGTAACCACACACACACTCTCTCTCTCTCTTTTCCTAACCTGTCTGTCGTACCTCGTAATCAAGTCTACATTCAGACGCAGTTCGAGTCTGTTCTGCCTCGCTTCCAAAGCGACGTCATCCCTTTTTAGGTGTTTGAGACCCCATAGACTGGTCCATGAAGGGTCAAGTGTGGGAAATGGCTGCCTGTTTGGCATGACGGTCGGACCTCCGATTTGTCAAGGTGGGTTATTTTGTTGTTTCGCTTTTGGGATGTGGCGATCTCCCGACTTTCCGGGAGGTGTTTTTGTTTTTTGGGTTTTTTGTGAATGAGAAGTCTCGCAAGACTCAAAGTCTGTGGCTTTTGAGTCTTTTTTGGGGGGGGGTGCTCCAATGTTGTTTTTAATGGGGGATAGATTGTGCCTGTAGCAGAGTAAGGTAAGCTTAGATCCCTGGCACCCATCACATGCTCTGATGACACTGGGTAATCAACACAGGGTAGCACAGCATCAACTCCCCAACCCTCCATCCGTCCATCTGTCCAAAACTCGAGAAACGCCAACAACCGCCAAATTGGATGGGCCAAAGCCCACATCGAAGCCGCATCTTCGCTCGGGCGAGTACGTGCGCATGAGGATGACAATCTTACGGCGCCTCGCTTACCTACCTACCAACACGAAAAAAAACTACCACAGAACTACATGTCGGTTTAACCAGCGCAACGCGTGAGCGTTTCTCTATTCCATCTCACCCTCTTCGGTCTTCTTCAGCCAAGCAACACATAGCAATAGGAGTGCAGCTCCCCCCTTCTGTAAACAAGAGAAGAAGCGCAAAAAGAGAGCGCTTTTGACATGGGCGGCCCCCACGTGGGACGTTAGCTTGCTCCGAATGGCAGTAGAAATTTAAGCATATGACGAGCGCGAGACCAAAAATGGAGCGACGATCGACAGGGATGATGTGGAGGAACGCCACTCGACTGGGGGGGTTCGAGTATTCTGGGCCATTTGCCGGATTTCTCTCCAATCATCCTGTTGGTTTCCCCTCGGATTTTGGTGAAGAATGTGGCGATTGTAATGGACGTTGACGGTACGAGTGAGTACCCCTGGCTAGAGAGTTTTCTCAATGCAAGGGATGGTGGTGATGACAGCGTCGCATTCGAAGTAACAGGTTTACGATGATCGGTGGAGCAAAACGGGGTGGGAACCATGGGATATCGTCGAGCGAGCTTTTTTTTGCTATTAATACCTTGACTGGCTGTTTGGATAAATAGCGAGCTTGCTTCCCGTCCATCAACCAGAGAAATCTTCGTGGCATCACATCTTCATCAACAAACACAACAACAAACACAACAACAAACTTTCTTTTCTACTACAACATACTTTCAACATGGTTTCAGCTCTCGCTCTCTTCGGCCTGGTCTCCGCGCCCATCAACGCCGTGGCAGCTGGTGCTCGACCTGGCGCTCGTCCTGACCCTCTTCCTTACCCAGCTCCTCCTAGCCCTGCTCCCAAGGCTTTTGATCCTGCTTCAATCACTCTGCGAGAGGTTGGAGCTCGCAATACCATGGTTGGTATTACCCTAGATATCGAATAGCAAGCTAGATTCCATATGGCTGATCAAAATTTTTCTTTCTTAGGACTGGCGCATCTGGGTCGAAAAGGACGGCAAGCCCATCTCGCCCTGGCACGATATCCCTCTATACCCTGACGAGAAGGACAAGAACATTGTCAACTTTTACGTCGAGATTCCTCGCTGGAGCGATGGCAAGGTTGAAACAAGCCGAAATGAGCCTTTGAGTAAGTACCGTTTCTGGCTTCTGCTCCTTTTTCGGACAAACGAATGAATAAGCCTGACAAACATGATTGCGCCCGCAGACCCCATCTTGCACGACGTCAAGGATAACAAGCCTCGATTTGTCACCAGCGTGTGGCCTAACAAGGCCTATCCGTTCCATTACGGCTCGCTCCCTCAAACCTGGGAGAACTCCAACGTGAAGCACAACTTTACCGGCTTCATTGGTGACAATGATCCCATGGATATTATTGACATCAGTGCCGTTGGGTAAGTTTTCCTTCCAGACAAGAAGGTGCCGGTATTTTTGCGCTTCTGCCCTTCATATGCTAATGTAGTGTCGCATATAGAACTGGCCATATCGGTCAGATCAGGAAAGTCAAGATCCTCGGTGGACTCGCCATGATTGACGTGAGTAACTCTGACAAAACTAGATCCATTGTCTGCTCTGTACTAAACATTGAATAATTAGTCCAACACTACCGACTGGAAAGTTCTTTCCATCAACACCGAAGACCCCTTGTCCAAACTAGTCAACTGTAAGTCGCCAATCTGATCACGCACATAAACATACCATATCACTAACCAGTCCCTAAAGCTGTCGAAGACCTCGAGCAGTATCGACCTGGCGTCGCACAGGCTGCCCATGACTGGTTTGTGGTAAGTAGTAAGACCCAGGAGCAAAAGGGTCGCATCTTTTCCTCCCATCTAAGCAATTTCTCTGCTGACACCCCAACTCCAGTATTACAAGGTTGTTCGCAGCGGTACAACCAACCAGATCCAGGGCAACAAATTCGAGAAAACCCCCCAGATGATTGAGTTTCTTGAGGAGAGCCACAACTTTTGGAAGGACCTCGTTAGCGGCAAGGAGAACCCCGGCAAGATCAGCATCAAGCAGACCTCCCAGCCCGCACTGAAGAACAGCTATGTCCGCAGCGATCAGGCAACCAAGCTGTACAAGATTCCCGCCAAGGCCAAGGTTCTGCCCCCGGCCGCTCGCCCAGAGGCGTACGACCGTTGGTACTATCTTGACAAGGACTTCAAGCTCCGACCTGCCCAGGACATCCCTAACCTGGCATAAAGGGGTGCAGTTTCTTACCAGGTTCAAGGTACGCTTGATTAGATATTCTTCAAATCATTGACATTGCCTTTGCAATTAGACATCTCAGTGTCGCTGTCACCTCTGTTGGAGATTCTCTCTTTCTTTCTTGCGAATACCACAACTGGTTTAGTAACTATTATTATTCTTATATATGATTTCAATAACACATGCTATGCTTATCCAATGACTTGTTCCAGATGCCTATGCGTGGGTATGGTGATAAAACAAGGAAAGCAAAAAAAATCAAAAAAATCCGACTGCTCAGTTCACTCGATGACCACATGAGGGGGTAAATTATAACAAATATTGTTGTGTCATGCACTGGGAAATGTCTCGCAGACACAGCTCTCCATGATGTAACTCAAGAACGAATCACTCATACTTGATGGTGTCGTACTTGCTCTTCGCCCTGATACTCGGTCCGTATTTGAAGAGGACCCATGGGATGGGCATCAATGCAATAGAGACGAATCCCAGAAGACTGCTAGCCCAGTCAATGCCGAGTTTCTCATACACTAAAGGAGATTTGTTAGTAACCTATACTTCTTACAAGGCTGAGCACATTTGGCACAGATGAGCGAAGAGTTCTACTTACTCTGAATTGTGAAAAGGGGAAACACGGCAGCAAGGCCATAACGAGCCAAACTGTTGGCGCTGGCTCCACTAGCGACGATGTTACCGTCGTACGTGTCTGACATGTACTGAATAGTACTGACAAAAACACACAGGTTTCCCCACGCAAAGGGGATAATGGCAGCAGCGGGGCTTGCCCAAGAAATGTCAGACTTGGCCGACCAAGCAAACCAGAAGAGACCGACAGGCAGACCGATACTGCCGAGCATGGCTGCGTAGAGACGGTGCTCTGGCGGCACGTTGTTGGAGCCGAACTTGGGGATGAGCTTGCGGTACACAAAGACCTCGATCAACATGATGGTACTAAGCCCCAACACGCAGCCGATGCCGATTGACAAGAACACCAAGCCAGACTGCTCAAGAGTGAAATGGTGCAGAATACCAAACGTATACGGCACCGCAGCGAAGAAGCTAAACAAAATGCCAAACTCGACGGCGACATAGAGGCATACGAAGCCAACGATTGGTTCAAAGAAGATCATGTGCAGCGGTCGTAAAAGAGCGACGGAGGCGAACTGGCGTAGACGCTGGGATAGGGGCGCAGCGGAGGGGATAGGCTCGCCGCGCTTTTTGGCCATGCGGCGCTTGATGACGGGGGCAAAAGTCTCGTGGCAAAAGGGCATGAGAAGCATGCAGAGGATGGCGAGGAAGATGAGGGTCCATTGGGTCCAGCGCCAGTCTTTTCTGACGACGACGAATGAGCCAATGACGGGGCTAGGGTTTCAGTTAGTATGTTTGTTGTGAAAGAGATTCACATCATGGAGCATTCAGATTTTACATACCCAAGTCCAGGTCCCAGAAACGGAATCAAGATAAACACCGCCGACGCCGGGCCCCTCGCATTTGCCGCATACATGTCCGAAATCGAACCAGGAGCCACACTCAGCACGGGGGCCCAACAAAAGCCCGCCATGAAGCGCATAAAGCAAAGTGCACCGAAGTTGTGCGAAAAGCCCGCGCCGACTGTAAATATGGCGCCAAGTGGAACGCTAGCCAGGTAGATTGGGTAGCGGCCGATGGTTTCGGATAGAGGCCCGCCGACGATGGGGCCGAGGCCGGAGGCGAGGATGTAGAAGGTCAGGGGGAGGAGGGCGACGGTGCCGGAGATGTTGAATTCGTGCATGAGGTACCCGCGGGAAGGGCTCATGATGGATGTGGAGATGGAGCTGGGAAGGGTTTGAGTGTTAGTAGGTAGGTATGAATTGGGTGGGAATGTGAGTGTGTTTGCGAGGGATTGGGGATGTACTCACGCAAGAAGAGCCATTAATCCAAGTACAACCATCATCATGGACTTTTTCCATGTTGACCAGTTGAATGGATTCTTGGGGTCTGTTTCCCAGTCGGCTTCGTGTCGGGACCTGGCTTTTTCGATATCTTGAGTCTCGCCGACGGGCTCGTGATATGTGGAGGCGTCGCTGTCAACTACCACGCCGTTGGGTATCGGACTTGATTCTTTTTCTGAGGCATTGAACGTGCCTTCCATGTTGGATATTGGTGCTGCTGATGTTGTCATTTTTGTTGATGTTGATGTTGCTGCTGGTGTTGGTGTTGCGACTGTGACTGATGTAGTTGACTCCATGTCTGCACTCTGTTTCACTCTCTCTTGGTCCCTCTTTCTTCTCTTCTCGTCTCTTTGTTCTTCTCCTTTCACAAAAGCCCCCTCTTCACCTTCTTCTGTTAAACGGCAAGAGCAAGTCACTCAGCAGTATACAAGTTAAGTTGCTTCCAAGTCCCAGATGGTCGACGCAACCTGATTTTGAGCGTGCGGGCCCAACGCTTTATAAATCTCGGCGCCGGCATTCCTTGAATCGGGGCAGGGGGAGTTTTATTGTTTGTTGGGAGGGATGGGGGTATAGTAGCAGTGAAGTGAAGTGGGTGGGGGATAATATCCTTGCGCCAAGTTTTTGACCTGTTCAAGAACACACACACTCAGAGTGGACTTTTTTTTTTTTTTTCCTTCTTCAAGGAACAACAGAGGAAGGGAAGTTTCGGGAGAAGCCTGTTTCTCTTTTTTGGCCGGGGTTGGATTCTGATTTCCGACGGGTTCTGGGGGGGGGGGGGGGTGAGGCTAGCTTTGTGTGCAGTATGTGTGCATGTATGATGTATGTATGTTGGAAGTTTATCGTGCTTGAACACTGCGTTATCTCGGTTCACAGGAAAGCAAACAAGCGAATGCGCATATGGAGACAAAATAAAATCCAGCCAAAGAGTGGACCAACGGCATACGAGGCGGATTATAACCTTTTTTTTGCCTTGCTCTACATACTCTCTCGTCCCATCACCCGGAAGTCCCCAAATCCAACGGCATTAGCCCACCACCCCTTTCTCCTCTGCTGTAGTTGTACCTTGTACGTATCAGTTCGAGCAACATGCATGAACAATGGGAAAATGATATGGAAGAGTAATGCAAAAAGCAAATGAAGACGGCATTTCTCCACTTCTAGAAGCAGCAAACCAAAGCGAAAGGTCGAATCCGCTTCTAGCGGCGCACCAGGACCAGGACCCGGCCTGCCGGAGCCGAAGAAGTGGGGCCAAAGTGGATTAGTGATCAGCTGTTTGAGTATTGAACAAAAACGCCAGCCGAGGCTTCCCCAGTTTCAACACCAAGCACACCCTGAAGATAATTATTCAGCATCATCCTGCGGCTACTGAATTAGTAGTTTTTACAAGTTAAATAAACATAGGCTAACTCGTCATGATCATGGGGTCTGTTTGGGGCTTGTCAAAGGCGGCAGGATGAAGACATGATTGGAGGGGGAGACTACGCAAGGGCGCAGAATTGACTGTCGTTTTCTTTACGAGTTTGTTTTTTTCTTTCTTCATGACGTGCTCCAAGTATCTCAATGTCTTAGCTACAACACTACGAGAGTAGTTTTTGAGTCATCTGGGGCGCAACTTGGACGAGAGAGTCAATTCCCACGTGGACTTTTGATGTGTGGGGTTTGCGCAAGCCTCTTCTAGCGTGTGGGCACCACTCAACCGAAAGAACCGAGGAAGGACAACACTATCTCTGGCGTTGAGGCAGAATTTTATTAATCCATTCTTCTAGGATAGTGTGTGTCCCACAATAAGCCGTCTAGGCAATGCGATAGCAAACATTTCCTCTGCAGCCCCAATGATATTACCGTATCCTTGCATTTATGACACCTTTGGAGGTAGAACAGAACCGAATCCCCCCCCCCCCGTCTCGAGTTGTATGATGTAACAGCAAGCGGATCTATCGGCATGAGGTCGCTACCGATTCCCGTTCCCGGTCTACGGACTCGATGTCGGATCGGGGGGGGGGGTTGTAATTCTTGGTGTTCCATATGCGAAGCATGTTTGATTGATTGGTTGATGAATATCGCACATTTGCACCTAGAGCCTGTCTGGCGCTTAGGCGGGTGATGTTTGCTGGGTATCTGACTTGTCTTATTTTGTCTATGTTGGTTCTTCCCAATGGGGGTTGTGCATATTATTACCACGCACGCCAGACAGGCTTTGAATAGCCTTTTCAACTCGCGAAATGCAGGCAAGTTTGCTCTTCTATTTTCAATGATACCCTGAGAGTCGTACGCATAAAAAGACACACACACACAAGCATGAAGCCCATGTTAGGTACAAGAAGTAATCTGTCGTCGATTCATGCACATTGCATTTTCAGCCACTGCCGCTAGGTGACATCGTCTTTCCAATTGCCGCGTTTTTTCCCAGATTCAAGCGTCATGGGGGGGTGTGTATTTGTAATGCCACAAACTAAACCACCTTGAACCATTTAAACGTCCGTATTCCACGTACGCCTCATAAGCACCTTTTTCTGTATGCGTGTCTGAGACAGCGTTGCCGCTGTTGCGTTCATCTGGTCCCATCACACCCTCTAATTAATTATCTCTCTCTTCCTTGTTCGTTGACCAGAGTTGTAGGCAACATTCGCCGAGATGTGGGGAGAGGAAAGCTTGGCGGTTTGTTCTAGTGAGGGCTGGCTCAAGCGCTGTGTTTTGAATGCAGGGTGAATCAAACATGACGCTTGTGTGTCATTCCGCTAACATGATGTTGTTTTTCTTCACAGTTGCAGCATAATTTTACGGCTTGCTTGCTCTGAACGTGCTTTTGTTGGGTGGTAACGTAATCACAGGTTTGTGGAAAATCAACCTCGGCTATACCCGCCAAGAGCGGCTTGGGACCGTGCCAAAGGAGACGGATTTACTTTCTCAATCCCTATTCCGATATTGGCTTTTGTTTTTCTTCAGCTGAGACGAATCAATAGATAAAGCGAGCAAATGAAACTGACAGATTTTGTTGAGGAAGCCAAGGCGGCGACAAGGAATCGCTACGTATCAGTAAGCTACCTTACTCCATGCTTAGTACCAAGATATGGGCTGCGACATCTGCTCGAACGAATTCCCCGATTCAGCACCATGAGGCTCCGCTCTGAAACCTAGACTAGTGTTTGTTTGTTTGTTTGTTTGTTTGTTTGTTCGCTGCAGGGTCCTTTTTTTGAGAGAGAGAGAGAGAGACAAACGGCATTCGGTGGCAGCCAACAGCCGACACCGACCCAACGCCGAATGGGTCACATTATCCGGTGTGGTGTGGTGTGTGTGTGTTGTGTCAGCCTCATCGCGTCACAGCTGAAGTCTATGTATGTACGGGGCGGCTCACTGCTGATGGGTTGCAACTTGCAAGGGCTCAAAGTCTTATCAATCTGTGTTTTTTTGTGTGTTATTAGAATGCTCCTACGCTTTGAAAGACGGCCTGCTTATAATTTGACGGAGCCCCAAGAGCCGTGTTGAGAAGTTGGAGACAATCTAAGCCTCAAACCCTAAATAAGGCTCACTCACCGCCGGCCAGGACAGATGATAGACCGCCGTGTGAGTCAGCATGGAGTTTCATATCGTGTGTAGGCTCTTGCCTATGTTTTAATGTAGGGAAAGTCCTATGAAGCTTCTTTTATTTATGGATGTATTTATGTTTGTTTGCCTTGAAATTATAGGTATATATCTCTGTAGCTTTGGATGATGCCTACCTGCTTTGTAGATTCTTTCACTCACCAGTAAGCCTCAGTATCAAACAAGTTGCACAACACATCACCACATCAATACATCAATACATCACACCATCAGCATCAGCATGGCGGAATTTACGCCGGCTGCATCGCCCAGCAAACCGCACCCCCAGTTCGCAACTCCGCTGCCCCAGTCGACGCGGTCAGATATCCTCGAGTGGCGCTTCCCCAAGCCGCACCATCAGCACGTCCTGACGGGCAGAAGTCGAGCCGCCTGGCACACGTCCTTTGTCATTCCGACGCTCAACCTGCTGCTCGACGCCGGGCTCTGCGTCAACAAGCTGCGGCCCAAGCACGTCTTCCTCACCCATGGCCACAACGACCACGCGCTGCTGGCGCCCGCCTTTGTCAAGCGCGAGGACCCGCCAGACATTTATTGTCCCGCCAGTATGAAGACGGCGTTTGATAACTTTATCTTGGCTGATACGATGCTGAATCTGGGGGGTCTCATTGGCGCCGAGGACGCGGAGAAGCATGGCTATGCGATTGATGATAAGGCGCTGAAGCGGAGCACCGAGGACGGCCGGTCCAAGTCCGAGGCTGCCTTTCTCAACACCCACTTCACCTACGGTGTGCGACATGGCGATGTTGTGTCGCTGCGGCGCGTCAAGGGCATGACGGCCACCGTCTTTGACTGCGACCATACGGTGCCCTGCGTCGGCTACGTCTTCAGTAACACCATCCAGAAGCTCCGGCCCGAGCTCGCGTCCCTGTCCGGCCAGGAGATCCAAGCCCGGCGCAAGGCCGGCGAGGCCGTCACGGCACCGCAGACAACGGCCATGTTTGCGTTCCTGGGCGACACGACAGCGGCAACACTCGCCGCTGACCCGCCGTGGCTATGCGAGGGGATCCCCGTTGTCATTACCGAGTGCAGCTTCCTCTACGACGAGCACAAGCCCCAGGCAGACAAGACGAAACACACGGCTTGGTCGGACCTGGAAAAGGTGGTTCGTCGGTGGCCTCGGACTACGTTTGTGCTGATGCACTTTAGCCTGCGCTACACGGATGCCATGGTAGTGGACTTTTTCAGATCCATGGATGATCCACCTGGTAACATTGTTGTCTGGGCAGACCCAGAGGCTGAGTGATGGATGAGAATGGTGCATGTCATGAATTCGCTACCATGATAGATAAAAGTAGATACCTAGATACTCCGAATTTCCCAAGTACGGATACGAGAGCCAGCCAGCAAATCAAGTTTTTTTTTTGTATAGTCTTTATTACAATCTCATCATCTCCTCTGCCTCGTCGGCTGTATCCAATGCCTCCGTCTCCGTGCACGTGGTGGGCATTGTACCCCTAGTATGTGCAATCTCACAAAAAAACACGGCAATCAGAGGGAAACGGCACATCGGATGGACGCATCAAACCGTCGGAGCCCCTGCCTTCCCTGCGGCAAGTGCCGAGTGAGCAAGAGTCATGGTTTTTGCCTATTGCCGCCTAACGGACATCGGGTAAAAGAGGGAGGCAGTCACGTAATAGTAGGTAATTAAATTAGATTAATGCGTGGCAAAGAAGAAGAAAACCGTTGAGTACCCGCAGTCATGGATTTGCTATGAATGAATTGCCGTGGCTCGGGATTGAGCAGAATAAAGGAAAAGAGGCCCAGTCGGGGGTTTTTCTAGAAGGTCTTTTTGACAGTTGACGTGGACTTGGCAGGTCAAAAGCATGTGATGGTCGGCGGCTTTCGGTGATGATGTCAGCCAGAATTGGCACCCAATTTGATCCATCCAGCTCGGGAAAAGCCACAGCCCTACCGGGTCATAAACTTCGTCTTCTCGGCGTTGCTTTCAACTAAAGCTGGGCGGCCCCCAAAATAGCCTTGGTTGCCATGGGTTGTATGGCACAGCCTTCAATACAGTGGATGTGGGTGTGTTCATCATCTGTTTTGCCTCTTGCAGTCATGCTTACACGTGCATCCACGTGTGTTTCCGTCTTACCCTCTTGTCAGCCGTAGGGAAGTTGGAGCGACTACAAACGCCCCAAGCGACGCCCGCGAAACGCGAAGAGCCGAACAAGGGCAGACGGTGAGTGGACAGACGGCCAATCCTTTTGATTGAAGCGCCGCTGATGGAGAGGGTATGCGTAATTAAGCGTTGGTACGAGGGTTGTTTGGGGAAGCACATGCTGGTGCGCGGCTCCACTTCTTGTGGTTGGTGGTATATAGTCGGTCTCATGTCTGCCTTTGTTTGACCTGAAGGATATGTGCCATTCTATTAATACTCTTTTTTAATAACTTGAAGATTTATACACTGGCTGTTCAATACTTTTTTAGAACTTGGCATTGCATATTCTCAACACACACCTCATCCATCAAACATCAACACACATTCATCTCCCTTGAACACAATCACAAATCACGTCAAAGAAGATAAGAAACAAGACGACAAAAGATAACAAACATCCATCATCATGTGTTTCTACTTCCGCTCATGGAACTCCTGCCCCGACTGCCTCGTCACCTTCAACAAGCGCCGCAACCGCGTCCCCTGCTGGAACGGCTCCCTCGCCAGCTGGAAAGTCCATCGCCACGGCCTCGTTTGCGGCAGCGACGTCTACGAACGTAGCGAGGACGAGGTATACGGGGACCGGCTGTGCTGGTGGTGCATCGACGACGAGAAGAAGGAAAAAGCAAAGAACGGGAAAAAGGAAGCGAGAAGAAAAACGAAATTGGGCAAGCTGGGAAGCTCAGTGACGATTGTGGTGTCGAAGAGGGCGTCGGCAGCGGTGGGTGCGCTGGCGGCGAGGTCGAGGGTTTGGAATTGTGTGGTTGCGAGGAGAGCGGCGATGGAGGCGAGGCGGAGGGAGAAACAGTCAGGAATCGGGGAGGGCAGTCGTGGGAGAGATGGCACAGAGCATGTTGTTGATGGGAGTGGTGGCCATCAAACTGCATTGGTACTGCATCCGAACACGCCGATTCATCAACATGATATTAGCCCATCCCTGATACAGGTCTGATCATTTCAGTCGACATACAACCTTCTACCATAAAGGCCATTAAACATGTCGACTCTTTGGACATTGATCAACAAAAAAGAAGAATAACAACTTCATTAGCAAAATCGCCTCTCACGCATCAAAACCAACTACAACAAACCAACACTACAAAATCAAGCCAGTACTCCTGCGCACTACATCAACAAAATTATATGGATATTCGCATCTCAGAAACATTGCTGTCCTGCAGGATCCCTCCCCTTTCATTCAACCACCTAACGGTTTCGTGCATCAACCTCAAACAAAGACTGGGGATGGAAGGTTACACCACCCGTACGACATGAGAAAGGACATGGCTGTTTACACACACGCTTACACGCATTTAACGGCGAAAAGATTTTCTTAGAGCATTGATACCCCTTTTTTTTTTGTATTACTTTCTTTACTTATTTACATCTCAATTACATGGTTTAAAGATTCGAATAGGATAACTGCTGTGAAGACGATGTAATCTGTGTAGTGTGAATTAATGTGGAGTAGTACAGCTTTTGGAATATATGGGTCTAGGTGAGACTTTGTTGAACGTCTACCCGCAGACCAAGATGAAACTTGCGCTGGTATTCTATGTTACCACTAAACAGGACTAGTTCTCATTTGTAAAACAAAAACGTCCTTTCACCTGGTACATGTCGAGTAACAGATGAGAAAGTTCGACCTACCAGACATTTTATCCACCTGCCAGCTCATCTATGTCAGTTTAATCTTTTCAATTAAGGGTGCAATCGTGTATTTATAGCTTGTTAATTCACACAAACCCCCATATTGGCCAAGTGCTGTCATTGATCTATCTAGCATGGGGTTATTGGTCCGGGGCCTTCGGATGTTCGTAATGGATGGTGGGCGCTTCGCAGGCTAGCCAGTGGTGGCGGGAAAGAGAAAATCCCTGTCTTGGCAGTTAGGCTACAAACGGCCGACTGCTATGGTTAAGGAAAGCGGGCATGGAAATATGCAGCTAATGGAAGTGATATGTGTGGATTCTAAAGTAAATTCGGAGCCAAAGTAGCAGAACTCTTGAGAGTAAACCGACGCAAGTCGAACATTGCTACGTCTAGGCTACATGATATGTCTTAAAAAGCGTCAATATTGTCTGCAAATCTACCCAAATATTTTTCAAAATAGAGTAATACATATAAAAACTAATCCTACACCCCAATTACAGGAAAGAAAAAAAAAACATTTCTCTCATTTCACAATCATTAGTGCAGACATCGCCGACATCGCCAAAACCACGACTCAGACATCTATTTGGCACATACTGGCACAAAGACAGCGCGATGATTTACAGAAAAGTCATAAGAGAAAAAATCATATCCAACACTAGAATTCATAATAAAATTCAAATATCTATAGATACCTAACGATGGCGCCAAGTCGTGCTACACTTAGTTCAGATTGGAGCGGGTCTTGGGAAAGGCGTCGTCAATCCTACAACTCTATTCAGAAAATAAGTGACAAGCTCTTCGCTGCGCTCATTCCAAATCGTATAAACAGCAGATGTATAACCGTTGTTGTAAAAATCAACGAGAGCTTCATCCAACAAAATCAGCCGCGGAGTCACCGCTGTCACCCCAACCATTGAATAGCTGTTGCCACGACCTTTTGCCGTTGCTTATCTTGATAGCCACGCCAATTGCATGTGCCTGTTCGTTTCTTTCATTGAATGCCAAGCTAGTTCTTCGCTCAATACCGTTGGTTACAGTCAAGGCATCGGAAATCATATCCCTGGCTCTGGGAGTGAAGAATTGAGTTAACCCGGGAGCTACTCGGGTTAAACCGTGGATGGATTTGTCGACGGTCCGATATAGCGTGTAGTAGAGACCACGTGATTGCGTGTTGGTGATTCTTCGGCCCGAAGGGGCTGCTCGAGCTACTAGTTCTTTCACATGTTGTCTCTTGCTAGTAGTATGGGATTCCTCGAGTGAATCAGCAAGAGGAGGTAGAAACAATGGCTCTTCTGGTGTCTGCCACTCAGACAATCCACCATGAGGAAAGTCAATGCCGTCTTGATTGACCGCATTAGCTTCATCACGTTTCCAGCCAGCATGCCCCTGAACGTTGGCATTGAAACCGTTGTCGTAATAGAAATAGCCATTCTGGCAACGCGAGATAAGCTGATCAAAGGAGAGGAGAAGATCCCCAATATTGACTCTCATGGCTGACTTGGCCTTGATCTGCACTCTGCATCTCCCCTGTACCTCTGTTTCGAGGCTTGACGGCATCATGGCCTGCCGGGCGTTGGGGGTGATGGCAAATCTGGCTACAATTTTGACCACGGCCGAAATGCAGTCATCGTGAAATACAGCACTCTGGTCCGACCAGCAGCCATAGTGGGTAGCGGCTATGGCGGGTTGAAGGGTGGCGAGAAGAGTGGCCACAGAGACAAGACTGGAACGCATATTTGCAAAAGACTAGGAGGCAATGATGATGTTGTCAATTGATGGGAGGGAGGATGCTACCGAGTCAATTCCAGGAGTGAAAATTAGGGCCTTTATACAAACCTGGAACATGGAGAACAATCCTATTCATAGCATACCTTTTTTACTAGCCAGAAATGAGTGAGTTGATCAATTAATTCCTCCCGGCAGTTGAGGATTCTCGGGCCTACTCTCAGCCACGCCTTAGAACAACGGTCTAGTTTCTACCCGGCTAACTCACACAAGACCTTGCCACGCTGTGATTCGGCTCCCCACATACTCTGCCGAGCGCCTTTTCATCTTGAATACAAAGTCTCTCTCTATCACTTCTGTTTGCTGAACGCGATCAATGGTGGGGGTAAACATTCCGGATCGGGTTAGTGAAGAGCCGTACACATCAAGAAATCTGGCACACTTCAGCCTCAAAAGTCTTAATTCGGCCTGTGGTTGGGCTTTAACCCATTGAACCCACCGGTGAACATGTGTGGCTCTATTGAATATGCGCCCGCTCAACACAGAGCGCCCATACATATTTTTTTCCAAGGTCAAACGAAGTAAGAGATGGCTGTGTCTAGATGTAAGAGAAAAGAAAGCCCTTGATAACAACGAACATGAAGCGAAACAAAAACTTTCTCCCGCGGAAACGGCCTGTTTGGAATAGATTTCAGCATTGGTTCTTCAAGTTCGATGACTGGCTCTAGTCTATTATTTAGGAATATGTAGACACAGGCCTGGGTTTTCTAAATAATCCAGATCACTTCCATCTTACATAGCATAGAGCAAGTAGATCAGATAAAAAGTTACATCTAGCTTCCTCCAATCAAATTATCTCCAGCTGGCAAAGACATAGTCGAATGGTGAGAGTGGTCAATTTGACTTTGACTTCGTGGTGGTTACCTCTCTACCTAACTCAAGTCCATTCAATGTGGCGGCGTTACATTGATGGTTTTTGAGTAGGTGCCGACTTATCAAATTGGCATTCGGCGTTCTATGATGAAGCGCGTTAGCACTGATGTCTTCTGTATTGGCAGTTTTTGAGATAATAGGGAGAGGAATGGAAACCAAAATTCACTCAATCTCCACCCCCCCCCCCCCCCCCCCCCGGGCAACCCAAAAAAAAAAAGAAAGAAATAAACTCACACAATCCTGGGGACCACAGTAATAATTCAAGGCCTCTTTTCTAACGAGTGTAGGGATCCTGCAAATAATGGCTGCTACGCGATCCTCTGCACCAGCAGCAATGCATGTGGTGCATAGCGACTGGTCATTGCATATATTGCCCTAAAACATAATCAGCCTTGACTATACTTTGTTTGTTATTGATCTTTCTTGAAGCCTTACCAGTCCTTCAGATACACACTTGGAAGCTTTTGGGTTGATAAAGCTCGCCTTGACCAGGCCGTCGGTAAGCCGTTGGACGACGACTTGAAAATCGCCGTTCAGATCGGGATGTAATCGCACCACCCTTGAGAAAATGGCTTCATTCTCCTTACTCGTCAATTCTTGAATGAGCGCCTTGTACCGATCTGAAAGCTGCTTTTCTTGGTCTCGGTTTGGGCGACTCTGTGGTTACCCGCATGATAACTGAGCATAACGGAACGCAAGTCGACAGACTTTCTCACCCTCATAGATGCTTCCCTGCAAGAGAGCGCGAACGATAAATCAGCCATTCATGTCCCTTTCGTAGAGCACCTTGACGCTTTCTAAATAGCCAAAAAAAAAACCCCGATATAATACGGTAGAGCACTTACGATTCCACCTTTGATACATTGCGGAAAGCCTTGTTTCCCGAACTCGGTTTTTTGCTCTTGGCAACCAAGGATAGCCTGACTGAATTGAGACTTGACTAGCATATCCGACGGGCATTTCTTAGACTATATATTGTGGCATCACCCAAATAGGGGTGGGATACCAATTAGTAATGCTATTCGTTCGTCTATTGGTATACGCGATTCCGAATGTCACCGCGGTCGGGCTGTTTACTTACACAGGCATCGGCAACGCACTTGAAATATGCAGCTTCGCGGATACGCGGATAAAATTGTTTGATTCGAGACACTCAGAATGAGCATGTTGCTCACAGTCAGAACAAATCTGCTTGGCGGATGGAGGAGGCGGAGGTGGAGGAGTAGGACAATGGCCCTTGTATTGCCCAGGCGGAAGTTCGTCGTGCGCCCCGGTGTCATCTTCAATACAGCCGTAGGGGCCGGCGTAGCAAGGGCCGTCCACCACGCAAAGCGTAGGACGGTCCTGGGTTGCAGTGCAGTATCGCTAGAGAAAGGAGCAAGAGAGTAAATAAAAGAGGCTGCTTCGAATCCTGTGTGGCTTACTTACATTTTTTACGTCACTGCACCCGTACTGGTTTTTGGAAGGCTTGCATTCTACCTTTTCGCCTCGATAATAGTGAAATGGCGGCTTCCATGACATGGTCAGCAACTCTCTTCAGCCAGCATTATGCCGATGCATCCCGATCAACATACGCAAATTTCCTGCCCAAGTACACACCATGTTAGTAATCAAACGCTGTTCTTATCACTCGGGAAACCTAACAGAGACGCACCAGTGGAATACGTTTGCGCTATGGTACCGCCAGTTAGTTGGATGGCTTCTTTGCTTTAAAATTGTTTTTTGTTGTTGGAGATCAGCTCAGCACCATCGACGAGCCATTCCTGATGTGTCTGGATGAAGTCTCATGGTGGCATCAAAGTGAGACTCGGACAGAACCCATACATTTATGATTCACATGTCACATGTCTTTCCGTTGCAGCACTACCCATGCCATGCCTCACTTTTTTTGGATCTCGCTTTTGCCCGCACCACCAAAGGTGATGCTTATCCGCAATATGGCAATATCAGCAAGAGCATTGCTATTTGCAGTAACCAGGCAGCATCCTAACAATGGCAAGTCATATTAGCATTATGGATGCCTTCAAGTGGATTGTTTGGAGCCTAGAGATGCTATGACTCATGATCACGGATCCTTCGGAACTCAATAATGGATGATGACAAAGATGCTTGAACCCTCAATTGGTTGAAACCCACCAGAGAAGAAGCTGCGCGCTGTGCCTGGTGCAAAAGTACAGAATTGCAAATATTAGTGAAAGCTAACTACCTACCTTGATAAACAATCCCGAAGACATTTATAACACCCACATACCCATCTTCAAGCATGGCTGTTACTACTCCGTTTGCTCTTTTAACCGATCAACTTTTTTTCCTTCCATCACCCTCTTCAGGTCATGTGCAGCCTTACCGCGACCTGTTTCGGAAACTACATGCAGACGCCTCCTTTTGCCAGATTGCTTTTGGGGATCATTTCTTGCCGGTGAATTGGACGGATGACGAAGTCAAGGATGTGTTGCTGAAGCGCGATGCAGCCTTGCGTTGGGGACGCAGAGGAATGGGGGACTTTGCGTTGGGGTTACTGCCCGAGGAAGCGGGCAAGGTGGATTTCAGCACACTTGAGGGAAGATTGCTGAAAAACTCGGAGACCAAAGTTCGCATCATTGAGGACACTGAGTTTGAACGGGTTCTGAATCCAGAAAATGGCTTTCTGGCAGCGGTTGAGTGGGTAGGCTACACTTGCGTCCGCGACGCAACAACCAGCAGCCTCGAGGATCTTGCGAGTCGAAAGCCAGACCTACCCCCGTGGCAGGAAATGATCGAGATGCGCTACGGTATGGACCCGGCATTTTGGGGTAGAGGCATTGCGCCTCGAGCCGCGGCGGTGGCGATGCAATGGGCGGTTGAGGAACATGGTGTGAGGAGGTTCATAGCCGGGACGATGTTGGACAATGTCAACAGCGGACGGGTTTTGGAGAAGCTGGGGTTTAAGAAGTGTGATGCCGGCTATTTTGAGGAGGGTGGTGTGTTTGAGTGGGAGAGGATTGTGTGAGAGATGCGATCTTGGACCTGTTAAATGGGAGTTTTTACAAGGGCTGAGATCTCAGTTATTTTACAACCGCCGAATATTAGATATTAGACATGCGGTTTGTTGATAGCAGTGACTATCAAATTCGCCGAATTACAATTTACCATCCTCTGAGCGTCAAAATAACCGGCGAGTACCTGTACATAACATACCTGAGCTGGTTTAGAAACACGAGAAACGACACTCACATTTGCACCAGTCCTCTCGACTACTTTTTTCTCTTCCCGTATGCACTTCAAGTTCAGCCATGGTGCAAAACAAGTTCTGCTCATGCCAAAACCGTAGCACAAAATATGGATTAACAAAGACACATGTCAAGTACGCTGAAGCACAGTAGTGCAGGTTTTTATTCCTGATTTGATCAGGTGTAAGCCTGAAAGGCTTGCCAGCCATTGATTCGACGGCATGAGCCAGGATCTGGCCGTAATGTTAAAGTCGGCACTGGGCTGAGAGCTGTCAAACCTGGAAACCTTCCCAGGACGCTGTGAACACAAGAGCCAGATGATGAACTAGTCCCGGCCAACCCGACAGAGGTCAGCTCGTGAATTGCTCTGATCAATCAGTGAATACGGCCTCAAATTGAAATGATGATTTTCTTTCATTGCTTATCTTTTGTATATTCAATGTGCTCAAGTGTGATGATTAATGAAGAAATTTTGAAGAAATCAAGGAGCTGGCTGTCTCCATTCAGCACATGCTAAAATCTCACTAATAGACAACTACATATTGAAACAAAAGTATTTCGGCTTCTACCCCAATCTTAATCCAGCCTCATCCTCATCTGGTATTGGTTCAAAGCAGTATTACTAAACCCCATAGCCTTGGCGAGCGACTCTGCATACTCTTTGGGAAAAAGTGGCGTTGCAAACCATTTCTTATTAGGAAACCTGCTCATAAGCGCCTGTATCAAGTTGCGCGCTTGTCCTTTAGACCTCCAATTTGGTTCGACGATGAGGCTCTTCATTGATATAGTGTCATTCTTCTCATCGTCCGGGTCTGAGATGACGCAGTACGCGTGGTCAAGTTTGAAAGCACGGGCTGCAGTAATTCCCCGGCTGAATCCCCATATTTGCCAAGGCAAGTCGTCGGATCCGTGAGCTTTGACGAGAGCGTCCACGTCTGAGATGGAGCACTCTTGTGATAGTTCGGTGGAGCTGTCGGCCTGGTCGGCTGTGATCATATCTCGTTCCCAGCCGAGCAACTCGCGGTGTATGCTGAATCCAGCTCGCTTGTAGAGATTTACAGCGGGGGTGTTGGTCTGAATAGCCTCAAGTTCAAAGATAGATGTTCCGCGTGTCTTCTCCGCCTCGATGATGATAGCCAAAACTTGTGAACCAATTCCTTTGCCCTTGGCGGAAGGAATAACAGCCATGGATGCTAATCGCACTTCTTTGGGTTTGTCCTCACGAGCTGCAATCAGGCCAAAAGCCACGGCCACACTTGGGTCAGATTTCAAGAAGAACACATGGCTTCGTGGTAGGGAGATGAAGTTGTTCGAACAGTATAAAGTAAGTTCTTCCGGTGAAAATTCTACTTTGCGACCCATGTATCCGGTGAACCCTAGGTTGACCAGTGCTGCCAGCTCGGCAGGCTGCAGGTCTGATGCTGGCCTTGACTCCATTGAATGTTCTTGGGAAGGCATGACGAGTGGGCTGTTCAATTGATCTTGTACGGATAGAAAGAAGAGAACAACAGAGAGAGAAACTACACAGCAATATACAGAAAATTCAACACTCATCGACAGTGGTAGATTATGATTCCTATGCATATTCGTTACGCCGAGCTTACGCGTTTCTTGCTCCGGCTACTCCATATCCGTCTATCGGCCGAACCGGGATGATCTCCAACGCAAGGTACCAGCATGACGTGGTAGAGAATGCTAAGGCACCTTGCAAGCTGTGCCAGCAATAAAGCCAGATATAGTAATACCCCGCACTCTGCTTCCTCCGCCCCCGCCATTAGTGAGTTCTCAAACTATCAAAGTAGAGGCATCTACGTTGAAGACCAATGCTATCTACAGGTATCTAAACAAAGAAATGATGATATGTAATACCAAAAACATCATCGATGGCTGCATAGAGATAGGTATTGTTTTCTATCTAAGCTCGAAGATTACCCCACCACGATCAACACCGTTTGGCGGAACGCTTTCCGTTAAATAACCCCAACCCTACTCGGTGAGGGGGCAACCATCGGAACCTGTGAATCCCGCAGTAAACCGGCTGCTCCACATTTCACGGAACTTCCGCACGGGCGTGGCTAGAAGCGGCAGCCCTCTATTACATCTCGTGCTGAATTGATTGGATTGGTCGAATCTGAATGTCTACATGTTTTCTGGCTCGCGATTAAATCTCAAACCTAATTGTCGCGTCAATTGCTGTAGCTTCCCCGCCTTCAACCAGGAGGTAGGCTTCGAACAAACATCCTTCTGGCACCAACAACGACACAAGAGTGAACGTGCAATTGCTTGCCCATCACAGAATTCAGCAGACATCATGTCGGACTACACACTATTCGCCTACTTCAGATCCTCCTGCTCTGCCCGCATCCGCATCGTCCTCCATCTCAAATCCATTCCATTCGAACATGTCCCCGTCAACCTGCTCAAAGATGAGCAGCTCTCCGACAAACACATGGCCCTAAATCCCTCGGCCTCCGTCCCACTCCTCGTCTGTCCCGATGCACAGGGAGGAACCTTCAAAATCGGCCAATCCGTAGCCGCCCTCGAATTTCTCGAAGAAGTACATCCCGAGAACCCGATCCTCCCACCTACCTCAGACCCTAAATCCCGAGCCATCGTGAGATCATTGGCGAACATCATCGCCTCGGATGTACAGCCAGTGACGAACCTACGTATCATGCGACGTGTGAGGAAGCTAGGCGGCAGCGCGGAGGAGTGGAACAAGGAGTTGATGACGAATGGTCTGGCGGCGTATGAGGCGGTAGCAAAGGACTGTGCTGGGAAATGCTCCTTTGGAGACAATTTGACAATGGCAGACGCCTGTTTGCTTCCTGCGGTGTGGAATGCGCAGAGATTCGGGGTTGATATTGCCGCTTTTCCGACTATAAGCAGGGTGGTTACATACCTCAACCAGCACCCAGTTGTGATCAAGAGCCATTATTTCAACCAACCCGATACACCAGAAGAGTTGCGATCTAAATAGTGGACAGGCTCAAATAGCTATAATAACAAACAGGATGAAACCAGATGCTGCGAATTGTGTGCTTTGAAGGCCCCTAACCAGCGGATATTTCGGGGCAAGCATCTGCTCGCCACTCCATTCCAAGTGTCTTGATCTGATCGAATGCATTAATCTTCGGCCATTCCTAATAAAACATAGCTTTCTAGCCGTTCTCCGCGCAAATATGGCGCAGGACTTGCTGCAGGGTAATATAGGGCCTAGTCATTATACATCATCTATTTGATTGCCAGAGTCCCCCTGTTTGGTAAATCTCCGTCGGTAGGGCTGACAGAAGCGAAATTGTAAAAGAGGATCAAAGTCCCTGAATCGAGAAAAGAAAACACAAACTGGGAACAAAAGAGCATGGTGGGTGGGCAATAGTTGAGCAGAACTGGCTAGCCTTGCAGATGGTTGGCGATGCCGATGGAAGACCTCGTCTCTGGCGATCGGGAACAAGGGAGCCTTGTTGGATAGTCCAACGCTTCCCCAGCACTATCGAACTTCCCCTTGCCAGCGCATAGGGGATGGAGATGAGCATTATCGAGTGCTTTTTCCAAGCGACTATCTCATCATTTCAGCTCATGTTTTGTCGTGCATGCTCGGCACGAAGACTATCCATTTTTCACCACTATCAGCTGCTATAGCTCAGTGACTGCGACTGTTATATGCGAAACTCTTTTCGCTATAATGTAACCGCAGTACCTTAGCCGACGGACGTTCTGTTGGCTCGACGCATCGCGGATTTCGATCGAGCTGTTGGTATATGACAAGTAAGTGGAGGAAACATGGTCACAGTAGAGATCGATCGGACGGGAAATCTGAGTTGGATCAAGTAACCATTGTGTAGGTAAAATCCCAACGGTTTGTGGATCTGGTTGGACAAGACAGGGAAGCTGCAGGTGGGGGAAACATTGACCTAGAAATTGCATTTATGGAGAGTATGGGGTGTCATCAGTGATATCGATCGGGATCCTGAAGCGATGAGTGGAGATCTGCATGTGGTGATCGATCGCCATATCAGAATCACGAATCGGGACGACCTACCCTATAGCTTCAATAGCGCACTCAGCCTGGTTTTTTTTTTTGTTTTAAGTCTTCTACGACTTGATGTCCGAGACCTTGCAGCTTGTTGGACGCTACGATGGCAGTGACTCATCATGAGGGTTAATGCATCGATCTTCTGACGTAGCATGTAGCATTCGTTGACTGAGACTAGCAGCAACCCTCACAGCCAAAGATGCACGTGTTGTCTTGGCTGCCACTGTGATCTCTGTGTGGCACTGTATGTATTTGGTCTTCAGAATTTATCATTGTAAAGCCTGGCTTTATACCACCTTGGTGCAAAAAACGTGTGGTTAGGCAATACAGTATCAGTCTCAATGACAAGGCTGCAATCACACACACACATGAGTGGCCCCTTGGAACTATCCCAAGAAGTGATTGGCGAAACTGGCATTTACAGAAGCAGATCATTACGTAGTGCATACATACTTGATAACCTATATGGTGTAGTATGCTTGAGGCTTACATCTAAAATAGGTAGTTATGGTGAATGAAATACAGCACCAAACAACCTAGGGACATTCTATAAAGCTGCTGCACCTACCATATTCGGCTTGATGGTGTACTATGAACATAGTGTTAATGGAGGCCCACGACATTGGCAATCAGCAAATACGAGTTTGGGAGCCGGACCTGACTAAAAGACGCCAGGTTACGACCGCGGGTGCGTGCTAGTTTGGTTGTTTGTAACATATCACCGTAGCTCGGATTACTGTAGAATTCGTAACTCGGAAAAAGGAGAAGGACGGAGGGAGACACTGTGATGACTTTTCTGCATAATAGGAAAAAGTAAAGTCTGGGTTCTGGATTCAAATATGGTATCAGGTGACTAATGGGTCAATATTCGCTGCATGATATCAAGCCCAGGCCCCTCATTCGTGACGAACTCGGCGTCTTTCTGTTCGCCACCGTCACCCGCATGAGAAAAGATGGCAAGCCAGAAGCAGAAGCAGCATTAGTCAAAACAGGGGTTTGAGATGTCAGGCATGAGGGGAAGGTGGGTTTGATTGGTGGTTGGCTTGTAATCCAAGGTTACTGATGATGTTTCTTTTTGGTTTGCTTTTTGCTTTTTTGGTTTGCTTTTTTGTTCGACTCACCTCTTTTTCCTTTTTTTTGCTGACGGGGATGCTCCCCTAAAGACGTTGCGCAAGGGTATTCCTCATGCTTGGTCTTCTCCGCCGTCATGGGTAGGATGGCACGGACACTGGCACGGTCGTGGGTAAACAACAAGAAAAACAAAGAAGACCCACGCGTGGGGTTCTGTTTCTGGCCAATTCAAGTAATCAACCGTCTGTAATGTGGCTCCATCTCTCAATGCTGTGCTCGAAGGGGGTTCATCGTTCACTATGACCACTGAGTTATACTCCGTCTCAGTCCTTGTAGCCGTTGCAAAGCCGGCCCGCACCGAGGTCTGTCTGTGTGCTGTGGCCTGGACCATGGTGATAGCACGCCGGTGATATGAATGTTCCACACATGTCTCTCGTCACCGGATCCGAAAGGGCCTTGGTATCATCACTTCAGCCAGCAACTGACACAGCACAGAAGTAGGAACGTTTGAAATTTGAGACTGAACAAAACAGCCAGGGAATCTCGCCGACTGGTGGAGAGCCGAGTGGTGTATTACATACGTAGTAGTAGTACGGGAATATGAGATCCGAGAGGTCCATGTCATGGTTTTTAAAGCAATGGAGGGGGTTTGCCAAGGTCCTTTCAAGAGTGTGGGTACATGGGATGACCGATCTGGCAGAGAATTGCTTTGAAAGGATCCAGTGGAGGCAATTGTGGCGTTTTGGAGGATATGACTTCAGACCAGAATTTATGGTTCCTGCACAGTATATCGCCATTTATCAGCCCTGTTAATGTGGGAGAAAGAAAAGAACTTGAGGCCACGGTGTATCAGGATTGAACGACTGGGAGGCAATGCGCAAATGGAGACTGTAGCGGAGTCCGGCGGAATGAGGACCCTCGCCGTGACCCATCGACCGTTGTCATGTCAATCAGAGGTTATCGACAAGAGCAAATATTAACATCGTTGTTCTTTTACTGAATGGGGATTTTGCGGAGCGGGCGTGAGTGGCAGAAGCCAGCGGGCGTCGTGAGTTGCCTTGTCCAGGGTCCACGGAGGTCATTGCACAATCACCAACTAGACCTGACGAGGTCGTCTTACCTGCAAAGAGAGCACAGACAGCAACTAGGGCAGGCCCAAGGAACGCTTCAATGACCATCGGGGGGGGCGGCTGAGCCAACCTCAAACGAACCAATGGAGGTATTCGGGCCAATGGGAAGCAAGGTGAGAACGAGGCTAGAGGTTAGATCCCAATGGCACAGACCCTCAATCACCTTCATGAATCATTCGCCAAGGACTTGAAAAGGAGCAACGGCTGTGAGATTCGGGCTCCAACGGCCACGCGCAACGGCCGGCTTTATGGGCGGCTCGTCATCGTCAAGCCACTGCTGGCCGTAACTGCCGAGGCCACGGGGCTAACGGCGCCGACAATGGGTTGGGTTGCCACTACGGCGGGTTTTGTTTTGGCAGCGGATCGCCAGAATGCCTCACTCCTCATGTTTGTTTTCCATGGGGGCCTTGTCTGGGTTTGGGTATTTTGCTGTCCAGGGGGGAGGTTGTCTGTCATAGTAGGACCGGGCGGACGGCGAGACTCGCACGCACTGACTCAACCCGTTGTGCGAACTCCTGTCCTGTTTATGCGCGTGATGCGCAAATTATCATGCGTCACGTCTAGGCAGACCGGACAAGGGGTTGGGTAGGTATTAGCCTGAATGAGAACGAACAATGGGTGTATTGGCAAGCCAGGGGGAGATCTCTTGTGCAAAGAATGAAGAAAACGAAAGAAAAATGAGGAATCAACAAGACTGTCGTTAATGGCGTGACAACAGTGGTAAGCAAAGGTGAACAAAGGACAGCTCCCTTCACCCCCATATGCTCATCATGTTATGCTTTGTGGCATAACCGTGTAACGAGATGCGTGGCCTGATGCATCGCCATCAGCATGGCCTGCTTACGTGGCTGTTGGAGCATACATGCAACCCCATTGTTATACCGAAGTTGTCTCATCTCGCACCATGCGAGATAAAATCGCTGCAGCCTGCAGGGCAACGACTTTCATCATGGGTCCCCTTTTTTTCCTTTTCATTCTTTCTTTTCCCGAGCAAACGGTCGTCTCCACTCCGGCTGCTCCTCCAGGCTGGACTAGTGACCCAATGGGAACGCGTGGGAGACACCCCTAAACAAACCTACTGCAACCCCAATCGTTGTTGCCTCTCTGTCGAGTCTCAAACTGTGAGTCTCAAATCACATTCCTTCGTCGTGGTCAGGTTTTGTAGTTGTGCTTTTTCAGCTCCCCACCACGCCCGATTAGATCGCCGCGAATTACTTTTCGCACAAATCAATCCTGCACAGTGCTTATCTGGTGAAGTAAGGGCCTGGTATCTGTCTATCATAGAGGGTAACAGTGCGCGGGAGGAGTCTAGCCGGCACCTGAACGATGTCAGACGTAACTCTCAGAGCAGCCATGACGGCACACCAACTTGAACATCGAGATTGTGTGCCTTGCGAGGCCCATTGAGCTTTGTCATATGGCGCTAGATGGCGGAGAATCTGGCATCCGGTTCAAGCTTATTGTTTATTGAGTTCCTGGCTAGCCCAGCAAGTTGTCGTCTGGGCCGATACTCGAGTTGGACCCCCTGGCCTGATCTTTTTCCTCATGGCCTCTCTTCCCCCAAGAACCAAGACGCCCAATCAATGATTCGTTGGCTTGTAAACAGGGGACCCAATAATTCTCCAGAAACCCCTGTGCCATGGCGTTGGGCTGCGGCCCCTGTAAAAGGAACGACGACGGACTTTTTGGGGGCCACTGAATGACAGGTCGCTTGCCGCACACGAGCGCCCAGCAATCACGATCTTCCATTGTGCCCTAACGCGGCTGAGAAAAAGCAAAAGGCTGCTCGTTGTCCAAGCTCGTCCTGGTAAACAGGCAACATAAGTCGTGCCCCTCTCAGGCAGGGCATTGGCGCCGATGTTCGATTACCCTGGCATTTTCTTGGGATCGAAAGAATCGTAAACGATCAGAAACTATGTTGGCCTTCATCAGAGTATATAGATTCTGTTAAGTATGATGCCTTCGCGATGTGTTGATGTAGTTTGGAAGCAAGTCTTGTGCTACATCTCTTTGTTCAAAAATTCGATTTGATCCCACCATAATCGTGCGACCCGAGACACTGGAGATTCATCATTACTTTTTACACGTCGTGGGAAGATTGGGAATGTCTTGGTGTATCACACGAGTCGCCTAAGGCCATATCTTGTTACATACCCGTGGTGAAGACGACCAGATTTTGTTTCGGTCTTCTACACTTTTCATTCTTCTACATATCTAAATCATATTATTTACACCGCCAATCATGGATCGAGCAGGCGGACCGCCATTCGTTCCTTTATCCCCAGTCTCAAGGTTTGACCACCCCTCCCTTACTCAGAGCTCTTCGGCAGCATCAGCATATTAACAGTATTCGTCTGCACTTAGCCACAGTGATTCAAGTTTAGGAGATCGAGAAGTTCCTGACAAGCCTCTCCCAGCTCCGCCAACGTCCAAAAAGCCTCGGACTAGCGATGTTGAAGTAGAACTTCCAGCGTTGCAAGTGGCCAATGGCGAACCTACTGGACTGGACCCCGTCGGTGGCGAAGACCTGGATCCAAGCAGCTTTGACCTGGTGATGCCCGTAGACCAAGATGGCGCCATTACAGGAAAGTATGAGCTTGAGGAGCGTTCTGAGCTCCTTTTCTCAAGCCGTCATCTCCAGGGCATCTTTGACGACTCGGCACAGCTGCACCAGTTCTCCAATTTCTTATACCAGCACCGACCAGCATCAGTACCGCTGTTGACCTACTACCTGGAGGCGCTCAAAGCTCTTCGGGCCATTGAGTACAGCAACGCCGTGTTGCGGACGCTTGGGCCGCTAACCGACTTCGACTTTACTCATGAGTTCTTCCAGGCCCAGCCCACCGCCAACCAGGAGCTTCAAGCAAAGGCGCACATGGCATTTGAAATCATGGCGCGGGAAGATCTGCCAATGTACATTACGCACGTCTGGATCCAAACGGTTACCGTGTCTATAAGGCACAGAATCATGGGCACACCACATCATGCAGCAGAAGGGCTGGCCGAGGTGTTTTGCCTTACAGACCCTTCGCGGCACGACAATCCCATTGTCTTCATGACGGAAGAGTTTAACAGGACGACACAGTATGGAGTGGATTATATTATTGGACGTAACTGTCGTTTTCTTCAGGGGCCCACCACAAATCCCTTCAGCGTGAAGCGTATTCGGGAGAAGCTAGAAGCTGGTGTGGAACATTACGAGACGTTCCTGAACTACCGACGAGATGGCACGCCGTTCATGAATCTCCTCATGGTGAGACAAAAACACATTCATATAAAACCATTGTTCATTGACTGACAGATAATTTGTAGCTTGCGCCTTTATATGATAGTCGCGGTGCTATTCGATATTTCATTGGCGCCCAAGTTGATGTGTCAGGTCTGGCCAGAGGTTGCTACGGTCTCGGCGCACTCAAGCGAATTGTGGATGATGACGAAGCTCACTCCGAATCAAGCCAGTCTTCAGCAACCCGCAAAGATGAGTTCTCACAGCTTGCTGAGATGCTGGGGCCTCGCGAGATTGAAGTGGTACGAGACTGCGGAGGGGATATGCACCGACCTCCATTCCAAAGCAAAACGTCACCGCACCATGAGAAAAGAGCGTCAACGTCAAAGACTAAAAATGACAACTCGCCTGACGGAGCACACAATCCGGGTAACTGGGCTAAGCACCGAGTTGTACTAAATGACCCTGATTCGCGAACCAACAGTCCCCCGGCCAAGGAGGAATTCCAACCCCCCGGCCCATCGGCAGCAGCCGCGTCCCTCGCTATTAAACACAACGGCCGGCTGACAGGCGTATACGAGAACTACCTGCTCGTACGGCCATATCCCTCATTGCGCATCTTGTTTACTAGCCCGTCTATGCGCGTGCCTGGCATTCTACAGTCGCCTTTACTCGACCGCATCGGCGGCTCCGCCAGAATGCGCGACCAACTTGTCCAGGCTTTGGCTGATGGGCAAGGCGTCACAGCCAAGGTGAAGTGGCTCAACGTAAGTCACCGGGTGGCTACATATGGCAGCCGTCCTCCAAGGAAGAAGATGCAGTACAACCATCCCCTAGAGGCACATCTAGATGTGGATGATGATTCCGATTCACTTTCAGAGCCTGAGCCCTCAGGGCGGTCCAGGTGGCTTCACTGCACGCCTCTTATCGGTTCAAACCGAAAGGTTGGTGTATGGATGATTGTAATTGTAGATGATGAAGCGGAGCCTGCTGGTGTTAATGCACGACATGGCAATGCCCCAACTATAGATCATCGCCGGACAGATACAACAGTGTCACAACAGTCCGTCGCCGTTGAAGACGCAAAGCATCCCTACAATGGACGTCTACCAGAAGGAAAGCTTAAAATACGAGCGCGGAGATCATCCGAAACCCTTGGCTCTCCTCCCGTTGCAACAACACAACCCCCCGTGGAAGAAGACGCTTCCGCAACCAAGATCATACACAACCAACACTCATTCAGCGGCCTCCGGGCTCCTAAACCCACCCTTAGAAGCACCGGAGTGCCCGCCCGTTTCTTTTGTCACAACGCCCTATCACGCGCCTCCACGTCCGGTGGTCTAGGTAACGGAACAGCTCCGTTTGTGTCCGACAGTATATACCAGCAGCGGGATGATGAGAGGGCAAATACACTTAGCCGCGCAGAGTTAAGACCTGAGCCTCCGCTGCCATTGTGGCTGTCTCCTCCGGGGAGCCCTGTAGGCTCAAGGATGAAGCGGGAGCAGCAACAGGTGCAGTTACATCAACCGATACCTAAGCCTGCACCGGATAATAGGGGGGTGGTGCGGAGCCATAATGATGATGATGGGGAGACTTCGTCAATACATAGCAGGGGATCGGCGTTTACGGTTAGGATTGAGGAGGATTGATAATTTTATATTGTAGACAATACTGTAAATTCATCAAAATAAGACGTTAATGTTATATATCGAGTTTGTTTGCCTTGTGATAGCTGTTAATTAGTTCCAAACCACTTGACGACAACGATGATGAGGATGATGATTATTGTTGGATAGCCAAGTGACGTTGCCATGTTAGATGAGCATCAGACTAATATTGATTCATAAATCAATTTGTCGATGTATCATTGGGTTTATGAAAGATGCCAAATCTTCGTCTTATCAACGGAATATCTAGCTTGTCAAATCTTGAAAGCCGTTTACTCAAGACTCTCGTCAACGCCAGTTAAAGCGGAGAGCATACTAAAGCTTTCGTATATTGTTAAAGCGGAGAGCATATTAAAGCTTTCTTAGAACAAGGAAGCTTTAATATGCTCTCTGCTTTAACAATATGGCAAGCAGGTTGAGGTTCAAAGACAACGTTTAGTATATGGTAGAAAATGCCAACAACACGGCGCACGTCTGCTTTCATCACAACACTTGTGCCCCCAAACATCCCTTTCCAAGACGATGTGACCTCAAAGAGCTATTCCATATCATCCTCATATTCTATTATGCACTTAATTGCGCCAAAACAGTGCGCAACCCTGTCGGATGAGACTTCGGGTTCCCATCTCTTCTGTGTTAATATGAGTTTTTGGACTTGATGGCAATCACTAGTTTTGTTATTATGGAGGTGTACTGAACTGTGATTAGTAAATTTACATCTTTGTATAGGAGAGACTTTATCGGTATTGATGGCTAGTCACTATTCTGTTGGTGAGTCATGTTGCATTGGACGAATTTTTGGCAACCTTGCATTCTCATGTAAGATGTCTACCGAAGAATATCTGATTTGAACACATAACACACCAGCCGATGCCCAAGGTGCAGACTTTAAAGCCACCAAGTAGTACCAGAACTAAACTTCTGGTGGAAAAAAGGGGTCAGGCTATAGTATCTAGCCAGATTTTTGCTAGCTTCGAGCACCAATAGAAGAGTTCGCACTACTGCGTACAGAGAAAGGTACTAAATTCGCAAAGAGAAGCGGACAAAACTGGGAATAGATTTTTATTGCTTTTCCCGGGCCTACGTACCCTTACAATGACGCATGTCTGATTGGTTGGTAGGGCAGTCCAACTTACTTCTGGATGGTTACCAGCTGGACAATTGACCTATTCTGGCTACGTGAAAAGAAAAGAAACGAAAAAAAAACGAAGGAAGCCCCCGGTTACTTGCCGATTTCAAAGAGTTAGATGGGGGGTATTACTGCTCATTACTGTCATCCTTCTTCTTCACGTGCGTTGGACTTTTGGCAAAATGTATAGAAACGTGCTCTGGAGGTAAATTTCCAGCAATTCCTAGCAATTTCCAGCAAGACCTTGTACAAAAAGTCACAGCTGCAGCTGAAAAGAGGACGATGCCGGTATAGCCAACGTAGGGCTGCGCGCTGCTCTAGAGGATGTCGACATAGTTGGTAAAAGGCTGTACGGTGAACAATTCAATAGAGAAACAAAATTCAAATATGCTCTCCAAGTTATTCTTATGTAGGTTACTATTAATGACGGCATAAATAATAGATTCAATCATAGCAAAGCCAAGTCGACTCCTTGATAACAATAGATACCTATTCCATAACCGCCCTGGCCAGGGATAGTGTTAAACTACTTGACTATTAGCAAACTCCTATCAAAGCCCTAGTATAGAGACTACGGCAGAGGGCCATGGTAAGTACTTTATAACGGTGCTGCCTCTCCCATTGAAGGTGCTTTAGCATTGTTGATTTTTTCAGCTTGTTTGAGTTTGACCTCGTATGACTCGCCTTCAACAACGAGGCGCTTTACCTCCTAGGCACTCTCGGTTGTAGTTTTCGTCGTACTTTCCCATGCTGATGACTTGTATTGTGATAAAAAAGACGAATCCATTTGTGAAGTATGGGTCCACGACGTCACCAGAGTGGGACTGTGACTGCGCTACGCTTCCTAAAGGAGTTGCTGTGATATGGCGGCACAGATCATGTCTGCGATGGATGGCCAAATTAAGTATTGATATAACGGTTATGATAGTGCTGCAGTGAAATGGGAAGCATTGACCTTTGGTAAAAGATACTGAAACATGCTTTAGGGATAAATATCTAGTAATATCTAGCAATATCTGATAATATCTAACAATTTCTAGCAATAGCTAGCAATGTATAGTAGGACGTTAAAGCTCGCAAAGCCACCATATTCATTAGCTACAAGGGAAGAGCTGAGTGGCAGTCAGTTTTGCCAGGAGCTTTGCTCTGAGCATGCATTGACTTGTACAATAAACATTCGGCATTACCTCAACGGACTATTACAGGCATGTTCCAAGTATAAATTCCCCTTGCGGGATGGTATGCAGGTCAGCTGAAACACAGGACTCGGTCTTGCAGCGAGATATTAGTTTGCTGGTTGGTTGACTGAGGAGTTGGGAATTGATGAGATGTGTGTGTGGGGCTTTGGATGCCGAACGGTGGCGGCAGCATTTCCGTGAACAAAATTCGCCCTTCGGAAGATAATGCCGAACTCTTTGACGTAAAGCTATACCGTAGATGGCTTTGGTTAAAAAGGGGGGGGGGGGGGGGGACACTAACATCGTAATAAAGGCTGCTGTTCTAGGCCAGCCTGTTAGGTTAGGGTTGGTTTTGCATGTTGGGCGGACCGCATTGCCGTTTAGCTCGGCGTTTTGCTTTACAACTAATTATGTATGAAAAGCAGTGAATTAAGCAGAAACTTGAGAGCACCAGTAAAGAGAGAAATGGTCGCGAGCAAGTATGTTGGGTTTGTGTTTGTGTGTATTCTGTCAAGCCCGGGTCGTCGGAAACATAAACGCCGCGGGGATCTTCAGAAACCGACGAGACACAGGCTTGAAGCTTAGCGCTCTGGGTCAGGGGGGGCTGTCTCTTATAGACATGGAGGGGAATATCCAGTTTGCGCATCTCCTCAAATGGGATGAACTGAAGTGCGCATCTGCGTATACGAAACACGAACGAAATTCTCCCTGTGGAAAAGTGCCAAAATCCCTGATGACATGTTTGACGAGCCGGGCAATCCAACCACCTTGGATGAGATGGCAGCTTTTCCGTGTTGAGACGCCTCAAGCCATCTCTGCCAAGGTCGTCGCCTGCCGCTTAAATGCCTTGTTCTGTTCATTAAAAACACAAGTTTGGGGGCGCATCACAGTTGGTAAGCGGCAAGCCATGGGGCTGAACTCATGACTAGCCTTTGTACAACATACAATCAGCCATGGCGATCGACGCTGGCCCGCCTGGTCTTTAACCTAGGTTGCCTAGTACTATTACCATGTAGGCTTGTTCCATAGGGAGGGGCTGAATGAACCCAGTAAAAAGGAAAAGCTTAGCAATAGTGGAAAAAAAGGAATATAACGCCGAAAACGAACACTCCGCGCCTCCCCGACCATAAACTCTCCGCCACCACCGAAAACCTGGCCCAATGGGCAGCGCAGCAAAACCAAGCAAAAGAACCAGGGCGCACCCGCTAGCTTTGATACACAGACAAACCGTTTCCATGGATCGGAGTGAGGAGGTGCAGGGCAGGCAGGTTAATTAGTGTCGCAAGGCAACCCGTCAAAACCGGTTCTGGCAGCCTCCGCACAGATGTCTGCACCGACGTAGTATTAGGTGTGCAAGTCTTTAGAGGGGGTTGTTTTACTTGAGAGATTGGATGAAACTGTCCCTTCGTCTGGCCGTCTTTCGTCGTGGTCGCTTACTTGTGCATGTCTTGGTGGAATGGAATCATATTGAATGAGCACTTGCTCACATGTTCAATTTTGCTTGTTCTCAGAACGCCAAGCCCCAGCGTCAGATTCACCAATAGAGAGAAATGGCCATTAGCCGCAGAGCTAGAAATTGCTTTTTCACAGTTTTCACAGTCCTCGCCTGCTACGTTGTTGGCTGGACTATTCGTGCCAAATTGAAACGCGCAGATATTATTCATTAACCACTACTACTCAACAGTGCAAGAGTCTAGCGACGGAAGGCATTTGCTCAACATTTGGATGTGCATTCAATTAGTACCCAGTGTTCAATCTCGATGACTCGGCTACGTGTGTTTGCCTGGAAGCTCCGGATACAACTCAACCACTCCATGACTTTGATAAGTATAGATTATTGGCTCTACCAACGCCACCTCTTTAATGACAGTTGAAGCCATCGCCAGTTTCAAGAACTAATTGAACAACCAGGCACATACAAAGTACATACATACAGTGGAGAGATGAGGGCGCGGGTCGACGCAATGCAATGCTGGCTGGGATGGTACCATGACAAGGATACCAATTTGGCTTGTCGAACGGTGTGGAGCTTGGCGTAGACACCAGGCCGGGCACTGACCTCTAGCAGCCCCTGGCATGTTGCTGCTACTGCAGAGTCATTACTCGGGTGCTCACTATGCTTGTTGATGTCACCTATAATATTAGTTTGCCGGTCTCTGGATGATGCCGTGGAGGAGGGAGGCTGTATCATTAGCTATACGTAGTGATTAGGTCGCGGCACCAGCTCCGGCGAATTGATTTGATTGCTTTTGTAAATGATATCAAAGTTGGGAACAATCGACTTCCCAGGCATCTGTTGGGCTGACATAGATGGTCCTTGCCGTGGACTTGGGTACTCCCAGTCTTCAAGACATGGCCCGTGTATACTGGGTTCCGTCTGCACCTTGATTACACCTAATCAGAGCCCAAGTTCCCAACCCTTGAAGAAGCCTTCTTTCTACGTTCGTACCCATCGTACGGGCAGGGAGCGCAGCGCGCGCGGTATTAGAGGAACGGCAGTAGCCGATAAGCTTCCCCGGCATTGTGGGCCCCCCAACTCCTGTCACCTTGACTCAGGTCCAACCCTGATCTATAATCAAGAAGGGCTTTGCTATATCAACCTGGGGGGGTTTTGGAACTCCACTACTATAATAGCAGATGGTTCGTCCCCCCCCCCCCCCCCCCCCCGGGAGCTTTCCATACTTACCAACTTTGCATCTATCTACTTTTGACACACCCATCTCTTCCCATGAAGCCAACATGCAGTATGGCTTGGGATTCCCAGCTGGCAATGGGAAGGAAAACCACGGCTGGAGGCTTTCTATAACGACTATTGTCGTGTTTGTCTTGGCTACTGTATTTGTGGTGTTGCGATGCATAGCTCGCGTGCATGGCTCCAAGGTTGGTTGGGACGATGCAACCATTGTCTTGTCGTGGGTTTGTGCTACCCTTTCCTTCATCCTCTCTCCACCGGTGGTGCGCACATCGCGAACTCGACGCTGACTTTGGGGATTACTTTTTACTTTTATTTTTCCAGTGCTTTGCTACTCTTAATGCCGCATTTGTGTTTCTCGCCATTGTCAACGGCTATGGCATACACGTATACGACCTCACGCCTGAGCAGGTCAGCGTAGGACTTCGGTGCTTCTACCTCTGCCAGATATTCTACACCATTGTAGTGACGCTCAACAAGATTGCCGCCATCTTGCTCTACCTGCGCATCTTTATCACGCAAAAGTTCCGAATCTCCGCCTTCATCACCATGGGAATCATCGCTGCCTGGAGTATAGGTGCCACTGCTACCACGGTGTGGCAATGCGTCCCTATCGCGGGATCATGGGACGCGGCTGTTCGCGCCAAGGCCAAATGCATCGATCAACAGAAGTTCTGGGTCGCCTATGCCATCATCAACGTCTTCACTGATCTCATGGTGCTGGTTCTGCCTATTCCGCCTATTCTAGCTTTGCATCTGGGCAAGCGGGACAAGGCACTTATCTTGAGCGTCTTCCTCCTGGGTGGTTTGTAAGTTTGAGGCAGACAGACCATGGCCTCTGCGTGTCGCGTTTTGCTAATCTTTCACGCGCAGTGTCACGGCGGCTTCGGTCCTTCGAGCGACATCTGTTCAATCCTCAGTCAAGCGCATCACCGACATCACATGGGATTTCATCTCCCCCGGCATGTGGACCCTAATCGAGGCCAATCTCGGCATCATCAGCTCGTGCGTCATTGTGCTCCGGCAGCCTTTAGCACGCGCCTTTCCCAAGATCTTTGGCTCCATTCGCAAGAACTCCTCCAACGCCAGCCCAAGAAACAACCAGGGCAACGACGACGATGGCGTCAACCTCTGCGCGCTACCTCGCCAGTCGTCGCATCCTGGGCTATGGCGCGAGCCCGCCAAGAACCACCGCATGATATCAATACGTGGGCCTGAGAGCAAGGAGAGGACGAGCGACGAAGAACAGTTTATTGATACGACTCATGAAGAGAATGGAAGTGAAACGGAAAGTCAGGGTGCCACCTGCGAGGGTAAGAGTGGGATATGTAAACGAGTTGATGTCACCTGGTCAGAACATATAACGCCGTGAGAGAAAGGGTCACTCTCCATATTAATGAATACTTGGATTTATCATGCCTTGAAGCCTGATGCTTGTTTTTGAGACGTTGTCAACGGTAGCGCTACATAACCGGTCATTACGTTGGAGCGCCTGGTTAAGGTGAAGTTACTGAAACGATTTAACTTCCGTGGAGATGTTGATCGCCATGTCATTCAAACGAGTTGCGTCCCCAATCCTTGCAAGGAACGATATAAAGCCGTCGAGCTCAGTTGCGCTCGCGATTCTCTCGGGATTCCGGAATACAGCCCTGCAGCAAAGAAACACTAAGCTGGTTGGAGAAGGCGGATGCGGATGCGAAGTGTTGCTTGTGATCTCCCTCCACCCCGAGATACCGCTCCGTACTAATCCAGCCTCGGGAAGCTAAGAATGTTTGAAATGGCAACTTTTTGCGCGTTTACACGATGGCCCCCAAACAATAACAACGTGCCACGGCGCTCGCAGGGCGTATTTTGGGAGCCATGAACCCAGATTAGCACGGAAGACTAATAACACAGAAAGACTGGCACGAGCTTCATGAAAACGTGTCTAGGATGCCTCGGCAGCTATATTGCTTCTTTATTCTCCCTTTCCCGAGAGGACTAGTCTTGGGCTAGAAACAACCAAAGCAGGATCATGAGTGGCTATAAGGCTGTGAGTTTCTGTGATATGGCTACTAGTAGGTCGTGGCTTGGAGCTTGTCCCGCCCGGTGAATTGGGGCTGCATAACAAGCGAAACTCAAATACCGACATCCCGACCGAGACCATACAGAGCTGTTTGTGACATGTTATGGCATCATAGATGCTTCTGTCTCGTTGGAACCACACTGAGTTCAACAAATCGATATGTATGTGCCTGTGTATGTGTCTGTGTATAAAACCCCAGATGTTCCCGTGACGATGACAAGCTCGTCAGACTTGACCAAACTACTAGCCTACCCTCAACTTGGCCGTCATACTCGGAAGGCTGCACACGAACCCACCCTCTAAACATCCAGGTATTGCTGGAGCTTTATCTCGTCTTCTATAAAGCACATGAGCGTTTTACTTTGAAAGAGAAAAGAAGAAAATGTCTGCCAGTCAACTGGATGCAGTACCATGCAATGGCGTCTTGTATAGTGAGTTGACCAATAGTGTTTTACTCACCCGAAAGAAGTTGGAATGCTATGGTGTCAAGTAGCTAACCAGTAAATGTAGAGCCTCCGTCAGAAATGAATGCAAGTATGTAACTCATTGTCTGCGACAAGCCAACACCGCTTGACTTACTGCTAATATGTTTCATGTTAAAAGAGCGACCTGGAAAAGCCCATCTAGCCAGTGAGTATAAATACCACTTACCTAAATCATCTCACCCCGAATTGCATTACAATCATCAGTCGCCAAGAGCAGCTAGCCTTTGGCTATCCTTGCGTTGAACGTTCTATCTCACCCGCTTCTGTTGATAAATCCCCCCAAGCTTTGCAATTAATTACCACCACTATTTCTGGGACATACTAACAGCTGCTGCAGATTTAGGAGAGTATGAAAAACTCTATACAGAATCCATCACCGACCCGAGTAGGTTCTGGGCTGCTCGTGCTCGAGAACTCCTGAGCTGGACCCGCGATTTCGAGACTGTCACCAGTGGCACCTTGGCCAAAGGAGATATGAAATGGTTCCTCGAAGGCCAACTAAACGCATCATATAACTGCATAGACCGCCATGTATCGAAAGATCCCGACCGGGTTGCCCTCATCTATGAAGCTGACGAGCCTGATGGGGGCCGGAAAATCACCTACGGTGAGCTGTTGGAGCAGGTCTCCAAAGTTGCATGGGTTCTCAGACGTGCCGGTGTCCGCAAGGGAGATACAGTCGCCATCTACATGCCAATGATTCCTGAAGCCGTGTTCGCAATGTTGGCGTGCGCGCGTATCGGCGCCATTCATTCAGTCGTTTTTGCTGGGTTCTCCGCAGACTCTCTCCGTGACCGTATCAACGACGCAGCGTCCAAGATTATAATCACTGCTGATCAAGGCAAGCGCGGTGGCAAAGTCATAGAGATGAAGAATGTCGTCGATGTCGCTCTACAAGGATGTCCTAATGTCGCCCAAGTCCTCGTCTTTCGGCATACTGGTTCCGATGTGTCCATGGTGCAAGGCCGAGATATTTGGTGGCATGAAGAAGTTTGCAAATGGCCAAGCTATATCCCACCAGAGATTATGAACTCAGAAGACCCTCTATTTTTGTTATATACGTCCGGGTCAACGGGGAAGCCAAAGGGCGTTATGCATACCACAGGTGGGTACTTGCTTGGATGTGCGATGACCGGGAAATACGTGTTCGATCTACACGACAATGATCGATATTTCTGCGGAGGGGACGTTGGCTGGATTACAGGACATTCTTACGTCGTCTATGCTCCTCTTTTACTCGGCGTCTCAACGGTTGTGTTTGAAAGCGCGCCTGTCTATCCAGGTCCGTCTCGGTACTGGGAAACGGTCATAAAACACAACATCACCCACTTGTACGTTGCGCCAACAGCTCTGCGCCTTCTCAAACAAGCCGGCAACGAGCATATTAGTGATCAAATGGAAAGCCTACGAGTGCTCGGTTCCGTCGGCGAACCAATTGCTCCCGAAGTGTGGAGGTGGTATAACGAATCTGTTGGTAAAGGAAAATGTCATATCGTTGATGTAAGTTCTATCATACCCAGCACTGTTGAGAATAGGGAATGTCCATGGCGACAGCTCAAGATTTGCGTCATAATGTTAACGACATACAGACCTACTGGCAAACGGAAACGGGATCAAATGCAATCACACCTCTCGCTGACATTACTCCAACCAAGCCTGGAAGTGCCACCTTGCCCTTCTTTGGCATTGAACCAGCTATTCTAGATCCTATCTCTGGTGAAGAATTACACGGAAATGAAGTCGAAGGTATTCTTGCTTTTAAACAACCTTGGCCAAGCATGGCGCGTACCGTCTACGGAGCTCACGAGCGCTACTTGGATACCTATCTCAACGTTTACAAAGGATATTATGTGAGACTGCCTCAACTTGAAGACGTATAAGAATCTCATCACTAATCGCTGAGTCATCAATTTTAGTTCACTGGTGACGGTGCCATGCGAGACCACGATGGATACTATTGGATCCAAGGGCGCGTAGATGACATTGTCAATGTCAGCAGCCATCGCTTATCTACAGCTGAAATCGAGGGAGTCTTATTAGAGCACCCTGCCGTCGCTGAAGCTGCTGTTGTTGGCGTAGCGGATGACATCACGGGGCAGGCTCTCAATGCTTTTGTTTCTATTAAGAGCGGGCATGTGGCTACTGAGGGTTTCTCTCGGGAGTTTGTTCTTCAGGTACGGAAGAGTATCGGCCCGTTTGCGGCTCCCAAGGTGGTGTATATTGTACAGGATCTGCCAAAGACGAGGAGTGGTAAGATTATGCGCCGACTGTTGCGGAAAATACTGGCAGGCGAGTATGATCAGTTGGGGGATACTTCTACGGTATGTCTACTATGATTAATCGCCATCCTTTCGGATAGTTCTGACGAGACTTTTAGCTTTCGAATCCTTCTGTTATTTCACAAATCATCAGTACAGTCAAGGGAGGAGATTGACCTCTGGACCCTGGAGGAATGCGACCGGTTTACTTTGTCAAAAGTCTCGTTCATGCTGGATCAATTGACTACCTCGTGTATAATGAGTTATGTTTGTGACGTTGTGTTTTTGGCTATTTTGCCGAATGAGCGTGTTAATGACTGATGGCCCGGGTTTTATTCGTCACGGTAATGTTTTTGGTAGCGGTTTTAACGGATTCTTCTAGTTTGGAGCATGTCGAGTCCGAATATTGATATGGAGATTTGCCTACATGTATCAGTTTCTTGAGAGGGCTGCGAGTTATAGCCGTACTTAGGTATTCATATGCACGTAGGATAATGACCACAACGCTTTGATCTGACATTATGGGATGCGTCTTCATCATCGAGACAAGCAGATGTGACCGTCACTTGGACGACAGAGCCCTACTTCTTCAGAACCATAAATGGAATGACATATACCATAGTACCATGAGCATACTCTATATGGACCACCCTGTGTAACCCAGACAAACCCGGAGTATCCGGGAGATCCCCGCATTCTCAACACCACCACGAATATCTTGCATATCTGCAACATTTCCACATTCAGCCCATGATGCATATGCTGTGATCCCAGATCATCACCTCAATGCACCGTCGGTAAAATACACGATGCAGGTTGAGGGTTGGTACATCATCTCGTATTATGCAAGAAGCCCGGAGTTACGGGAGCTACGGGAGACTCTCGGGCACGGAGTTTGGAGTTCTGTGCGGAGAGGGGGACCGTGAAAGTGTGGGTTACGGAGTATTATGAGCGGTCGATCAAGTTGTCCAACATCCGATATGCATAATTATTTCGGCGGAGGCTCTTGGTTCCGGCATCTGGACATATGAACGTCGGGTTGTGGCCCCTTGTGGGTGTGTTTAATACTACTCCACTTCATGACCAACGGGGGCCATCCTTGAAAAGATGGAGCCTTTCAAATAGATGTGCTTACATTGGTTGGCCGTTCCCGTCTTTTGGCCCCTGCGTGTGTTTTATCTTCTGATAAACACACAGCAATGTTGCAACCCGCCTGAGATACTTGCAGCTCACGCTACATACTCACCAGATATGCATCCCCGGAACACTATAAATTCACCTGCTTCTATAGCTTGTGCAGAATGTCATCCATCTCAACCATATTGCCGGGTTTGAAATGAGCGTGAAGTCGTGAAGTCGTTTTTTTTTTTTTTTTTTTTCGCTTCTGAGGCTAAGGGGGGGCATGCGGGCGTCGATCTGTGCTAATACCCACTCATCCCGTCGCTGGTGCATATCAGCATGCAGACATCCAAGCCGAGCAAGCCTAGTCTCCCGTGGAAACTGTTTGATTGGCTTGAATGTGTATTCTCGGCCGAGTTTGATCCCTGTCAAAGTCCACTTTGATCAGGCCCAAGCAGAGCCGTCCTCTTATCAGTGTGGTAGAAACCTGGATGGTGGAGTGGGATACCTGATGGCTTTTGTCTAAGTTGACACAGGTGAGATCAGCTTGCTCATGTACTGGGGCAATACACTGTTGTTTCTACATCATGCCCTTGTAAACCCTTCCGGAATTATGATTGACAAAACGTGGTAGATTGGCTCAAGTTTGGGGAACGGCAAGAGGTGGATATTGTCTTTACATGTTCAATGATGGGGACATCTACTTCTGGTGGGATGAAATGGAATCTTCGACCCCAACGTCGTAGCGTAGACAATGCACCCGCACCCGATCTTGAGCATATTCATCAGCCGTCAATTAGTTTCCCAATCAGGATGCAAGTTGGTGGCAGAAGACGGGCCGTGCGATGCGCCCTCCCGTAATTCAACGAGTGACCCGATATTGCGGCACCTATGCCGTGACCACACCAGAAAGAATGTAACAGCTCAGTCTAATACATACTGCTTCTGCACACCTCTTTGACACACACTTGTATATTATGCCTGAATTAGGCAAAACTATGATCCCGCGTACCTCCCGTGGGATAAGACTCCTCGCGGCACATGCTTGCGGGAATGTACAGCTGCCGTGAAACATGCTATAAACCATGATTAAATATCTTAGGACTCCCGCATAATTTCTTCTCCTGAGCTAGCTCTAGTATTAAGGCTTGTGCTTGTGTTGATTGGCAAACAATTCACTGTAAGACGGCTTAGTTTTACAACTCTCAGCCGCGGTATGTCTTCCCTCGTGCGAGATCACCTAGGTGAACTCGCAACCCGCTTAGACTACATGGTTGGCCTGCAAGCGCTTGTAGTTGGCTTATCACTTGTGAGTACTGTCATCTTGAATGCAGCCATGTAACTGCGCCGTTGACGGAGATCTTTAGGTACTAGTATATTGGCTAGCCAGAGCGATTTACAACATATGGCTCCATCCGTTGTCACACCTGCCTGGCCCGCCGCTCATGGCATGTTTCTATGGACCCTTTCTATACCACAATAATGTCAAAGGTGATATGGTACGGAAGTCCTTGCAGCTGCACAGCAAGTATGGACCCATCGTGAGAGTCGGCCCTAATCACATTGCCTTGGATGGTTCGGTTGCCTGGCCGGAAGTTTACGCCCATCGCCAAGCAGGTAAAATCGAGTATTCGAAGCCCAAAAACAATTTCTTTGAAGGTGATCATAATAGCATTATTAATGCGCCCCGTGATGTGCACCGCCGGCTGCGCCGTCAGCTAAGCCACGCCTTCAGTGATGCTGCTCTAAAGCAACATGAAGCTGTCTTCAACAGCTACATTGGCAAGCTCCTTGACAGTCTTGCTATCAGAGCTCGGGATGACAAGCTAGTCAATCTCGTTGACTGGATGAATTTTACAACCTTCGATATCATTGGGGACTTGATCTTCTCCGAGCCCTTTGCCTGTCTAGACACCAGCAACTATCATCCTTGGGCTCTTTCCATTGCAGAAGGTGCCCGCGGAGCCGCAATGGATCGTTTCTTGAGGAACTACCCACTTTTGAAGCTCATCTCACAGAAACTTGGTCTCAGCGCTGCTGTCCAAAAGAATAACAAGAATAGAGTCCTTGCTGCTAACAAGGCCAAGGATCGCATGAAACTAGGACTGGAAGCGAAAGAGGGGCATAAAGATTTTATGACGTACATGTTGAGGAATAATCGCGACGGTGAACAAGGATGTTCGGATCTTGAAATCATGGCAACTTCGTCGCTTATCGTTGGGGCGGGAAGTGAGACCACTGCGACGGCCATGTCTGGACTATGTTTTATCTTGGGGACGCACCCGGAGATATACAAGACTCTTACTGAAGAGATACGATCAGCGTTCGACTCGGAATCTTCCATTACTTTGCTGAAAACGGCGCAACTCGAGTTTTTGGATGCTTGTCTGGAGGAAATACTGCGTGTATACCCACCTGCCGGCGAAACACCGCCGCGAGTTTCCCCCGGTGATGTGATTGCTGGGCATTATATCCCAGCTCAGGTAAGTCAAGCCACCATCATAAGAGAGAGTTTCTTTTACTTGTCAAGCATGAAACGAACACTAACACGGGCTACTTCATAAACCTTGCAGACCCGTATAACCACTTACATGTGGTCAACATACCGCAACCCCAAACACTTTGCCGAGCCTCATTCCTTCATACCGGAGCGATGGTTCCCAGAGACGCATCCACGCTACGACGCGAGGTTCAATAACGATAACAAGTCCGTCTTCAAGCCCTTTAGCTTCGGTCCGCGTGATTGCATTGGGAAAAACCTGGCCTATTCAGAGATGCGGCTGACGATGGCGCGATTGCTATACCGGTTCGACTTTGAGCTGGCGCCGGGGCATGATGACTGGCTTAGTAAACAGCGGGCTTTTGTCATTTGGGAGAAGGGCCCGTTGGAGGTTCGTCTGCGGGAGAGACGGGGGGCTTGATATGGTTTTGTTGATGGTGTCATGTACCCGATGTGAGGGGCTGTGTTTGCTGGTTAAACGAGTAAGACGATTCTTAGGCAATGAAGTACTCGGTTTTCGCTTGTTTGAGATTATTTGCTTGAATACTGGAAATTGATGGATGTGTCATTTGAAGACTACTACCAATCATGCATTGATGGTCAATCGATACAACTTCATCTTCTGTAATCAAGAGTATCACAAGTAAATAGTAGAGTCAGTTTGCCATCTCTTTTGGGTAGACTGTTTTTTTTTGTATCTGTATTTGTGGCATCAAGTTTGTGTACTGTTTGTCAAATGTTTCTAGGCAAAGAGCAGTAGAGTTATAGCAAAAGGGGGGCTCAATGGCCATCAAGGTCAAGGTTTATAAATCTATGACAATGGAGGAAAGATCCATATAAGAGAGATACTGCTTGCGGGTTGGTTCAGGATGGAATGAATTAGTAAAGCAGCAATTTAATTCTCCACTATACGTTTGACTGATCTAGTTGAGGCGACCATTGTAATCTGAATCTAGCTTTGTAATGCCTTTTTTTCTTTTTTGGCATCGATGGATGTTAAAAGTTGGCTTTATTTAGTCACAACTCACAAGTAATCAAAATAGAGCCTTTTTCGCAAGCGCATTGCATGCAACTACAAAGCTGTGATTCCCGTGGTAAGTGACTCACCTAACCATCATCATCCATCCATCATCCAGCGTCAGACCAGCGGCCCGGAGCCACATGCAGCATCTCATACGGGCGTTTTATGTTCCAGACCTTTCAGTGGCGTGGCCCCATAGCCACAAACAGCTCTATTCAAGCTCTGTCATTGGCGACAGAACTCATTTAGTTTTTTTGATGAATGCCTATCTCGTTTGCGTTAGCTGGGCGTCTTTACTACCTCCATGCGGACTATTGCGAAACTAGCTGACGCCCGCCGCCCAGATGTAGAGGCCATTGAAGAGCCACCCCGTCCAATGGTGGTAGCAAGTACGTGTCGGAGATCGGAGTTGCAGTGTAATCCAATACAGGTGTCAATGCAGGTTTGTTTGTAAACCGTAGAGTTGGGAGATGCAAACCCGGCTCTCCAGAGTGCTTTGCATGCGAATGCGTGTTCTGTCCCCCTTGCAGGTTATGCGAAGAAGAGGGGGGGGCTGGAGGGGGAGCGCACAAGCACAGCACGTTTCTTGTGTGGCCTGAAGATTCGCGTTTCATCTTGTCGATTCTTGGTGCTCTACTCATTCATTCATTCATTCATTCATTCTGTATCAGGCAATCCGACTACAATCTCCCCTCTAGCGGCTCTTGCTTTTTCGCGAAATGGTCATTCTCACACACATCCCTCCTTCAGCATCCGCCGACCCTGGCGGTACTGCGACCGCATCACCCTCTTTCATGCCGGACCTCCTCACATGCACCACCAGGCCCCGCGGGTGTTTTCCTGAGCCGCGGCGAGTTTGCTGCACTGGCCATGGACAGATGATGGCACTGGGTGACGTCCTCGTCGAAATACATGCAGCTAGTATAGATGATGCTGCCGGCTTGGAGTATGTTTGCAGAGAGCAACCTTGGGGCCACCCTTATGCTCATGGATTTGTTGGAAGGATAGTTGCATCAAACGTCCAGCAATCCTGCCATTTCAGATCCGGAGAATGGGTCATTCATCCCCCCCCAGCTCTCAGACTCATTGATGGTTAAGTTGGCGTCTTGGCTGACCCTTGACACTTACACCCATAGGTACTAGCCTTTTCCGGAGATCATCAAGACAATATCACCTCATCCATGAAGAAACATGTAATAGTCCGCTCCTATAACACAATAAGAATTCCTCGTCACCACGATCCTATCAAGGTGGCATCCGCTGGGGACGCCTATCTGACCGCAGCGCTCGTTCTGGGTATCTGTCTTGGCGTCTCATTCAAGAGAGGCTCGTCTCGGAGTGAATTCAGTCTTTTGGATATAGCCCAAGCCTACCCTGATGAAATACCTGATGATCTAAAGCCCGAAGTTTTACGTGGTATTTCACCAGCCTGTCGAGCTCAGCCTGGGGAGTGGATTTTAGTGTCTGGAGGTACGTTATAAGTGAGATCAGCTCACACGATATTGGCCATTCTGACTTGTCACAGCATCAACAACTGTGGGTAAAGCAATCGTACAATTGGCAAAATATGCGGGACTCAAAGTGGTTGCGGTGGAGCGAGTGCGAGAGCATCGTCATCTGCTGGCATCACTCAAAATAGGTATGATTAGCAAGCAGGCGCCTAAAGCCAGAGAGGGTCTGACTCGTGCTTGGCAGATGCACTCGTTGATTCGACTGATCTTGACCAAGCAAAACGCCATCTCAAGCAGCTTGTCCCCAATTCCTTACGATTTGCCATTGACGCTCTCGGACCCGAGACTGTTACATGGTGCCATGACATTCTCGCGGCTCGGACAAGCTCCCGGTATTCATCACCCGGCGCAGAAACACCAACGAATCCGGCCCCCGTTGATCTGGTAGCCCGTGGCGGAGGAAGTAAGTTGAGCCATTTGGTGACTCTTGCTGGTGACCCGGTTTACCGTTCCGCAAACATTCAGTTGCATACAGCCCCCATGAGGTTATTCCATTCACACAGACATGTCGGCAATCATATGAGCCACTGGCTGTACGAGCTGCTCAAACACAATGTTTTTCAGCCCCCAACGGCGGCTCAGATTGCCACTATCAAAGCGCATTCGCTTGCACTTGTTTAGAGAGAGAAAGAAAACTGCCCATCATTCTAGTGGTGTACTTCTGATGGTGCAGAGCGATTGGGTAGGGCAGAGGGCAGGTAGAAATAATGCGGAGGAGGCGTCGATAATTAGTCCAACTTCAGTTTGATGATACGTCTAGTCGCCCGTGCTAGAGAGTTGCAGAGTGCTTGGCTGGTCAAAGCAAGCGGAGAAGGATCGTCGGGGTCTCGACATCTATCCACATGGCGGCGTTTTGCCAGGCACTATATTTAATAATATATGCGCGGCAGACAATTCCGGTTTCTTTTTCAAAGTTGTGGCAAGGTCTCGGCCAAAGGTGGAGACGAGCCGAAAGATGGGGCAAAGTTGAAGTGTCCACACCAACCAAACGCGTTGTAAGGCTGGAGGTTTATGAATGGGTATATACGGTCTCTTTTTGCTTGTACAGAATAGCTGTTTTTTTGGGGGGCGATTTCTTCTATTACAGAATGAAGCCAAGCACAATATATAAGCCCAGTCGGCTATAACCCTGTCACGATGCATCCAGGGCCAAAAGTGAGGTAATGGAGAGCTATTAACCAGGATCGCCACGATGGGGGCCGTTGCATCCAGCTCGGGATTGGTCTGGGGATACGCCGGGAAGTCGGGAAGCCATGCGGTCTAGCTGCACTAAAATCAAGGTTGCCTCAATCTAATTCTGGTCCTGGTCCCCCCCCTCCCAGCCAGGATCTTGAATCAGCAAAACTCAGCTCACCTAATCTTACATACAAACACCATGGCTATTCACGATGCCCCCCAAAAGAGCAATTGGCTTTACGTAACATGGCTTGTTCAAAAGGGCCCCAAAAGCCAACAGTTTGCTACAACATTGGTCTAGTCTTGTGGAATCCGTTCCCGCAGAACCGAAAACGCCTCATTCAGCCCTGTTTTTTATTCTTTCCAAATCCATGGCGTAAACTTTAACCAATGTGTAAGGAAAAGCGGCAACTTCGCCTTGTGGAGTAGAGGGTAATTAGGTAAGGTTCCACTTAGGAATGCTTGATCAAACGGTTATATGATTCGCAATCCTGTAGATATCTTGTAGTGATCGGCCACTTTTGTGGATCGCTTTCTATCCCAAAGCCAACAAAAGCTGGGCCTTTTATTTCATTTTATATCCCTATTTGGCGACCTTGTTTTTTTGGGCACAAGGGAAAGGAAGCGAGCGACCAGGGAGACGAGAACACCTACCCACTTTGCAGAGCAGACTTTTTTTGAGGGCTCACTTAATAACTCGACGATGTCGTCTCTCTCGAGCAATCCAAACGGCGAGAAACATCTCTTCCGCGCTGAAGTCGAGTGTGCTGAAACAGTGCAACCTACCGTCACAATGGCAGCAATGGCAGCTCCCAAACTGGAGCCTCTTCCTGCACAAGCTGTATGCAAATGACCCCGAGTAAAAAGATAAGAAACAGATTCAGCTAACTATTTATCGATAATAAGGTCGCATTTCCCATTGGTGCGTTCGCAACGACTCTGACGACGCTCTCATTGAGCTTGATGGAATGGCGAGGTGTCACCACCGGAAACGTCTTTGTGGCCAACTTCTTCTTCGTCGCGGCGATTGGTCTTTTAATATCTGCGCAATGGGAAATGTCGCGAGGAAATGGGTTCTCATATACTGTGTTTAGCGCCTTTGGTAAAGCTTTTCCTTTCCCTTTCCTTCCTTCATCTTAGCCAGACAGCTCCTCTTTCCTCTTTCCCCTTTCTCTGTTTCTCTCTATTCCCCCCCTAGCTCCTAGCATATTTCTCATTCCACCAACCAAAGTTTTTGTTCAAGCAAGACAATATGTGGGTGTAACTAACAAGCGAGTTCAAAAACAGGCCTTTTTTACGGCGGCTATGGTGCCATTCTGACTCCTGCGTTTGGTGTCTTGGCTGCATATGGAGACGATGTTGCCCAGTACAACAACGCGCTTGGGCTATATGTAATGCGTGAGTTTATCATGATCAGCATCCACTAGAAACAAGACCCAACCATATATGTCTCCGTACGCGAAGCTATCTGAATGCAGCTAACATAGATATCTCTTATCTCGTGGTTAGTTTGGACCGTATTTGTGTTCGCGTTCCTAGTGGCCTCACTTCCGACCCACTTGGTCAACATCTTCACGTTTGCCTTTATCGACCTCGGGTTTCTTTTCGTCGGCGCAAGCTACTTTGCCACGGCGGACGGACATAATGATGCCGCCACCAGTCTAAAGAAGACATCAGGAGTCTTTTGTTTCCTTGCTGGTCTACTAGGATGGTAAGCGTTATTCTCGTTTCATTTATGCGACTCTACACCCAGGGCCCCGTCATGTTCTAGCCACCTTCAAAAAAAAAAAAAAAAAAAAAAAAAAAAGGAACGAGCGAAATAATTGAATAGAGTCAATTGGCTGACTGTGATAATAATGGATAGGTACCTATGTTTCCATCTCCTTATCAAGGACTCGTTGTTCGAGCTGCCTTTGGGGGACACTTCCAAATACTTTCCAAAAACACGCAAGGTGGAGTGAGCATTAGCCAAATGCAGAGGTACAGTAGGTCTTTACATGACTCAAGGCAACAAAAGACAAAAGGGAGAAAGAATTATGCACCAACGAAGTGGGAGTCTTTTTTGAATTCAATGTCACGATAAATAATAGAAACTACCTAAATGATCCTGCAAAGAGCACACTTGCCACGCAACTTCGCATCGCGTGTTAGTCTAACTATGCAGTATCTGTGAGGGAGACAAAGCTCCGTGCCTTAACTCGCAATCTTGCGAATCAAAATTAATATATCCAGCAGTGGTTCAGTGATTAAACTGGGTACAAGGACAACCGATCTCACTTCATTAGACACCATGTCCAACTTTGTATAAGTTTCAAGGGCGATCTTGCCCCCATCCCACCCTCCCACCGGCGTACTACTGGTAGCACACAGTAGACAATACCGTTTGAGTCAGTTCCGTTTTTCTAGTGCCCGATCTTGGGGTTGTTACCCCAGCTTGCCCAGCTTGCCCAGCTTGCCCAGCTTGCCTGCCCCGTTGCCTACTCCCAAAGGTAGGCGTCAGACTGGTGGTGACGGAATTCGCTGTCGAAGCCCTACCGTCAAGTCACAAGGCCACACATGCCACGTCGCATCGTTGGTGGGAAATCGTGGTGAACCAAGGCAAAATGCCCCCCCCCTCAATTGTCTCACTAAGCGGCCCAAAAAAGGTGTCCTGCACCTCAATCCTACTCCGACACCAGCCATGGTTCTTCACAGACATACATGCGGTTTAGAGCTCGAGACCCCTTTTTAAACGCCCTCATGCATGCTTAATAAAACGGTCAATGTGTTGAGTCTAGTGCGGTGTACCTACTTGAAGACAACCTTGTTAATGAGGCGAGAGAGAGAGAGAAAAAATACTTCCGCAACCACAATAAGAGACCGACAGTTTTCTTCAAATGAATAACAACTTGATAACATTGATACCTTGTAAAATAAACACTGAGTGGCAATTTTATGCAACAAGCTAATTATGCCTTTTACTGGATTGTGCTTATCATCTACCTAGGTATTTGATGCATTATTAGCAAACTCGCCTAGTTTTCTTTTAGTGTGTGAGGGGTATCACTGACAAACGGTGTTGTCCAATGTAACATATTAGACATCACTATACTAGTTCACAAGTTTCAGCTCAGAATAGTTCGCATTATCTTGGGGTTTCATTGCGAACTGCGACAGAGTTGCAATCAGCGTTCTGCCTAGAGCCAAGCGCGAACAGAAGAAGCAGGGTCTAGCAACTAGGCTGATGTTGCCGAATCACATTGGGCATTATTTAGGACAAACGGAAGCGTTCTCAGAGCGCCAGCGTTTTCACCAATAAGCCGAGCGCCGATCTCCTGTAAGACATAATTTTGCGCCTAGCAAGGGGGGCTTAAGCGAGCATCCAGGCTAGTTTAGTTGTATGCACCATTTGGGCCAGCCACGCTTTTTTCTACCTGATCATGTTACGTAGGTGGAATTTGAACAGCTCATTGGAAAGAAAGCTTTGATACTGTAGGTGTGAAAGCTTGCGCCTTCCTTACTACTATACTACCCTATTGTATAATCAGACCCTTTAATAGGGCTCCGGCTTTATAAAGAGGCTTTATCATCAAACTTTGTTATACCGCAAAGCCTTTCTTTATAAGCAAGCAAGCAATGCCCCGATCTCATTACTTAACCCTAAGCAAGTCAAACGAATGGGGAAAGTGAAGAATAAGCACCAAAAAATAACCCCATTTCCCCAACTACCCTATCTCTAGAAGGAGGACTTGCGAATTGAAGATACGATACAGAACCTGGGGGCGGTCAGGCGAATCGGAGACTCACTCCGTGGAGAGACCCCAAGTCAGCCAAGCTAGCTAGTCATGATCTGCTGCTACGATTTCGCATATACGCCGGGGTTAAGGGACGATCCGGCACTTGAACTTGCACTGATAGAGGTAGAGGCAGATTAGTAAAAGCGTACAAAGCATGCCAATTGATACTCTTTCGCATCAAGCACAAACCGAATCAGCACCAGAGCAGCTAAGGACTAACCATGCAGCCATAGTAGGTATCGGCATATTTCATCGGGGTGGGGCCAGATCTCCTCACACATTATTCAGGTGAATACCTACTCCCTCCACTTTTCTGATTTACCGTTCCGGGATAATCATCAGGTACAGCGCCGGGGAAGTGGTGCGTTAAGGTAGGTAGCTGATAGGCTGGTCTTGCTTTGCTTATACGGAAATGATGTGGGAGGTAGCGTTGGGTTATGGTCCTCCGCCCGCCAAATAATACCTAGTGTAGAGAGCATTGGGCATTGGTATAGAGAGAAAGAAAACAGCATCTTCCGGGTGAGAAATCAATATTGCAAAGGCCGCACTCGATTTTCCCAAAAGCTGCCTGCACTAACCTCTTCTAATTACTACAAGTTTGGGGAAAAGGACAAAAAAGAAAAGAAAAAAAGAAACAAGAAAAAGGAAAGCAAAATAGACTGTTCACGTTGTCACTGGACGCTGGACGCTGGACAGGAACGGGAAGGTCACCCGATGTGGAAGTTTTGGCCAAAGTTACTGGATCGGGTCTCGCAGTCTGACATGCGTGGGAGCCGCCTCCCCCCCCCTCCCCTTACAAGCCTATGTCGGCTTGAAGTCTCACATGGAAACGGACTGTATCGGCCCTACGGACAATGTCCCCATCTGAAAAACCACCCCCCAGAGCCGAAACACCTGCTAGAACTTTAGCCATCTGCCGAGTTTGCATGTTGATATATGCCGTCCGTAAGGGGGAGGGGGTGGGTGTCAGCTTCTTTCTGCCCGCCCCCCTTGTCCATGACATTGAAGGCCCTACTATAATGTAGAAGAGAAAGAAAAGAAACACTACGGGAGAGTTACATTTGACACTTGACTCGATATGTCACTCCCTATTTTGCATGTTATCCCACTTGAGATCCGAGATTCATGAGACAAAATGCCACTGTAAGGTTGGTTGTTAAATAGAGCCAGAGAGAAGCCCTTCTTTTTGTTGCGAATTCTGTTCTATCCAAGTCGCAACAACTCAACACTCCCTACCAAGTACCGGCTACTTGAATACCAGTTTTCACTTTCTTACTGGCTTCGCTATTCGTCGTTGTTGCTGTCAGTACACGGGGATTCAGCAGATTCAACACAGCATTTGACTTAAACCCACTCATATCTCATATCATCACACCTGGTATTTTGCTACCAAAAAAGGCACCCAAAACAAAAACACCTCATACGTTTTATCTTACATCTCACCACACAATCACACCAACACCACCAATATGACATCAAATATGGATCTTTTGGGAAAACGCAACGTCGCCTCCGAGCTTACGGAGAAGGTGTTGCGCGTTCCAAACCTTGATGCAATCATGTCTCCGTTAATTGCGGATGTAAGCCAGCATGAAGCGACATTGACTAAGATTATCAACTCTCGCTTTGACGAAATCATCACGGATCCTCGAGCTCGTGAGAAAGTCGACCGCATTAGTCTCCCCTTTTTCGTGGCATGGTAATACACTCCCTGCTTTGTTTTCCCAAGTTTCATCACCCCATCCCAAAAAAAAACAAATTACTAACACCTCAACAGCTGGTGGCCCTATGCAACCATTGATATGCAAGTGGCCATTGCCCTTTACCATGTCTGGTTGTTTGTATGGGATGATATCTTTGACGGAGAGGATGAGACCGACGAGGCAACTCCCAAACTAAACGACATATACAGCGCAAACATCGACTACGTCGAGTTTCATCTTGGCTTGGCCGACCCCGAGAAGACTGAGCCAAAGCCGCCCACGGCTGCTGCCACCTATTTCAAGCCAGTAGGCGAAATGTTCCGCGAACACCTTGAACTAAGCCAGCGAAAACGTTTGTTTGAAGAAATCAAGTTTTACGTCAAGAGCTGTGCATTGGAGCAAGATTATCTTGACAACAACAGGTTTCCGACAATTGAGCAGTATTGGAACCACAGATGGGGCACTTCTGCTGTGTTCGCCAGTTGCGCTCTAGCCGAGTAAGTTGACTTTATGCCAATGCAACAAGTACCGAGAATTAACTAACGTTGTCTTTTTTTTTTCTCTCCAGAAATGCTGCCGGTGTTTCGCTCTCCGAGGAAATTTTCAACTGGCCTGAGATTAGGGTGTTGTGGATTGAAGTCAACCGTAACATTGTAATGTAAGACTATTTGACCACCTATTTTTGGGTATGTTACAACAAGCTGACCATGTAATAGCGTCAATGATATGATGTCACTGAAAAAGGAAATGGTGAGTAATTATCATTCTTTTGCATCATCTATCTACCATATCCTTCTCTTTTTTTTTTTTTTTTTTATACGTTGATCTAATTCATTTCATCTACAGCACGGAAGCATTCAAAGCCTCATCCCCGTCATCATGGCAGACCTCAACGTTGATCTAGATGCTTCCGTCGCCGTTCTCGTGAGTCAACTGCAGAACTCAGTCGTGCGGTTCAAGAACGTAGCCGAAAAGCTGCTTGAAAAGGCTGGTCAGGATAAGGTTTTGAGAGATGAGCTCTCAAGGTATATTGATGTGCTCGAGTATAACATGACTGGCAACCTTTCTTGGACGTGAGTCTTGAAACCCACCAAAAAACCCACCCTTCACAAACGAACAGTTCGAACTAATAGAACCAAATAGCTTAATGTGTCGTCGATATAACCTCCCAAAATATGTGCAAAGGGATGGCTCTTTCGCCATACCTTTGTCACCCAAAGTTAAGATGGACTACACAATCTCCAGGGAATCATATTTCTCTTCTTCATCCCTGTTTTCCTATCTGCGTTATGCTATGAAAAGCTTCTCGCGCTTATTTGTATTCTAATAATCCACATTACAAGCTGTTATCAATATCAATTTCTTATGTTCAACTGGCATCAGAGCTGGACTTGCTGGATGAGTGTTAGGGTTGTGCTATTATGATTAAGTCCCCATTGAGCTCGTTCTGAATAATAGTGTATTTTGGTCTCTCTAGAGCTGGAGAATGTGACGAATTTATCATCTTCAATGCATCTTTAGATGAGTCATAGAAGCTAACTAGAAGATTTCTCAAGGTAAGTAAGATGACTTAGTTCACAAGTGAAATTTTGCCGAGATCAATTGTGTAGAAGTTGTTATGGTTGTGAAAGGTCTCGACTCGAACATCCGGTCTTGAACACGAAACTATGTCATATATAGTCCATAACAGAAATCTCATTGTAGCCGAGTTCAATCTATATTATCCTTCGTCGGCGTCCGAAAGATGTATAAAAGGTTCTCTGCATTTCGCATCTATTATTCTTAAAAGGCTGGGACGAATATAGGTGCATGCCAATTCGTTACCAAATTAATCTTTTAGTTGGAAGATGCAGGGTAAGTTGTCAATGCATATTCGCAGCTTATGTTAACTTTGTATAACATGTACTCCGTCGCATCTGTATGCACAGTATAAATCTCTTCGGTTCCCCCCCCAATGTCATCGCTACAAATCGAGACACACAAATAATTTTTGGAAGGTCGGGGATATATTTGTAGCAGCAACCATGTACATGATGGCTACGGTCTCAATTCATATTTCACCACAACTCTCAGACGTGGCTTTAGAGACGATGGTCTGAGATAATGAAGGTACTAAATACCAGAAGCAGCAGTTACGAAGGCAGAGGTAGCGACAGCCATTTCAAGGAGGACGAGACCCTCTCAATTAAACTTGATGCGACGGAGGCACCTCTGGCAGTGGCTCAATGGATGAAGTTCAGGGCGAAACAGCTTTTGCGCAAGAAATATTACTACATTAGTAGCATGATTCCAAACTTGACTGACTTTGAAACGAGAAATTATACGTCACTACTTCTTGGCCGAAATTTGGTTTATGATATCATAATGATTAAAAAAGACCAACAGCAAGTTGTAAAGCCTTAAGCCCTAAGCACGGCTAACCTTTAAGTCCAAAATAAACCCCAAATAGGAAGGTCTCTGCTCGAAACGGTAGAACGTGGGGTACTGCTGTGGCACCTTAGCGCTTACTAAAAGAGAACCCGGCGACTCACAGACTTGGTGCTGCAGATTGACTATTGAAGCTTGAAGACATCCCCAACGTAATAGCCAAGGAAGGATGGGCCTTAATGCTAGACTTGGGTTCGGTGAGCATTTCCCCGAAGCGGTAATCCCAAGCCAATTTAGAAATCTCCTGACGGAAAGCATTGACTGTCCCTGCATGTCATCGCGACTCTCATATATGTGGTAATGAGTATAAATGGCACAGTTGCCCGCCCCAACAATTGGATATTGCAGACCTCTCCATTCCATTTATATCACTACATCAACAACAATAATCACCAGCACAGTCCGAGCAACTCTCAACTCCCACCCTCTGTCTAAATTTCCCCAAACAGGCGCATTCTTCTACAATCCCTCGGGATATCTGCAGCCAACAGGTAAATCACATTTACCTCATTTTAAATACTGTTTCCTTGCAAGATTGCTCACTCTACTACAGTGTATCACAATCATAACTGTGCGGGTACGGGCGCTCTCCTCACACCCTACACAGGGAAATGTGTTCAAAAGGGGCTTTATAACTCCTACAAGGTCTACTGATTAGTTATACTATTTTCATACTTATTGGCGCCCGAGAGAGTATGTATATAAGTCGTGGTGCTGGCGGTGTATTCTGGGTGAATTATATTGATCCCAAGTGGTTTTACAAATCATCATTGGTGGAACACATCAGTGTCCCTGCATTGATGTGAAGTCGAACCAAGGGCGGTTTATGGCATAGTCTCTTGCTCATTAAACATCTGTACATACTGTCATTGGCAAAATTTTATATCATAAATGGCATTCAACGCAAACTCTAGGGACTATTTGCTGGAATTGAGGGGAAAAGCAGTGACAGTGATGTTGTTTGCTTGGATCGCTTTGATTACCTCTTTTATATACACGCGGGGGCTTTCAAAAGTCGCACTAGATAAGGCCATTCGAGATGAAATATGATCCAAATATATCGTGTTACTGATTTTCAGGGTCCAGAATTGCAAGACTTTGGAGATTCATAACCCCTTGTCGGAGAGATCTCATGTGAATTTGAGCTATGCTACAACTGTGCAGGAGGTCAAACCACATAAATTCCTGTAGAAGTTATTAAATTGATTGAATAGACACCGAACAATTTAATAATATGGAAATGACCGTGGCGAAACCCGAAAGGCGACGCGTCATTAAAGTCAGGGGCTGATCTGTTGCTTTAAACCGTCACCGTGTCGGTGTCTTAGAATGTGCCTTTAAGCCTGTGACGCATAACAGAACTTGAGATCCATTATGGCTTCCTGAGTGAACGAGAATGTCAATGGCCCTGTTGCTGCCGCTGACAGTGCTGACGATTGTCATCAATGCCATCAACGCAATCAGTGCACTTCTGTAGCTACTGACCTGGCTGCCATTGTTGATATTTTCTGCACTGTTGTTGGAGGCTTTTTTTTCAGTTGAAGAAATGAAAATTGGAGTTTGAAACGCTGCTTTTCGTATTTGGGGAGTTGCAAAGGCGAACAGAAAAAAAAGTGGCTTGATAGCAAACACCATCAACCCAATTCTCTGTCTCTGTCCGGCGGCTGAGCACTCCAGCTGAGTGCAACCGAACATGATTGTTATCTTTATCGAATCTAAATTATGGGGCTTCTAACTAAAATGAATGGTAGCCCGATTTTTTATGGCTTGAATCGTTGGACTGCGCTTGCGTCATGGTTTGGGCTCCGCATTTCACTCAGCAACAACAAAACTTTTCATGTGTCACATGAAGAATGTCTGAGATGCTGTTCCGAGATTTATCGATATTGCCTGGTCTAATGAAAACTTTGAGCGCAATAGGCGACCATGGCTGTCAATAATATGCACAGTTCTGGCGTGATGAGGTGTTGGTGGTGTAGGAGCATCAATCTCGAAATCGAGCCAGCCAGCCAGTCAGGCGTTTCCCTCACCTGGACTTGCTGGCTCCATATCCAATCACATAGGATATATCTGCCTCTGTGCAATGGCGTGACGGGATGGCACAATTCAATTTCCAAAAGCTGAAACAGAATTGATCATTGACTGGGACTCTCGAATTGCGTCTTGAGATGGCGTCTTTCCATCAGCCAGCACATTTCTCAATCTATTTGGTCCTTAAGCGAGCCTGGAGAAGGAGGCTTGCGCTATTCAAAGATATATCAGTCTGGTGATGGAATTTTTGGAAGAAATCTGCCCCTGTCTCTTGCAATTATTTGAAAAATAAAAAAACAGTCGCGATACCCGTGCCGAGCATCGGCTACGCGCTGTCCCGACTCGGCCACCTAGGTATCTTGATTCCAACTCTTATTATTGCCTGCGGATAGCGAGCCTGCAGGCTGCGATTGCGCCATCTGCACTACTGCCCCCAAATGGAAATCCCGGAACCGGGGAAGAGGCCACAGCATGCGACGCCTATGGAAGTCGCTGAGAAACGGGCGACAAGCCGAAAACTTGCAACGAGCTGGGTGGACCTGGGTGGCCACGCTGACGAAGATGGTAGGGCTTCATCCTGGGCTCGCGTGATGAAGGCAGAGAACCTGGCAGTCGAAACGTAGAGGCCTGAGATGTAGTGTTTTGATGACCAGGATAATTGATGGGTGGAGGATGCCCAGAGGCTTCACTCTCATCCAAACAAGCTAGATGTTCTTGGTATCGCCACATTGAGGGCGCGTTGTCTTCTTCCCCTCAATGAAGGGAGACAACCATGACAAGTTGCTTGCCGCCGTTATCACGATCTACTGCAAGGCAGGTTGGAGGTTGAAGATGCTGGAGAATATGGCTGCTCTTGGAGTGTTGAACGTCCAGCATGGTGGCGTAAAGATGGCGTTTGTGGATGATTGCAGGTCTAGAACGCCCACTTGGCCCAGTCCCAGATCTAGACGGGGGCACGTTGTGTGATGCGCTAGGCGGATGGAGTGTTGTTGCGGCGTGGAGGGATATTTAGGTTCAGGTACAGTGGGCGTAAGGTGCTGTGGCAACTGATGTTTATCACTGTAAGTTCAAGGCTGGCGGGCAGGTTTGGGGCCACCCGGCGCTGAGTTCAGTGGCCGTCAAGCGCATCTGCACTGAGGCTGGCTGGGCTCTAGCGCACGGCAAGGCCTCAAGGGCCCCCACGCGGATGCTGCGGGCAGTTGCATTCCAGGTGTCCCACTCTCGTAGGGCCTGCCTGCAGATAGACCAGTCAGCAACAAATGAGAGGTGGCTTCTTCGATCCCCTCTCGCTGCACGCAGCAACACCATCAGCATCATTGGATCTCGGGAGCCTCCCAAGTCTCCTCTCTCTCTCTCTCTGACAGTTGCACTGATCATGTGGGGTCCAGCCTGCATGGGCCTGGAACCATCCCTGCCATTCTCTGATCCGTGCGGTATCCTCGGAGCGACGCCGACAGCAGCTAGACACTAGACTACGAAGATGCAGAAGATGCAGCTTGCTGGCTCCACGAACGCCGTTACTGCCTACGGCGACGAGACACACATGAGAATGGAAGGCGCGCGCATCGTGTGCCTGGAAGATACGACTTCCGCACTCAGAATCAAGATTTGGAACGATGGGGGAAAACATATTCTCGAGACTCCCGGTCTCTGACGCAATCGGTTTACCCAAGCGGTTTTTTCGAGAACTAAGCCCGGACGAGTAGATTGGCATCGACAAAGCGTACTAGCCAGAGCACGCAATCCTGTGGCTCTCTTGACAATGTGGTCCACTCCGCTCGCGATTTCGTATGGGGCAAAGTATTCGAGCAGAGCTGCCCCAATCCATGCCCTGACTTGCCTGGCTAATCGCTGCCAATCATCTCCTTATTCATTCGTGCATTCAACTTCAGCTTTAGTTGCAACCGACGGCCCGGTTATCTATGCAATTTGCTGTTGTTCTTGGCGCGGTACGCCGACAACTTAAATAGAGTTGGTGCTTCCCGACTCCACCTGTTTTGAGAGTTTGATGCAACCATCCCTCGTGTTGAGATACCCGAGTATTCGTACTCACAAGGCTCTGCCCATCTCTTTTTGCAACTCGGATTAAGTGCACTATTCTTTCCTGCCTTTTCCACCTCCCGACCTGAGAAGCAGAGTCAACTCAAGAGCAATTTTTTCGACGAGGTGCAGCATCGCCATGGCTGCAACCACAACCAAGGACCGCCTAACCAAGGCTTTTGGTCTTAAAGAAGAGGACCGCGACAGCGACGTCCCATCAATATCCAACGCGGATCCTTTCATCGAGCGCGAGCCCACGGTCACCGAATTCCTGCAGGAAATCGCTCCGTCAGTCCAAAGTGTCGGCAACTACATATACAACCTATTTCCGTTCATTCACTGGATTGGCAAGTACAATGTGACGTGGTTTATCGGAGACTTTATCGCGGGTAAGTTTCGCTATATTCCTCTGCCATCCGAAGATTCCGAAATTTATAGAGATGGTGAGGATGTTGAAAATAGACGACGGAAAAAGCTGACTGGACGATCTTGTGATGTAGGCACCACGGTTGGTGCTGTAGTCGTACCACAGAGTATGGCTTATGCCCAGTTAGCCCAGCTACCTGTCGAGTACGGCCTCTACTCATCTTTTATGGGTGTTTTAATTTATTGGTTCTTCGCTACCTCCAAGGATATTACCATCGGAGTAGGTTCACATATGCTCTCAGTTATACCCTCATCGTTGTCTCTGACTTGTGGCTAACTATTTCCCTCCAGCCTGTCGCAGTCATGTCCCAAGTCACTGGCAATGTCGTCCTTAGAGCTCGAGATAAGATTCCTGATGTTGAGGGGCATGTCGTCGCGTCCGCATTGGCCGTTATTGCTGGAGCAATCATCACCTTCTTTGGTCTGGCTCGGTTAGGATGGATCGTAGAGTTCATCCCTCTTCCATCGATCTGCGCTTTCATGACGGGCTCGGCAGTCAATATTGCATCTGGTCAAGTCCCCAAGCTTATGGGTATCAAGGGTATCAATACTCGTGAAGCCCCATACAAGGTTATCATTGAGACACTTAAGCATCTGCCAAGTTCCAAGCTGGACGCTGCCTTGGGTCTTTCGGCGCTCTTCCTGCTGTACCTTGTCCGCGGAATCTGTTCTCAATTGGCCAAGAAGCAGCCTCAACGCGCCAAGCTTTACTTTTTTATTTCAACCTTGCGAACAGCTTTTATCATTCTCCTGTATACAGCCATTAGCGCAGGCGTAAACTTACATCACAGGGATAAGCCCAAGTTTAGTCTTCTTGGCAAGGTTCCGAGAGGTATGTGGAAGCAACCCAAGCCTAACATACCGTGCAGCTTCACTTTAGCTAATCACTTGATGTATTTCGATAGGCTTCAAGCATGCTGATGTGCCCGTGGTGAACAAACGCATTATCAACGCGTTCGTTGACGAACTCCCTGCTGCCGTCATTGTGATGCTAATCGAGCACATCTCGATCTCTAAGTCGTTTGGTCGAGTCAACAACTATATCATTGATCCGTCACAGGAACTTGTAGCTATTGGTGTCACAAATCTTCTTGGACCTTTTCTTGGCGCATATCCTGCCACAGGATCCTTTTCCCGCACAGCTATCAAGGCTAAGGCTGGTGTGCGGACGCCATTTGCTGGTGTCATCACCGGTATCGTCGTGCTTCTGGCCCTGTATGCTCTTCCCGCTGTCTTTTTTTACATCCCTCAAGCTGCTCTGGCCGCCGTCATCATTCACGCTGTCGGTGACGTGATCACGCCTCCAAAGGTCATCGTTCAGTTTTGGCACGTCTCGCCATTGGAAGTCATCATTTTCTTGGCTGGCGTTTTTGTCACAGTGTTTACCACAATTGAGAATGGTATTTATACGACAATAGCCATGTCTTTCTTCATTATGATTTTCCGATTGTTCCTCAGCAAGGGTCGTTTCCTCGGTGTTACCCGAATCCGTACAGTCAAGGCAACGGCTGGTGGATCAGTGAAGGGGCTTGACTCCGAGAAGGAGGCTGTTGTTGAAGAATCTGAGTACTCTCTCCGAGCGGGCTTTTTGCCAATCGACCACCAGGACGGCTCAAACCCAAGAGTTACTGCACAGAGCCCCTACCCAGGTGTTTTCATCTACCAATTTGCTGAGGGCTTCAACTACCCGAACGCCACTCGCTATTTGAACCACTTGACGGAAATTATTTTTAAGGAAACTCGACGCACCGACCGGAGCCTATTGGGAAAAGTCGGCGTAAGTCTTTCCTGGGCGCAAACCCATTAAACAGACCTAGCTGACATGTGATAACCCTTATAGGACCGACCTTGGAATGACCCAACGCCGAGAAATTTCAAGGTAGACGAGCACGATGAACGGCCAACGCTGAAAGCCGTTATCCTAGACTTTTCAACCGTGAACAATGTCGATGTCACTGCTGCACAGGCACTCATTGATGTTCGAAATCAGCTTGACCGATACGCCGCACCGCAGACTGTAGATTGGCATTTCGCCCACCTCGAGAACCGTTGGACCAAGCGAGCCCTGGCTGCCGCTGGTTTTGGTTACAGGACCCCAAAGCTTAATCCTACAGAGGGCCCTGGCAACTGGAAGAGAATCTTTAGCATTGCCGATCTTGGCGGATCTGATAGTCCTGCAAATCAAGCAGCCATTGAGGAAAAGGCTGAAAGGACGGCAACTTTGCAGTATGACATTGAGCAGGCTCACTCAACGGATCAATCTCAGTTGTCTGACAAGGATATTCCACGAAACCCGAGCAGCCACCGGCTGGTAGCCGTTCAGGGCTTGAACCGGCCGTATTTCCATTTTGATCTGCAGGAAGCGGTTGAGGCAGCCGTTGCCAACGCTCGGCGAGATGATGAATGAGCGACAACTTGTCTTTTTATTGCATTATTTTTTGTCCTTTTTCAAGCAAAGCGATGAGGAAACGGAGCACTGTGATTTAGAATTATATTTGATATATCCTTCTGGATAGGTATTGTGATTTTAGTCTCTCCGATAGAGTGGGGACATCATGGGAAGACTGAGTGTGTTTGGCCAAAAAAAAAGTTGTCTTGGCTAATACTATGATGGGGAATATAAAATTCGTTAAAAATATTTGTGGTCATTAACGCAGATTTTGCCATTTAAGAGATTTCGTTGAACGTTGACTGCTGCTCTTTACCATACATGCACTGCATGATTGGAAGACTGACATATCAACGTATCAGAGCTTTTCTCAATCAAGGTATGATCAGCAATGGCAAAAGCGTAGATCAGCGGCCAATTAGTCCAAAAGTTAGTGTCATAGTACAATACCGTGGCGATCGCCTACCACATTTCCACAACTACTCTGCCACGGTTAAAGGACTCTGTGACACTGACAGCCATAAGTCTGTCGCTATCTGTGGTATCCGGTACATAGCTGGGAAGGTCTGTTTTTGTAATGTCAAGATCACGAGTTTGAACGAGGCTGCATTATTCCATAAAACTCTAGTGCTGGCCCATTGGTCATGTAGGCTCGGCCGCTGGTAGGTGGCGTCGTCCAGAGAATGGTTAGCCGTGCTAAAATGATGGGAAATAAAGCCCTCATCCCTAGAAATGAGGGCTTAATGTGAGTGCGATTGTTCTTGGCAAAACTCTGTGAAAGAAGTGAGTAGCTAAAAAGCTTCTGGAGAGAGATCAACCGGATGAGAATTATGAAGCTTGTCTCAACAACCACTGGGTTGATAAGCACCAGAAATCCGACCGTCGATTCTTGCTCGACAGGAATAAGGTGTAAATTGAAGGTATTTAAAAAAATACAGCGGAATAAAACGTAGAAACTGTTTTCCGATGCCGGAGTTGAACTCTAGAATGTCTAGCAATAGTAGAACGTCATCTTAGACATATCAGGAGAATTTGCATACAATGACGTCATTATTCTGATGTGGCTAAGAGTCACTAACCAACGTGAGAGTTTTGGAAACTGCGACTCGGTTGTTATTGGGACAATCGAATTTATAGATAAAATTGAATGAGACGAATTTCTCAATCATCATGAAGTTCTTATTAAAGAAATAAACCATACATAATCGAGTTCCAAAGCGAGCAACACAACCACTCTTAGCAGTCAGGCCTTACAAATGGCTTGTGTAAAGAAGTTCTTGGGTCGGCCGAGACACTAGAGCGGTGGGACATGATGGTGCATTTATTACAAATGCGGCCATCTTCCGCCAAAAAAGGCTGTTGCTCATGTTCTTGTTGTATTTTGATCAACCTTAATCAGAGTGCTCCAGCACCACTGTCAGCCACCATCATAAACTCTGACCAATTCAACACCGCTTACCAAGCGTTGGTAGGAAATGACGTAACATGCCAAGTGGCGTGCTGCTGTGCTGTTACTGGTCCGTCGAGCCGGTGTTCCAGGGCACAGGGAGAGCGCTAAGAAGCCCCCCTGCCAGCCTCCCCAATAGCGCTAAGGCTCCCGTCATTAGGGCTCCCCTGCTTGCATTGATTTCGATGGGTTCACGGCAGAGTCGGCTTGTTTGCATCGCCAAGACGAACCAGTCCTTCGACCCAAACTGGCATCAATTAACTGACGAATCGTTGACGGATGTGAAACACGATTTACGGAGTGGGTAGATGACCTGTAATTAACTACCTAACACTTTTCGTCCGACCCAATTGCCTGCTAAGCCCGACGAGGCTTGGGACCATACCTAACACGAACGTGTATCGTGTGAACCTTCTTTTCTCACCCTCTTCCCCTCATCCCCTCTTCCTCTTTCAATTCTCATCAACCTGCCACCTTTCGCTCTGTCCATTTCCCGACCCTTAGCAGTTGTCATAGTGTGCTGGTACGGCTGACGACAGTCTGTACGCACCATGGCAGGGGAGAGCTCTCAGGAACACGCTGCATGGGCACCGCCGTCAGCCCAGAACGCGAACGGTGCAGATGTCTCACAACTGCTGACTCCTTTGTACACTACTCAATCTGTTCGGACACCTGGTGCTGAATCCGTGGACGGCTATTTTCCGACGCTGAGGACAACGCCATCGGCAGTGTCACGCATATCAGGACTACAGCGACATGTCTCTGGGGTAGGATCTGAGGCGGGCCGCCCAACTCGAGAACGACGACCAAGTATTCGCATTCGGAGAATATCCAGCAATTCCCTGAGACCGCAGGCATCAACTTCTACACTTATCGCCGAGTCCGTACCTCAAAATGCTGGCTCTGCTCCCCATTCAGCCGGCCGCCCACGAAGCATCTCGCAACCTGGATCACTACCTGTTTACGATGATGACAACATAACTGCACAGGCACGAAGAGTCCCTCACATAGCACTGCCGCGCCTGACAGAGGAAGGTTCCCGCCCTACAATGGCCGACCTGGGCGTTACTGACATGCCACTCTCGCCAACAATGTCGTTGCCTGAACATAGGTTTAGTGGTGGACCGCGTCCTTCCTCCGCCGGTTTGGTAGATACCGCGACAGGAAAGCTGAATAGGAAGCAGAAGCTGGGCAGGCTGCTGTGGCCAAGGCTTAATACTCGACAGGGGGGACCGCAAGGCATTACACCAAGTCAGCAGCACTCTGACGAATACGATGCAGAGCTAGTGGATTTCCTGGATACCATCGGTAGGTGTGGACAAGATTGGAAACTGAGGCAATCTTGCTAAGTTCTGTGTGCAGATCCTGAAATCCAGGCGTTATCTACGTTGACCAATGTCCAAAATTCGCTCTTCATTCCTGATTTGGGCTCGTGGCTCGATAGGCGGCCGACATACATTCTATCCCAGCATGATACAATGCGCCCACCAACTCGAACAGAGACTCACCCGGATGAAGAGATCAGTGTCGGCCAAGAGCAGTCCACTCCAACCTCAACACGACCCCCCGGCACAAGACAAAACTCGCGGTTACAAAGGTCCGATACCATCACCTCCAAGCTGACGGGAACCCATTATGCTGCTCTTCCTCACGGTATATCGCTGGATGGATGGAGCGATGAGGAAAAGCGGGAGCTTGACGATCACGTCCGCCACATGCTGCACTCGCGACGCTCCAAGTTTAAGCGCTCGATGAAGGGCTTCGGGCAATACGTTCGACGACCGCTTGGCTTCTTCGTCACCTTGTATGCCACGCTGATTACGCTATTCGGCCTGGCGTGGGTACTCTTTCTTATCGGTTGGGTTTACGTCGGGGACAAGCAAATCTACACGATCCATATTATTGACAGCGTGCTTGTGGCGCTGTTTGCTATCATGGGTGATGGTTTAATCCCGTTCAGAATTATGGATACCTATCACTTGATATTTATAGTGCATTATTCTCGAATTATCGAAAAGGCTCATAAGAAAAAGGCGAAGGAGGAAGCGCAATCGGAGTCTAGACGCCTGAGTAACGTCTCACAGGCTGATTCACCACCAAATAATCCGGGTGGCGATGGGAATACGGCAATTGAAAACCAATCAAATGCCGACAACGGACAAAAACCAAGTGAAATTGCAGATGCGGGGGCCAACGAGACTGGTGATACTCCCATTGGCGAGGCCAGTTTCGATATTGAGCAAGCCAAGAGTAATGTCGAAGTGGATGAGGATTCGCCCCTCACCATAGCTCAGCAGAAGAAGTTGTCCCACCACCAAACGAAGCTCTCCAAGTCCCATAGTTTCTACAAACCTGACGAGACGTTTACCCATAATCCCTTCCCGCTTGGGTACCTCATGGCCATTGTTATTTTGCTGGATTTCCACTCGTGTCTCCAAGTTTCCCTTGGCGCCTGTACTTGGGGCATCAACTATCGCCATCGACCCATTTACATCACCACGATCATTCTCTGTCTGAGTATTACCTGCAACCTAACGGCTGGCCTGGTAATTACCATTGGTGACCGCAAGACGAGAAAGAAGGATGTGGTCAAGTTACTTGATCGGCAAGCGCTTACGGAAGATGCCATGAAGCACCTCGAGGTTAAGCGTGCAAAGGAGCAAGAAAAGAATCCAGAATCTAGGTCGGCGCAGAAGTCCGAGCGACTTGAGAAAGTGGATGAATAATGGTGATTTTAACTAGTATACAATTGGTAATACATCGGGTATCATACACATGTTGGTTGTTGGTTGTTGGTTGTTGCGCACGATATAATATGGGAGGATTGAATTAGCGTTAGCGGAGCTTTTTTGTTGATGATAGATACATGTCCGTATATTTCTGGACAGGTACAGCATGATAACGGCACGCGTCAAATATAATACACTTAATAGTCACCGTGAAGCACAGTATTAACCTGTCTCTAATCATAAAAACAGGAAGGGAAGGATGTTCGGGTGAGGCATTACACGAGAATCCAAGCATATTGCAAGCAGTGTGTTTGTTGTCTTTGTAGACCTTGAAATTCTGTATGTTCGTAGCGAATGGTGGCTTGTTGCAGCCCAAAGGTAGCACAAAGGAGGTTACACAAAATAGCCCGTCCAATGTTTGTCAGGTTTGAGACGACATGAGGTGGAAAGGGGCTTGGAAAACGGGCATACCGAGTGGGCTGTTGGGAAGGGCTAGGGAAGAAACATTGTTCTTATCTTTTGGAAGTGAACTGCTGGAATCTCGAGCAGATGAACGAGTGAAGAAAAAGAAAAGTACAGTCATAACACAACCACCACGCGTTGCCTCATTTCGATACCACGGCCCTCCCACCAACACTGTTTCGACTGGTTCCGGGCAGAGAGGAAATACGAGACGGGTAAAAAGGCAAAAGAGAAGAGCAGAAACAGGGCTGCTAAAAGTGGAAAGAAAAACAATAAACAAGGATGGATCTTGCCGTCGTCACAATACCACCGTCAGCGACACATACACACACAATCATCCTTCTGCACAACAGCGGCACCACAGCTCGAGATTTCGTATCAACGCTGCACAATTGCACAGACTCGCGATGGTGGTCACTTGTGCAGTGCTACGCGTCAGTTCGCTGGGTATTTCCCCAGGCGGAAAGTGGAAGTGTCAATCCGAAATGGTTTGGACCACCGATGATGGCGACAGCAGTGGATGAGGGGAGAGGAGGGCATAGAGTTGATGATAATGATGGTGATGATGATAACGAAGTAAAAGATGGAGGAGATGTCAGAGATGAAATGCAGGTGGAGAGTCTGAAAGGGAAAGTGGTGAGTTTGAGGAGGTTGGTTGAGGCAGAGGTGGCGATGTTGGGGGGCATGTGGGAGAGAGTGGTGATTGGGGGAGTATACCAAGGTGCTATAGCGGCAGTCCATACTCTTTTGAGTTTTGATGATGTTCCTGCTGGAGATGAGAGCACTGGATGGGCATCAACGACGGGGAGGAGACTCGGTGGATTAATCGCAATGTCTTGCTATTCAGTACCTCTCAGAAATCTGGTCAGTCTAGAAGGCTATCAAATCAGTACAACAGCAACAGACGACACCAAAGACGACAGAAGCTCTACAGATACAATCATACGAGAGACGCCGGTTCTCATCGAGCAGTGGCAGCGACCAGATCTCGGACGAGCACTGCGTGATGCCCTCGAGGCTCGGGGGGCAAGCGTGTGTTTGAAAGAATATACCAATGGGGAGCACTGGTTCAATTCGGCGGCGGGGATGGATGATATTGAGAAGTTTCTGCTAGAGAATTTGGGGTTGCGGACTGGGTGGAATTGAGAAGTGGTATCAATGGGCTCGCTAGTTGGTTGAGGAGGATGTGGTGTCTAGAGTTTTGTGTTCTTGGTGATGGGGAGGGAGGTAAGCAGGAAGCTTATGGTAGTTTAGGGAGGAGAGGAGAAAAGATTGGTGTATGTTTTGTGTTCTTTAATACTGAGAATATGAGAATAAGGTTGGTATACTTATCAAGAAAACGGATGTTTACCCAGTTCATATTTAGCCAAAATGTGAGGATATTGAACGTTGAAATAGCTGGACAATTGATCGTGTAATAACAAGGTATCAATTATGACCCATACGCTATACATTTTTTACCTCCATTCACTATTTCCACTCATTATATAGGTATTCCAGCATTCACATCACACAGGCTCTATCTTGACTCTATCCGCAACCAGCGATCCATCCGTCACCACAAACCCCAATCCCCCACCACCATACTGCCCATCCTCTGCTGAAACCTCCAAACCGGCTACTCTCCCTACTACCCTGTTGCCTTTTGCCTCCAAGACGACTTCGTACTCTGTATCTACCGCCCAATCAAAGTCTACACGCGCAAGTTCAATCCTCTCCGCATCTAGGGCTTTAATAAGAGATATACCTTTACTCCTTCTCTTGTCATGACTGTCATTCAAGTTTTCGTTTATATCATCGACCTCGCTGAAAAGTAAAGCGTAGTATCGGTTTAACCCCTGGACACGGATGGCAACGCCCGACGGAGTCCCAATGTTCAACTTGAGCTTTATAACAGTGAGTCGATAATCTGTCCATTCGCGCGTGCCGTAACTGACAATACCTTCGCCCTTGTCGCGCGCAATGCAGACGGCGGGTTTGACCCAGTGGTGCCAGTGGTCTACGTTGTTGACCCAGGAGCGGTTCCAGAAGTCGCTTGGCATGGGAGGCCGGGTAAGCGTCATGTTAGGCGCGCCGTCCCACCGAAGACTGTCGAGCCATACGGTGCCGTTGACTGGCCGGCCGGTGACGGCAGATATGGCGATGCCGATACTTTCAATCGGCTGGCTGCCCCAGATATCCGGAATGGTCCACTCCAGTGTCTGTGATGTAGATCCAGGGGTGAGGATGGCTGAGGATTCACTGTTGACAGTAACGAGGTTGTCATTGGAGTCGAATACTCGTAGTCTAAGGCATACGCTTACCTCCGCGGTGTTATCCTTCCCTGCGTATAAGACTGCCCGTACTCTCTGGCCTGGGTACACCAGCGGCGAAGCCATGAGCTGATATATATGCCCCATGTCAAGAACCTCCTTGGGCGTAAATATCTGTGTGAGCACCTCAACCGGCCCTGATTCCTTCCAAAATCTTGAAAGCCTCACAGCAAGGGCAGGACCGTTGTCTCCCACGGCCTGCTCGACGGACACCAATGCCGTACTCTTCGTTGCTGCTCTGAACCCTTGAACACTGCCCGGCAGGGTGAAGTGGAACTGCGCGCCGTCCTTAGCCGGGCCCAGTGACTGCTCGCCTGCAAGCTTCCGACCCAGGTTTGCGATATCAATGGCAAGGCGAGCGGCATTGTTGATAGAGTAGCCCCCGTCGGCGCCGGATAGAATCGCCCGGTCCGCTAGGGGACCTCTCCAGTCTTCCTGGCCGCTGGTCTCAAAGGCCGAAAGGCCATGCATGATGGCAACGAGGCAGCCGACGTTGCCAGAGTTGCAGTCAGTATCCCAACCACATGTGTTGACAATATGCACAGCCTCACTGAAATCGTGCCCGCCGTAAAGCAGCGCCATGATCATGACGGCATGATTTGGTACTACATGGCACCAGCCGTTGAACTTGTCATAGCCATAGTCGTCCTCGATCCGCTGCCGAGTCGCCAGCCAGTCGCCACTATCCAAACCTACCCACTCACGTACCTGCGATACTACACGAGCGATGAGACAGTCTTTGGGAATATACTGCAATCCTACATCCAGAAGGTGGTTGACGTCTTTGCTAACAAAAGCTTCTGCCTCCATGGCCGCCCATAGCTTGGCGGCGTAGACAGACTCGCCGTCGTGACTAACCCGGCCGGCAGCTTCGGCCAATTCGGCAGCTTGGTCCGGCCGACCCGGTGACACCAGTGCCCAGCCGTCGATGAAGATTTGTGCGCCGATTTGCTCGGCCACAGTCGTGCCATTGACGGCCGCAGAGCCGCTCCGCGGGGCCGGAATGCCGTGCTTCAGGTTGAGGTAAGCCGTATGCTCCGTCGAGATGCCCTTGCCGCCCCACCAGAGAGTGCTGCGGCGTTCGACGATGTGATTAAGCCAGGTCTTGCCAATCTGCTCACTGGTTATGAAGGGTTGCTGCTGCTGCTGCTCAAGGATATGTTCTGGATGAAGATGCTCCTCGAGAGCACGCACAAACGTAAACGTCCCTGAAACATCATCGTCGACAACTACAAGCGGTAAGCCGACTTTGTCGTGGACGTAGCTGTGAATAGGGCCAAGTTTGGCGAGGATATCCTGGTGCGTCCAGCCTTCAAAGGGGCGTCCGAGGTACACGCCGATGAGTTTGCCGAGGACGCCGGCGTAGACGCGGTGTAGATAGTCTGGAGGTGTTGGGGTTGCAGTCATGGTGAGTTGGCTGGAATGCGTGGCTTGATCACCGCATCAGACATTTGAACTGAAAGGTTTTTTGGAGTCACATTTGTCACTGATGACGGGCTGTTTTTAGGGCACACGGGTGCTGGAATCAGCAACAAAATTCATGGCTGACGGAATTGCCGGGTGCATCGACATGGAGGGTTCCATCGTTGATGGCTCGCTGTCAGTGTCTCTGTGCCTACCCGGGCATCAGAGAGCTACTTCGAAGTGTATAAAAGTTACTGCTCTCAACTTGATGACAATCGCCAAATAGGCGTCAAGCTACCCGTTAAGCTCTTCATGTCCTGCCGCTTTCCACTACGTAGAATCTAGGCCAAAGCCGCTGCTTGTCATCAACGGAAAGCCAGGGTGGTTGATATGTGACGGTTGTGATTATGATTGGGGCTTCCCCATGCAGGATAGAGGAGCCTTGGCCCGCCTCCATCCGCCCTGCCGAGCGAGGAACGACTTGCATAACGATTTGAGGCGGTCTTGTCTTGATGACAGGGGGGTTTTTGAGGGGAAGCAAACAAACCATGAGCGATTTTCCCCCGTCTGTCCCTTTGCTTAGCCTATACTACGTAGTCATCAAGGACCCTTCACGGGCTAATTGGTAACGAATGTCGACTGTTCCACAAAAAGAGTCCAGATCCAACACACTACACGTCACATATAGAGGTGATATTACATGTAAATGATTATTAGTGCTTGGTCAGCATGCCCCACGGATTAAACTCAACCGAATTTCGAAAAGGAATGCCAAATCCGATCCGCTATTTGACAAATCTAGATGTTGCTGTTCCCCCCCTCCCCCAGCTGCGGATAGATAGTTTCGGCAGCGCGGGTATGTTTAAGCGGGTGCACGACATTGATACTATTTTTTTTCATAGGGCGTTGGATGACAACTTATAGTGGAGGGTTGGTTTGCGAGGGTTAATAGTCGCAGTACCTAAGCAAGCATGCATGGGGGGACACACAGATCTGACTCTCCATCTGGGGGACCTCGGCCTAACAAATGCCGATCGATATTCACGGGTTATTCTTAATTTTTCAAAACTCCCCCTTCTATAGAATCCGGGGGCCTGTTTGATCTTGAGTTCACCCCAGTTGTTGATACGGCAGAAAAAAACTGGCGACTAGACCTTATCCGTGAGTTGAGAGTGATACTGATTGTCGCCACTCTCTGTCTCTGAATCAAGTGGCCTGCCGAGGAATCCCTTGCATGAGGTTGCATCGCTTGTTTTCCATCTTATTTTCCACTTTGCCATCTTCAAACATTTGTGTTCCCCAACTCAACTCAACCATAGTGTTGACAAGGGTCAGGGTCATTGTTGGGTTCAGAATTGCTTCAACTCCTCTATCCAGCTCAACATCACGACGAAAAATCTGTTTAGACTTCAAAACATGACAGCCACGACTATGCCCGAGCCGCTGGCGGATATCGACTCGGCTGTGGCCAGCGCCAACGATGATGAGCATGCCACGACCTTTCGCGAAGCTCTCGCTCGCTATCCATCCTCTGTCTTTTGGGCTATTGGCATGTCAATGACAATAGGTACGCTTCAAGTTCCCTCCTCTCTTAAGACAATTTCACAGATTATGCCATTTGTTCAGAGTGACTGTCAAACTCACACATTCGCTAACTCGTTCGTAAAACAGTCATGGTCGGCTATGACACAATCTTGATGGGCAGTCTCATGGCTTACCCGGCCTTTGTTGAAAAGTACGGCGACTACCATCCAGAGCTCGGCCGGTACGTCATCTCAGGACCCTGGCAGGTCGGACTCACTACTGCCGGCTCTTGCGGTGGCATCATCGGCCTGCTCATCAATGGCTTTGTTACTGAGCGCTTCGGTCACCGCGCCGTCACCATGGTTGCGCTGACACTCATGACGGGCCTCATCTTCATCCCATTCTTCGCCCCTAGTGCCGAGGTTCTGCTGGCTGGTCAGGTATTGCTCGGTATCCCGTGGGGCATCTTCTCCATCATGGGCGCCGCCTACTCCTCCGAGATTTGCCCTCTGGCGCTTCGTGCCTATCTCACCTCTTTTATCAATCTCTGCTGGGTTCTTGGGCAGCTCATCGTCGCCGGGATCTTGCAGGGGCTTGTCAACAACACCTCCAAGTGGGCATACAAGATCCCTTTTGCCGTCGAGTGGCTCTATCCGATGCCGCTGCTCGTGTTGGCGTGGCTCGCGCCAGATTCGCCTTGGTGGCTCGTTCGTCAGGGTCGTCTCGAAGATGCACGACACTCGCTGCAGCGCCTCTCAAGTGGCCTGACACAGGAACAGCTGCATCAAAAGGTCCTCATGATGTACCATACTACCAAGCTTGAGCAGAAGCTGCAGGCCCATACCAGCCTCTGGGACTGTTTCCGTGGGACAAACCTGCGCCGCACCGAGATCTCGTGTCTGACGTTGTCATCGCAGCCTCTAGTTGGCCAGGCGCTCGCCTACAATGCCACTTATTTCTTTACTCAGGCCGGGCTCTCGGCCAACGACGCCTACAAGATGAACTTTGGCAACATGGCAATCGCCCTGGTCGCAACCTGTTTCTCCTGGGTGCTGATGTCCTACTTCGGTCGGCGCACGCTCATCCTATCCGGCATCAGCATGTTGACGGTCGACCTATTTCTCATCGGCATCCTGTCCTACGCGTCCGACAAGCAGACTGCGAAATGGGTGCAGTCGGCTCTCGCTCTTGTCTGGCTGGCCATTTACTCGTCGACGCTAGGCCCTCAATCATTTGCACTCGCCGCCGAGGTGTCAGCCACGCGACTACGCTCCCAGACGCTATCCATCACCGGCATGGTGTACAACATTATCAACATCATCGTCAACACCGTCGAACCCTATCTCATCAACCCGACCGAGGCCAACCTCAAGGGCAAGACGGCCTTTGTGTGGTTCGGCGTCGGTGTGCTCGTGACCATATGGGCTGTATTGCGTGTGCCCGAAACGCGGGGACGCACATACGGCGAGCTGGATATGCTGTTTGAGCGGCGCGTGCCGGCGTGGAGGTTTGCGGACGAGGTGGTGGATGTGGTGGCCGAGGCAGACATGATGCATCTGCGGCAGGCGGAAGTTGCCAAGACGGCGACGGCGCCAGTGCTGTCAGCATCATAAGTTTTGTTTGTTTGGGGTTTTGGTGCATTTCTGTTCAAGCCATGGAGTTTGCGAAGAAAAAAAGAGTCTATAGATGATGATTTAGCGTAGCAATGGTATAGATAAATGTCTGTTCATTACGTGAAGAGACGGTAAAAGCATTCCGAGTCTGCAGATAGGTAATTGTAAGTCACATTGTACATAGATGGCCTTTCATCATCAGTCATCACTGTGCATATGCGTGCGCCTCAAATAATGGCTCTGATAATAATCCGGGGCTTGGGACAATATCAAGTCACTGGTAATAATTGATGAGAGCCAAAAGGAGAGTGCAACCTTGCCACGAGAACCCGGGCAATGGTGATTTCCACCCTGAGACGCGAGCAATGGGGGACTGAGACACGGCATTTTGTTGGTATCCATATCTCTCATTAATGGGCGTTGTCCGGAACAGCGTCGTCATTTTGCTTCATCACATGCGACGGCCGACTTCACCCCAGAAGGGCTGGCATCGCCAAATACATGAACGTCGTGCGACAAACCAAATCGGGGAAGCATCCTGTATGGTCAGCAAATCGGTTGCAATTCCAACACCACCAAACCACCCAGCCCCATGTAATTACCTTGTAGCACACACTTCTACGCACCGAGCTTTTCTTTCTCTGCATCGGCAATAAACAAACACAGACAAACAGACAAACAGAGTAACAGGTCAATATCCAGTTAGCGCCGGGAGGGGCATGTCCCGAGGCAGGGGGTCTGGTCAGCAGGCGATCAACCCCCTTCCCGACGAGGAGGAAGCTGAAAGACAAAAGCCAAGCCCACTCTTCTCTCTCTCTCTCTTTCTCTCTCTCACTCTGCAGGTCATGTCATGCTTGTTTAGTAGCGTCAGTGCCTCCAGGACATGCTTTTGTTTACGCGAGAAGCTCGGCCGCCGGCAAACTTGGCTTCCGGACGGATGGTGGGTTTGTGTGGTTCGAGTACCGTACCACGCGCGCACTGGCCGAGTTGCAGCACAGTCGGTAAGTGCAAAGTGTGAAATTCCGGCGAGGGCTCAATCTTGCTTTTCTCATGAACGTGAATGTGTGAATTTGCCATAAATTTCAAATTTAGGAGGATTTAATTCTGCCATATTTCCTCACCGGTGATGATGTCGGGATAAACATGTTCCGTTGACCCTTCTAATTAGTAGTAACACAAAGGCCACTGAAGCCAGCCTCGTCTCTTGGAGATAGCTTCAAGCTTGCATATTCTCCACCTGCACTAATGGCCAGCCATGTTCACGTCACACGAACAAGGGGGTCGACGGCAAGGGCCACACGGCTGGTAAGAAAGCCGGCCCTCTACGAAGCCCCTCCCGGGCCCGGGAAAAGAGAGCCTGGCACCATACAGATGCTTTCCCGTACATACACCAGATGACGCCGTCAAGGCCTTCAATTCTTTAGTGCGCGCTTGGGCGCATCCCACTGCGACATGGGTTCACTCGATTTCGCTTCGGTTCAAGACATATCCTTTTGCTGGCGTAATACTATATAGTGACGCCAGGCACCCCTCCCTTTTACCTTCATGTCGGGCCGCTTTCGATTTGGGTCTCTAACTGTTCCGTCGCTCCCTATCGGATCGGCCTTTTCAGTTTGCCATTCTTCGGCGTTTTGTGCTTGAAAGTGTAGGAAGTCATCATCATAGAGACTCGCAACCATGGTGTCCACGCTCTCACACAGCCTTGCTGTCGCTGCGTCGCTGTTCTTTGCAGCAACGTCTGTGGCTGCGACACCAACAACACCGTCGCCCGGCAGTGGCCTCAACGCTGTAAGAAACTTGCATTTTTACCTCCCTACACGAAGCAGTGACTCTCACTCATGGGCACCTTACTGACTGACCATGACAATTAGTGCGAGGTTCTGGCCAAGGCCATGCCCACAAACGTCGTCCTCCCCATGTCAGCTGCTTACGTCAAGCACAACACCTACTGGTCCAACAGACAGGCCGAAGTTCGTCCTAGTTGCTTCGTCACTCCCCGAAATACCAAGGATGTCTCGGCCATCGTCAAGACACTGGTCTCGCTCAACGCTCCTTTTACGGTCAAGGCCGGTGGTCATACATCCTTCGAGGGCGCCTCCAACATCCAAAACGGAGTCACCATTGATCTTGTCTATCTCAACCAAATCACCCTTACCAACCAGGATAAGAGCCTCTTACTTGGACCGGGCGCCCGCTGGATCGATGTGTCTCGTCGGCTAGACCAGAAGAAGCTCGCCGTCGTTGGCGGTCGTGCTGCGGATGTCGGTGTTGCTGGGCTCATTCTCGGCGGTGGCATCTCGTACTTTTCTGAGGAGCGCGGTTGGGCCTGTGACAACATCAAAAACTTTGAAGTAGTGCTTGCATCGGGTCAAATTGTCAACGCCTCACCCTCGCAAAACACCGACCTCTATAGGGCTCTGCGCGGTGGTGGCGGTTCTAATTTTGGCATCGTCACCCGATTTGACATTGTTGCTTTCCCCCAAGGCGACCTTTGGACTCAGACCATGATTCACCCATTTGCCGCAAGGGAGCCGCTCATCAGCAACTATTTCAATCTAGTAACCAAGGGCCTGCTGGAGGACCGCAAGGCGCATACATACCTTGGATTCGGCTATCAGGAGATATTCGGTGGCTATATTACGCTTGCGAGCTTCTATCGTTCGGTGCCGCCGGCAGTCAACACCATCCCCAAGGTTTTCCAGCCATTCCAGTCTGTAGAGGGTGCGCTGTTCAAGACATCCCTCGTCACCAATGTTTCTACCCTATCTCTGGCTATTGACGAACCGTACGGGACACGGGCGACGTGGTGGGACACAACAGTGCAGGTTAAGTCCCCCGCACTATTCCAGGAAATTGCCACGGCATGGCAGGTATCCGTCTCCAAGCTCAAGACGGCCATGGGCAGCTCGACCATGACTCCCTTCCTCATCTACCAGCCCATTTCTAAGAACGTGATTGGTCAAATGCAAAAGCAAGGCGGAAACGCCCTAGGTCTCAAAACCAACGATTGTCCGCTCATGATCGTGCAGTTGCACGTTGTCTGGGCTGACAAGAAATTCGATGACCTTGTGGAAGCCACGTCCAAGGACTTTCTGTCCCAGGTCAAGCAGATGGCTAACAAAAGGGGCGAGTACAAGGGCTTGGTGTACATGAATTACGGAGGCAAGACGCAGGACGTGCTCAAGTCATATGGCAAGGAGAGCTACTCCCGGCTGAGAGAGACAGCAAAGAAGTGGGATCCTAAAGGAACCTTGCCAGAGTTGTGGACGGGTTATTTCCAATTTTAATTAGATAATATCAGTTACGACGTGAATGAATATGAATATATTGGTTTCATCATCAAATACCTGATCGACTGTATACCAATGCTTACACTGCCATATAGTAATACCTCGTTGCAGAATCATACTCCAACAAGACCTCCGTATCCATGTGTTCTACTTCAATGGCAGCTTGCCGCCACAGAACCACTTCGTATGCCTCGGGAAGCAACGCCGGCGACACCATTGCGCAAAGATATTTTTTCGCAGTGCCATTCACCGGTCCATCTGAATCATTCACAAACTTTCCACCAGCGTCTCTCACATGTTCAGGAACGCTTTCCACAGGACTCAGAATAACAGCCAGCTTCAACCCACTATACGGCATACCAATGTGGTATCCCCGAGGCGGCGTCCAACTAACAACCATACCAGGACGAATACGCTCCTTAAACGGTACGTTCTTCATACCGGGACACACTTCGCGACTTGAGAACCCCTCCATGGCCTCAAACTGTGAGGGGATATTAGTATTATCCGGCGGCCCCCCGTTGGACTCTGTCACGCTGTTGCTGCCGCTGCCTGGGGTTTTCGTCCCTTTGGCGGCGGCGGTTTGGGAGTCGATGTGCATCTGCCAGATCTTGGACCGGAACGCATTGGCTTGTTCGGGGATCACGCCGGGGGATTTGAGGCATCGGAGGAGGAATTCGGGGCCGGGGAGGCGGAGAATCTGTGCGCCTGTTTCGGAGGGGGCGAGGATATCGGATGAAACTGGGGGAGAACCAGACTGTCCAGGACATGATTAGCAAAGAAACATCCAACAAACAAACATCAAACAAACGAAACAAATACATGGGGTGCCAAGACTTACGTTATTGTCAATCCACTCTCTTAACTGTATGTTTGTCCAAGTCATCGGTGCCCGCGCATCATACTGCCCCATCTTTACCTTTGGCACAAAAACTCTCAACATCTCTGCAAATCTCAACGTATTCTTACTCGCCCCAATATCCACCAAACTCGGGTTCACACAAGCCAACACCACCGTCTTGCAACTCCTCACCCCCGCTGGGTCAAACACATGCTTTAGCACTTTCGTCAACGCGCTCTGTCGGAACGGCACGTGGAACTTCTTATTACTGCCACTCCTTGCTGTTGCGCCCTTTAGGATAATAGCAGAAGCATCGGCCTCAGCTTTACCGCGGATACAGTCTTTGAGCACAGAGAGGCTGGTGTTGATCTCGCGGGTCTCGCGCATACGATCAGCTCCGTGGCGGGCTTTGTCGCGGGCTGCTTCGGAGCCAGCGAGGTCGATGAGGTAGAGTAGGCCGTCGTCTGCGCCACCCTGCGCGGAAGAAGTAGCTGTGGAGGTTGTGGGGGAAGAAGGGATTTCAATGCGTATGCGGCAGATTGCGTGAGAGCGGGAGGAGGTGTCGTTTTTTTCTGTGGATTCGGTTCTGCGGAATTTGGTGGCTTGGTCGATGAGACTGAGGATTTCGTTCTTGCTGGTGACTTTGTGTTCGAGCGCGCCGGCGAGTTGGACGACGCCAAAGGAATCCTCAAGAATAGAAATTGATCTTTGCGAGTTGAGGAGGTCTGTTCAATAATTGCCAAACACATTTCCCTTGTCAGCCCTTGTTTTCTAAAATCATCTCTCTCGCTGTGGTTGTTGAAAACTCACCATAACATGAATTCCCAGCCAACTCTATAATAGAAACATAAATCTTTCGCTCCCCTTCAAGCTCTCCATCCATCAAAGCCTGAGCCACCAGCTTTTCTAGACCGCTCACCGTATAGGTCTTGCCGGAACCGGTCTGCCCATAGGCAAACAATGTGCCGATACCGCCGCCCCAGGCCCACGGGACGAGGTCTTTGACAACATCGTTGTAGATCTGTTCTGTCGTTGCGCCTGGGCCATATGAGTGGTCTACTTCATAGCTTGCCGACTACATCCACCAAGACAGTTCGAGGTTCGTTAGCGATTTCGTAAAAAAAAAAAAAAGGTTTATGTTCAGGTTTCGTTGGTATGAAAGAGTAGTGGTACTCACCTTGAGCGATGGAAACGGGCTTTTGATGGCCCTCTTGAGCTCATGCACGTCCAAGGTTGCAGCATCATTAAGTCGTTCAAAAATACCCATTGGAAAACCATTGGCAGTCTCTTCATCCGACAGAGGCCGGATGCGGGCACTGACAATGACATCTCGGGAGGTGGTTGTATCCAATTGTGCCTGCGTTTTGTGTTTAGGTTCTGGCTGAAACCTGGACACCAGTTTGTGGTATCGCTCTGCGTGTTCAAGGATGTATTCCTCCATTGCGAGTATTTTGTTGAAATGGGTTTTTAATATTCGTGATAAAAAGGGGGTGAGTGGATTGATGATCAAGGGTTGGGTTGCTGAGCCTGAGGCAATCTCAATGGTGAATATCAGACAGAGACATACAGAGACGAGTATTTGTAGTGATTTTATTCTTGCTGCCTGTTATTCTGAAAAAGGGCAATTCTGTATATCTTAACATTCTCATGTCGTCGTTGGGCACCATTCGATCCCGTAAATGCTGTTTTACGCCACAGCAAACCCCTGAAATGCTCCATCGTGTGAACCACAGTGGTGTACAAGTATACAGCTAGCCACATGTAGAAGGAATTTTCATATTCTGCTGCCTAATTTATGTGCAAGAGCTGCCATTATTTTTCACATCTCCAACTTCAAAATAATCAATAGTCAAAGCTGGTCTATGTTTATTCGTAAACATAGATGCCGAGCAACGCGGTAAGATCAGTTCCTCGTTGCCTTGAATTTAGCGCCAATCTGCTGCAGCAGGGACTCCAGGCTGCGAGATTAGAGTCCCGTCTGGTCCCAGGCCGTTCAGTGGAGATCGGGCCGCTGTGTCTGCGGACCGCCGTAGCAGCTGTGCGTGACTGGACACCTTTTCGGCCGAAACGCTGAACCTCCCGTCCATTGTATAACTCTGGTGCCTGGACCGACATGGCACAATCGATTTTGTGAAAAGAAGCGAGGGTTTACGGTTGAATTAATGATATTCAGCTTCATGACTCGGCAGAGCATTAATGTCCGACAGTTTGCAGATCTCGAGTCAAGCTCAGTGTCTAGTCAAGACTTTACCCCACAGCAAACCTCCCCGAACGAACTAGAATCTCGCAACAACGTCCATATTAAGCCCCTTACTCATGTAAAAGTCGGGTTACATCTCTATAGATTAGCTACATCTTGCTCAACCCGGTCATATGCTCTTCTCAATAAATCCACCAGGAGATCAATCTCCTCCAGCGTAACCGTCAGCGGCGGAGCCACAATGATGTGATCTCCGCACAGCCCGTCCGCCGTCCCCGTGCCGGGATACACAGCGAGCCCCAGCGCAAACGCCGCCTCCACCACCCGCGGGCCAAAGCCGATCCCCGGTGCAAACGGCGTCTTGTCCTCGCCCGACTTGGACGACGACGACACAAACTCCACCGCCCAGAATAGTCCGCGCCCACGCACGTTGCCGGCATGCTTGGCCGATGCAAACGCACTGCGCAGACGAGTTTCTAGAAACTTGCCCTTGGCGGCGCACTTGGAGATGAGGTCCTCGCGCTGCATGATTCGCTGTACGGCCACCGCAGCAGCGCAGCTTACCGGGTGAGCCTGGTAAGTATGGCCGTGGGCGACAGCGCCGGAGCCGTTTCGAATCGTGTTGACAATCTTCTCGTGCATGAGCACGCCGGCGATGGGCACGAAGCCTGCGCCGAGACCTTTGCCCAGAGTGACGAGGTCGGGTCGCACATTATCGCCCTCCTGCTCAAACGCGAAAAAGGAGCCTGATCGCCCGCTTCCACACATAACCTCGTCCAGAATAAGCAGGATCCCGTACTTATCACAGACTCGTCGCACGCCTTCAAAATAACACTTTGGCGCTGTGAGACACCCGGCCGTCGCGCCGCCTACCGTTTCCGCCAGAAAGGCAATGACAGTCTCGGGCCCAAGTCGTTGAAACTCATCATCCACCTCATTCACCAACCTAGTCGCATACTGTTCTTCCGTCTCGCCGGCCAGTCTATCGCGGTACTCGTACGTCGGGCTAACAAAACTCACATTCTCAAGCAGTACTGCACCGGCGTAGGGTACCTTTCGAGCCACGTTGCTGCTCACACTCATCGCACCAAGCGTGTTCCCATGGTAGGACTGTCTCCGGGAAACGATGTTTTTCCTCTGCACCTCCCCCTTTTCGAAGAAATACTGCCGCGCAAACTTGAGCGCTGCGTCGGTGGCCTCGCTGCCAGAGCAGATGAAGTAGGCTCTACATAGGCCATGGGGGCGATGGCCGACCAGAATGCGCGCCAGCTCCTCGGCGCTGTCTGTTGTGTAAGCCTGCGTGTGGACGAACGAAACCTGGGACATTTGTCGGACAATGGCCTCGGTCACCTCCTCATTTCCGTGGCCTATGTTGGAGACAGCCGCACCAGCGCAGCCATCGAGTATGCGGCGTCCATCTGATAGTGTGAGGTAGATGCCTGATCCAGATACAACATGTTGCGGTGGGTTTACAAGTGAGCGATGTAGTAAAGATGGCTCCGGGGGTTTCGATTTGGAGCCATCGGCCTCACCATTGGAGATTATTGAGCCATTCTGTTCCGCTGTTACAGACATGGTAGATTGCGTATCAACATCCAGTTTTACAGACGGATACACAGCTTGCTACCCATATAAATTCGGTCGACGTCCAAATACGAACCTTACCGTTCAGTGAACCCCTCATTTGTTCGCTTAGGCAAACGTAAATAGCCGGCTCCGATCCGGCGCCGGAGACGGATCCATCGCCTTTACCTACGACTTCCCATCTCAGGCTTATCGGGAAACCATTCCCGAAACCCGTTGAGCATTGTAGGCACCACATATTCATGGACGAGTCACGCATCTGCGATGCTAAACCAGAACAGGCAACTTCGCCTTGTAACACAGCCATTGTCTAGGTAATTGATCATCGGGGGCAAAGGCGCCTCTCCACGTTGTGCAGTCACACTCTTCATCCCTACTCCACTCTATAGCGTAGTAACCCGAAACGCCACACTCCGTGATTTGTGTGATCTGTTGTAATTGTATGTAGAACAATGCATAGCCTTGTCTCCGCCTTTCAACAATGCGCAAGCCTTGCCTTTGAACAAGTCATTCGCTAAAATTTATAAATTTGTTATTTCCCTTTACCTAATTGCTTCACCTCATCAAGACAGACAGGTACCTAGTTGAGCTTGTGTGTTTTGAAGTGATGTCAACTATCAATACATACCCTAAACCTTGAGCCATGCTAGAAATTACAGCAAATTTCAGCGCAAAGAGGAATTATTTAAATATGGAGAATAATATAAGATGAATCTTTGTATATACTTTTTTAATTAGTCTCAAATTAGTAAAAGGGAATGCGTGTTTGTAAGAAGATGAAACCTAAATAAGGTTGTAAGACTGAATTTGTTGTTATTTTGAGAAAGTTATAAACACACATGACACGGGATGCAACCATTCATTGAGCAGTCTTTTGATAGCCTCTTCCATCATCAATCTCAACTTCGAGCACTTCTTGTTGAATTTTCTTCAAAATTGACTAATTCAAGTTCTTCTAGTGCATCTCGTTAACATCGCAATTAAGACATGTCGCATACTCAGAATTGTCCCCATATTAAGCATGCTTGCCTCTCAAATTGACACGGTTCAAGCATTATCCGTTGCCTACAATCCAATAGTGTTGAATAAACCTTTTCAGAGGTAGGTGGCTGTCTATTATGAGTACAGCATCAAGGTCCTTTCTATCTAGACAATCGGAGTTTATTTGCATGAATTTCAAGTAATCGCGAGAGAGTTTTGGTTTAATATGAATCAGTTGAGTTCTATTGCTAATCTAGCTATATACAGTAACTCATCCAAAGATCCAAGGTGTGATATATGTGCAAAGGGGCTATATACTGGGGGAGGGAGGTTGAGCTTCAACGAGCTCCTATATGTACGTCCTATAAGCAATCTTGACAAGACGGCCGTAGTGTGTTTCCCGGTTCCTCGTAATGAGGAAATCCAATTTGTGCTGTCGCTTAAGCAACATACTCGCGGCCGGTTCCGTAGGCAATGTTGACAACACGCTGGCCGGTGGGAGTGCGAGGCTCGCCGAGAGTGTGAGGGCACTGGGGCTGGTTGCTCACGGCGCCGTTGTAAGTGCATCGCTCGTTCCAGCCGTACTTGCAAACAGGGTCGAGGAGGTTGATGAACTGGTAGTTGCGGCCGACCCAGCTGTTCTGTCGGATGCAAGAATCGACAAAGTTGACACTGTTGGCAGCAGTGAAGTGGAGTTTTCCATCTCGCATGAGGCTCCTGCAGTTGTCCGCAGAAACAAATTGGTACTGCATGTTGATGCCGCCGCCCGTTCGGGGGCTTTGCTTGGCACCCACGCCGAAGCCAAGGTAGTTCCAGGCATCGTAGGAGATGTCGTATGCGCCGCCGGAAGAGTCAATCTTCAGGAGATGGACGCTGCGGCCGCCGTAGCTGACTCGGACGCAGATGTTGTTGCAGTCAACAGCGCCGGGCCAGTAGGCAACTCGGTTGGTGTTGATGTAGCAACCGAGAACACCAACGGACGAGGAGTACTGCTCATGAGGAGTCATGCTGCGGGTTCCAGACTGCGCAGAGACGAGGGAAGCACCAGCGGCGACGAGGCCGGCGATGTACTTGGAGAACATCATCTTGAATGAGAGTTGTTGTTGAGTAAAACCCAATGAAGAAAGGAGTGAAAGTTTTTGAAGGAGAGACTTTTGAAGAGGCTTGTTGGCTTGAGAGATGAGGCTGTTGGTTGTTGATCTTTTGCTTCTTGAGGCGACAAGTCGTCTTACTTATACTCAAACGTTGTCTCCACCAAAATGTGTTCCCACAAAGAGCCTCTTGACGATAATTGAAAGTCGCCTTCCTGTTTCAAACATCCATCTACTGGCCAGGATCTCCTCGGAAAGAGAATAACGTTGACATAACGCCTAGATGTCACCAACGTCGCATCACCCACTGACTCGCAGAAGCAAGCGTTCACCCCTTCAAACAACATTGCCGCTTGATCGGAGATTCATTAAAGGCTGCCTCCGAAAACCCTGTCGAATAGAGATGACCTGCTCGTCACGACAGGGCAGATTGATCTCACCAGGGGTCAGAGAAAGATTAACCCCCTCGCCCGCCCCTCTCTTGGCTGGTATTCCGAGTAAGGTTGAATGGGGGGGTTTTCTCTCAAGCACCTTTGTGGCCTACCCATCTCGGCTAGAACCATTTTCTGGGATTTAAAGCTATTGAATTGGATTCTGGGGTATCTTTCCGCGCCACTTGTCTCACCAAAAGGCGGCAGCACCCGGCCTGGGTGCGTTCGAATGGGGAGGTGGGGGTAGATAGAGTCATCTTTGTTTGAATGAGCTCACCACGTGGGGCGGCTTGATGGAATCATGTTTTGTTGAGGGGGGAGGGAGTCAGGAGCTAGCTGTTGGAGATTTTGCGACTCATGAATGTGGATGGAGAATGGATACGTTGGAGTTGAGTTATGGCGAGCTCCCTGTCTATAGATGCTCACAAGGAGCAAGGAACCCCTCTTGGTCATGAGGGAACTCATTTCATCCTGAGAGGGGAATTAATCTCAAGTTCCAGGTTCCCCAACTTGATTTACGTCTGTGGCTTTTTGCTACCCGTCCATCATTGTCCCGGATCGTCCAGGACCTTGATCAGCAAATGCTGCCCCGGGATAGTACTGCTACAGCCCAGTCCCCCCTACCCCTGATAGACGCCCGCGTCCTGCGCAGTAATCGACTGGCTTGCATAAGGACTTAAAGTTTAGTGTCGCCGTCGCGCCATCCTCTTGGTAGAATCCTGTGCCTGAATGGCCGCGCGCTTGCAATCCCGAAACAGCATCGTTGGGAGCGCAGGCTTTCCGATTGAGGAATGTGCAAAACTGTTCGACACCTCTCCGGCCTGACCGTAGCGGGCCGAGACTGTCTCTCCATCTATTGAACAGGGATCCAATAGATTACTACAACTACGTATATCTGTAGGATGATGTGACCAGGGGGAGTTGCTCAATGACTTTGGACGATTGAGGCCACTAACGCGATGGTTCGATTCAACTAGCATGGGTCTGCGCCTTAAATGTGATGATGATAAGGAACAAAGGAGTCCAAGCTGGCTGAACAATGCTACCACGTTCAGGACAATGCAATGCAACGTAAACTGTGGTGCAACTGTCTGCTGTTGCCTAGATGGCTCTCGTGGAATTGCAGAGCAGCTTCTCTTTGCCTGAGCAGGTTGAACATGTCTGACCTTGCTGTGGTCCCCGTTTGTTATGCGTGTGCCGTATCAGATGCTACTTCTTCGATGATGTATCTCAAGCCGTTGGATTGGCACCCAATCCCTGTTGGCCGATTTGTACCTGACTGGTGATCAAGACTAAGGGCCTTGGCTGGTGGAGTACCAAATTAGATGCCTGTTGACGAGATATCGAACATGATTCAATCAAAAACGTGGGGAGAGATAAGCCTTAGGCCCACACTGGACTAGTGGTAAATATATTCCGTGCTATAATCGTACTAGCCCCTGATCCTCGGAAAATTGTTCCTCCTCATCTTTACTGTATCTCACGCCTCACGTAATGAAGGGGTACATTGCATTCAATGGCTTTCCTGGCGTACCAGAGGACAACAAATGACTACACAGAAAGCCATAATGACTACCAATTATGCATGAAAAGCCATGCCAGCTTGAGCCTGGTTGACAATGGCTTATCCACATCCAAAGGCCGTTTCTAAGCTCTCCATACCTATAGTACTGGCACAGAGGGGAGAGAGCTACCCACGCACACACCTTGACTCGGCTCAACGCAGGGATGCGCAGCGGTTGGCTGGCTGAACCGTGCCACACGAGTCGCTCTGTTGTCATTGCGTAGCCTTGCCCAGCAAGCAAGCTCAAGCTAGAGTTGGCTGCCTGTTTTGTCCTTGGGAGTGGCTTGTGACGGGAGCGAGTTTCTTTAACTGACTGACTGACGCAAGCGCCATCATCGTGGGGTTGAACCACGATCGTGAACCACCCGCAACCCAAATTCACCGACGCGCCGCCCTGGCCAGCAATGGGCCCCCAGGCTGCGTAAATAGAGCAAACAGCACAACGCAATGGCGCCTTCTCGCAAGGACGCGGGCTACGACTCGCGCCAATGCTCCGATTGCGTCCTGCGCGGCTTGCCGTGCGACGGCGGACGTCCCTCGTGCTCCAACTGCCGCGATGCCGGGACTGTCTGTCCCGGATACGGCATGCGCAGGCCGCTCATCTGGCTGCCGCCGGGCAACGTCACGGTCCCGAGGAATCGCAGAGCAAAGCCCAAGACAACCAAGGCATCTGTTGCCAGCACGACGAAACCACCTGCCAGTACCGGACGTCGGCCGGACCCGAGTCCGACTGTGGCAGCAGGGGGTGCTGACCCCGCGACCTCCTCCTTACCATCACTTTCTTCATCATTGCCTGCTACTATTACTACTACTACAGCTATAGCTACTACTACGCTATCTATCCCCAGCCCAGCACATAGTGTTTCCAGTAGTAGCAGTAGTGGTAGTGGCAGCAGTAATAGTGACGGTAGTGTGGGCAGTCTCAACGATGTTGCAAGCGATGGTGAAATTGGCGCCTCGCTGGCGGATCCGAGTCAGCAATCTCAGAATGGGAATCTAGCCATCGCCAGAAGGAATCAACTGATGGCCGCCCAACGGCGCCGAGCTCTATCCCTTCTTTCCTCTTTACGGCCCAAAGAATGGGACATAGTTGACGCCATAGGATATTGTAAGTTCTCTCTCCCCATCATGCAGTATCAACCACTTTCCCTAGTTTCCCCAAACTACATGATTCATGGCATGGCTAGTTGCCGTTGTGATATCTTTCAAACAGGCCATGGATCATGACTGGTGACAACAGCAGCTTGTTTTTCTTCTTCCAATTCATAACTAATTCTGGCCATTGCTAGACAATACTCACATATACCCCAGCATCGCATTCAATCAGCATACACAGACTGCTTATAACAAACCCTTCAACAAGTGGGTGCCTGAGATTGTGCCCTCCAGTCGTCATGGAATTATCGCCGTGGTGATGGGCTATCGCCTCTGCTCGTACGCCAAGATAAACGGCGTGGATCTCGTTCCTACCACGTCTGGGCCTGCTGCTCATCTATGGTCTACTTTTTTTCATCATGTTGGACTGGCTTTAACCTCTCTTAACGATGAACTGAATCAGGAGGCTCCACACAATACGGAGATTTTATTTCGAAGCATCCACCTTCTTGCTAGCGCCGAGGTAGTCACCCACTGATTCATGGTTTTCCCCTTTTCCGAAATACATGCTTACTTTTGTCACATCAGGTTTTTGTGAGTTGCTCTCCACAATGGCGGGCTCATGTGGCCGGCTTTCTGCATCTCTTGACGCACTATGGCGGCCTTGGTCAGATACTGAATCTGGAACGTGCGCCTAAACTCCTCGTTCTCAGCTTCATCGTGTAAGACTTCTCTTTGCTCGAAATCACCAACTTCCTATGGACGAGCTATTGACTTGTGATAGAAACTGTTTCATCGCAAATACAACTAGTTCCCGTGCCAATCAAATCATTGATATAGCAAACCTGGACAGTGATGATTTATGCCAGCTGTATAGCTTCAGCATGTATCCAGCCTTCATTTGTCCAACTTATATTTTTCGCGACATGGTTCGGATCAACAAACTTCGACTGCCTACAGTCGCTCTTGTTGATGGACACTTTAGCGAGCCAAGCGCGTCAGGAATCTGCGAGATATTGGCCGACATTGATGAGTTTGTGCCATTCGAGTGGATTGATGAACACAAATTCTCTGCCCCTGAGCAGTTTCTGCTTACTGCTCGCATATACCAATCAGCAATGGCTGTGTACGCCTATATGACAGTGCCCTGTACATCAAAAACCCACCTCAAGACCTCGTGTGAAAACCTGGGGATCTTATATCGCGGTCATCTTTTTCGGTTGCTGGCGGCGGCTTTCGAGTCACAATCAACCATTGACAACGTGTTCTGGCCTGTAATAGTCGCTGGCGTAGCGGCCGCTGATGGCACAAAAGAGGAACGTGATATTGTTCATCGTCACCTGTTGTTAGGTCTCCAGGCCACGTACTCAGGGGTAGCACCGGTGAAGGCTATGAAAATATTTAAAAGATTCTGGCAATCTGGGATGACCTCTTGGGATGACTGTTTCTCCGACGCAAATCTGATTTTGATCTAGGTGCAAAGTGCGGCAATCTTAAAGGGAGCAGTAACATCGCAATTTCTTTTTGAGATTTTCTTCTCGTATGAAGCCCACAATAGTCTTCTCTCTTTTATCTTGAGGATTAGGGCAGCGGGTATAGAGAGATGTTCGAAATAGATTCATCATCTCAATACAATACAGCCTCTCGGCTTACATCGCTTTCATTCATGGCCGAGATGTGAGAACCGTCCCAGAATGACCACGAGTCCCACCATTCTTCCGTCCCCACGGTTCCGACGCTTTCGCGTGGAAAGGCGGACGGTGACCATGTCTGGCATTCTGTCAGCACTGAGATGGAAAGCTCACCCTCCTCAGTCCTGTTTGCCAAGCCAGTGTCCCTTTCTCTTGAATCAGAAAATGAAAAAACCGGCCGCGGCATGCCCTTCAGGCGAGCAAGTTGAAACAAGTCTGCCAGCTCTGCGAAATCATCACGAGACATGCGCTGAGAGTTTGTTCCCACGTTGGAGGTCAAAACATGGCTGAACATGGCTTTCACCGACTCAAACATGCTGTACCATTCCTCACCAATTTTCCACAGTTTGCGAATCCTCTGGAGGTCATCACCGCTCTCCAGAGCTCTGTTGACTGCCTTTTCAGACACGGTTTGACCCACAAACAGCGGAAAGGCAACAGCGTGCTGGTTCATAAAGGCGGCAGAGAAGGCACAGAGACCTGTGAAGGGGGTGTGGAGTGGTGCATTAGCGTTTCGCAGGTCCCGCATCAGATCGGAGATCTGGGCCGCTGCACGAAACGTATCATCGCAGTGACTCTGCCAGAAGCCCTCTGGTGCAGTCTCCTTGAGAAATGGGGGGTCAATAGGTCCGCGGAATTGTGTCTGGCCGATGGGTAGAAACGGAAGATACTCCCGTGACAGGTATAAAAGACTATATCCATTTGGTCAGCAATATTTGGCATCGCTCTCCTCTTGCATGTCACTCACCTGATGTAGTAGATGAGGTTTATAAACCCGAACATCTCACCGTGGCCAAGATGGGCATGGGCGGAAACGGCTACATCGGGATACTTTATTCGTGTATCCTGGGAGTCTCTCCACAGCATCAAATCCTTCATCATACGGGCCCAGGGCGATCCCTCTCGCCACGGAGAGTTATGAGGCTCAGTCATACCAGGAAGTCGGCGCCCACCACGGGCGGCCCAGCCATGGATCCGTGACCAGATATCGAGTCCCTGGACAACGATGCGGAAGTATTGGCTGATTCCTAAGCGAGCCTGACTGTTACTGCTACTGCTGTTGATGCTCATTGCGTCCGAACACGGCGCTTCTTGAACCAACGGGTGACCAAAGACAAACTCTTCCTCCGATGCGGGAAGGGGAATATCCATCTCATCGAGCCTGAACATCGATGGCCGATGCCTCCCACAGCTCAGAAGTTTGTCCAGCGCGAAGCAACTCCATACGATCCTGCTGTCTTCCCCCGTCAAGGCGCCACTTCCGCTGTCACCATTCACCAGAGCGGTGATTGGAACTGCGCCGTAGACCATACGGAACGCGATGCCAGCATACATCCATGCGTTGAAGCCTTCCCCCTCACCCCAATCGTGCAGCGCCATGACCAAGTATGTCTGGATGAGGTGAGTGGCTGCAGACGGCGGCGGTGCGTTGGTGATGCGCCGCTGCAGTTCACCGGCCACGTGGGCTGCACAATCTCGGGGGGATGGGGCTGTTGCTGTTCCTGTTGCTGCTGCTGCTGCCGCCGCCTCTGCCGTATTGGCGCTGCTCATGTATCGCGACGAAACGGCATAGATTGCGAGGAGGCGGAGCTTCTGGACGGGGTTGGGCGATGATTGCGCCCGGTCATAGTCGTTGGGGTGGATAAGGCTGAACTCTGAGAACTTGGACTTGAAGACGGACAAGGCTTCTATGAAACGGTGGCCAGGGATCCTGTTGAACAGGACTCTCGTGCCATGGCCGTTGGGAGCCACTGGCTGTACAGCCTTATCTTTGTCTTGGTTGCCTGCATCAACGTCATGCATGCTGTTTCTGCTTCGTTTTGAAGCCCTCGAATCATTACTGCCAGCATCCTCGGAGCCCCGCTTCTTGACTTGAACCTGACGGCCGGAACTCAATAGCGGGCCGCTCAACACGCACGATTCGGTCTTCCCACTTTTGAGACAGCCTGCGCAAGGAGCCTGTCCACTATGGTTGCACTTGACTTTTGCCTTTCTATATAATATGTTTGCCAGAAAGGGTCAGCATGTCACAGAACTTCACTGGCGAAGAAAGATTACTTGTATTTAAATAAGAAAATAACATGGAAAATATCATGCTTTACTGCGTACCGGCAACTATAATAACCATCAGTATTGTATTCCCCAACTCTTTGCGTGTCCTGTATGAGTGAGTGAGTGGGTGGGTGGGTGGGGGGGCGCCGGAAGTGCATGGGGAAATGAGCAGGGCTGCAGCATCAAATGCCGAGTGTGACTTTACCGTTCACAAGCTATAGCAATACGCATATTTTCTCAAATAGGCTCGAGCGAGTAATGGGGTTGATTCTCCAGACAGACTGGGCTGCATGGGGTTGCGGTTGCCTAGAATCTTTTTGGTGGAGTGAAGGGGGGATGGATGTGTATGGTCGGAACTGAGGATTTCGGGAATGTTGGGGTTCGGGAATGATTTGGGGAAGGGGGGGCTGGGCTGGAATTCGACATTCCCGAGGGGCACTCGGGTATAAATGAAAGTATCAGCTTAGAGGAGTAAATATTGCTGTAAGTCGTCGCTAATCAGTTAACCAGTGGTGGCTGCTTATTCTGAAATCTTGTCGCACAAGTCGCACTAGGGAAAATAAGCTACTGGTACCACCAGGTTACCGGGAGATGAGGTGAGTGTGTTGGGCAGATTGGAAGCAAATGCTCTAATATGATGCTGTATGGTAAGTATATGGCAAGTATATGGCAAGTATATGGTAAGTATATGGTAAGTATACAACATGTGTACCTGTATGCGTTATTCGAGGGTCATTCAAGATTGAGCAGTATTACCCTAAATGGTAGATTAAACTCTTGGATTGTTTTACACAACAAGACCAACATGTCGGAAGATGCCGAGCGATGTTTCCCAATGGCGTCACAGATGCATGCATGGCAGGCTTTCGCGGCTGACGGGTTGCAGGGCTGAAAAAGACACAACCACTCGTTTGCTATTTGACAGACTGTGAAATATCAATATCCTATGGTGTATGGGACGTAATATGAATTGTTGCCAACAATCAACGGCTGCAAATCTGTCAATTCTATTACCTCTTTTTATTGACTATACTTTGTTGAATCCCTTGTTCATTACACAAAGCTGCTACATTTGTGCGCGTCTAATCTCAAATACCCGTGTTTATGACGCAGTCTAGTTTGTGACATGGAGGTTACCATATATAATAGTCTGTTGGTGTGGAAGAACACATGTTGGTGCAGTACCTAGACATGTAGGTGTGGCATTTTGTATTTGTTCTAATAAGTAGTTGGTAAAAACCTCAGTTTTCTGAGGCAGGAGAGTAAATATCGTCAATTCAAATCTTCCCCTCCTCCAAATGATGAAATATATTTTCCGCTTATTTAGCAGTTAAATTAGAATATTTAATAATAGATTCTGGAATGATCAGTTGATCCCACTCTTCAGTTTCTTCTTATCATGGCTGTGGTCTGTCTTTCTCATCTTCCTGCGCGCCTTTGACCACCGGGTGTCCATACTCACTTGACTCGCTCCGGTGGTGGTTGAGATGTATCATTTTCCCTCCATTAAAAATCAGGATTCAAGACGTCCGGCCACTTTTCACTTTCCGCATTCAAGTCTATGTGTATTTGGGGGCAATCATGATATTGAAGTTCATCATTTTGGAGAATACAAGAGAGAATATGACCTCATGCCACCGATGAGACCTAGCATCATGCCGGTCACGATCGGCGTGGCTGGATTAATAACCATTCCCTTTGTGACTTCTTGCAGATTGTAATTGGATGAAGCGCTTGACTAATAGATCTTCTGTCATTCAAGGCTAGGATCGTACTAGTGGACCAACATTGTCAGCAACGGCATATGCCGAGGAGTCCTTGCCTCATGGCCCACCAGGTGCCACATATATTCCAATTCTTTAGTAAATGAGCGCATCTTACATGTGATCTTCGGCCCTTTTATCTGCATTCTTAAAGTCTTAAAACATGCTCAGGGACAAGAGCGTGAGTTTGTTGATTGCGGTCCTTCATGCATCGACTAGGGTACATCAACCTTGCCATCGGGCTTGAGGTATTACGAAAGGTCTTTGGATATCAGGCATCGTTGGATTGAATTGAATGGGATTCTAAGAATGTCATGGACGAGAACCGGACATACTTGTTACTGAGTTGCTCCTGGTTCTCACTTCTCGACGTCATCTGATGTTGGCATATGGCTATTTGAAGCCAAGGCTATCTATCTCAAAGGTTAAACCCACAATTATAATTCTCATCAAGAATATCGAATATTTCCAAATGCTTCATATAATATCTCGGTTATGATTATTTCAAACTTTTTGGCATTCACACCTTGACTTGTGTAGTATTTACATCTTCACTCTCAAGGCTTGGCATTGACAAATCATCCGTGCAAGCCACCATCTGTTCTTCGCGATCCACCAACAGTCGTGCCAAATGGACATTAAATTGTCATTCTCAGATATTTGTTGTCTATTCAAAAGTAATGGAATCATTTCATGCTAACGCGCCTTTATAATAACAAACGTCTTTTACAATTCGCCGCCACCAGCACCACAACCCCGTATCACAATTCAGCCACCACTAATATCAATCAGCCATCTGTGCACGGTTTTCCAAACGTGAATGTTTGTGAAAAATCCCACTACAGCCAGGGCCATTCGCTCACTGATACCTTACAAATATATTAAAGAATGAAGAAAGAACCCCCTAACCCTGGATCTCCGAGCAAGACCGAACCCGAAATAAGAGCAGCGCGCGTGCAGGTGGGGTCAGCCCCCAAGTTCTTCATCGGCATGTCGGTTTGTTGAAGGTCCGTTAATCTTAAAAGAAAAGAGGCTACATATTGTAGAGCCAGGTGTGTGTGGCGATCGGTTATTCACGCTTTTGACTTTCTTCCCGCTTTGACGCAGCAAGGGCGTTAATCTTCAACAAGTGGGAAACAATAGGCTTATAAATGGGAAAAGCTGAAAGCTGAAGCTGAACGCCCCCTTACAGCTATGTGTGTGTGTGTGAAGAGGGGTTGCTGCTATAATAATTAACCATACTATTTGTTTTTTAGAGAGTTCACACTCATACTAAACCATCTCATCCCATCTCAGCCTCACATAGCTTGCTCTCACTCATACGTTTACAACTCCAACCCCCAACAACATCAACACCAAAACAAAAGCATTCACAAAATCCCTCCATAATGGCCGCCCACACCTATTCACCTGAACAAGTCGACCGTTGGCTCCATCACATTAACCACCCAACTCCATCTTCCTCTACTCTCCGCTCCAATGGCCTCTCATTACAGCTACTCGCTCACTTGCAGACCCTGCACATCGCCCGCGTGCCGTTTGAGACATCGGCGCTGCACTACTCGGTCCACCGCACGCTGTCCCTCGACCCAGATGACCTATTCCACAAGATTGTCGAAGATAGCCGCGGCGGGTACTGCATGGAGCTCAATGCCCTGTTTGGAGCTATGTTGCGCGGGTTGGGGTTTACGGTGCTGAATTGCGGTGCCAAAGTGAAGCCAGGGCCTGCTCCATGGCTTGGGTTGTAAGTCTTGAGATGTTTTCATATACTCGCTTCTATCTCTTCACTTAAACTCAGTCTCTTATCATAAACTACATTTTACTAACCATTCACGCCCTCTTCAGAACCCACATGGTCAACCTCGTCACCATCGCCAACACCCGCTATCTCGTCGACGTCGGCTTCGGTAGCAACGAGCCCGTCCACCCTGTCCCCCTCCAGCACAACATCGAATTCTTCAACATCCTCCCCGCCGTCGGCCGTCTCGAGTTCCGCGCTCTCGCTATAAACACCGACCCGACACAGCGTCAGTGGGTCTACTCGCTCCGATCCAAAGACGGTGCCGAATGGCTCGAGCAGTACTGCTTCACCGAGACGGAGATGTTCCCCGAGGACTACGCCGTTATGAACTACTACACCATGACTCATCCCACTAGTTTCTTCACTTATACCGTATTTGCCATGCGCGGCATTTTACTTAATGAGGGGAAAGAGAAGGACTGCATAGAAGGATCTACTGCATCAGCTGCAATCGGTGGTAAGCTCGTCATGTTTGGAAGAGAAGTTCGGCGCACAATGGCTGGAAAGGAGGCGGAAGTGCTGGAGACACTGTCTGGTGAGGAGGATAGAGTGGCTGCTCTGGAAAAGTATTTTCAAGTCAAGTTGCGAAAAGGTGAGCAGAGGGCTATTCAGGGTTTGAACAGTGAGCTGAAACAGCTTAATATGACGGGAATTTAGAGGAGGAGGAAGAGGTGAAAGAGAAACAAACCTAGATGACTATTATGATGTTGATTAATGATAGAATATCAACATGGAAACAAAATCATCAAGCTGCGCCTATTGTTATTTCAACAACCTTCCAAACCTCATCCCCTGTCTCCAACACCACATCCCCAACACCAAGCTCCCTCTCACCCGATCCCAAAAGCACTTTCGCACACGGCAACTCACAACCCTTCCCATCACCAATCTTGACCGTCCTCTTCCACCCACCATCCTCCTTCCACTCCCACCTCTCTGCCGTAATCTCATCCCCCAACCTCATAAACCCCTGACACTGCCGCCCAACCCGCACCACCATCCCCCGATGATGTCTCCCCTTTTCCATTTGCACCACCAACCCCCCCGCACCCCCTCCTGCTCCTCCGCTACCGTCCAACCCCGGCGCAGGAACCGGCTCCGGGTCCTCCCAGAGCTCCTCGTAGGCCGTGTCCCTGCCCGTAGCTGGGTTCACCATGCTTCCCGTCTCCAGCGTCGAGCCATCCGGCCGCGAGACCATGTCGCCCTCGTCCGAGGCTGCCTCTGCGTCCTTGGCTCGCGAGTCGATCCAGTGGCTCCAGCGGCCGTGAGTGACTTGCACGCCGTTGCCGTCGTCGCTGACTGAGTAGGAGGATGTCCCCGCGATGGCCCAGTCTAGTTTGTCTAGAGGTAGTGTGTCTACAAGGAGCCCCCCCTCGTAGGGGACACATACGTTAGTAAAAAGAGATATATATATATATATATATGTTTGTCGTAAGGACCTGTCCTGTGATTGAGCTTGAGGGGGTGCGACGAGTTACATCACTCACCTTCAGTAACGGCCAGCTGGCCAGCTTGGGACAGCAAGATGCGAATATCGACATATCGACGCTCCGGCGAGGTAAGCACCAGCGTTGACGTCGGTTCACTCGCCTCTGCGGGCAACCACCGGATGAATTTGCGAACAGAGATACTACCCATGATACCGATGTCCCAACAGATTTTTGTTCAATGAAAGGTGGTCTTTTTCGCTTTCTTCTTCCTCACAGTAGATGACGTAGTCTCCACAGTAACCACAATGCGTGTTCTTGTGACCTTAAAATTCCTCGATTGCTCAACCTATCAGTGGGACAGAGGATTGTTGGAAGAGAGTGAAACGAGACGAGGAATCAATAGCACGCCAAATCTCTCCCCATTACACATGAAATCGGAAAGCTGCACGCTGGGCCCGGTCCGAACGTCGGATGCGGGGGTCACCCAATCAATTGGAGAGGTGCCATCTCATGAGTGGGCTGGGGCGGTTCTATCTCAAGCCTACGTTACAAAAGCCTTCAATTGATTGTCGGGAAAAGAGTCGACGGGATGTTATCTACAAGAAATATGAACGCATACGCTGAAATTGTCTTCATCATGGTGATCGTCAGCTGTTAAAGCGAACTTGAGCAAATATCTACAAGCGGAACTGCGTGTGAAATGCACGCTGTCAAAGGCGTTTTAAAGTTCTCGTTACTTCACAGTATTCACACACCAGTGGATAAAAATCGCGTAATAATAAAAAGGGGTATATTTCTCTCGTCTCGTCTTCTTCTTCTTCCTTCATATGAAACTCATTACATGACAAAAAGAGCCGTACAAGCTCTCGCAATTGTACATTGCACATTGATTGCATATAAACCATTACTTTCTCCATCCATAAATTCAAAAAAAAAAAAAAAAAAAAATGGCGCGAAAATCAAATCCACGCTTCATTTATGAAGGTGGGGCCATGCTGGTGAAGTTAGCCAGCTGGGTGGTAACGACAAGGCCGGCGACAGTGGCAGATGTAAGGGTCGCCATGACACCTGAGATGAGAGCAGAAACGGCAAGTCGAGAAACGTCACCACCACGAGAGGGGGCCAGTTGTCCCAGAATACCGATTTGAATACCCAGAGAGCCAATGTTACCGAATCCGCAGAGAGCATAGGTAGCAATGAGCTTGGATCGAGGAGACATGACGGTGTACTCGGGGTCTTTGGTAAGAGCAAGGAAAGCATTGAACTCGTTCTGATGAATGATTAGCATTGATCAATAGCAAATTGGGTTAGAGCATCGACTTACGGTGATAATTTTCTCGGAAATCAGCTTGGCAACCTTGAGGATATCACCGTTCTCACGGGAAACACCGAGAAGGAAGGAAATGGGGTACAGGAGATAACCAAGAATGGTCTGGAGGGTCAACTTGGGGTCGTTGATGTTGAGGTAACGGCCCCACCAGGTGAGAAGGCCATTGATGAGGCCGACGGCAGCGAGAATGCAGAGCAAAGACGCAACAATGGTGGCACCAATCTTGATACCGAGCCAAGAGCCGTTGGCGAAAGCGTGCAGGGCGTTCTCGGCCTTGTGCTCGTCATCATCGGGGATGACAACGCGTCCAGCAGTAAGAGTCTCCTCCGTCTCGGGATATCGCAGCTTGGAGATGGCCAGAGAGGCAGGAATGGACATGATGCAAGATGAGACCAGGGCCTCTGCATTGAGACCAAGACCAATGTAGCCGACAAGGACGGAACCGGAGATGGTGGCGAAACCGCAGGTCATAATCTGGTGGATCTCGGCATTGGTCATGTGGGGGACAAAGGGTCGGACCAACATAGCAGACTCTCCCTGACCGATGAATGGGGTGGCAGCGGCGACAACGGCCTCAGCACCAGATGCTCCAAGAGCCCAGAAGACAAAGGTGGCGAACTTCTGAATGAACCACTGGATGAAACCAATGTAGTAGAGAACTTGGACAAGGGCGATGAAGAAGATGATGGCGGGGATGACGCCGAAGAAGAACATGGGCAGCTTGGAAACTTCCTCATTGGTCAGGAAAGCAACACCAAACTTGGCGAAACCGAGCAAATCACCAGCACGATCAGCAATGAATCGGAAAATATCATAACCAAGCTTGGTGCGCAGAACGAATAGGCCAATGATGTACTGGGCCAGCATGCCACCAATGACAGTGCGCCAATTGACGTGGGCACGGGCAGTGCTAGTCAACCAGAAGGCGAAGATGATGACAGCCAGTCCAAACAAGCTGATGGCACGGTTGGCGCGCGTGTTGTCGGCAACCTCTTCTGAGACGAAAGAACCGATGAGGATGGCGCTGATGGTGACAATGGCGCCGGCAGGAGTACGAGCCTTGGGGGGGAGGGCATCGTAGACTCGGAGGGCAGTGTTTTTCCAGACAAACTGGATGGCACCGGAGACATACTTGCTGGAAACGTGGAAGAAGAACAGACGCAAGGTGATGCAAAGCCAAACAAGGAAGGGTACAACCCAGTTCTTATCATTGCGGTGCAGAACCAGCGATGCGATCCACCAACCGGTGAAAAGCATAAAGATGAAGAGGTGAATCAAGCTGCGGTAAAGCTTGTGGCTCATGCCAAACTTGCGGCGCGATTGGCTGTCCGAGCCCGCGTGGGTGCCGATGACACCGGCCTCGGCCTTTTCGTGGTCGCTATAGTCCGGGGGAGTGCTGCCAGCAGCCTTGTCGACGCCATGGTCGCCGCTGCGCTTCTCGAGATGGCCATGGCTGTGGTCCTGGGTCGGGACCAGCGTCGGGTCGACATTTGTGCCGCGCGTGTAGACAACGTTGTCGGCAGCGGCTCGCGACGAGTGGTTATGGTGCTCGTGGTGATGTTGGTGCGAAGGCTGGAGAGCTGGGTCCGCATTGTGGGCGAGGCCGTCAGCGGCCAGTTTGTTGGTGTCGGTCATTTTGTTAGATTGCTGCTGCGTGCTGGCTGTTGGCCGTCTCTCAGGTCTCAAGCGCGCTTGTCTACACGTTCGCGGGCCTTGAATTGGTTGAACCACAGCGTGGCCGAGGAGCAGAGGAGCAGGGGGAAGAGGTGTTCTTGTACTGCAAGAGGAGGAGGAAAAAGAAGAAGAAGAGGAGGAGAGTGAGGGAAGACACAACACGACACGACACGACAATGCGAGTGAAGGAAGGAATGGAACGCTGCACCTGCCGACCTTTTGTACCCGCGCTGACGGCGACGCCGTCGCCAACAGGAGAGCCGACTGAGGGCCGGCTGAGGGCGAACAAAGTGCCAAACCGGCCCCAAAAAGGTGCCAAAAAGGGTGCCAGAACGTGTGGAGAAGCGGCCAAAGGCGCTTTCCCTCCCGAAAGAGGCAGCGCAGCTCCGGGGCTGCTGGCCATACACCGCAGTCGAGCAGCCATGCATGTCATGGGTGGTGGCCAAGAGCTCCATGGCTGGAGCCAGGGTTGGCGACGCAGCTTGTGGGGAGGACCACCGCTGTGGAGGGCCGCTGTAGCTGTGGAGAGCACGCTGTGGGGAGGGGGGGGGGAGCTTGCAAGTCGTCCAGTTTGTGCCCACGCTACGGCCAACGCCACTATTAACGCTCGGCGCCAAGGCCGCTGGGCACACAATATCGGCACGCTAGCAGGTCCTGCACTGGGCCTTGCTTAGCAGCTACAGGCATTGACTAGTTGCTGTTAGTGGACGGGGATGAAATGGGCCTTTAGTGAATGGATGAATGGAGGGATCATGGTCCACGGTCCATGGAAGCCCATCCCACATGGATGGATGGGTATGGATAACCCTATCTGTACGAGTACCTCGATTATTTTTTACCAATCAGTCAAAGTGTCTCTCTGTCTCTCTCTTTGAAGCCTCTCTCCCTCATCGGGTGCTGCTGACAAGCCACGCGAGATACTTCCATACCTGCGAATGCCGGCAAGCCCCAAGACAATCTGATACAGCATAACCCTCCCTCGGCTCCGTCCGAACTTTCTCTCTCACCTGCGTCTCTCTCTACCCACCGCCTCGCACAGCGCCGGCGTATGGTGCCGTATCGCATGTATCCAGCCAGGTAAATGACAGCTGCTTATCATCACGACTGCATCGACAGGTCCCCCGGACTGTCCTCGTACCCTCCGTAGATTATGCCCCTAGCTGACTTGTCCCCCTCCATCTCCATCCCTCCCCTCAGTTTTCCCCCATACAAAAGCACATGCTCATGCGCGGGTTGGCGGGCCAGGGAACCTAGAATGGACTAACAACCCCAAGCTCCATCCAATGCCTTTGAATTGTTCAACTTATCGTCTCGCACACTTCTCATTCGTGTGCTGAGCAGGGGTGTGCTGTTGGTAATTAGGCGCGGGGAGGGGGGTAGGGGTGTGGTAACGAAAGACCCTTTTTTTTTCCTCCTTCTCTCCGTTTTTTCGCCTTCAGCCGTGGTACTTTTGTCCCTGGTTCAAGACCACCCTCCATACCCAGCATGTACTCCGCATAGCTACCGCTACAGATAGGTAGGCGTCGGTGACCGAAGCAGAAAAGGGACAAGACAAGATGGAGGTGGAGGACGTGTTGGCAGGCCTATCTAGAATTTTCAACTAGTAGATGCCGTACTTGGTACGAGTTTGCTCGCATTCGCATGTGTCTGTGGTTATCCATCAGACTGTCAGACTCAACCCGCGCCGTCGATTCAGATGGGTGGTGTCGGATGACTGAGTTGCTTTACAGAGCAGCCGTCTATAGTGAAAGGCAAGTAACTATATTCAATATGCCTGAGATAGGTAGGTGTGCCACTCGCATTGACGACTATCTCAGGGTACCCGTCACGATTTGGAGAGCGACACGGCAGAGTCCAGGTGAGGAATGTACCTGCAGGTCCACAGGTATCACTGCGGCGTAAGGTAGTATCATCAACCAGATTCCGTACTGGGCATCTATCTACAGATAACCAGCTGGTGGAGTGAGTAGCAGGGAGCGTCGTTTTTTTCTTTTTCTTTCAATCCCTGGGTGCCGCGTGCCGGATAGCAACAATGCGTTGCCTGCGTGGATTTGTTGTTCTGGCAATCTACACCATGCGGGTCAGTACCTATACCTTAGTACTTTGTTCAATCTTGAGTTGGTTGAGTCGTCTCGCAACTGCCAATAACCAGCCAGACGGGCTTGTGAAAAGATCCAGTATCATCCGGCGCCTTCGCTCAACCATGTCAGCCAAATGCCAGGCCATAGCCGTTTGACTCCAGCATACCTATCTGTGGCGTCCATCTGGGCGTCGAATGCTCCACAGGCCGAGTTCCAAGTCTAATAATCCATCACCAGCTTGCCTGCATCCGGATACAGGTGTGTAATTGGTACAGATTAATGGTAATTCCAGGCCTCAAAGTGGCCCGAAGTGCTCCACACCTCCCCCCGTCGTCTCCCCTCACCTTGGGTTCTGTGCCAGTCTCGTCTTGGATTTGCCCGCTCTCGACTGGCAAAGAACAGCGCATAGAGAGATTGGACTCTCCATTGCTCTATTTGCCGTGGATACAGGCCGTGGCTTTGTCATTTACTACAGCCACAGTCCTAGCAAGTGTAATGAACTACCTATACGCAAGCGTTCTCATCGGTTTCCATTTTTTAACTTTATTTTTCTTTAGCCCATCTCATCTTTAATGCCACCAAAATCCACACCCTCGTCCACATGCACACACACCTGCCAGTCCCCCCGGTCCGCGGCTCCAAATGGCGGGCTGTCGCTCACCCCTCGCACCCACCACCATCACACCCTCATCCACACCCCAGCCTGATCGCCCTGGCCACACAGTGCTCGAGACCGCTTCTGGAAGGCTTATGGAATTGGAGTGCAGTTGGTCACAGCTGCTGCATCCAGGGCGCTTTCCTGTCATTGGTCGTGAAGCAAACCCATAATGCTTGGGGGCCTTCTTCCTCGGGGAAATAAAGCCATTGTTGGTGATCCTGTCCGATACGCACAGGTTCATAGATCAGTACATACCTCCGCTTCCTCCGGTGCAGAGAAGCAGATATGGCTCGTGACACTGATAACGAGTGAGAACACACCAAAGACCACTCAACCCCATTCCGGCAACAACTCGTAATTGATTGTCTTTCCTCCTATTAGGGATAGGTGATGGGGCCGGGCTCCCATCAAATTTGCCAATAGCGCGATGCATTTATTATCGTGAATGGATCATAATGTCAGACGGACGAGCTGGACGCATCGTAAATGACAGGGACCTGATAAGGTACTGGGTGTTAGGCCCCTCTGTATTGGTGTACCGTGCTGTCCTAATGTACCGCTGTTACAGGCACTGGCACACCCTCTAGCTGGTGAATTACTCCGTTGATGTGCAGCCGACAAGCCTGATTTGGTACTGGGCCACTGGGAGTGCCTGCCGTCCCCTCGCAACGGGCTGTCGGCAGCCACAACGCAGCCTAAATATGGCAGGTTCAATGCACTGAGGTTACCTGCAGCAACATCTTGCAGGTTCTTCCCGGAACTCTCCATTCTTCATGCTCACTCACCACTCAGGCCTGTCGAATCCCTTCACTGTAGAAGAATGTTCACCATCAAGTCCATTGTTCGGATCAAACACCCGCGGAACCATCGCCAACAATCGCATCGAGAACCTCACCAACAACCTCACCGCAACCTCCAGCCCAAAGCGCCTCCTCGCCACGGGGCTTCACGGTCCCAATGGCCTGGCTCCGCCAGCCACACTCGCTCGCTCGTCGGTCGGCTCCGATGCAAGCCATCAACCCCAAAGTTCCCCCTGGGGAAGTTGGGCTGATGTTGGTTGCGGTTGGCTGCTGAAGTTTGTTCGCCTTCCTTCCATCCTAGGACTCTTTTGGGCAGGGGCGTGGCCAAGCATTTATCATGGCTTTCTGTTTGCCAGCGCCATGCGTGGCGTGCAGCCCTCCACAACCGCAACTCGCGAGCTGTGGCAGCAACCGCTTGTCGGTGCAGCGTCACATCCGTTGCAAGCACTATACGTTCTAAATAACAACCGCTCATCAATCAGTTGTCTCTTATTCTAAGGAAAGTTGACGATAGGCGATGTGTGGGTAGCCGCTGATTACTAGCCACTGTCAAGAGGCTCGGGCTGTGTGTGTGTGTGGTTGTTGGTAACAAGCTGCGTGTTGGCGGAAAATTCCAGGTACCTCATTCAGCTTGAATGTGGCCGAGGCTCCCGTGCGGCGCCTAGCCTCGGATTGGAAAGACTCTTCCGTGCTTGTTAACACGGGCTGCCTGCCTGCCTACAACTCGCCCAGGCTGGTCCCGTGAAAGGGACAGCCGCGAATAGTCATCTTAGTAGGACAAATGGCACACACATGATTCCCTCCCGTCTTGGTTCCGACATGGGGCCACCACCGGCTGCGACGCTGTTATTCAGATTCGGCAACCACGCCGGCCACCTCGGTCTGTCAAACACGCCGTGACAGCATTCGAGGTTGTCCTGATGCGTGTTGTTTCCCCATTATATTCGCGCTTTACTACGCTCCATATCTGTCCCGTATCGTTGCACCCGGCGGGCGGGACAAATTGCCCTCCGACATTCCGGTCAGTACGCCTTTCATGTCTTTCATGTCTTGCTAGGGAGCGCTCTGTTCAGATGCTCAAACAAGTCGCCATGCTATGATCCCCTAAGCTGTCACTATAGCTCCGCTATGAGCCTCTAGCGTTGTCTAGGTACGATGTTAAAATATCAGGACGCTTCACGAAGGTCCCCCCCCCCACACTTACGGTGCCACCCATATCGGCTTCACGGAATGTCACTCCGTTTATTGCCGTTATCGACTTCGACATCACGTACGACGAAACCAGCAACTTCAGCGGCATCGTAAAATTGCCAGTCTATTGTTGTTCTGACTAGTCGCTGTTTTTTGAATATGTCTATAGCTGGGCATTGGCTGAAAGAGAAACTTTGGATTGCGTTATTTGGTCAGAAGAGTCGTCAAAATACGTCGTCATTGGGTGACTTGTCCGCGCCATGTAGTACTCTTTGTGGCTCTGCTCTTCTTCTGCTGGGACGAAAATGCACTCGGGATGTTGCATAATCTGCCAATGCGTCGTCATTTTTTTCTCATTTTAGGCTCTGCACTACAATGAGTGGATTTGATACAATCGGTCTGTCAGGGGGGCCGCTGGCAGCTTTGAAATGCAAATTCTGCCAAGCGCTGCCGGCACTCAGATGGCTGGGCTGGTAATCTGTCTGCAAACAAACACCAGCCTGTCTGTCTGTCTGTCTGTGCCTGTAATGGTAGCATTTAGCTACGGCAAGTCCGTAAAGAACGCAAGCTCTTACATGGCCCCGCCCATGCCATGCCGAGTCAAGCCGCAGCGCAAGACAAAAAAGACTGCAGTACGGACCACAATATGCAAACCTTACCCATAGTTATTCGGGTGAGAAATATTCTAGCCTCACAACCAAAGCCCCAAATTGTCGCATGTCTTGGGGAAAAGCAAATCCATCTGTAGCACTGGATGTTTGTCACCTACAGGAACAGGAAAAAAGAAAAAGAAAGTTTCTCATGCACTGCTAGCTCAGACGACCGATGTCCCCAACCCAGCTCTCGCCCTATGGACCGCAAGATGCCTAGGTTTCTTGGCTATTGTTCCCTCGGATTCAGACCGCCGACTTCCAGCCACTTGGAGGGTTGAGCTTCCCGGAATAATGTGTGATACTGGGGATTTTTTTTGTATAGACTCGATCTTTGCCGATCCACAGCCGTTTTCTTGCTTGGCTGACGGTGACATTTGATTGTGCAACGGCCAGTCTTGGCGCATCGAGCCTCTATAGTTCTCGTCGCTTGCTTAGGGCAGCCATCATTCGGAGACCCAACCGCTTTTACTTTAGAGCCCGGCGCATGGCGTTCGTTGGCTGCACTGGACGAATTTTTCTTAACGTAATAGCATCTCTGCAGGTGCTGTGAAGTCGCAGCTACTCTTGCCACTGGTTCTTTTTCGACTCTAGGATTTTCAGCTTCGTCGTCAGTGTTTGCTTTGCAAGTACGAAATGCTGTGCCTGCAATGTATAACTATGGGATAACCCTTTCCGCACACACCCCAACACACACACGAGCGCAGCGGTCGTTCTGCCTCCCGCCCATCCGCTGCTCTTCCTGAATCCAAGCCATGTGGGTGATTGTAAATTCCTACTCGTAAACTCATTAGCGAGCGAAGCTCCGCTTACCCTCCCCCCCCCCGGCAATGCCGTTTTCTTTGCAGACATACTGATCTCCACTCCGGGCCCCGCCGCCCGTGGTTCAGCTTGAGGACAACCAGCCTGGGGATGTTTGTGTGCAGTCAAGAGATGCCCATCGGCATTGGCCGAACTCTCATAAACTTCTGTGCGTTTGGATGGTTAATTTTCTGGGGTTTGCCCACACTTTCCCTTTTCCTCCGCTGGGGATTCACTGCTAGGTATCAAATTGCGGAGGGGAGTTCCTTGCGAGGTCAATCTTAATATGAGGCACGCACAGACAAGATTGCCCGATGAGATTATCCTTGGGTGTTGATATTGAATGACTCTTCTTGTTGTTGAGAAAATGGGTGTTATGCGCAATTACCGTGTACGTAGGCAGTGGGAAACACGTTCCAGCTTCGTGCGGCCAGATGCTGCGCCTACTGTATCTAGGCTTGCTGGTAATTATAAGGCGTCTGTTCCTGCAGTAGAGGCCTTTGTGATGTGAATATTCATCACTAACTTTTCCTCCAATTATAAGATTCAGCACCGATAAAGTCTCAGCCATGATTCTCTTCTAGGCAAACAACAGTAGCACACATACATCCATCCCCCAGTACAGCCTCACTTACACACCCACACACAGCTTCTTTACCCCAGACTCAACAAACATGCAACTCTCCACTTCGCGTATTGGCGTCGATTTCCAGCTGGCTCCAGTTTCCCCAGTTCCCCATGGGACAACAAAACCCCAAACTCTTTGTTCTCTTTTGTTCTCCTCTTTGCCCCCCCAGTCATCTCCAGATCCCACGCACACACTGCACCCTGCACCCCCACAAACCACGTTTCTGCGGGGCAAAGGTTTTTCGGTGCTCGGCACCCGCCGCCTTTTCTTCCCAACAATGGAGGAGTAGCTGTGCTTGACACTACGCCAATCCATCCACCCCCCCTGTATCTTTGCCAGCGAGGTTCAAAAAAAATCAATAGGTTATAAGTGAGGCTGAAGTTTCATGGCCTCTTAGATTCTGGTGGTTCGTGGCGCTAATAAATGGATCTCGGATAGAGTACTTCCTGACTCGGCCACTAATACCCCCCCCCCTTCAATCCAAGCCACAAAGGCTGCTCGAATGGCCCTCCTTTCACAGGGCTGCCTGCCGAATTAACTCTATTTTTTTCCTTTTCCGTACGAACTCCTAACTTTCCGTTATATTCCTCCCTTCATCCACTAGCTCCCGCTGCATTGACTTTTTCCTTTTTCCTTTTGACGTTCTGACAATCCAGACAAAATCACCCCCTTTCCCCCCTCGGCATCGTGTCCCGCCGCACCGGTACGCGGCCCCCGTACAAACGACGCCATCGCTTCCGAACACCTGGTCCGATCTATTCTTCCCTGACAAGCTACAGCCCTCCGTATTCGCTCAGCTCTTTCTCTTATCTTTACCATAATGGCGCCTTAACTGGGATTGCTTAGAAACCCTCCGCGCAAGATCCGTTGTCTACCGCGGATCCCACGGAACATGATATATTCGTAGTCACGCGGTCATTGCGGTAGACAAGGTCAAAAAGTAGACAGAATATAATGATATAAAAAGTGCAGAAACAAAACAACATCGGATCGGTCGGAGCCCTCCGACTCTCCTATTCGTCAAAACTCTCATTCACACTTCACACTTCACACTTCGCCAACCACGAAACTGAAGCTGTCAGTGCGATATTCAGCCCCCCCCCCCCCCCGAGACAATAGGCCCACTGCAACACCAGTCACCACGGAGGCTAGCTCGTCTGGGAATTGCCAAACTGGGTTTTTTGGAGTGAAGTCCTACGTTTGGATATTTTACTTCCTGATTTGAAAGCTTCTAGCTGATATGAAAGTGCTAGCCTTCAGAGAGCTACGATGTTTGAGGAGGATTCACCTTTTTCAGCTTAAAAGATCGGCTTCAGTAAAAGGCCCTCGATTGCGAAGTGGCTATCGATACGGTCACAAGGTATGTGATCCACGAAGAATGATGAAAAAATATTATTGCGTTCAGATATGGCCAATAGAATGGGATAAACTCCATCGAAAAAGACAATGTAGAAAACGTACAACGCAACAATATCGATACAATCCGCCGGATGCCTATGATTTACCCTTCTTATCTTACTTCTCATCGTTCTGCTTGTCATCACCCTGCTTGTCTTTGCTTTGCTTCTCTTCGCCTTGCTTATCATCGCCCTTCTTCTTCTCGCTTTGCTTGTCTTTGTTTTGTTTCTCTCCTTGCTTCTCTTCGCCCTGCTTCTTCTCGCCTTGCTCATCTTCAGAGTCTTCACTAGAGTCTTCATCAGAGCCGTTGCTATTCTTGTCATCTTCTTCCCCGCCATCGTCCGCCTGGGGTTTCTTTTCCTCGTCGTTACTAGGATCCTGTTCATCCTTGCTCTCCTTCTGCGCTTCAGATTCATTCTTCTGCCCACTGCTCGAACTCTTCTCATCTTTGCCCTGCTTCTTCTTGTCCTGATCTTGACTCTCATCTTCCTTTGTTTTTTTATCTCCATCCTTCTTCTTGTTCGCCTTCTTGCTCTTCCCCTTCTTTGCCTCGGCTTCTGCTTTGGCTGCCTCCTCTTCCTTCTGCTTCTTAATCTCTTCAGCTTCTATTTTGGCCCAGTTTGTGACATTATCAGCAATGCCAGGCTTAGACATTCTTTCCCCAAGGCCCTGTGATGACAGCCTTCCTTGCTGTCCAATCTCGGCTCGGCCGACGAGGGATATGAAAATGGCGAGGCCAACCATGGCGGTTAAGAGGAAACGGTATTGGGCATACCATTCCGGGGCCCATCCACGTGTTGTAGCTCTCGCATCAGCAAAATACAGCCCCACGAATGCCATGAATTGGGTCGTTAGTGCGTACTCGATGGGCATGTAGAGCGTCGGCCATGCAATCACGGAGGCTGCAAGTCCCATGCCGTAGCGGAATCGGGTGCGCTCGCGTAGTGGCTTCTTCTCGGCATATTCGAGGCCCTACAAGATAAGTGTTAGCTAAATCTCAATGTGCAAGCCAAAAAAAAAATGAATTAGCCTTACCCAATGGATAGCACCAAGAAAGGAGATGATAACTGCTCCATATCCAAGCTGAAGAGGTTCAATTATACCTAGCAAGTACTTGGCCGTCTCATGATTTACAAAAACCATATCATAGAATGAGTTCCCAGTGGGTAATTGCTTCGTGAGGTCCCAAGCTAAGAAAACGGTCGATACTGATGTGGCAAGGTAAGGGACTGTCCCAAACAAGCCCAGAATATGTGATTCACGGGGCACCCTATCCAGGCGAAATGTGTCTTTTACGATTTCCTGCGATAGTTAGCCTGTGTGGGTCCCTTCATTGATCATTCATTCTACCTACAATGTCATGTTTAAGCCCTCCACTCAAGTTCTCGCTGCTTCCTACAGAAGATCTTGAAGATTCAAGCCGAATCGAATTGGAATCACCGGTCGAGCCTTCGCCCGTGTTTGCTTTGAGCTTGCTCTGGTTAGTACTCACTTCGTCTTGACCGATCGATCGCTTGAATGGTGGTGTCGAATCCGACTTGCTTGAGTAATAAGCGGCAGAGAATGGTGGAGCTCCTTTAGCTAGATATGAGGATTGCGCTGTGAAGAGAACATTGCTGGGACGGTTCTGTCGCTGAAGAGCGAATAAAAAGGATCGGGGCACAGAGCGAGAAAGGACGCGCGAAGCTTGAAACATGATGCCTTGAGCTGTGTCGACGATGAATGATGGTACTCAGAATTAGCTTTGTCAATGGCAATGAGTTAACAAGCCGATGTCAATTGCGTTGGTAGAGCGCTTGCACAACATAAGCTTGTGCAGAGGTTCAAATACGACAGCTGTACAGAGTCAGAAGCCCTCTGAAAAGGGAAACATTGAACGTGTGTTGCGGGGAGCTATTCAAAGAGATCAACATAGACGAATGGTGTAGCATGAGGAATACTCTGTACAATGCCGTCACATAGTAGGTCAATTCACTTGAAGGAGAATGAGTAACACTGTACAAATTAGATGGCCAATGTTAGCTCGAGCAGAGAGAAAAGCCGGAAGCATTGCCCCGTTGACGGGCTACTATTTATCAAGCAGCAGTGACGCAACTATTGTTATGACGATATAAATGCGAAACGGGGGATCGAAGATCTAAAAGTGGTGACGTAATTGCCAAGTTTGGAACAACGAGTAGAAGTTGCAGAGTCGTTGCGCCACCATCAATAAAGAACCTGGGGAAACTGTCTGTTTCTTGATTTTGCGCCTAGCCTAGCCTGGACGATGGACTTTGGGGACGCGAGAGTGTATTCTTGGAAACACTATTGTCGCATCATTATGGGAGCAGCTGGTTGTGGTACAATATGCCCACTGTTTTCCCCTCATAACCAGCCTACCATAATCTACTGTGTAGACTTTGGAAGTCATTTGAAACAAATATCTCGAATACCGTATCTAGTAGATACCATGTCTCTTTACCCTGATCAAAACGCAATCTGTCTACATTGTTTACAGCTCTGATTTGGGTGATGCGGACAATTCATTTCCTGCTTCGAATCCAAGTGCTAGGGTAGGCAGACATCTCTCAGGCATGGATACGCCCACCCAATATATTTAGTTAGTCGCCTTCTATAATTGGAGACTCACAGGCAGTGGCCGCTAGGACCTGCTTTCTGTTATTGCTACGGGGGGATCACATGACACCCCCACCATAATTAACGAGGCTTGTAACGGCCGTGAGAATCTCGGTTAACAGCAAGCCTTGGTAAGCAGTGCGGCCGAAGAAGAAGAGAAGCTGCCCTGCTTTGACGGTTTTGTTGTGCGTGGGGCTCGACACACGTCATACTATCGACCAAGGTGCCTGATCAGGCCTTGGACCTTAGCTGGCCTGCTCGCTGCATGGTGACCCCCTCGAATTGCCAGACATCAACCATGCCCAATAGCATGATCGAACATGCAGTCATTCCCTGACTGACTTTGCCATCCTTCTACTGTTTCACAGCCGCCATCTGCTGCACCTTTCCGCGCCAAGTAAGACACAGACGGACACCTTCCTCACCTTGAAAGCGGCAAGTCGACAAGCCCGACTCTAACCATTCTATACGACCTCAGACTACTTCATACGACTTGATCCTACGGCCTACCACTTATCCTAAACACAAAGAGGCCACCCTCGAGCACCTTCTCCGTCGAATCTTTTCCCCTCTTACGACCAGGTGGCGTTTCTCCCCATAGCTACAGCCGAACAGCAACGACAATACCCAGCGCAATCATCACGGGGCGTTGGCGACAGACGATAGACATTGCGCTACCAGAATCTGCACTTACCAATGTCGCCCCGGTAGACCTTGAATCACCCAACCGAACCATTGTTCCCCTTGCCCGGGTTACGGCACCACCAACTCCAAAATGTTGGAAGGACTCGCCGCCGGTCTGCTCAACCGCTTCCTGGGCATGTACGTGAAGAATTTCGATCCTACACAGCTCAAGGTCGGTATATGGTCTGGCGATGTCAAACTTCGCAACCTCGAGCTTCGTCGTGAAGCGCTCGACCAGCTCAAGCTCCCCATCAATGTAATGGAGGGCCACCTCGGCGAACTTACCCTTGTTATTCCTTGGTCCAATATCCGCGGCGCTCCGGTCAAAGTCTTTGTCGAAGACGTCTACCTGCTGGCCAGTCCTAAAGAAGAGGCTGAATATGATGAAGATGAGGAAGAGCGCAGGAAACACCGACTCAAGATGGAGAGGCTGGACAATGCCGAACTTCTTAAAGAGAGGAACAAGGAAGGCATGAGTCAAGAGGAACAGAAGAAGAGCCAGAGCTTCACAGAAAGTCTCGCCACCAAGATTGCCGACAATGTACAAATCACCGTCAAGAACATTCACATTCGTTACGAGGACTCCATATCTGCTCCAGGCCATCCATTTGCGCTCGGAGTTACATTGGAAGAGTTCAGTGCCGTCAGCACAAATGGTCAGTGGAAACCTACATTTATCCAGGACTCATCTGCTGTCACACACAAACTGGCTACGCTCGGCGCGTTAGCAGTATACTGGAATACTGATGCGGAACTGTTCGGCACGGGGCGGGAGGCCACGAGTCCATCACTAGAAACATTACCGCATGAAGAATTAGTTCAGAAGTTCAGGAAAATGGTTGGCAAAGCGGAGGCATCTACTTCTAATCACCAATACATCTTGAAACCAGTCAACGGCCAGGCTAAAATTGAACTTGACAAATCTGGAGATATCAAAGTGCCAAAATTCAAAGCAACATTGATGTTCGAAGAAATTGGCCTTGTTTTGGATGACGATCAATACCGAGACGCCCTAATGATGGTAGATCTCTTCCATTACTTTATCCGGCATCAAGAGTATAAGAAGCTACAACCAAAGGGCGTCACTCCGAAAGAAGATCCCAAAGCGTGGCTTCAGTTTGCCGGTAACGCCGTGCTTAACAAGATCCATGAGAGAAATCGAAAATGGTCATGGGACTACTTTCGAGAGCGACGGGATGACCGCAGGCGGTACATTGAGCTCTTCAAGAAGAATAAGCAACAGCAGCAGTTCACAACCGAGGAAAATGATGATCTCGATCAGCTCGAGCGCAAGCTCGGGTACGAGGATTTGAGATTCTGGCGGTCCTTGGCCCGCAACCAGTTGAAGAAAGAAAACGCTGCCGCATTGAAAAAGCAGCCCCAGCAGCAGGAACAGCAAGGCTGGCTCTCGTGGGTATGGGGCTCCAAACCAGAGGGAACTATTGAAGAAAACGAGGAGAATACCCAAATGACAGAGGAGCAACGAAAAGAGCTTTATGAAATGATCGACTGGGATGAGAAGACTGCTCTTGCAGAATCGGTGGATACTCCACGAGAAGCAGTTAAGTTGTGTATTGAAGCGTCTCTAAGCACTGGCAGCTTTACGCTCAAGAAGAGCCCCCACGACAATCCAATGGACCTCCTCAGTCTTCATTTCGACGTCTTCAAAGCGAAGGCGATGCAGCGGAAGGACTCCCTTCTAGCTAGCATGAGTCTTGGTGGACTGCGTGTCTATGATGGCACCACACCTGATAGTCTCTATCCAGAGATTGTCCGCGTCAAGGATGCGCCATCCGCGAAACGACGCAAGAGAGTGTCCCTAATTGAGCTAGAAAACGACACAGAAGAGCCATTCTTTGAGTTTGAAGTAGAAAAGAACCCCATCGAGCGGGACGGCGACATCGCTGTTGTGGGCAAACTGAAACCCCTGGAAGTCGTTTGGAACCCCAACTTTGCTATTGGCATTGTCGATTTTTTCAGACCACCCGAACGACACATGGAATCCATTAATGCCCTCATGGAAAGTGCCGGTGCCACTGTGGAGGGAATCCGTGAACAGACACGAGCCGGGTTGGAGTTCGCGCTGGAGGAGCACAGAACCATAAATGCCGAATTGGATCTGCAAGCCCCTCTTATCATTGTCCCTGTCAGTATAACCACGGAGAATTCAACCTGTCTTCTGGTCGATGCTGGTCATATTCATGTCAACAGCGAGTTAGTCGATCACAGCACCATGAAGGAAATACAGTCGAAACAAAGGCAGTCCTATGACGAAGATGACCTCAAACGTCTCGAGTCTATCATGTACGATAAATTCATTGTCAAACTCACTTCTACCCAGGTTCTCATCGGCTCTTCTATTGCGGAGACTAAGGCGCACTTGAACGTTAAAGCTGGAGACTCTCGCTTGCATGTTGTGGAGCAGATTAACGTCGATTTTGTGGTTGAAACGTCAATTCTTCCCAAAGCCCCAAACCTCACTAAGCTGAAGGTGTCGGGCCATTTGCCCATGCTACACGCCACTGTTTCCGACTCCAAGTACAAGAATTTGATGCAAATAATTGATGTCGCTATCCCCAAGTTTAATAAAAACACCGAGCTTGTTGCAGAGCCCCAAAAGAAAGGGAAAACTCGCCCACGGCTTGTCAGCAGTGCCTCGGGAAAAAGCCGTCAGAAATCCCTGCGCGACAGACGTCAGTCGTCGGCTTTTCAATTCTTGCAGCCTCACACAGCTGTTGTGTTGGAAGATATGGACGATGATGAGGACGATTTTGAAGATGCGCCTGATGGAGCCGCAGCTGAACAACTCAAAATACAGCAACGCAGCTTTGAATTCCGTTTCAAGGTAGATACTTTAAAGGGCTCGCTTTATCGAAGTGACCTCGATGGGAGCAAGCCTGACGTTCTACTTGTTGAGCTAGTCGCGCAGCGATTTGATCTAGCGTTTTACACAAGACCTTTTGACATTTCTGCCGAAGTATCTCTGGGCTCGGTAACTGTAGACGACTTTGTTGACAATCCGCCCGCCGAATTCAAGTCTATTGTTTCGTCTGGCGACAACGACGATATCCAAGCTGGTCGCCGCCTGGTTCATGTCAAGTTCATGAAAGTCAATCGGCTATCCCCCGAGTTCATGCCCGTGTACGAAGGGGTAGAAACAAATATTACTACAGTCATCTCCACGATTAATATTGTTGTTACTCGAAAGACATTGCTCACGCTCTTGGACTTTATTCTCGTGACGTTCACTAATGATAACGATGACGAAGAGCAAAACCAGCTTGCGCTCTCCGACTCTGATGATGACGCCGATATGCAAAGCGTTGATCAAGCCCTGGATGTTTCTCGACAAAACGCGAATGCAGGATCCATCCGCGTTAAAGTTGACCTAAAGAGTATTCGTCTTATTTTAAACAATGATGGGATCAGGATTGCAACACTATCATTCAACCACGCGGATGCAGGCATCTTCCTGCGAGGCAAAGCACTACGCATCTCCGCCAAGTTGGGTGATCTCACTTTAATTGACGATGTCAACGTTGGAGTCCCAGAGGATTCCCCTCTACGCCAGCTTGTCACTATCCAAGGGGATGATCTCGCAGATTTCCGCTACGAAACCTTTGACCCAAATAATCCCAAGGCGTATCCTGGATATGACAGCTCCATATTCCTTCGTGCTGGATCTGTAAAGCTAAATTTCGTTGAAGAACCCTTCCGCAAAATCATTGACTTTTTGGTAAAATTTGGCAAGATGCAAGCCCTATACAATGCTGCGCGACAAGCCGCATTGAATCGTGCCAACCAAATACAGCAAGATACAAGCAAGATAAAATTCGACATTGTGGTAAATACACCAATTGTCGTGTTCCCTGGAACAATTGTCCCTGGCCGGCATGAACGCGACCTTGTCACCGCCTATCTGGGTGAGATTTATGCACAAAATATTTTTGTTCCTCTCGATGATAGTAGCGACGCAGATGTTGGAATGAAGATCTCTGTGGGAATCAGAAATATTCGGCTTACCTCGGACTTCAGCTATGCCAATGGCAAGTCTGAGGAACTGGAAATGATAGACCATGTTGATCTTGGGTTTAATATTACACATGCTGAACACAGGGAGGGGGTCAAACGGCCAGATACAGAGGTGGCAGGAACCGTCTCTGACATCAAGCTTCGCCTGACACAGCACCAACTAAAATTCTTGATGGACATCTCCAAGTCAGTCCCCGCCGCGTTCAGTGGGGATGGCGATGCCGATGAAGAGGCGGCACGGCTTGTGGATGATGAAACTCTGCAGCGAGCACAAACCACGCCTTCAGATGACCAGTCCAGTGATGACCAGCAGCCAGTGGATCTTGGACCTGAGCTTGGATCAGTTGCAAACACCTGGACTAAGCTTGATTTTGTGTTTGAAGTAAACACCGTAGGTCTGGAGCTCTTCATGGCCCCAGACGATGAACCTGTAGAAGATTTGGCCTCCTGCAGTCTTTCTCGGTTCTCATTGGATGATACAAAAATCAAGACGAGAATGTTGTCGGATAACTCTCTAGAGGCCGAGCTTCTCATTCGTTCTTTCACTATCTACGATAGCCGACCTCGTGACACCAACAAATTCCGCCGCATCATGACCTCCTCAAACAAAGATGCACAGCAGCTTATGGCGAGTGTGACAATGTCTGGTGGTAAAGAACGAAGCCTTATTGCCATGGCTATTATTGACAGCCCACGAGTGATCTTTGCCCTAGACTATCTTTTTGCTCTCCAAAAGTTCGCCACCGAGGGCCTGACAGTCGATGAGACAAGTCCAATGGATGACGAGAGCCTTGCTGAAACCATAGAAGACTCAGACGCAGATTCTATGCAGGTTACGTTCAATGCACATCAATCAAGTCGGTCAAGATCTGTTGGATCCAGGCGCAAGAACGGATTCGGTTCCGATGATGAAATGGCTGGAGCGAAAGAAAAGTCGGGAATTAATATCGCCTTCCGAGTCAATCTTGTTGATGCACAAGTGATTCTCATCGCTAACCCCCTGAGCTCAAGCTCTGAAGCAATTGTTTTGGGGATTCGACAGGTACTTTTGGCTCAGCAGCATGCCCTTACCTTTAATGTGTCTCAAATTGGCATGTTCCTGTGTCGCATGGACAAATTTGAAACCTCGCGCCTGCGAATTATTGACGACTTTTGCATTCAGCTAAATATGGATACGTCCCTGGCAAATTCTACCAACATCCACGTAGAAGTCGAGCCGCTCATTTTACGTTTGTCCCTCAGAGATATTCTTCTTGCGCTGCAGATCATTGGCCGAGCAGGAGAACTATCCGATAGTGACAGCAAAGGAACAAAGGCGACAGTCGCTGAGCAAAAGGCCAGGCAGTTGCGGAAGAGCTCTTTGAAACAGAAGTCTACAACCGGCAAAGGACCAACCACAACAGGAAGAACAAAAGGGACGACGACAGTCGTGACAAGACCGTCGAAAACAGAGTCTGCGGCTCAGCGTTCTGGGCCACGCAAGCATGAGGAGATTTCTGCTACAATAGACGGCGTCCGAGTTGTCTTGATTGGCGATCTTCATGAGCTGCCAATTCTTGACGTTGGGGTGAAGACTTTTACCGCTACAGCCGAAAACTGGTCGACAAATTTGAAAGCAGAAGTGGCTATTGACACCTATTCCAACGTCTACAACTTCTCCAAGTCAAGCTGGGAGCCGCTGTTGGAGCCCTGGCAGGTCGGACTGGGGGTGGCGAAAGACCCCAGCACGGGTTTCCTATCTGTCGACGTGGTGTCAAAGAAAACACTCGATATTACTATAACGACCGCCACCATCGCCTTGGCGTCCAAATCATTCGACTTTTTAACACAAGAGCAAGATGTATTAGATAAACCTAGAGGCATCGAGGCACCATATCGCATAAGAAACTATACGGGATTTGACGCTGATATCCACTCAAAGAGCCCTACCAGCGACGAGCCCATAACTCTTCGACTCGAAGATGGACAAGAGGCTCCATGGAGCTTCGAACACTGGGAGAAAATGCGTGAGACTTTACTTACTGATTCCAACCAGAACAATGTCACTGTTCAATTGGAAGCAAGTGGTTTCGACCCCGTCAAGAGCGTGCGCCTGAACCGAGAGGGAGAGTACTTGTACGGCCTGCGACCCAAGACAGACAATATTATGCACCGACTATGCGTGGAGGTTAGCCTTGGCGCTGATAATGTCAAATACGTCACTTTACGATCTCCCCTACTCGTCGAGAATGCAACACAAATCCCGGTGGAACTCGGTGTGTACGATGCTCAGGATGGCCATCTCCTCAAGATCGAAAAGATCGCGCCGGGTGAATCACGTCCAGCTCCTGTTGGGGCTGTATATGAAAAGAGAGTTCTTGTGCGTCCGGATGGAGGATTCGGATACCAGTGGAGTGGGGAACACCTCTGGTGGAGAGACCTAATGAAGCGACCTACGAAGCAATTGCTTTGCAAGGGAGAGAATGGCGATCCGTTCTACTTCCAAGTACATGCACAATTCGAGAAATCGAATCCTATCGCCAAGTATGCCATTAACACACTATCTCAAGGATATCATCAGAAGTCACATATTGCTAACCATCTCATAGAACTTATCCATACATGAAAGTCAAGCTGTCAGCACCTGTCACGCTTGAGAATCTTTTACCGTATGATTTCAAATATAGAATATACGATAAGAACACGAAGAAGGACTGGTCAAACTTCCTTCGCAAAGGCGGCGTCAGCCCTGTCCACGTGGTGGAGCTTTCACACCTTCTACTACTCAACATCGACATGCAAGACACCGTTTTCAAGCCCAGCGACTTTGCAATCATCAACTCGGGGGCCAACGAGGATTTCCGCAAGGAGAATCGAATCATCGTCAAGGATGATCAAGGGCTGTCGCTCAACCTAAGCTTGCATTACTTCAAGATTCCTAACAGTGGTGGCGCGTTCAAAGTCACTGTGTACAGCCCTTATGTGATCCTCAATAAGACGGGTCTCGACCTGGCAGTGAAGGCAAAGAGTTTCCTTCAGCAAGCCAAAGCCGCGGCTGGTCAATTTCCTCTCATTGATACCACGGACAGAGATCGCCCCAAGGCGTTGCCATTGATGTTTTCATTTGGAACTGATGATCATCGGAATCGAGCCTTGCTCAAGGTTGCAGACTCGGAGTGGAGCAAAGCTCAAAGCTTTGACGCCATCGGGAGCAATTCAGAGGTCATTCTTAACTCGGCGTCCAAGAGCAAGGAAATTCACCTCGGCATAACGGTAAAGTCGGGAGACGGCAAGTACAAGATGTCAAAAGTAGTGACACTCGCACCGCGCTTTGTTCTCGAGAACAAACTGGACGAGGAAATTCTTATCCGGGAATCCAGCTCCTCAGGGTACCTTACACTAAAGCCTACATCCCTACAACCGCTGCACTTTATGCAGAAGTCTGCTGTTAAACAGCTCTGCCTATGTTATCCAGGAGGTGATAATCATTGGACGTCACCTTTCAATATTGCTGATGTAGGCACTACCCATGTCAAGATTGCTAAAGCGGGCCAACGTCAGCGATTAGTGAGAGTGGAAATCTTGGTGGAAGACTCTACCATCTTTCTCCAGTTCAGTATGGAAACCAAGAACTGGCCGTTCTCCATGCGCAATGAAAGTGATACGGAATTCACCTTTTACCAAGCCAATCCGAATGTTGACGAGGACGATGTTGAGGATCGTAGCGGATGGAAGCCTATTCGTTACCGCCTGCCTCCTAGGAGTATCATGCCGTATGCGTGGGACTTCCCAGCCGCCAAGTTCCGAGAGGTGGTGATCGCTACGATGGGTAAGGAGCGACACGTCAAGTTAGCAGAAATTGGAAATCAGATTCCAATGAAGCTGGTTTCTTCAAATGGCCAGCAGAAAATTATCGATATAAACGTTGCTGCAGATGGACCAACTCAAACCCTGGTTCTTAGCAACTTTCGTCAAAGCCACAGCATCTACAAGCCAAAGAAGCTTTCTAGAACCCAAACAGGCCCCGAATCATTCGAAATAAAGGATCAAAACACTGGCGCTACATTCGTGGCACAGCTGAAACTGTCTGGGATCGGCATATCGTTGATTAACGCGCAATTAAAGGAATTAGCGTACATTACATTCCGGGATGTCCAATTGCGCTTAAGTGATTCGCCACTGATTCAGACGTTTTCTCTGTCTGTGAAATGGATGCAGATTGACAATCAGCTCTACGGTGGTCTTTTCCCAATGGTATTGTACCCTAGTGTGGTGCCGCAGAAGGCACAGGAAGTTGAAGCGCACCCGTCGATACATCTCATGATGAGCCGCGTGAAGGACGATTCGTACGGAGTTCTATACATAAAGTATGCTACGATTCTACTACAACAGATGACGGTTGATCTGGATGAAGACTTCGTCTTTGCGCTGCTTGACTTCTCAAATGTCCCGGGTGCCAGTTGGACCATGATTGATGAGGAGGGCAAACTGTGTGACGAAGACTTGGATATTCCGGAACCGAGCCAGCTACAGTCTGGGCAGGACATTTACTTTGAGGTGTTGAATATCCAGCCGATGCAGATTGACCTCAGTTTCATGCGGACAGAGCGAGTCAATGCCGAAGATAAAACGTCTACTCGAAACCCCATCATGTTTTTCCTGAACGTGATGACTATGGCAATCGGCAACGTCAATGATGCGCCAGTGCGTTTCAATGCTCTGATCCTAGATAATGTTAGGGTCTCCACACAGGTCCTTATTCAGAATATTTCAAACCATTACAGTCAAGAGGTCATGTACCAAATCCACAAGATTCTGGGCTCGGCCGATTTCCTTGGAAACCCAGTGGGATTGTTCAATAATATCTCTTCAGGCGTCACAGATATCTTTTACGAGCCGTACCAGGGACTCATTCTTTCTGACAAGCCAGAGGAATTTGGAATGGGTATCGCCAAGGGTGCAGCGTCCTTTGCCAAGAAGACTGTATTTGGCTTCTCAGACAGCTTTTCCAAGTTTACTGGAAGTCTGAGCAAGGGTCTTGCGGCTGCATCTCTAGATAAGCAGTTCCAGGACCGAAGACGCATCACAAGAGCAAGAAACCGACCGAAGCATGCTTTGTACGGCGTCACGGCGGGAGCAAACAGCTTGTTCACAAGTGTTGCATCCGGCGTAGGTGGCCTGGCACTCAAACCTCTCGAAGGCGCTGAACAAGGTGGTGCTCTCGGATTTTTCAAAGGAGTTGGTAAGGGAGTTTTGGGTTTGGCAACCAAGCCAGCCGTGGGCGTGCTCGACATGGCCAGCAACGTCAGCGAAGGTATCCGCAACACAACCACCGTCTTTGACGGGACCGAACTCGACCGTGCCCGTTTCCCGCGGTTTATCCCTAGCGACGGCATTGTACGCCCCTACAACCCGCGCGAGGCCCTCGGCCAGTACTGGCTGAAACAGGTTGACAACGGCAGGTACTTTGACGAGCAGTACATTGGACACCTCGAACTCCCCAAGGAAGATATGGTCGTCATGGTGACGTTTGCTCGCATCCTACTAATCCGGTCCAAGAGACTCGCCAGCGAGTGGGACGTGCCCATGAAGGACGTCCAGACAATTGCAAAGGAGAGGACGGGCATCAGCCTGACCTTGAGGGGCGGGGCCAACGGACCGTTTATACCCGTCGGAGGCGGCAGCGAGAGGGGCTTTTTATACAAGATGCTGGGTGTGGCAGTAGAAGAGTTTAATAGGAGGTTTAGGGCGAGTGAGTCATGAGACCAATAAAATGGCCGAATTGGTGTCAAGGGCAGGAAATTGGGAGGTTAGGAAGTTAAACAAAAGAGGAGGCGGAAGACATGGTTTTTTTTTATAGGTGTTCCTGTAATGATGAAAAGTTTGGAGATTAGAGAAAAACACGATTTGCCATAATTAATGAGACGATTATTACGAAATGCAAACTTTCAGAGTCAATGGCACAGAGCCTGTAAGGAGGTTTAGACGCTCAGGGTATATTCAACGGCCACTCGCTAGGGTAGTAAGATAGACAGGTATGAAATAACTGGTATAATGAAGAATTTCGCGAGAACCCCCTTTCGAAAAACCCATGCATGCCTTTAACTTTCATCCATCAAGTCATACATCTCCTTTCATTCACAAGCCGCAAGCCAGTAGTGAACTGACCCACTATTAAATGTTACTTCCGAATTTTCCCAAGTAGTAGTCGCAGCAGCAGCATTCATTAAACTACAGTCATACCGTCTATCAACCAAATATCTCGCAAAATAAAGGGGTATGCGTCGAACGCCGTAACAAATGCACAGATTATCCCGGTTAGCTCGGCAAGCCTTGCAGAAGCTATTCAAGCTTCGTCGCCAATTCATCATCATTCATTCAAAGCCTAGCGAAGCTGAGGGGAAGAAAAGTTGGACAATTTTGCCATTCCGTTGAGCACGGCGAGATAACCTAGTTTCAAGGTCGGGCGAAGCCTTGTTTAGCCTATAGAAAGGTTAGATCAAGTTGAAGCGAAGCCTGCACTAGGCCATCATCTCGTAAACGTACCTTCATCTGCTCAATCCTTGCCTTCAACTGGCTCGTCACCTCTGCAGCTCGTCTCCAGCTCTCCACCCCGTTGCCCCCAGCCGGCTGTGGTAGCGACGAAACCGGACGTTCCCTAGTTACGCCTGAACCAGAGTCGCTACCATCATCGTATTGTGCTACGGGGTTCCTGAAGCCTCTAGCAGGCGAACCCCTTCCAGATGACGTTGAACTGCCGTTGTATCGAATCTCAGGGCTCAGCTTGCTTCTTGCATAGGTCGGCTCACCATTCTCCTTCTCTTCGGAGAGCGTGCTGGTATAGCTCATTCTGTTGCGGGCGGTGGAGTTGGGTATAGAGTCACGATAAATGCCAGCCTCATCATGGGTGGGAGATGTGACAACTAAAAAAACAAAACTGTTAGAGGTTTATAAACCTTCACAACGGGATTAATAACAAGACAACGGTTTTCACTTACCAGGACTTGCCATTCCAGAGGCCGAGCCCAGCCCTTCCGCGCGGCTGAGGGCTCTCTTTAAGCGATCAAGCTCACGCCTTAGTCTTTCGTTCACTTGCTCCGTCGCCTCAGCATCACTTCGTGCGCGGACAAGTTGCGTTTCCTTGGCTTTGATGCTCAATACATCTCGTGTGTGATCCTCAATCAGACCTGCATTCTGGTTTTTCAACTCTTGTATTTCGGACATGAACTTGCTGCGCTCCTGTCGCATATCCTCAACCTGTCTTGTAAGTCGCTCATTGGCCGCCCGCAACTCTTCAAGCTCTGCTCTCTCAACCGCTGTCAGTCCGCTTGAAGGGGGTGGCGACTCAGGAGGCATTTGAATGGGGTTTGCGGCGGGCTTAGTTAAAGAACGACCAGCCAAGCCACGAGATAGTCCAAGTCGAGGCTGTGGCGGTGGAACAGGAGCCTCCTCCTCTGGAGGCATAACCGGTGGACCTCCAGGTGCTCGTCTCGGGGAGGCCAGGCCAGGGGCACCGAGCGCTTTTTTCTGTGGTGGTTTCAACGCGCCCAACTTGGGCATGCCCAATTTGCCCCCCGGAGGAGCTGGTCTGGATGTTGGTTGTGGAGCCAAGGGAGACGAATCGGGGGCTGCTGGAGGCGGCTTCTTCATCGCGGGCTTCTTTGCACCCAAAGTCCTCTTCGGTGCAGCCGCCGGGGCCGCCTTTGGTGCTGGCGGAGGCTTTGGCTTATCTTTGGCCTTGACTTCTGCAGATTCGAAATATTCCTTAATCTTGGTTTTGCGAATATCGTCCAGGCCTTCAAGATTAGGCGTCATGGCGCGCTCACCAATGATCTTCATGATTGTTCCAAGAATTTCTGCGCCGCCATCACGAAGTGCAGGGCTTGACTCTGACAAGAGCTTTTTACCCGACTCGCATATGGATGCAATTTCTGGTTTGCTTGGCACTGTCCGAGTCGTGCGAAGGCATCGAATGAGGAACTTCATGGTACCCTCCTTCACCTGTGGGTTCTTGTTGACAAGATATGCGCTGATGTCCTCAAGGCATTCGGTGAGAGACGTTGACGCGAAGGTCGCGTCAAGAGCGCCACCCAGAGCATCTGCCACCGTAGTCTTCTTCTCCTTGAGTCGATCCATAATGGGTTGCATGACAACAGCACGATACTTGCCAAAGCCTTGGCGCAGACCCCTTGCGAGTAGGTCAATACATTGGGCTGCCTGTGTCACAACCGCAACGTTGGCATCCTTCATGCATTTAGCAAGTCCCCTTGTGATTTCGTTGAAGTCTGAATCTTTGATACGAGGGACGTTGAGTGCTGCGTATAGACCCTCCACAGCCTCCTTCCTGTCTTTCCATTTTGATGATGCGAGCTGCTCATGAAAATTGGCTGGGATCTTCTTGGAAACATCTTGCGGTTCGGCCAAGTCGAAGGCATCCACCTCGGCCTCCTCCTCCACATCATAGTCACCTTCGTCAGCCCCTTCACCTCCGACAGGGCCAGCGTCTATGATTGCTTGCTGAGATCGTAGTAATCGTTCTTGTTTTGGCGGATCCTCGGCTTTGACCTTCTCGAACAGAGCCTCCAAATCGGTTTGCTGAGTTGGTTTCAGATCCCCCCAGAACATGGGTTTCATAGCCTCGCGCAGCCACCTGTAGAGTTCCACGGCAAGGCTAGTGGCTTCAGCACGAACATTCTTGTCAGCAGCACCAAAGGCCTTGGGAAGAGCTTTGAGAATTGGCTTTGGGTCAACGATTTTGCATCCATAGTTGTGGACAATCTGAGTCAAGGCATTGAGTGTAGCAGCGACATTCTTGGGAACCTTGTTGCCCAAGCCTGGCAAAATGTCTTCGATTACTGGCCCAGAAACATCAAGCTCAATGTATAAGAGTAACGCTTCAAGAGCATTTTGCTTCGTGGCAGCCCTGGTTGATGACAGACATTTCTCGACCATGGGCGTAATCGTCAGGCCTCTTGTACGCAAAGCGCACTCTCGCCCACCGAACTTCAAAAAGGCACAGAGGGATATGATGGCATCTTGTTGCGCTGCCACGTTGGAGTCGGTGACGGCTGACTTCCACAAGCCAGAGTCGTTGAGAAAAGGGCGAAAGCATGGGTCTGACTCGTCTGGGGATTTGGTGAACTCTTTTGCTGCATCTTCATAACCTGATTTACGGATCTTCCAATTCTACATGTTCAAAAGAGCGGGTCAGCAGCGGAGCTTCGAGGCAGGCAACAAGTTGTTGCAATCTTTCAGAGCTGTGGCCGTGGTTGTGAACGGAGTCTCGTACCTTGTGCCCGAAACGATCGGGAAGGGGCATAGACCCATAATCTTCTTCCTCGGCCATCTTAACAAGGGAGGAAGCGACACAGCGCTCAAGAGTTGTCGTTTGTTCGTGCCGTTGTCGGCCAGGATGGGGACTCGGTTTTCGCCTTACAAGCCGGGCTAGTTGAATCATCAGTCGGCGAAACAAGTCAGGACGTTCACGCGCCTCCATGACGAGAGAGTGATAGAGGCAACATTCAGCGAGAGAGGGGGAGGGGACGGAGGCATGAGAGACCAAAACATACCGTTTGAGGTGTAGCTCTCCTGGCTCGGGAGCTTGGGTTGGGTTCGGGAAGAGGCAACACACTGACTTTGCCGATGAAGAGCTCAGGCTGCAAGTGCTTGCGACGCGCCTGCAGTTTGCTATCCTGTGACAGACAATTCGAGGTAGGTATGCGCCAAACACTGGCAAGTTGCTACTGGCTGCGACGTTTCAACACCAAGATCTCGTTAGGAGACAGAGCCAGAAGATGCGTCACGGGGCTCGAGCTTCGCGCAAAGTGCGGGGAGTAGCACGATAATTGAGGCGGTGGAGGCAAGTTACAGAGCTCTAGCGGTATGAGTGTTGCAGAATGCAAATCTCCGGTTGTGAAGAGAATTAGAGAGAATGGGCGAGTGAGATGGCGATGGAGTATTGCGGAAGAGAAAGAGAGAGAAACAGAGAAGGCCGTGATGGATGGACGGCTCTCCTGTCGGCCATCAGTTGTTTCTTCTGGCGCTTGGTGGGAGGTGGCCCAGCGTGGCCCAGAGTGGAGGGTTGCCTAGCAAAAAGTCAACAACACCTGCATTGTCCCCTGAACGACGGCCGCGGCACGCCAATCACCAGTCGGCGCCCAACCCCCGACCGTAAATTACGGTGTGGCCATGTACATCTACGTACCTTGTCTTTGGTTATCTGCAGTTGACCCTGATCTTACACGAAGCATACAACTCTCCCATTCAGTTTTCTCAGAGCCTGATGGTTCAATTCGTGTCGTGGGATCATCAGAGTTTGGCTTCATTTCTCATGTCGTCATTCATAACGGCTGGTTTATTCCGGCCATCGACTGACTGGCTGGGTCAATGACGATCGTCTAGCATTCCCATCGTAGCACGAAATGGCATCTGCCACAGAGAGCTTGCCGATGCCCGATAGCCCCCACTATATCAAGGTACAAGGCTCATGCATGTGCAAGACAACACGCTCAAATCTTCACACACTCTTGGGCTTGGATTGATTGTTTAGCAAGCCATTCTATACTAGTATGCAACACATAGGACGTTACGGTCGTTTTGGGCAAGAGAATATCAGCCATGTTACAGAGTGGTGATATCAAGCGGCCTTGGTGGTGCCCAAGTTGGGAGGTACTGAGTACTCAGCGGTACTTGAAGATGGCGTGCAGGTGACAGGCGATAAATCTGGTAACTTCTAGGTACCCGATTCTTAATCTAGGGACCCAGCAACCGCCAAAGCTTGGGTCGGTATAACCCTGGCCAGTGACGCAGAAGTAAACAAACATGGCGGGGCGTCACGTGGCGATAAGATAAGAGCAATGGAAATAACCTCTAGGCAGCTGTGCTCGCGCGACAATTTGCCAGGCATTGACGATTGAGGTTATGACGACATCCTAAACCTTTTATTCGGTTTCCCAGCTTAGAAGATGCTGTAAGATAGACCACAACGGCAATTATTGGGGCGCCTTTCATTAGTTTGTTCATCATGGATGACTCGTCGCATCCTTCACTTTTCTCTTTCAACCATACCAAAGCATCCGCGGCCGATTACTCCTCCTCTGCATCCGAATCCGATGATGAACGCCTTATGCCAGGGGTGAATCCCGATGACAATGAGTTTGGCGATTTCAACCCCAGAAAGCGACGTCGAGTTGGTGGTAATAGCAAGGAGAAGGCGGCTCTGGGTATTTTCGGCTCAGATAGCGAAGAGGACCGGCCAGGTATGCGATGGAAGAAGAAGACATTGAGAAGTAAGGGCGTGAGCTTCGTATCCACAACGACGGAAAAGAAAAAGGATGAGGATGATGGCGAAGATGACGAATCCGAAGACAACAGGCCCGTACTTGGCAACGCTCAAATGGGCCAAGCATACAGCGACGAGGACGATGACGAAGACGTCGACGACGACGACGATGCGCCCCTAAGCTTCGGACTAGGCAATGCAGCAAAAAAATTACAAATGGGTGCCGCAGGAGGGGGCTATGGAAGAGACAAATCACAAAGTGCCCACTTCCAGCCCACATCCAAGACAACATTTCGTGGTGCTGGTGTTCTCGGTAATGGGTTTGTGCCATCATCCGCCCATGATCCTGTGCTCCAAGAACCGAAAAATGCCCCCCCTCCGCCTCGCAATAAGCCACAGCCAAGCGCGTTTGGATCAAAGGGAAAAGTCAACGCAAAATCGTTCGGTGCTCGGATGATGGCTAAGATGGGCTATGTGGAGGGGCAGGGCCTGGGTAAAGAGGGTCAAGGACGAAACGTTATCATTGATGCGAACCTTCGGCCGCAGGGAGTTGGTTTGGGCGCAGTCAAGGAGAAATCTGAGCAGGAGCGCAAAGAAGAAAAACGCCAGGCCACAATGCGAGGCGAGACTTTGACCGACTCTGATGAGGAGAAGAAGAGGAAAAAGAAGGGCAAAAAGAAAGCTCTAGGCACTGCCTATAGTAGTGGAGGGAGCACTCCTCGGCGGCAAAAGACGAGATATCTTACAGCCGAAGAGCTCAAGGCTGCTGCTCCAGGTTTGCATATTCCAGATGCATTCGCGCCAATCTTAGATATGACGGGTCCCGGAGGCAAAATGCTCACATCTACGAGTGGAATAATGACTCCAACATCTGGAGTCGCTGAATCAAGTGAGGTGGTGGAGGCAAGGAAGCTGGCCAATAGAGCACAGGCCGATTTGTTAGCATTCTCAGAAGAGTGGAAAAGCCTTGAGGGCCGCAAAACTTGGGTTGCGCTGGAGTTGAAGCAAAGAGAACAGGAGATTGAAGAGCTCCGATCTGACTTTGAACGCTTACAAAGCTTCTCAACACTAGTCACAGAACAGCTTGTTCCTACTTCAGAATGGGAGCAGACTATTAGCTGTTTGCAAAAGGCCGTAGAGCTCGGCACTGCTAATTCTACAGTGTCTGACATCGCCGTCGCCGCAATTCACTCGTTTTTGCGAAACGGGGATTGGGATCCATTGACAAACCCTGCCCGATACACGACGGAGCTGAATGGCCTTTCGGCTTTACTCATGCAATCGAGCAACGAGAGACAAGCCATGGACAAGTGGGATTCCTCGGCTGCCCACAGTGACGGTGTATATCGGACACATCATAAAGCAACTACGCCGTACGAGAGTATGATGTATAAAAATTGGCTGCCCCAGGTGCTCGGGGCGGTCCGAGCATGGGATCCCTTCGACCCTGTACCCATGCTAAGTATCATGGAAAACTGGAAAGATCTTATGCCGCCGTTTGTGAGAGCTCAGCTTGTGGATAATGTGGTTCGGAAGCTTGAGACAGCAGTCTCAGACTGGAACCCTAAGAAGAAGCGACAGAGCCATCATTTACCACATACTTGGCTCTTCCCCTGGCTGCAATATCTCCCACCCTACCACCTCGACCCGAAGGGTACCGGCCTCATGGCGGATGTCAAGAGGAAATTCAGGCATCTCATCGACGCCTGGGAGTTTGAAAGAGGGGTTCTTCCTGGGTTGACCCAGTGGGAGGAGGTGTTGGGAGACCAATGGCGGCCCCTCATCATGTCGCACGTCCTGCCATCGATGGGCAGGTATCTACGTACGAATTTCCGCGTCGATCCTGCCGACCAAGAACCTTATCTGCCCATCCTGGTGGGCATTCTGAAGTGGAATCGTGTGCTGAGCGAGGTGGTAATTGCGGAGATCTTGGTGCAGGAGGTGTTCCCTATGTGGTACAGTAAGTTACAAGAGTGGCTTGCGTTGGATGAGGTGGATTTGGGCGAAGTGGCGGATTGGTACGGCTGGTGGAGAGGCGTGTTATTAAAGGACTTGGCCAAGACCAAGGGAGTTACGAGAGAGCTTGATCGCGGATTAGAGCTCGTAAACATGATTTAGCGGAAAGGATACCATATACATATACAACTTGGAGCTCGTTTGGGCTCCTCTTTTCTTGGACCCCTATTTTTCATCTGTACATATTCATTGACGACGACATGACCCGCTCTTTGTGCATGCTTGACCGTTGGAAAATTCAAACCCCCACGCCAAACTATCAGCAAAGGTTTAACCTAGATTGATCTGCGGGGCGGTGTGCCAAACAATGACATCAAACTTTGGAGAGACTTGGAAGGAGCATGACAAATAAGCCAGGCAGCAAAACACTTCACACAAACCATGTGTAAAAAGAAAGAATTAGAAGGGCTAGAGGGGAGAGCAAAAGAAGAAAAGAATAGAAATAAGAAAATGTGAAGAAGGAGGTCAAGTGGGGGATAAATATAACGTATTAGAAGTGCGACAGTCTTGGGTATGGGTCATTAACCAGTGTATTGCCTCCTATAATTAGTAGCACGTTGTTAAAATAATTGACACAGGTGTCGTAGGTATTAATGATAAACTTGGCTTCATCATATTGGCATGTTTCCCGTTCGTTGCGTGACAACCACCGTTTCAAAGGTTTTATGGCGGGCACACAAACGCCCCTGTAATTCTATACCATCACTACCAAGGTAACACAAAAAAGCGATTAGGTATCAACATCATTTCGTCAAAATTTCCCCGTAGTAAGTAATATGACGTTCATAATTACCCCTCATGTCTTTCTTTGACCGGCGTCATGCCAAATGTGTGGGCACGAAAACGCTGGGCATCAACGACAAAGTGGAGATGGCAGGGCTCCAACCTACTCTTTGGGATTTGTTACTGGCTCACGAAAGACGATATTGTAAATGGTGTATTGTATATTGCATACCCATTATATGTTTCTATTCCGTACATGGCAGACCTGTGCTTGTGCTGCAGAGGAGGCGTTGCTTTGCAACCAACCGGAGGGGAAGCTTGACTCACAACGCCAATTGTCATGTAGGTATGTATGTGATGCACATGCATTCGCCTAGAAACAAAGAAAAGCTGCACCCATCATGCAGCTAAGACCTGCTACAATGCCTCAGCCTTTTCTACCTTGCGTGCTCTCTGTAACGGAGAGGTAAGTATTAGATGTCGTACGACTTGATCGTTCAGTGCTCATCAGGCCGTGGCTGTGGCGGCTCTTTGGCGTAGATACACAAGATCACGTATTGGCAGTTTCACATTTTGCCTGGTGGTTGGCGATCTGTTGCTGAGGGCTGGGCATGTGAAATTAATGGCTGCTATTATCGTCTGGTATTGTTCGAATAGATTAGACAGTGAATCACCACATTCGACACGATCCATGCCGTTATGTGTTTAGGGCACATGTCGCCGTGTCTAGCGCATGGCGATCCATCGGCGCTGACATGACCTCACTGGACTGGGGGGCCGTTGCTCAAACCCGGGCGGCTTGTTGTTGGCCAACCTCTCTGTCGGGTCTAGAATGGAGGGTCAGAGCGAAAATCTCTCACCAAAGCTGCAGTATATCTGATAACAGGACATCCAATTTGATAGCCACCCGACGATTCCAGATGACAGGCACTGATCTGTCGACGAAGCCATCTGGCTGTCAGGGCGTAAAACGGTCAACGTAGGGCCACACACCCGCCATCCACCAGCCTACAGGGAGATCATCCATCATTCACAGTGCATTCAGCGCCAACAGCCTGGGGATAAGCCCCAACCTCCACCCCCCACATCCGTGCCTCACCCTCGTCCACCATTCCCTGCCCACATCCTCGCACATACTTGCGTCGATAGAGGGTCAACATCCGTCCTGCACAGCATTGCCTCGCACCGTACGCGGGTGTTTTGCATTCATTTCTGCCTTCTGCCGCCTGCCTGGCCTCGCCTCCGATTCGCCGGCGTAGGCAAACCCGCTGCCAACCTTCTGCCACCACCTTCCCACCCGACCGACCGGTGATTCGTTTCCCCCCTCCCGATGCCCGACTGCTGACCGCGAGCCACGACCCGTCCCGTCTCGCTCCATCACCACACCCGTTGTGACTACATGGTCCAGCAACGCTGAGCGCATCGCCCATACCGTGTCCCTCCGCTCCCCACGGTTCCCTGACGTCGCCGGTGCTGCGAGTCGCCCGGCGCCGTGCCATCGATCCGCCACCATGTTCTGGAGATTTGGCGGCTATGCCAACATCTCCACTATCGATACCATCCTCGATAAGCCCGATTTTACGCTTGAGGAGCTGCTCGACGAGGGCGACCTGATCCAGGAGCTTAAGCAGCACAATGCCAAGCTCATCGAGTTTCTGCGCGAGGACAAGATCCTCAAGAGGCTGCTCGATTACGTCGTTGCCCCCAAGCTAGAGGTCGTCAAAACACCCGACGAGCCCTCGGAGGACGACTCCAAGGGCAAGAATCGCCTACTTCAGTTCTCACGCCCTCGCGCGTCGTCGCGAACTACCGATTCTGGCGACGATGACGATGAAAGGAGACGAAACCGATACGCCCTCGTTGCCTGCGAGGTTCTGAGCTCCGACACGTGGTCCATCTACGAGTCGCTCCTCGAGAACAAGGACCTGATTCGCGAATTTTGGAAGTTCCTCGCTCGCCCGGCTCCTCTGGATCCTCTCCAGGCGAGCTACTTTACCAAGGTCAATGAGTCACTTTTCGAGAAAAAGACAGAGGAGATGATGGAGCTGCTGTGGACCCTACTTGACGTTGTCCCTGATCTGCTCAAGCATGTCGAGTGCCCAATGATAATGGACCTGCTTCTCAAAATTATTGCCTTGGACCGCAACGAAGCTGGTCAAGGTATCGTTGAGGTTTGTGCCCCCCTTCCCCTTCCCTATGGGCTTCGAAATACTACAACTTTCCCCAAAAAAAAATCCATTCTAACCCAAGTTCCCATGTAGTGGCTTTATGCTAAAAACATCATCCCGACGCTGCTCTCTTTTCTGAGCCCTGAACATAGTTGGGTGGTGCAGACGGCGGCTGGCGATTTTATAAAGGCCATCATCACCATTTCTGCCAACGCGTCACAAAATGAGCAACAATGTATTGGTCCCAACGAGCTCACACGTCAGCTTGTCTCCAAACCCTGTGTTGAGCAGCTCGTCGGGTACATGCTTGGTGGTGGAAATCCTTTGACTGTTGGAGTTGGCATCATCATTGAAGTCATTCGGAAGAACAATTCGGATTACGACCCAGATGTAGGTGCCGAGGCAAATACAATCCCTACCAGCCGCGACCCTATTTACCTCGGAACACTTTTGCGCCTCTTTGCCGACAATGTGCCCAAATTTATGAGCTTAATCATGAACGGCCCGTCACGCAAGCAGGGATTAGCCTCAACTTTCGGCGAGAAACTCGAGCCTCTTGGGTTTGATCGATTCAAGACTTGCGAGCTCATGGCGGAACTTTTGCACTGCAGTAACATGGGCTTGCTCAACGAAGTCGGCGCAGAGCAGCTAATTTCGACGAGAGATACCGAGCGCCAACGTCTCCGGCATGAAGGCAAGCTTAGCCCTCGGGAAGAGGAAAACTCAACTGATGATCTAACCATGCGTGGTGCACATTCCACACATGAGGAAAGTCGACGGCTTGAAGTAACCAATGCCGATGATGACGGCTTCGAGGAAGTGGAGCCCAGCCAAGAGATGGGAGAAGACACCTCGCACGAATTCGTCAAAGCTGAGGATGACATACTCCCTAGCCATCCAAGCTCGTTTTTGGAGAAGGACGACGATGAGTTTGTGGACGAGCCCCTAAGTTCTCCTAGGCTGTCGGTAGGCGCCGACAAACTAATCGAGCAGAAGTTTGAGGAGCCAGATCTCGTAGTCGCACCCTTGTCCCCGTCCAAGGCCAAACCCGCCGCATCCGCGCCGTTTTCAGAGCCTGTCTTTTCACAGACTCCCGGACAATCTGCCGAAAATAAGGCATCAGCTGAAGACATCACCAAGGACGCCCCTAAACATTCCAACGTGGAGGTTCCTCGCATAGACACCAGCTCCGTCTCTATTGAACCCTTGTCCAGCGCCCCTGAGACCCTTGACACAGTTATGACGGGCGGTCTAACTACTGATGAGTCGACCATGCTACCCAAGGACCGTGGGCTCTCCCCCCATCCTGAGGACACACCTGCCCCACTCTTCTCTGCACCGCTCGCCCCAGACTCTGGCGCGCAGCAGCCGCCTCAGGCGATTCTCAAGGCCATGGCAAAGGCACAAGCGGACATCAGTGCTCTCAAGACTCCTACCGAAGACATCAAACCGACATTGGCGCCAGAAGTACCAGAAGCTGCCCCAGTTCCCGAAGTCCCACAAGCCCCAGGAGCCTCGGACGCGTCAAAGGCCACAGAGGTTCCAGAAGTTCCAGAGGCTTCTGCACAAAATGCTGAACCGGAGACCAAGGTGAAGGCGGTAGACGCTATTGAACCTGTTGTGGGAGACTATCTGAAGATGCAGTTTGTTGAGCATCGCGTTGTCCCAGCCATCCTGGTAAGCTGATAGAAGGAACAATGCCCATGGACACTGTTAACATATTTACAGTCTTTCTTCTTCACATATCCGTGGAATAATTTCCTCCACAATGTTGTGTATGACATTGTGCAGCAAGTTTTCAATGGCCCCATGGACCGTGGTTACAACCCGACGCTCGCAGTTTCTCTGTTCGAGGCGGCTGATGTCACCACCGCCATAATCAATGGCCAGCATGCCAGTGACGAGTCACAGGCAAAGACCAAGACCCGTATGGGATACATGGGTCACCTCACCTTGATTGCTGAGGAGGTGGTTAAATTCACTGAGCGCCATCCTCCGGAGCTGTTATCTGAGATGGTGTTGGACAAAGTGATGAGCCAAAATTGGATCAACTACGTGGAAGGCGCTTTGGCTGAAACTAGGGAAAGAGACAATGCTATTCTGGGAGGTGTCCGACCAGAATTGGCCATGGGCCATCGTGGAAGTATCGGTGGCAATGGTCTAGGTGGTGTTGGTCTTTCGAGTCTTGGGGCCGCATCTGGAGGCGCGTCCAATGCTCTAGCAGAGGCCGGCTTGAATGGCGGCATCGAGCTAAACGAGAACGAAGGAAATGGTATTGGACCATTTGCGATTAGCGCCGGAACACTAATGTCAGGCTTTGGAAGCAGCAGCGACGAGGAAGACGAGGAAGGTGACGGCGATGAGGACGACGTTAATTCTGAGGTGAGTTGGAATTCTTCTGATGAGCATGATGAACATGGCACGGAGTCTCCCGAAGTCACGACTGGCCTGGCATACTCACCCGAAGATGTCGTTGTAATGTCTCCGGAGCCTATTCGGACGGAGCCTACGGACACAATCTCTGGTCTCGAGACCAGTTTCGACCCTGCTGTAGATTCCTTGGACATTTCGAACTCGGCAGAAGAGTCATGGTGGGATCAGCCAGACCCTTCAGCTTCAGAACACATGATGGATTCCACTACAAGGACCAGTTATCAATAGGATGGGACCACCATTTTGGGGAATGATGATGACGATAGGCGTATATACGATACCACCACTGCTGATGCCGCAACTATAAACCACATGGATAGGCACACTGATCCAGGCGTTGAGGGGCTAGAAACATTTGACAGCATTGAGCTTGAATATCTTGCAAGGCTGCTTGCTAGGGCAAAGATGTAATACCAACAGGGGAGATGAAGGGATTTTAGATGCATGATAACTGGCACAGCTATGGAAACGAATGTATTGGTGATGACTTTTGGGGATTGTTTATTTCTGGTCAAATGTGGATTATAGAGGTGCATTGAGAACGTGGAACAGCAGCAGTATGGACGAAACTTCTTCGTTTTTTTTTCTTTTTTTTTTCTATGGAGCCAGGAAACAGAAGACAGTGCACGCCAAGGAGGAACCATTTGCCGCCATGACAGACTTCGGACAGGAGACTTCATCACCCATCCGCTCTTGTTTTTCTTGTGTCGTTCATCCTGTATGGGATTGAGATGCTGATGAATCATGCTAGTTTCGTGCCTATACCGACCCTCTTAATCACTCGGGGGGATCCATGGACCCGCCATCCATTCCTCCGCCTCCGCCACCACCTCCACCCCTGAACATCCCTCCGTCGAGAGCCAGGTTGCAATTGGCAGCCAGGTTGGCAATGCACCAAAAGAATAACCAGCTGGCCCAACCCTCTTCTGCAACCCTGCATAATGACAATGATGAGGATGATGATGATCTTAAAGATCCATTTGGTGATGGCGAAGACAACTTGGACGAAGACCTAGATGAGGACGATGATGGGACAAATGATATTGGAAGAGGATCATGGTGGAGGGGAGTGGTTGGGAAGAAGGACAGACTTGAGGATGAAGATACAGACGAGGATGAAGAGTTTGGGGACTTTGCCATGGCAGAGGAAGAAGATGGCCGGGAAAAGGTGTTGCTCAAGCCTCTCGCGGTGAACCCAGCAAAGGAGAGCAGCAGAGGCCTGAGTGGTCTATGGCCATTCGGCTCGCGAACGGATAAAGACAAGCCAAGTGAGAAGGGGCACGACTCTAATGATGTCATCGTTCCAGTTTTTGAAGATAAAGGGAAAGAGAAACAACAGGCAGTAGAGGTCAAGGAGGCGACAAGCAGAACGAGCATTGAGGATGCGGAGGATGAGGATGGTGATACGGGAGCGGAAATATTGGCTGGGACTAGAAAGTGAAATAACAGGAGGCGAGAAACTTATTCCCCTTTTGACGCATTGAAAAGCCAACATTGTATATATACATATATATATACACCGGGAGTATGGCGGAGATGCAGGGCATTACTTTGTGTGGTGAGAGTTGGGGGGATTCTTGTCACATGCGCACCGTAGCAGAAGGAAGGGGGGGTTGCGCGCAAGCAAGTGTGTACTTTTATCAGGATTTACGATTTCTGTCCGTGTTCTTGTCTGTTTGAACTAGAGACGATGACTTGTGTGAAAGGCTGTGTAGGGTATTGTGTATTAGGATGTTATGTGTAGAGGATTGAGGATGTGTTATGAACGCTATGTGTGTTAGTAGTATGGGCAATGGCATCAGACAAGTAGACGCTGTGTGTTTGCATCTTTTGAGGTTATGTGAAGTTTTGATGTATGGGATAGCTATCGAGATGTATGTGGTCATTCTCAATTAGCTACAAAGGAGATCCTCTTATTGTATATGCTGCCAGATATAAATCAACATCGAGACCATCGTCGTCGCATTTTTCGCAAGGCACAAATAGTTTCATAAGTTGTTATGATAGAAATACTACGGCCGGGTTGAATATATTTTGTAATCAGGAAAGTAGGGTAGTGAGTGGTATATGAACAAATCTGGCATTTTTGGCGCAACAACTTCCACATCGGCCTCTGATGCGGTTTGCTTTTACTTAATTAAGCAATCCCCTACCCGGGAACTTTAAAGTTACTAAAATGTCGCTATGCAGGACAGGTCGATGGGCTGTCGTGTCCGGTGTAAGCGGTGAGCGTCCCCAACTAGTCAGTATGGTTGGGGATATATGTTACAAAGCTCATCAAGAGAACGAGGGGGAGTGACGTCCAGCATGTTGCAGTTTAATTCGTTGTTTCTGTCATGCAAGCGAAATTCAATATTGCCAGTGACTGTCAGGTTGAATATACAATGTAATAAGGATCAAAGTAACTAAACCTATACAATTTTGCCATTTTTTTGGCGCGACAACAGCACCGAGTTATTTCCGTCAGGGAGTTATCTGATTCTCGGCGAGTGGGATCACTAACAGTTATGTTTGGTATAAATATTCACGGTTACCATTTCTGCGCATGTGAAAACCTTTGTCATAGTCATCTTAAAATCAATAAAACCCCTTCACGTTGAGCGCGGGTGCGTGCAGTATAATATGGATTGGATCTTCTTTATTCCACTCGTCACCAACGGCAGAAACCCTATTTCAACAACGCCAACTTCATGCAACTGCCCCTACATCTGTGTTGCTTGGTGATGTGAATAAAAATACAGCCAAGATCCTAGCGACAAAGGTCGTTGCTCTTGTTGGCAGAATGCCAACTATTGATACAACAGTTGTAGAATTTCGGACATTTCGTTTGACTGCCACGAAGACCGTAACAAACCTTGTTGTTCAATTGACCGCCAGCTACAGCACAGCATTGTTGAGTAGCTTCGCCCAAAAACAACTCGTTCTGGGGTTTGTTGCAATAGGAGCCGGATTCAGGTTCTGCGAGCACGAGGGCTGGCAGGAGCAGAGCGATGATTGAGAAGTGCATTGTGGTTGCAGACTAGGGACACGAAGAAAATATGTCAGCGTTCTGCAGCATAGCATATGAAATATGATGTCGTTTTTACTTACTGGGGTGAACAGAGTTCACAGGTTTGAAGTCAAGGGTGTGTTTGTGTGTGTGTATATATAGAAGAGTAGGGTAGTTGGATGGTTCTTCATCATTGAAATAGTGGTCATTTCCTTGACTTATATAGACGTTTTCTTGTTGTGGCTATATCTACTTGAAGCTAGTATAAACGTATGGACTTCATCTCATATCCATAAACTGGCCAATGGCAGACAGCATATGACAATGGAGTATACCAGCGTGACCTGGCTTGCATCTTGCTAGTTCTCGAACACTTGGTTGCGCCCTTGAGTGTGGGATAACCTCATTTAGCAAACGCACCTGTCTGCGCTAATGAACATTCGTATTCCTCTTTCCATGGCATTCCTTGGTGGGAATCCTGTTGACCATCAGCCTAGGTCTCCGAACGCCCGCTGAGGTGAGTGAATGCACCTTGATGAATGACATTTGCACTCGCCTAGGCTTGACCGGTGGGATGTGAGACTGGCCTTGACAGGCTAGTACAACGTTATGTTCGATTACGGAAAGAAATGAAAAAGAGGCTAGTATTTGCGAAGCGGCGTCCTAGTTGCGCGCCAGTCTCTTACACAGTGCCCCGGGATAGTGAATATAAAACCGGAGTTGGCTAATATCACCCAGTCGCTGGCTTTGAGCATCAACGGCTATGAAATAATACACTGTGCTGCCAGGCATGAAAGCAGCCCCCCCCCCCCCCCCCCCCCCGCCAGGCGCTCATAGCAGCTGTTAAAGCAGATTTAATGCAATGTCCTGATAATCTGCTCTGCAAAGTGCCTGCCTTTTTAGTTGGCCGGTTTTGAGGAGGAGCTTCTCTAGACAACAACAATAGAACGCGAAGAGAGTGTTTTGTTTTGGGCATATGCTCGCTCCTTGTTTGCTCTATTCAAGCGAGCGGAAATATGTCAGCGTTTCTAGTTGAGGAGAGCCACCGTCTTTATAGGCAGAGGTCACTCATCATCAATCTAAGCTCTATACTTTATTTGGCAGCGAGAAAAAGATCATTGCTCAGTCAATCAGGGAAGATCAATTGGTCTCTATGGCCATTTCACTTATACCACAGCTCTGTAGCTATTCGTACCAATTTCTCCTCACGCTTTGAACTATACTAACGCGCCTTTGTTCATACGTGTGGCTTCTAAGGGTGGTGGGTTTGGGGAATGTTGGTTTCTATCTGTTAAAGTGCCGCTGCTCTTGCTATGTATCTAGGCATGGAGCCGTTAACGCCTATGCAACCAAGTAGGGGGCTTTAAGCGCTCTATTTGAACCTGCTCCACACGTTTAACCTGGCCTTGCTATTTTGGCAAAAATTGGATAGTCAAGGCAAAGAATGTCGTCCTTGCCTCTATAGGCTAAGTAAGTATTACTAATTGTTATTAATAAAGAGAACTAATCTAATACGACGCAAAATGCGTATCAGTTGTTTGCGTAATCGAACAAAAATGTGGAGCTTGGATTACACCCACTAGAACCTTGCCTCGCCTCGCCTCGCTTCGCTTCCTCATCTGCAGTCTTCTTTTGCATATATATATATCTATATTTATATGCTCCGAGAACGAAATTAGCCAATAACAAACTACCCAGGATGCTATTGGTATTAAAACTATATGCAAGGTAGGTCACATGTTTAATACCCTATAAGCCGTAACGAATTAATATTCTTTAAAACTGGGCTCTTTCTCAACATACAAACTTTTTCAACGGGAACTAACCCACGTATCTTTACAGCTATCTTAACCTGATCAAGTTTGTCATTTCATTTGTCAAAGCAAGCTCTGCCCAACTATTATTATAGGCGGTCGCACTGTTGAGCTTCGGACCGTTCCATCTCAAATCTGCATTGACCTCAAATTCCAATTAATAGATTCAAGACTAACAGGCAGCGAAAATATTCAACTATTTAATGTTATATCATGTCAGCTAGCTGTGTAATTTGAGAGTATTAATGCATAGAAATACTGGTTATGTCAAGAAATCTAAGAAAGAAAGTACAAGCCAAATAGTTAATACTGATTACAAGATAGCCAAATGGTTCACCAAGGTCCTCCCGTGGCAGAAGCATCAAGAACTATTTTGCAACTCAAGTTGCAAAGATATCTAAAAATGGATTAAAAAGTAATGATAATGGAAGATTTAAAGGTAGCTTCCAAGGTTAGGAAACGTCAAATCCGACACACCATGGGAAGGGAAGCCACAAAGGCGCCTCACTACAAAATTAGCCACTTTGCCTGCAAGGCTACTAGAGATTTGTTAATAGGATAGCTCCAAGAGCAGAAGACTTACTCGAATTAATGGAACTGAGCATCGAGGATCTGTATCGGGCATGCATGAAAAAGATGTGAGATATAAAGCTAGTCAAAGCTGGGCAACATACCAGTCATAATTGCAATAATCAGCGCTGGAGAGGGATGAAAGTAACCATTCCAGCCCATCGACAACTATCTTGTTAGTATCGATATAAGTGATTTTCGTTCTCCTCTGTTGAACTCTTTAACACAGCGAATGCCGCTGAACACCAACCTGCTGTATAGCTAGTCTATTGGCCCCGTCCGAAAGCCGCCGGGCGGTCTATAGGTTATCTAATAACATTATATGATGCTATGAGCAAGCTGAAATGGTTCTTTACTATCTAATTTTTATGGAGAAGGGCTTCCAAAGTAACCTGGCTGACCCAAAATGACTGCGCCGATAAAGCCACTAGCAAGTTCGAGTTATGAGAAGAAAACGGGGTTTGGATACTTCAGGTCCCAGAATCTCTTCTACCCTTGGCAAGAGAAGCACTCCCAAAGATCTATAAGTGCCATGTTGAACAGAGAGAACTGCTGCACAAGACGGGAAGTCGTGTTTGAGAGAGAACAAAAGAAACATATTAATTAATAAGTCAAGAGCCAGAGAGTAGCTAAAATAATTTTGACGGACGAAATAACACAAAATAATACGCGAGGCCGTTAATAAAAAGCAGCATAAGGGGACTGGGAAGTGTCATCAACCGCGAGACGACTTCTCATTCGAATTAAAATAGTCAGCAATGCTTCATATATCTATTCTCATTACATGGATGTCTGAGGTATTAATCACCTCGACTCACTAAGCTTGTGAGGCATATGATGGAGCGATTAGTCAAAGGACAGATGCAGACGCAACGACTTGCATGTTTGACGGCGGGGGATATGCCACACAAAGGCCGCAAGCCCTGTTAGAGCAACGTCAGCCCATTCATCAGGGTCTAGAACCCTTGCAACTACAGGGCTGTTCTGTTGACTCACCACTAATTACATAGTAGTTAGGGCCAGGAATGAAGATACCGGCTGATACCGTGCTGCGGAACTATTCAAGCCCTGCTGCAATCCACTAGTGTATGCATTTATGACAGTAGGAAAAAACCAGACATTGGGTTCCCCTTTCAGACTGTTGATGGCATTGTTGTTGCCGTCGGTAGTCGGCAATTGGAATCTCTTTATGTCTCGTCTCATCTCCAACATAGCACCAGTTATAACATTCCTTTGACCCACAGTATCCGCTTTGTTCCACCGGACCCGGTATACCCTTTCCTACCCATCTACCTAGCCTTTGTTAACCACCAATACCCCCTTGCAGTAGTAGTGTTACTGCTACTGTATCTCTGCGACAGATGGAAGGGCGGTGAGTCTGAAATGTGCCGTCTTTTTTGTGTTGATGAGCGTTGATGAGCGTTGATGAGTTTTTTGAGCCAATGGCCACATGTTGCTTCAGGGCGAGGGATTTTTGAGCTGCATTTACGAGCCTTCTCAGACCCGCTGCAGCTGATCAATAAAGAGCAATGCTGAGTGAGACGTATGCATATACCTTTGTCTTTAATACCAAAAGAAATGCAGGCTTGTGCAAATACATGTATATATTGGTCAACACAGTCACTATTTGTTAAGCGCCCTTTCTGCAGCTTCTGTACAACTATTCATTTTAATCGAAACTCCGCTGCATACACATACACCTCTCTTCATTGTTCCAGATAACTAAACGCTCTGCAAAAGCTACAGTGCAACTTGTACACTGCGCTACAATGTCGCCAACAGTTTGTGATACCAAGGTTCAGGCCCTGCTTGATAGGTGTATTGGCAAAAAGGTCACAATCCCTTATCTCTTCAACCTAAGCCCCGGCTGGAAGCTTGAGATGAGTCGTTATTCTTATGAAGAAGTGGAAGTAGCAGTGGAGGACTGGTGCCAAAGGTACTTTACCTGCAACTCGCTTCTCTTTGCCCCCCTGTCCCCTTTTACGACTCACCAAACTGCTCGGCGCTTAGCTTACCTTCGCGTCCCTAGCAATGTGACTGACCCAGCCACCTATCGTCGAGTCAAAAATATAGGCATTGTCAACCTGGTTCGAGCTATGTCACCGTGGTCAAGTCTTTCCGCCTTGCGGATAATGGTTCGTTTTTGAAGTGCTGTAAGTCCCGCTGCTTATATATGATACCATTACAAACAACCCATTTATTGATATAGCATTTAGACCTGGGTATGGGATGATGGTATGTGGTGGCATTATAACTGGGCTACGGAATGAGTTGATGAGATTGCAGCGCGTTACTGAATATGCCTTTATTACAGCCCATGATTTCAACGAGCTCAAGTACAACCCTCAAGAATTAGAGACACTGAGGCTTGAGTCGATAAAGTGCATCGAGAAAAGCCTCATGGAAGATATTGAATTAGAGTTCAACGCCGAAATACTGGCGCCTTCATATCCCATGGCACGATTGTTATATTCCGTTGGGAGAGAAGTCCGGAGAAACACCAAGTCGGGTAAGTCTCACTACCCCCTTTAAACAGATTATTCTTTCAAAGTGGTCGAGGTATACTGAATGTGCGAATAGAACCTATGAGAAAGCTAATTCTACAAACATGGGTTGAGTATGTTAATGGTGCTATTCAACTCCAGCACGAACTTCAAGGGGACCGAATTCTTGATATTGACGCGTATTGGGCTCATCGAATGACGTCGTCGGGGGCATATACCACACATGCTCTTCTCATGTAGGGCAATACATATAGTATGATGATATTGGTATTGGTAAAACTGATATCCTTGCGTAGGCACGAGTATGATATCCCGGATTGGTTCTTTTCCGAAAAGCTTGTGAAAGAAGCCACCCGCCTTGTCGCTGTTCATAATTGCGCGTAAGTTTCCGTTATGCAAATTTATGAGTATGTCTGAGCTGCTGACCTTTGCCCCTCCTTTTATTTTGTTAATGGCTTGAGTACGAATGACATGGTCTCAGCTCGTCACGAACTGGCAAGTCAGGCCCATTCTGTTTGAGCTCTTTGTGGTTATTTTGCTAATCACTCCCAGTAGCAATGCAAACACACTGATAATACTGTCCCGTTGCTCATGTATCACAAGGGATTGAATCCTCAAGAAGCAATTGACGAAGTTGCACGCATTGTTCGTGAGACGTACGATGCGTTTCAGACACTCGAGCCTCAGCTCGTTGAGCTTGGCCGAGCTCATGGGCTCCAGGATACCATGGATTTTTTTATTCGGTCCTGTAAGGCCTACTGCGTCGGTCAATTCAAGTGGATGTAAGTTCGAAATGTTTCATAACACGTTCATAGCTTGTTCTAACCAAAATCACCTTAGATACGAAAGCAAGAGGTACTTGAAATATGACCCAAAGTCCGGCGAGGTGAATGTCTTGGTCAGACTTGGTCTAGACCTTAAATAGAATTGGCTATTGGTGTTCCATGGTAGCATGTATGTCTTACTGTTCAAAAACACGATCGTTGATGAAACCAGTTAGAAAATAACACAATTAGGTTGTGATGAGATAAGGAAATGGTATCGGATTGAGAAGCTTGGCTATTTATTTCCCTACCAAAAGAAGAACCTTTGAGCATGAGGAACAAGACCAACTTCACGATGCCGAGCATCCTACCATATGAAAGGCCAGCGGTTAACCTAGTCCGAGGCATGGCTGGCCAAGTGGCTAAATCCCAAGAAACAGCCCGTTTAGTTTGGATAGGAAAGCTAAGTCCGTTGGACAGGCTACTGGCTATCCAAAAGGCCAAGTAGTGAGTCGCTTACACCAAGATAACCATCCAAGGCGAGACCATTAACACAGACCTGGAGGACCCCCGAGAGGTGACAGCCACGCTAGGAGCTGCTAACCCAATTCCTCATGACGCCATTAGAAGGGTATCACGCGGGTAGCAAGCTGGCCCCTTGCGTCTCTTGAGCCGAGTGTTGGGAATCTGTACTAGCCAAGCCTGGTATGCAAAAGGTATAAGACACAGAACTAGCTAAAGCTGAAACCCCTGTAGACCTATGGTAATTGCAGTATTTAACCTATAGAAAGATACTGCATTTGATTTAAACCACAGGATCTTGATATACTAATAATAATAGCGTCTAGTGGTACCCAGCTGAGCATACCTTAGTCCAAAAATCTCACTCTACACTTGAGACTATGTCTGATAGGCAACGGCTGTCAAGGCCAGCAGTCTCAAGACTTCAACATTCCAGACTGTGGAAAAGCTAGCAGCTAAGCTGATACAGAGACTGGAAGGGAAGAGAGGGTTAACAGGATGTTCAAATTATATGTATTGATCTTGAAGGAGCAAGCACTGCATGGGAGATTTGCACGGCTTTATAGCAAGAACACGAAGTCGGTCTAGGGGTTCTAGCATCCAAGTCTCCAAGCAATATAGATCACCAAGGCCGGCAGATGCAAATAAAGGTGCCCAGTAGCAGCAAGCATATTTATAAAAGACGGCGATCAAGACCATCTATAGCATATATAATCAAGCACCATGATCTCGAGTCTCTAGAGGTTTCAACATGCCTAACTGCTGTATATAGACTAATGTGTGATGGAATTAAATGAGTATAGATAAGTATATTTAATAAGCTCAGCTATTTCAACTATTCTGAGGCCAGTCTTGAAACTAACATTCAGCACTATACAGCCACATCATCCCCCCTTACAGCATCCGTGCATACAAGATCTATCTGCGCTAGTTATACATTCTACTAACCGTAGTTATCCTGCCTAGCAGTCAACCCTTGCATTCCTTTAATCCCTTGCAGATTTTGGGGGCCGACTTCTTCGTGGTTTAGAGAGTTGAGGCCTTGAAACAACCAGTCTAAGCGGCCCTCGCAGATCGGACTGGACATGGCCCGAGATTCATGGTATTATGATTGGGGGCTTTGATAATTATCAACCCACTTTAATAAGCTATTTGTATTGATATAATAGAATCCCTGATTTCTAGGACAATGGCAATGTAAATTTGAGTATTGAATATTGCATTCAGAACAAGTGTAGGAAAGATCCGGCTTTGTTTGGTTTTTCGTCAATGGCATTGCATACAGGCAAGAGCTATCAAAGAAGGTCTGAGCTCTTGGATCGCAGAGCAAAGATATATTGCTTTATCAAAGTCTAATATAAACCGAATATAATATGGGTAGTGATTCATAACATCCATGACTATACTGCGAAGACATCGACTTAGCATGGCGGAGCATATTCGTATCAGAGCGGTCAAGGGATTCATTATGGCCATTGATTGAGTGATGGGCATGGTGATTATTGTTATTAAGTATATCATATATCACTTTCATAATTGCCCTGAAGTCTAGATTCCGTGACACCTTTCACTACATGCCGCTGACGGCTGCTGGCGTTGTTCGTCACTGTTCTTGATTCAGTCTCGATGAGGTTCATGCTGACTCTTGATCTCTTCATCTTGGGACATATTCTAGTTGCGTGGATCGGCCAGTCATCAACTCTCTCCCAGTAACGCATAAGGCCGCCAAAACCCGCAGCGCTATGACAAGCTACTGCTTTCGCCTCTCCATGCCCTTGTTCTATTCTATATTCTAACCCATTGAACGACCTTTTGCCTAACTTTAGACTCATTCCCAGGACGAGAGAGTGGTATACTAAGAACTAATCTTAGCTTGCTAAACAGGTCCGCGGGACACGGCGATCTGGTTCTTTGTGATCAGAAAAATCTATGGACTGCTCAATTCGTCTACTGTAAACCGCGGTCTCTGTCACCAAAGTATGCAACGCACTCGCTAGACTAAAAGCCCCCTTTACACATGCGGACACCTCGACTAGGCAAATTGCCTGTGTCGTAACAACACTACCGCCATCCAATGCCTGCGATGATTCCCAACAAGATTATCTCAAGCGTTCTTTATCAGGCATTCGCAACTCGCAGCAACCAAGATGACCATCGGCCAATCTCAAAGTTATGCTGTTGACAATTGAGCCACCTGGAAAGCAACATGAACTTTAATATGGGCAATGCCAAAGATCAATGATCAAGGGACAGCTTGAAAATTTGGGTTGAAGGTTTCGAGACGAAATGACGGTTACGTCTAGAAAACAAATGATTAATGCCGTCGGAAAACTCACCCGATTACCGACTAACACCTACAACGATGTCAAACGATTGCCGTTCTTCAGGCGTAGGAAGACGCTAAATGACTGAGCAGCAGACCGACGATGCATTGTAGAGAAGGAGGAAACATGAGAGGGCCGTCCGATGATGAATTAGCTCGACCACCATACTCTCACACCAGCGGAACAGAGCGCCCGATACGCATGACAAGCAGGATGGCAAAGAAAATAACCGGCACGATGGCTTCGTGGAAATTATGATGCTTTTCTCTCGTTATTGCTATAGCTGCAGACTTGATTCTGGCTCGTTGCCTCAATTTTCGTCATACTCCTGACTACCTTACTAGTATACCAGGATCTTGAAGGTGTCAAGTTCCACAACTTGGCAGGTTGTATTCCCAGCCACAATACTCAATATGGGCGCAGGATACGAACCCGTCGTCAACTCAAGATGCCTAGTATCTCACCATAAGCACATCCAGGTCATCAACCAAGCCTGGGGCGTTGATAATTAAAAGGTCAGTTTTCTGAGGATTAAGCCAATGCACATGGTCTAGAGCAAAAATGCTATTGGGCTGGTGATGATCTGGCCAGGGGCCGGCCCAGTACACTGCTGAGAGTTTTAAGGTTTCTCAAGAGTAAACCACTGAACCGAACAATAATGATCTCCGATAGTCTATTGGCACTTCCGGCACCTGTCAACAACATTACTTAAGAGATCGTTAAATGTTTCTGATATGGGTAGCTCAAGAAGCAAGGCGATTACTCGAGCCGGTCGGGCCGAGCGCCAAGCATGTGTATGTGCCGGTCTTGTCTGTATATCTACAGAAGGAATGAGAGACACAACCAGCCACAGCCAGGCCTCTCACAGACCTGCTCCGCAGTAGGAGGTGTGACGAGATGACACATAATGCAGGTTTCGGCAATAAATGATACACAATAACCAGTTATAGGATTAGAAGCTGGGAGAAAGAGATGCAGAGGAAGAGAGAAACATCTTTCTGTAGATATGATCTACAATCACAAATCAGGTGCCTTGTAGGAAATGACTATGTGGGGGATGTCCCGCTTGAAGCGGCAGCCCAATAACTACACCCTTCACAGCCTTGCCTGGCCACCTTATAACCGCTTAAACTCTTACTAGTTTATAGCTTACTTGCTCTTCCATCACTGTTTGGCTATCTAGCCACGGGTGGCAGCTTGGCCTTGTGTGGTCAGCGTCTTGGCTACGGCCATTGATTTGACCAGGGCCATGACCGCGGGGGTATCTTCATGACCTTGACGGATAGGCGCCTATCAGACCACTGGCCTAGATGGAAACTCTATCAGTTATGGCGGTTTGACAAGTCAAGTAACTATCAGATCGATGGTCCTGTTATCTAGATATTTTCTTGTTACCATAATAAATGGGTTGTTGCTCAAAGGAATCCTGATTATAATGGAACCGTTATTACCTTTTCACAGCACGTGTATATGCTAAGCAGTAGATTCAAGCCGTGGCCAGCCTCATTCATCCACTACACTGTATACCCCTTGGCTGTACTGGACACATGACCTATGTAGGCTAAGTTGAGTAAATTGATACTTATTCAAATATATAGATTTATCAGCGCAAAACTCTCTGCAGCATTTTCCATCGTCAGCAATATCTACATAACGTCTGCCCGTTTCCCTGTTCATGTCTACATATTGATGCTGATAGTATAAAACGGTATTGATTTGATGCACTAAACGCCTAGTGAAAACACTGGGCGTTGGGATCTCATGGGCAAGGACGTGTCACTCTAGAGTAAGGATTGATAGAGACAAGTGTAATGGAACAGATTGAATTCTAAACTAAAGTCTATTCCTAAAGATAAATGAAAATATGACACACTAAACCGAAAGAGGTGTTACTGAAAACATAAATATATACTAAACTAAAAAAGAAAACCATCATCATCCGACTCATGTCATGCATTAGACATGCATACGCTTGAAAGTTGATACCCGTTGAACCTTGCCCAAGTCCTTGGCAGATGCCTCGATGAAGTTGATCTTCCTCAGATACTTCACACTGCTTGTAACAGCAGTATTCTGGTCTTGAACAGTAGCTGATGAAGCAGCAATCTCTTCGGCTGTTCTAATTGTGCCAAGCTTGCCGAGGAAGTGCTGAACCGGCCACAACGGATGGCTATCACCCACTTCGGCCATGGAGGTAAGAGCACGTTCAGCCCACTCCTCCCATTCCATCGGTTTGCATGGAACCCCGAGTTCCTTATTGACAAGATCCCAGAACACTGGCGCAGGCATACCCTTTGTAACACTGACGAAAGGTGGGATAGCCTCGGTGGCAAAGATCTGGCCAAGGATGGTTGAAGCAACAGTGGTTACGTCGGCGATGTACATCCAGTGATCCATTGACTCGCTGGGGTAGGCATGAATAGAAGCAGCGGTAGCGACCACACGCCAGAAGACATCGTCTGTATTGGAAACTCCACCGTTGATAGCAGAGCCAATAATACGTCCTGGCTTGAGAGTAGAAATGCGGTTCTGGTTGGCCGGCATCTTCTCAATAGCGTTCTGGATAATGGCCTCAGACACAAACTTGGTCTGAGAGTAACCATTGCTGTGTCCTAGAGCGAGAGCCAAGGCAGTATTGTCTTGAGTGGGGTCTGATTTAACACCACCGGAGATGAAGATGAATTTAGGATGAGCAGGGGATGTGGCAGCTGCTTTAAGCAGGTCGGCAGTTGAGTCCACATTGGCAGCGCGAAGCTTATCATAGTCGGCATTCCAGTTAACAATGGCGCCGTTATGAATAATAGCGTTGATGTTGTTGTTAACGGGAGATTGACCAGATAGGCGTGCCCACTGTGTCTTGGATAGGCTCATGCGGTCTTTGCTCAAATCACCAGTCCATACCTCAATCTTCTTGGCGTCGGCATCTTTCCACCAGCCCATAATACGCGCGGTGTCTTTGACACGTTCCAGGCCATGATTAATGGTCTTTGAGCGCACAAGAACGACGACAGAAGCAACCGCCTTGTTGCGAACAAGTTGTCTGAGAATCTCAGTGCCGAGGAAGCCAGTAGCGCCCGTCAAAAAGACGATAGCGTGATCTGGGATGACATTCACTGGCTGTGCAAGAAGACTTGTGGGTTGAGTGGCCCAAGATGAGCTAGTAATAGCAGAGATCTTGGCGTTAAGGTCGACTCCCATAGCCTGTGCCTCCTCGGAAGATTCGCCGTTCGCCTTCTCAATGAATTTCGCCATGTTGCTAATAGTGGTGTGCTTGCTGTTTATGAGAGATAGACCCAGTGTAACACCGAATTTATTTGTGATAGCACGAGCAATAGTAACAATGCGAATGGAATCACCACCAAGATGATAAAAGTTATCATCAATGCTGATGGTCTCGGCCGGTAGGCTGAGTGTTGTAGCCCATTGAGAGCGGATCCAAATCTCGGTATCTGAAGTGCATTCGCGGAATGGGAGACGCTGTCCGGCGAGATAGTTGGACATGTCTTCAGAAGAAAGAGCTGCAGCGGATTGCAGAAGCATCTTTCTATCAAGCTTACCAGCAGCATTGTGAGGCATATACTCAACTGGCAAAATGTACTTGGGAATCATAAAGGTAGGGAGAACAGCCATCAAATTCGTAGTAAGCTCTGCGAAGGAGTCACGCAGAGCCTCAGTAGTCTCCAGAAGGTGAACGCGGCCGGAGGCGCTATCGGATTCTTGGTCCTTGTTGAAGCTGATGAAGGCAAAGAGGGACTCGCGGCCCTCGTGGCGTGAGACATCCACAACGGCATGTTCGATGCCATTGAGGGCAAGCTTGATTTGATACTCAATTTCACCAACCTCAATACGTTGGCCACGGATCTTGACTTGAGTATCCTTTCTTCCAAAGTATTCCATTGTACCGTCGCTGTTGTATCGGACCAGATCACCAGTCTTATAGAACCGGCGCATGCCCACATCGGCTGTTGATGGAAGCCATTTAACTTGATCAATGAAGGCATTGGTAGTCTTGACTTGGTCGTTGATATAGCCACGAGCCAAGGCAGGTCCTTGGACAAGAAGCTCACCGACACAACCAATAGGCATAAGCTGGTGATGGTTATCAGGATCAACAACCCAGCAACGGTGGTTAAAGCCGCGACCAATGTTTGTGGCTGAAATATCAGGCGAGGATATCTTATTAAATGAAGAGCAGACACATGCTTCGGCAGGACCGTAACCATTTCGGAGATCGACGTGAGTAATCCAGGAGTCAACGACATCCTTGGTGGGCGCTTCACCACAAAGAACAAGGGTCTTAATAGATGGCACCAGTTCAGGGCTCAGTGTTTTGACAAAGGTGGGTGTCAGGATGGCAACGGTAACACCGGCGTTGGTGACAAAGGCCGAGGTATTTTGTGTACGTTCGATTTCGCTGGGGACACAGACTGTGGCACCTGCGACAAGACCAGCGAAAATCTCAGGAATACAAGCATCAAATATGTAATTGGCAAACTGGAATAGGCGTGAATCATCGTTGATGTTGAATGCCATACGCTGCCCCTCAAGAGCAGTGCATATAGCCTGGTGTTCAATAATAACACCCTTGGGTTTACCTGTGGAACCTGAGGTAAAGAGGATATAAGCAGCGTTGTTAGGACCAGGAGCTTTGATGAGCTGGTTTGCAAGATCAAGAGTAGACAGTTTCGAAATAAAAGAAGAAGAGAGTTCAATAGTAGTGCGAGCCATGTTCTGGCATTTGTCTGCTGTGTCGGAAGAAACAACCATGAACTGAGCATTGACCTCATCTACCAACGCTTGGCGACGGTTGATGGGTTGAGTTGGATCAAGCGGCAGGAACACACCGCCAGCCTTCATAATACCCATCATTGCAACAATGGTCCAGATGGACTTCTCGAAGCAGAAGGGGACAATAGTTTCAGGCCGAACACCGAGCTGGCTGAGATGGAGAGCAAGCTGGGTAGAAATGTGATCGAGTTCCTTGTAAGTCATGGTAGCCTCGGTCGAGTACAGAGCCTGATGATTGGGTCGTCGAGCAGCTTGAGCAGCAAAACGCTGGGGAAGAGTGCTCATGAGTGGCTCAAGATTGGCAGACTCGTTGTATTGAATAGATTGTTCGACATCCCATGGACCGGCGACTGAGACCTCAGATAGCAAAGTCTCGTCTTGAGCAAGCAGCTGTTTGATGACATGGGCAAATTGCTCAGAGATGGCAGCAGATTGAGCATCAGTTACGACATTGGAGTTGCAGATGAGCAGCAAATCAAGATGGTCATCGTAAATCATGATCTGGAGAGCGAGTGGGTAATTGATGTAGTTTTGCATCGAATCTTCGGCAGATGATCCACTGGTGGCAGGAGCTAATAGGACATCTTCTGCCTTGCCCTCTTCTTCAGATACCTTACTGGCCGGCTGGATTACAAGCAAGCTAGAGAAGTCACATGCATCCTTTGCATCGGGACTCAAAGCTGAGATGTTTTGTAATCCAAATTGTTCATAGGCAACCATTTCAGAGGCTTGGATCTGAACATCCTGGAGGAATTTCGAAAGTGACTGCTTCTGGTCAAGGCGAACACGAACTGGCACAGTGGCAAGCATAGGACCAGGCATGGAGTCAAGGCCAGGTACGGGAGCATGACGACCAGACACTGTAGTACCAAAGCACACATCATCGCTGGTGCTGTATCGCGCAAGAACAATAGCCCAAGCGGATCGAATGATTGTTGCCTTGGTGATAGATGTATGAGTAGACTGAGGGAACTCGATGGACTTTCGCATAAGCTGAGTGACCTTGTCGCCCTTGGCAGCGGCAGGGCTTGACCCATCGTCAATGGCAGGGAATGAAGCACGCTTGGCATCAAGGAGTTGATCTCTCCAATACTGGGCAGCGTTGTCCTGGTTAATTGTAGTTGTGTACTTGACGAATCGGGCATATGGCTCGAGCTTAGGAAGTTCAGTTCCGAGGTACGCGGCGTAAAGCGTAGTCATAACAAGAGGCATGGTGAAGCCATCGAAGACGGCGTGATGAATGTGCCATGCGAAATACGTTGTACCGTTATCTCTAATGATGGCATAGCGACTAAGCTGAGATCCATAGCCCATATCAAACGTGGAGCTCATGAAGGACTTCAGAGTGCGGCTAGTATCCCACTGGCAACCTGCGGTATTCTGAATAATAGCCTGGTAGGTTGAGTTATCGATGAGGATAATCGAAGTGCGGAGATTATGGCACTGGTCCATGGTAGTGGCCCAAGCAGATTTGAATCGTTCGATATTGACATGTTCAGGAAGGCGATAGACATATCGAGCCGTATAAGAACCAGGCTGCTTGACTGAAAGAGTCATGAGACCCTCTTGCAGCTTCGTAACAGGGTAAACATCCTCGATAGACTGCGTTGCAGTGAGATGGCATTGAGACTCGACCTCGGACATGATGCGGTCGACTCCGTTTGCAGGTAGCATATCGAAAGGCTGAGTGTTGAAGTCTTGGCTGTTCTCGCCAAGTCGCGCGGAGCTTGCGATTGATGAAAGACGCGGGTCGGCAAAGATGTTGGCAACTGTAAGGATGATGCCATTCTGCTGTGCTAGAGTAACAAGCTGAATAGCAGAGATAGAATCACCTCCAATTTGCAAGAAGCTGTCGTTCTTTCCAATACTCTGAGGTGAAGTCTTGAGAACCTGGGCCCAGAGCTCGCGCAGCTTGAACTCCATATCGGTGGTTGGCTCGATCTTGTCAGTCTTGGTCAGGGCAAAGATGGCAAGATCCTCGGCAGAGAGGGATGTTGCGATTTCGCGTAGCTTCTTCCTATCAAGCTTCATGGAGGTGATGAATGGCATGGTAGAGAGAGGGAGAACAAGGCTTGGCATCATGAAGCTGGGCAACACGGCCTTGAGGTTGTCGATAAGTGTGACGATGGAGGCGCGTAGGTTATCGCTGGGCGCAATCAGGCTTTCTGAGAAGCTGGTGGTGCCGTTGCTCTCATATTTGCCGGCGAATGAGACAAATGCGACCAATGCTTGACCGGTCTCGCGGGTGATAATGTCAACAGCTGTGTGCTCGATATCAGGCAGAGCGCGCTTGACGTGGTATTCGATTTCTCCAAGCTCAATACGTTGACCTCGGAGTTTGACCTGGGTATCCTTACGACCGAGATACTCCATAGAGCCATCACCGCGATATCTGACGAGATCACCAGTCAGGTAGAAGCGGCATGGGGAGGAAGTGCTGGTAGAAAGACAAGCAATCTCGTTGATGAATGACTGCTCGGTCTTCTCAGCATCATTGATATATCCACGGGCGAGGACATGGCCCTGGATGGCAAGTTCACCAGTGCAGCCAATTGGCGTAAGTTGCTGGTGGTTATCGGGCTCGACGATCCATACATTGCTGTTGAATCCGCGACCAATGGTTCGAGGAGAATCCTTGCTAGAGGTAAATGGATGCCAAGTAGCGTAGTTGCATGCCTCGGCAGGACCATAACCGTTGATAAGTCTAACACGGTCACACCAAACCTCAAGAATATCTACACCAGCAGGCTCACCGCCGAGAACTAACGTCTTCAACAGAGGTACTTGTTCAGGCGTAAAGGTTCTGACGAAAGAGGGTGTTAAGCAGGCAGTGTTGACCTTTGCCTTTCGCATAAATGCTGGGGCATCCTGAAGACGCTCTGTTTCACTGGGAATACAGACTGTACCACCAAAGGCGAGCGGTGCAAGGACCTCACCCAAGCTACCATCGAAAATGTAGTTGGAGAACTGGAATACCCTGGTAGATGGGCTCATTTCATAGACCTTACCATAGCCCAATGTGCTAGTAGTAAGGGCAGAGTGTTCCATAACGACTCCCTTTGGCTTGCCTGTTGAACCAGAGGTAAACAGGACATATGCCGCATTGCTGGGGCTAGGCTTCTGGATAGAAAGCTTAACGCCCTTGGAGGAAGTGGAAAGCTTGGACATGAAGTCTGAGGAGAGTTCAACAACATGAGGAACCATGCCGGAGCATGACTCGGCAGCTGATTGAGAGGCGATGATGACTTGGGCCTTGACTTCGTTGACAAGAACCTCGCGGCGGCTGACAGGATGCGAGGGGTCAAGAGGAACAAACACACCACCGGCCTTGAGGATGGCCACGATGGCGACAACAGCCCACATGGACTTTTCGAAGCAGAAGGGTACGACAGATTCAGGACCAACGCCTAGCTGAGATAGATGACCAGCGAGGATGTTAGTTAGGTGGTCGAGAGCTGCGTAAGTCATGTTGCCTTCAGAAGAGAAGATGGCCTCGTGGTCGGGAGCACGTGTCGCATGCTCAGAGATGAGATCGTGGAGGCAAGATTGAATGTGTTCAGGGGCATCAACGTTCCATGACAGTGCTTGTTCAAGGTCCCAAGCACCCGAGATAGAGAGTGTCTGAATCTGGCTATCGTTTTGCGTGAGCAGTTGCTGTACGACATGGTCGAATTGATGAGAGATGGCCTGAAGCTGGTGCTCAGGTACAGCACTAGAATCATAAATGAACATCAAGTTCACCATATCATCGTAGATATGGCACTGAACAACGAGAGGGTAGCTGAAGTAGTTTTGGAGCATTTCTTCGGCTTGGAGAAGCTTAGACTCGGCGGCAGCCAGGATAGATTCCTCTGCGCTACCAGTGTCACCAAAGGTCTGGACAGGCTGGACAGCCAACAAGCTGGTGAAGTCGACTGCGGTCTTGAAATCCGGGTGAATCTTCGAGATATTCTGGAGACCGAATTGCTCGAAAGCAACCATCTCAGAAGCTTGTGTCTGAATATCTCGAAGGAAGTTGGACAATGACTTCTTAGAGTCAATGCGTACCCGAACAGGAACGGTAGCAACCACCAGACCTGGCGTGGCATCAAGGCCAGGCACAGAGGCGTGACGACCAGATACAGTTGTTCCGAAGCAGACATCATCACTATCAGAGTGACGGGCAAGAACAATAGCCCATGCGGCTCGTAGAACGGAGGCCTTGGTGATGAATGTGTTGGTTGACTTGGGGAACTCAATGATCTTGTTGAGGAACTTGGTAGGAGCCTTCTCTGTAGAAGAGGTAATGATATCTCCAGATGATGGGAATGATGCCTTCTTAACGCCCTCAAGCTGGTTGGTCCAGTAGCTCACAGCCTCATTGTGGTCAAGGTCAAGCGTGTACTTGATGAAGCTGGAGTAAGGTCGCAGCGAAGGAGCTGCGGTAGCATGGTAGAACGAGTTGAGTGTGGAAATGATAAGCGGCAAACTCCAACCATCGAAGACAGTGTGATGGACACTGAATGCGAAGAAGGTGGAGTTAGACTTCTCCTCCTCGATCATTGCATAACGACACAGTCGAGATCCGTAGTTCATCTCATATTTCTGTGTAGTGCGAATATAGGAATCAAGATCTTGATTGGTTGTTGTTTCCCAAGTAACATCATCCTTGATGACGACCTGAATAGCCTTGCCATCTACGAGGAGGATTCTGGTTCGCAAGTTACCACAAACCTCAACGGTATGCTCCCAAGCGGCTCTGAAACGGGCAACATCGACACTCTTGGAGAGCTTGTAGACGTGTTTGGCGATGTATGAGCCAGGCTGTCTGATAGCAATCGCCATAAGACCTTCTTGAAGGTTGGACACAGGGAATGCATCTTCGAGGCTCTGGTGGCTTGGAAGAGAGCAGTGGCTTTGAACGTGGATTGTCAAGGCCTCCACGTCAGTATCAGTAAGCAAGCTGAATGGCTCGGCATCGTACTTGGCAAGATCGCTTTCACCGAAACGAGCGGAGTCTGCCATGGATGATAGGCGAGAGTCGGCGAAAATAGTGGCGACTGTAAGTAGGACTCCTGCTTGTTGAGCAGCAGTTACAAGGTGAATTGCTGTGATGGAGTCACCACCAATCTCGAGGAAGCTATCATTGCGACCAATCTCCTCGACATTAATCTTGAGAACTTGAGCCCACAGGTCTCTGAGTTTGTATTCCATAGCTGTTGAAGGTGCAACCCAGTCTCGCTTGGAGCCAGAGAAGGTCGCGGCAACTTCAATAGATAGTTCAGAAGCAAGGGATCGAAGCTCTTTCTTGTCTAGCTTCATTGATGTGATGAACGGCATGCAATGGAGAGGAAGAATAAGGCTGGGGATCATGAATGCTGGCAAAGCAGCCTTGAGGCTATTGCGCAGATTTTCAAGGGTGTTGGTCATCTGCTCATCTGGCTGCATAAGGTTCTCGGATCTGTCAGCGCTGGTCCACTTGTTGTCCTTGCTAGCGAAGGCGACGAAAGCAACAAGTGCATCACCAGCCTCTCTGTGCACAATATCGACAGCGGCATATTCAATGTTCTTGACCGATTGGATGATGTTGTACTCAATCTCTCCCAATTCAAGACGCTGACCACGCAGCTTAACCTGGGAGTCCTTACGGCCAAGATATTCGATCTCACCGTTCGCATCATATTTAACCAAATCACCGGTCAAGTAGAAGCGCTGAGGCTCGTGGATCTTATTGACTGGTAGAGAGGCAATCTTGTTGATGAAAGATTGAGAAGTCTTGGTCTCGTCGTTGAGGTATCCACGAGCCAAGGCATGAGTCTGGATAACAAGTTCACCGGTGCAACCAATAGGCGCAAGCTGGTTGTGGTTATCAGGCTCAACGATCCAGCAAGCACCGTTGAAAGGAGTACCAATAGTCTTGGGAGACTCCTCACTGGATTTGAAGACATGCGTGGTGGCATAATTGCAAGCTTCAGCAGGTCCATATCCATTAATCAAGGTAAGACGATCAGTCCAGAGGTTCAACAGGTCCTTTGAGGCAGACTCACCGCCGAGGACGAGGGTATGGAGAGTAGGAACCTGGTCTGGGGTAAATGTCCTGACGAAAGAAGGCGTCAAGCAGGCTGTGTTGACACGCGCTGAGCTGATGAAGGCAGGGGCACTTTGGAGACGCTCAGTGTCGTTGGGAACGCAAACTGTGCCACCAAAGGCAAGAGGAGCAAGGATTTCACCCAAGCTACCATCGAAGATATAGTTGGAGAACTGGAAGACCCTGGAATCAGGGCCCAGGTTGTATACTCTACCATAGCCCAGAGTGCTTGAGGTAAGAGCCGCGTGTTCCATAACTACACCCTTAGGCTTACCAGTGGAGCCTGAAGTGAAGAGAACATAAGCCATGTTAGTAGGCTCCGCAGTTCGGAGCGCCTTGGCACCTGACTTGGAGGACTTGGATAGCTTAGACATGAAGGTGGATGATAGCTCAACAACATGCTTGACCATGCCAGAGCATGATGAGGCAGCTGATGGAGAAACGATCATCACATCTGCGTTGACCTCCTTGATCAAAGCAGCACGACGATTTTCAGGATGCGCGGGATCAAGTGGAACAAAAGCACCGCCGGCCTTCAAGATACTGAGGACAGCAACGATAGCCCACATAGATTTCTCGAAGCAGAAGGGCACCACTGTCTCTGGCCCAACTCCAAGTTGGCTGAGGTGATGGGCCAGAGTATTGGTGAGAGTATCAAGCTCACTGTAGGTCAGGCTTCCTTCAGATGAGAAGATGGCCTCATGCTCTGGTGCGATCAAAGCGTGCTCAGAAATGAGATCGTGGAGACAAGAAGAGACAAGTTCTGGTTCTTGGCTATTGAAGGTCAAGGCTTGCTGAATATCCCATGGGCTGGCAACTGTGAGAACCTCAAGCGACTCTTCACTCTGGCGAAGGAGCTGTTGCACAACGTGATCAAACTGTTGGCTCATTCGCTTCAACTGCTCCTCGGCGATAATGTCAGCATCATAGATGAGAACAAGATTGACATGAGTATCGAGCAAGTGGCATTGAATAACGAGAGGATAACTGAAGTAGTTCTGGAGCATTTCCTGGAAATCAATATCACTTGAGGTGGCTGGAAGAAGGAGGGCGTCATTGCTAACGGCCTCATCACCAGAGTTGCCTTCACTGACACTCATGTGCTGGACAGGCTGAATGGCCAACAAGCTGGTGAATTCGCAAGCAGTCTTGGCTTCAGCGCTAATCTTGGAGATGTTTTGCAAACCGAACTGCTCGTAGCTAACCATATCAGAAGCCTGGGTCTGGATAGCCTTAAGGAACTCGATTTGAGAGCGTTTGCGATCAAGACGAACGCGCACGGGGACAGTCGCAACAACAAGACCAGGTGTGGACTCAAGACCAGGAACATCTGCGTGACGACCAGATACAGTAGCGCCGAAGCACACGTCGTCACTGTCAGAGTAGCGGGCAAGGATGATGGCCCAGGCGGCACGGAGAATTGAAGCCTTGGTGATTGACGAATTGGTAGACTTGGGGAACTGGATAGTCTTGCTTGAAACGCGAGTTGTACCAACAGCCTTGTCATTGGCGATAGGGAAAGCTGCGGGCTTGGCATCCTGGAGCTGGTTGTTCCAGTAATCCCGGGCTGCGTCTTGGCTGATATCAATAGTGTACTTGACGAAGCCGGCATATGACTGCAGGCGAGGAAGGTCAATAGCATAGTAGGCAGAGGCCAATGTGCTAGTAATCAATGGCAAAGACCAACCATCAAACACGGCGTGGTGAATGCTGAAGGCAAAGAAGTTGTTTCCGTCCTCTTGAAGGAGGGCAGAGCGGCACAGGGTAGAGCCGAAGCCCATCTCCATACCCTTGGCGTTCTCAAGGTAGGTCCTGAGATTCTGGTTGGTAGTATCCCAGATAGTCTCATTCTTGATGAGAGCTTGAACGCTGAAGCCATTAACCATCACTACACGAGTGCGAAGGTTACCGCAGACCTCAACAGTCTTCTCCCAAGCAGCGCGGAACCTCTCAATATTGACGTGGGCAGGAAGCTGATAGATGTGTTTGGCGATATACGATCCAGGCTGCTTGATGGCCAAGGCGAGAAGACCCTCTTGGAGCTTGGTGCACGGGTATGCGTCATCAATATCGATATCCTCAGGAAGGTCATATTGGTCGCACAATGCCTTGATAATGACCTTCTTATTGAGAGAGCTGTCAAGCAAGCTGTAAGGAAGAATGATGGAAGATGCAAGAGAATCGCCAGAGATATCAACAGCGACCTCGGCCAGCTTAGAAAGTCTGGGGTCGTCAAAGATGTTCTTGACAGCAATAGAGATGCCGGCTTCACGGGCAGCGGTAACGAGCTGGATAGCTGCAATTGAATCACCGCCAATTTGGAGGAAGCTGTCATCGCAACCAATCATTTCTTGAGGCATCTTCAAGATGCCAGACCAAAGCTGCTGCATACGGAGCTCCATCACAGTCTCAGGCATACGCTTGTTGCCGCTTTGAAGGGCATAAAGTGCCAACTCATCCTGGCCAAGCTCGGTAACAAGTTTGCGGAGCTTATTCCGGTCAAGCTTGGTAGAGGTAATAAACGGCATGTACAGGCAAGGAACAAAGAGTGTGGGCACCATATACCGCGGGAGGGACACACAGAGTTGACCAACCATGGCGGTAAGTTGTTCATGAAGCTCAGTGGTGATGGGCAGGAAGACGGCTTCTTCTTCTGACTGCAGACCGGCAGTGCGGGTGTCGTCAGAGAAGGAGAAATAAGCGATCAAAGTGGTACCGGCTTCACCGTTGAACACGTCAACAGCAACCTGGCGAACGCCTTCAAGCTCACTGCGAATATGGTACTCAACCTCACCCAGCTCCACACGAAGACCACGGATCTTGACCTGGGTATCCTTACGAGTTGAGAACTCGATAGTACCGTTGGTGTTGTAAGTGCAAAGATCGCCGGACTTGTAGAACCGGTTCCAGAACTGCTGGTCACGATCAGGCGCCCAAGCAGGGAGAGATGTGACAGAGGCGGCAGCAGTACGCTCAGGATCGGCAAGATACTCCCTCAGAATGGTAGGACCTTGGATAACAACTTCACCAAGAGTACCAGTTGGTGCCAGCTTCTGAGGGTCTTCAGGCTCTACAATCCAGCAGAAGCCACCAACGGGCTTACCAACTGTGAGAGGAGACTCCTCAATAGACTGCCATTCGTGCAGAGTGCTGAACACACAAGTCTCAGCTGGACCCCAACCGTTGATAAGACGGACCTTGCCGAACCAGGTCTCAAATACGTCTCGGCCAACAGCCTCACCAGCGAACAGTAGCAATCGCAGGGTAGGGACGTCGTTGGGATCAATAGTTCTAGCAAATGATGGGGTAAGGAAGGCCCAGTTGACGTTGGTCTCGGTTACGTATTCCGTCAAGCTATTCATACGAATATGGTCTGAGGGCACGCAAATACAGGCTCCAGAGATCAAGGGCATGATAATCTCACCAATAGACAAGTCAAAGACAAAGGCAGCAAATTGCAGCATTCGCACATTAGGAGTCATTCCAAGTCTATCAGCAATGGCGGTCTGACTGGTACAGACAGATCCGTGCTCCATAACCAGACCCTTTGGTGTGCCAGTACTACCTGAAGTGAACAGAACATAAGCTGCGTTTCGAGCGGTAACACCAACATTGGGGGAGTGCTCGCTGAAGGAATCCCCGAAAGTCTTATCGAGCGCGGGGGAAACCTCAAGAACTTGGCTCAAGAGAGTGGCACAAAGGGAGGCATTGAGAGGGGAGGTCAAAGCCAGTTTAGACTTGGTCTGAGAAACAACTTGCTGCAAGCGTTGCTCTGGGTGAGAGGGGTCGAGGGGAACCCAGATAGCACCAGCCTTGTTGATGGCGAGGATGGAGACGAAGAACCACATTGACTTTTCGAAGCAAACATGGACGAGATCCTCGACTTGAACAGAGTAGTTCTCCACGAGGTGGTGGGCAAGTCGGTTCGCTGCTTGGTTGAGCTCCTTGTAAGTGAGCTCGCCATCCCATGCACAGATAGCAGGGCGGTTGGGGCGACGTCTTGCGTGGTATTCAACAAGCTCGTGGATACAAGAATCGATAATTTCGGGCTTCTCTTCGTTCCATGTAATAGCTTGGTTCAAGTCCCATTCGCCAGAAATGCTCAGCTCGCTCATGTGAAGCTCAGGAGAGGAGAAGAGCTGCATAGCAACATGTTCGAATTGGTGGCAGAGGGCGGTCATCGCGGGTGCAGACAAAACGCTCTCATTGTACATGAGGAGCAACTCAATGCTGTCACCTAGAAGATGGCCTTGGATAACGAGAGGATAACTGAAGTAGTTTTGCATCAGCTCTTCAGCAGAGCCACCCTCAATGTCAGCTGGCAGAAGTAGCACACCACCAGACTCATCTGAGTCAGAAGACTTGTTATTCTTGCGAGAGTCAAGGTGCTGTCTAGGCTGGACGACAAGCAAACTGGTAAAGTCGCAGGCATCCTTAAGATCATTGCTAATCTTGGAGATGTTCTGAAGACCATACTGTTCGTAAGGGACCATATCTTGAGCTTGGTCCTGGATGGATTGAAGGTACTGGCCAACGGTCTGGTCAGTATCAAGGTGAACGCGGATGGGGACTGTGGCCACAACGGGACCGGGCATGTCCATCAATCCAGGTACAGGGGCTTGACGACCTGATATAGTAGTACCGAAGCACACATCGTTGGTATCAGAGTATCTCGCAAGTATGATAGCCCAAGTAGCGCGCATAACAGTTGCTTTTGTCAGCGCAGGGTTGCTGAAGGATGGAACCTGGATGTTTCTGCCGAGGACTCGGGTCACGCTTCCCTTGGTAACAGGGGCTGATGGAGGGAAGGATGCCTTCTTCGCATTCTGAAGCTGACTGGTCCAGTAGTTCATGGTATCATCGTTCTTCATTTGGAGAGTGTACTGGATGAAGTCGGAATATGGCTTGAGAGTCGGGAGTTCAAGGCCGTGGTACACAGACTGGAAGTTAGTCAACACAAGGCGCACAGTCCATCCATCATGGACAGCGTGGTGCACAGTCCAAAGGAAGTAGTTGGTTCCCTTGTCATCACTGACAAGACCATACTGGGACAGGGCTGAACCGTATGTCATCTCCTGGTTGTGGGCGGCATCCACAGCAGCATGGATGTCGAAGTTTCTCTCGGTTTGCCAATCCAGCTTCTCATTGATGACGACCTGCATAGATTGGCCGTTGATCAAAACGATACGAGATCGTAGAGCAGGGCAGATGGAAACAGTATCCTCCCAAGCTGCCTTGAAGCGGGCGACATCAATATTTTCAGGCAGGCGGTAGACATACTTGGCAATGTATGAACCAGGCTGCTTCACAGAGAGGGCAATAAGACCCTCTTGAAGCATGGTTGTAGGGTAGACATCTTCAACGATGTCATCCGCCTTGAGGTTGCACTCGGATCGAATATCAGCACTGAGGGCAACCTTGTGAGTAGCCTCGTCAACCAATCCAAATGGCCCGGCCGATACCAGAATTGGGGCATCAGAGTCGCTGGCCTCGCGTGTCTTCAGCGCAACAGAGAACAAACGAGGATCATCGAAAATATCCTTAACCGAGAGTATAACGCCTGATTCGCGGGCTGTGCTAACAAGGTGGATTGCAGTAATGGAATCACCACCAAGTCCCAAGAAGCTATCATCACGACCGATAGAGTCAATGGGGATATTGAGAATGTCAGCCCAGAGTTTCTGGATAAGCGATTCAGTTGGAGTTTCGGGGGCGCGCTTCTTGCCGCCAATAAGAGAGTACTTGGCAAGGTCCTCCTGGCTAAGCTTGCTGGTAAGCAGACGAAGCTCATTGCGATCAAGCTTAGTGGAGGTAATGAATGGCATGTAGAGACAAGGAATGAAGGTTGCGGGTATCATGTAACGAGGCAGAGCAATGCTCAGCTCGCCAACAACACCAGTAAGTCGGGCCTGCAGCTCATCATCAAGCGGCATGAATGGACCGCCGTCTGAAGCATCACGAGTGATGCCGGCAGTACGGGTCTCATCGCTAAAGCAGAAATAGGCGATGAGGTTGGTGCCCTTCTCAGACTTGAAGACGTCAACAGCAACCTGGCGAACGCCAGTCAAGGCAACTTGGAGATGGTGAGCAACTTCGCCAAGCTCGACTCTAAGACCTCGAATCTTGACCTGTGTGTCTTTTCGGGTTGAGAACTCAATGGTTCCGTCCAGGTTATAAGAGCAGAGATCTCCGGACTTGTAGAATCGGTTCCAGTATTGAGAGTCGCTACGAGGCGCCCAGTCGGGAAGAGAAGTGACCATTGAGGCCTTGGTTCGCTTGGGATCAGCGAGGTATTCGCGAAGGAGAGTTGGTCCTTGGATAACGACTTCACCCAGTGTTCCTACTGGAGCAAGCTTCTGCGGATCTTCGGGATCCACGATCCAGCAGAAACCACCAACAGGTTTACCCACAGTAAGGGGTGATTCAGTGACTGACGTCCACTCATGCAATGTGCTGAAGACACATGTTTCAGCAGGTCCCCAGCCGTTAACTAGTCTGACCTTTCCGAACCATGTATCAAGGACGTCACGGGGCACAGCTTCACCCGCGAGGAGAATGAGCTCAAGGCTGGGCACATCTTCGGGTCGCAAGGTTCGAATAAATGAGGGGGTTAGGAAAGCCCAGTTGATATCCATATCGCGGATAAAGTCAGTGAGGCCATTCATTCGAGTGTGCTCAGACGGGATACAGAGGCAAGCACCAGTGATGAGAGGGGCGACAATCTCTCCAATGGACAGATCGAACACAAAGGCAGCAAACTGAAGCATGCGGACCTCAGGTGTGAGGCCAAGTCTCTTGACAATGGCAGTTTGACTGGTGCAGACAGAGCCGTGCTGCATGACAAGACCCTTTGGCGTTCCTGTAGAGCCGGAAGTGAAAAGAACATACACGGCGTTGTTTGGCGAGACGTCGACAGCCGGGCCCTCAGTGCTGGAGATGCCTTCATCAGAAAGCTTAGTGTCGAGCTCTGGTGTCACTTCAATAACTGAAGAGACGAGGCTTGCGCAAAGCTCGGCATTGGAGGCAGACGCCAATGCAATTCGGGCCTTGGTTTGCGAGACAACCTGTTGCAAACGCTGAAGTGGATGCGAGGGATCAAGCGGGACCCAAGCGGCTCCAGCCTTGTTAATAGCCAGAATGGAAACAAAGAACCAGGCTGACTTTTCAAAGCAGACATGGATAAGCTCATCAGTCTTGATACTGTACTTGTCAACGAGGTGATTGGCAAGACGGTTAGCAGCACTGTTCAGTTCAGCATAAGTAAAGGCAGCATCCCAAGCGCGGATAGCAGGGGCATTGGGTCGAAGGCTGGCCTGTCTTTCAATAAGCTGGTGAACACAAGTATCGACAATCTCGGGCACCTCAGAATTGAAGCGGAGAGATTGCTCAAGATCCCATGCCGAGGCGATGGAGATGCTTGCAAGTGGTGAAGAGGAGGGAACAGCAAGCTGCTCGACCACGTTCTTGAACTGCTGAGATACTGCTTGAAGCTGTTGCTCAGGAAGAACATCAGCGTTGTAAATAAGAGCCAGATTCATAAAGTCTTCATGAAGATGGGCCTGGATAACAAGAGGATAACTGAAGTAGTTTTGCATGACCTCTTCATTTGTAGCGACGGTCTTGGTAGACGCGGCCAGAAGAGCATCTTCGTTATCATCACTGTAGATCAGGGTCTTCATTGGCTGAATAACAAGCAAACTGGAGAAGTCACAGGCATCTCTGGCATCGGCACCCAGTTTGGAAATGCTCTGGAGACCGAATTGTTCAAAGGGAACCATGGCAGTGGCTTGGACCTGGACTGCCTGCAAGTAATCGGCAACTGACTGCTGTTGATCAAGGCGGACACGGACGGGCACAGTTGCAATAACTGGGCCAGGCATATCCATGAGGCCAGGAACAGGCGCCTGTCGACCGGAAATGGTTGTGCCGAAGCACACATCATCAGAGTCACAATAGCGGGCAAGGATAATAGCCCAAGCAGCTCGGAGGATTGTAGCCTTTGTGAATCCAGTGTTCTCGGCAGGGAGATCAATCCTAGTGTGCATGTAGCGGGTAGTGGTCTGCCTGTTGGAGGAAGCCATGGATGGGAAAGTAGCCCGCTTAACATCATGAAGCTGAGTCTGCCAATATTCACAGGCGGCAGTGTAGTCAATATTCATGGTGTACTTGATAAAGCGGGCATATGGCTCAATCTTTGCAATCTCAAGGTTGCGGTACACGCTGTGTAGGGTATTGAGAATGATTGGAGTAGTCCAACCATCGTAGACAGCATGGTGAATGGTCCAAGCGAACTCAATATCGCCATTCTCTTCCTTGATGAGAGCGTAGCGGCAAAGACGAGATCCATAGCCCATATCGACTTGCTGGGCAGTCTTCAGGTATGACATGAGGTCCATACCTTCAGTGTCCTCCCAACTGATATCATTCTGGATGACAACCTGGAAGGTAGCGCCAGCAGCAGTGATGATTCGAGTACGCATGTTAGTGCAAAGCTGAACTGTTCGTTCCCAGGCAGCCTTGAACTGCGAAAGATTGACATGCTGAGGAATGCGGTAATGATATTTCGCAATGTAAGAACCAGGCTGCTTAACTGCAAGGGCCATAAGACCTTCTTGAAGCTTGGAGCAGGGATAAGCATCCTCGATTTCCATTTCGCTAGACCACTGGAACTCATCTCTGATGGACTTGTTGAGAATGAGGTCTTCGTGACTCTTCTCAAGAAGGCTGAATGCATCGATTGGCCCAATCTCCTCAACTTCGCCATCATTGACAGATGCCTTGGCAGCTACGGCCAAAAGGCGGGGATCTTCAAAGATATCGTTGACAGTAAGGGAGATGCCGGCTTCACGGGCATTTGAGACGAGGCGAATAGCAGCAATAGAATCACCACCAATGCGGAGGAAACTATCGTCTCGGCCAATGGATTCGAGAGGCATGTTGAGAAGCTCAGCCCAAAGCTGCTGCAGACGCAATTCCATTGCTGTTTCTGGGGCACTCTTGCTACCGCCAACAAGAGAATACTGCTCAAGCTCTTGTCTGTCGAGCTCTGCAGTCATGCTGAGCAACATCTTGCGATCAAGCTTGGCAGAGGTAACGAGCGGCATGTGCTTGCAAGGAACGAAAAGTGTAGGAACCATGTAAGTAGGGAGAGCAATGCTAAGACGGCCGATGAGAGAATTGATGGTTGTCTTCATATCGTCAGCAATAGGTAGGATAATGCCCTTGCCGTCAGCGTCTGCGGCCAGATGATTAGGCAAAGTCTCATCGTTGAAGCACACAAAGGCGACCAAGTTGGAGCCCGCTTCTGTCTTGAAGACATCGACCGCGACTTGGCGAACACCATCCAAGTTCTTACGGATATGGTGTTCGATTTCTCCCAATTCAACACGAAGACCACGGATCTTGACTTGGGTATCCTTTCGGCTGTAGTATTGAATAGAGCCATCGGCGTTGTAGACACCCAAATCACCAGTCTTGTAGAATCGGCTCCATTGTCTCAACTCGCGGTTAGGTGCCCACTCGGGTAGAGATGTTACAGTAGAGGAAGCAGTCTTCTGTGGATCTGCGAGATATTCACGCAGCAGATTAGGACCTTGAATAACAATCTCACCAAGTGTACCTGTAGGAGCAAGCTTCTGGGGATCTTCGGGATCCACGATCCAGCAGTAACCTCCAACGGGGGTACCAATTGTGAGCTGAGACTCGTTGAGAGAGGTCCACTCGTGGAGGGCTCCAAAGACACAGGTCTCGGTGGGGCCCCATCCGTTCATCAAGCGAAGCTTGCCAAACCACAACTCAAACACATCGCGGCCAACAGCTTCACCAATGAGAATCAGAAGCTCAAGGCATGGGACATCTTCAGGTCGAATTGTTCGTGCGAATGAGGGGGTTAACAATGCCCAAGTCACACGGGCCTCTGTGATATAGGTTGTAAGTGAATTCATTTGCGTGTCCCAAGAAGGAATGCAGACGCAAGCACCCGTAATGAGCGGTGCAATGATTTCACCAATAGAGGCATCGAAAACGAAGGAGGCAAATTGAAGCATCCTCACAGAAGAGGTCATACCAAGGCGTTTGCTGATGGATGTCTGACTGCTGCAAAGAGCGCCGTGCTCCATGACGACACCCTTGGGAATACCAGTACTGCCTGAGGTGAAGAGGATATAAGCAATATCGCGAGAAGTAATCATAGCGGCAGGGGCATGCTCGCTATTATTCTCCCCGTCAGACAGACGAGCATCCAAGGCAGCAGTAACTTCAAGTACGTTATCCACCAGTTCAGCGCATTTGGCGGCATTGGCAGGTGAAGTCAAAGCCAAAGTAGCACCAGTTTGACCAACAACCTGTTGATGGCGATCGACAGGATGAGAGGGATCAAGTGGGATCCATGCTGCGCCAGTCTTGTTGATGGCTAGGGTAGCAACAATAAACCAGGCTGACTTCTCAAAGCACACATGAATCAGGTCACGGGCTCGCACACCCAAATCCTTAATAAGGTAGTGTGCCAGTCTATTAGCTATGCAATCGAGCTCCCTATAGGTGAATTCAGCATCCCAAGCTGAAATAGCAGGGGCGTTGGGGGTAGCTCGGGCTTGACGCTCAATGATGAGATGAATACAGTCGTCAACCACATCAGGTGTATCAGTGTTGGTTGCAATTGCATAATCGAGATCCCACTGGCTAGCCATGGACACGGAGCCAAGCACTGTGGAATCCTGTGTGAGTAGCTGCTGGATAACATGCTCAAACTGGAACGAGAGACCCTGGAGTTGATGTTCAGCCAGGATATCAGAATCGTACACCAAGACCAAATCAACATTGTCGTCAAATACGTGAGCCTGTAACACAAGCGGATAGCTGAAGTAGTCTTCGAGCATCTCGGCGGCCCCGACATCGTCAATGCTGGTCTGTACCAAAAGCGCCTCTTCTTCACCACTGCCAGTTGAGGTAATGTGTTGCATGGGTTGAACGACGAGCAAACTGGTGAAGTCGCAAGCTTCCTTTGCATGAGCATTCAATTTCTGGATATTCTGTAAACCGAACTGCTCATATGCAATCATGTCGGAAGCCTGAGTCTGAATGTCCTCCAAGAATCCAAGGAGGGATTGCTCTCGGTTCAACTGCACTCGCACTGGAACAGTGGCAACAACAAGACCAGGCATACGCTCAAGGCCAGGAACAGGGGCGTGACGGCCAGAGACCGTCGTGCCAAAGCAGATGTCAGTGGTGTCGCTGTAACGTCCTAGGACAATGGCCCATGCAGCTCGGAGAATCGAGGCCTTGGTAATCGAGGTGTTGGTAGACCGAGGGAATTGAATGGTGTTGCGCAAGACCCTGGTTGTCTGGCTGGAGGACTTCACAGAGCCTTTAGGAGGAGGGAAAGCGGCCTGCTTGGCATTGCGCAGCTGTGTTGTCCAATAGTCAGAAGCAGCAGCATAATCAATATCCATTGTATATTTCACGAAGCCGGAATAACGCAGCACAGGTGGCACATCTGTTTCACGATAGACAGCATGCAGCGTTCCGAGAACAAGTGGAAGGGTCCAACCATCATAGATAGTGTGATGAACATTCCAGGCAAAGTAGTTCTCGCCGTCCTGAGAAATAAGAGCACAGCGAGAAAGAGGTGTTCCATAGCCCATGTGTGCGTTTTCTGCGCTCATGACAAAGGTTCGTAGATCGTCAGCTGGCAGCCACTCAACAGGTTCCTGGATGATGGCCTGAATAGCTGTGTTGTTGTAGAGAATGATACGAGTACGTAGGGTAGAGCAGACTTCCGTAGTCCGTTCCCAAGCAGCCTTGAATCGAGCGACGTCGATAGTTGATGACAGGCGGTAGATGTTCTTGGCAACGTACGATCCAGACTGTTTGGCAGCAAGTGTGATGAGGCCCTCTTGAAGACGAGTGCAAGGATAAGCATCCTCGATTTCAATATCCTTTGACAATCCGCATTGCTCACGGACTGCAACCACGATTCCTTCAGTTTCGTGCTTGGGTATAATGCTGAAGGGCTGCATGTCATAGATTGGCATCACATCTCCAGCAGCAGCGGCGAGAGCCAGCTGGGAAAGACGAGGATCACTGAAGATGGAAGCGACAGTTAAGCCGATATCGTGACGCTGAGCCAACGACACAAGTTGAATGGCGCTGATAGAGTCACCACCAATACGCAGGAAGCTATCATTCTTTCCAATGTCATCAACAGGAATTTGCAAGACTTGAGCCCAAAGCTCTCGCAGCTTGAATTCCATTGGCGTGCTAGGGGGCTCACTCTTGCCAATGTTTGGCGTAAAGCGAGATCGGTCATGAGGTGATACGTCTTGAGCCAGGGCAGAAAGGGCTCGTCGATTAACCTTGCCGGAGGTAGTCTGTTCAGGCTTACCATCGAAGATGAGATAGGCGGAAGGAATCATATAAGACGGTAGGATGAGACCAAGCGAGTTATCCAGGTGTGAAATAACAGCTTGCATTTCTGGTGTCATTTCCTCGGCCAGGGAAACAGGCTCATCCTTGGAAGCGTCACTCTCAGTAAACCACATGAAAGCCAGTAGACTGTCATGAGCGTGGGCATCGTCAGCCTTGACGACATCAACCATGGCGCTCATGGCCTTGGGAAGGAATTCATGAATGCGAGCTTCAATCTCACCAAGCTCCACACGTTGGCCATGAAGCTTGACTTGAGTATCCTTACGACCCATGTAATCAAATGTGCCATTTGCGTTGCGTCGCACCAAATCACCAGTGCGGTATGCTCGCTTCAGGGTAGATCCAGGCAACCAGTCAACATTCTCCATCCAATTAGCTGCTGTCTCCGCGCTAACATTGAGATAGCCGCGAGCCAGCATAGGACCTTGGATGAGGAGTTCACCGATACAGCCAACAGGAACAAGCTTACGGGCGTTGTTGGGTTCAACGACCCAGAAAGCACTGGAGATCGGAACACCAAGGTTGGTCGAACGACCAACCTTGCCAACAACAGAATTCCAGGCGCAGATCGATGCCTCAGCAGGACCGTAGAGGCCGTGCAGGGAAACGGAATCCTTCCAGCGGTCTGCACATTTCTTGCTGATAGCTTCACCACCCAGACAGACAACCTTGAGGTCAGGGACTTCAGAAGGTGACAGGAGGTCGGCCACAGTGGGAGTTAGGAAGATCCAATTGGCCTTGGTAGAGTGGATGGCGCCAGCAAGATCGTTAAGACGAGCGTGGTCAGAGGGGATACAGATACAGGCACCCCTCATGAGTGATACAAGACAATCCAAGACACCGACATCGAATGTGTAGGCAGAGAACTGGAAGACTCGGCTACCAGGTCCGATACCCAAGTCGGCACCATAGGCGTTGCTAGAAGAGCAGATGCTGTTGTGTTGAATAACCATACCCTTGGGCTTACCAGTACTGCCAGAGGTAAAAAGGACCACACTTGCATTATCCGGCTTAGTAGTGGCAGTAATGGGCTTCGAGGGGTCAGAAATCTCATAGAGAAGAGCTTTATCAACAATGCAGATTTTGAGGTCAAAGTCTTCAAGCGTGGCCATGCACGAAGGGCTAGCAACAGCCAGAGTTGCTTTGGTATCATCCAGAATTCCTTGGAGACGAGCCTTGGGAGCGGCAGGGTCAAGAGGAACAAAGGCACCTCCAGCCATCTCGATAGCCACCATTGCAACAACTGCCCAGGGCGACTTGGGGAAGCAAAGCGGGACCAGGGATTCAGGTCCAACGCCGAGGCTTTGAAGTTTGAAGGCCAAGCGGGCAGCGTACTTTCCAAGCTGTGCATATGTCATGTCACCATCCCATGATGAGATAGCAATGCTGTCAGGATAGGCCTTGATGCTCTTTTGAATCTCCCAGTGAGTACATGTTTCGCTGGAGTCCTTGAGCTTCTGGGAGTCGACAGCGTGTTGAAGATCCCAAGAGCCCACAAGAGAAACATCTTCCAACAACATATCGGCTTCAGCGGATAGCTGGTTGATGACATGGCCGATGTGTTGAGTAAGGGCTATGACCCGGGCCTCGTCGAGAAGCTCGGTATTGAAGAAGATTCGCTGCTGAATTCTATCGTCAAAGATGTTGCTGATGAGAACCAACGGGTAGTTGAAGTAGTTTTGCATAGCATCATCGGTGCGAGATTGTTCAGCTTCTCCGTAGGTAATAATGCTGGTGCTCTCATCATCTTCGGACATTGTTTGGGCAGGGGGCTGGATAACCAGCAAGCTGGAAAAGTCACAAGTATCCCTAGCATCCTGGCTAACCTTTGCGATATTCTGCAGACCAAACTGCTCATAGGGAACCATTGAAGATGCTTGACTCTGGACTTCACGAAGATACTGTGAAACAGTCTGGCTTCGGTCAAGACGAACACGAACAGGGACAGTGGCAATCATTGGTCCAGCCATGTTCTCAAGACCATGAACTGGCGCCTGGCGACCAGAAACAGTGGCACCGAAGCTGACATCATCTGTATCACAGTATCTGGCAAGTACAATAGCCCAGGCAGCTCGGAGGAGCGAGGCCTTTGTAATAGCAGTCTTGGTAGACTTGGGGAAAGAGATGGATGCGTGGCAGACCTGTGTAACTGGCTGAGATCCAGCAACTGAGGTCTGGCGAGCAGGGAAAACGGCTCGCTTAGATCCTGCAAGTTCCTCTCTCCAGAAGCCAGCTGTGACAGATGCATCAAGTGACATATTGTACTTGATGAATCCAGAGTAAGGCTGGGTCGCGGGGAATTCCAAGCCCAAGTACACAGAGTACAGGGTAGTCAGTAGAATTCGCATAACCCATCCATCGTAAATGGAATGGTGAGCAGACCAGGCGAAATAGGTAACACCCTCTTCACGAATAAGGCCGTACCAGCAGAGAGGTGAGCCATAGCCCATAGCCAGATCACGGGAAGAGCTGGTAGCAGTCTGCAGGGTATCGTTGGTTGTATCCGCCCATTGTCTATCACCATCGATGAGGACCTGGACGGCAGTTCCGTCAATAAGCACAATTCTCGTGCGCATGTTACCACAAAGCTGCACAGTCTTGTCCCAGGCCGCAACGAATCGGTCTGTATCGGTATTTGCAGACAAGCGGTAAACATACTTGGCGATATAAGAACCAGGCTGCTTGACAGTGAGGGCCATGAGACCCTCTTGCATCGAGGTACAAGGATAGGCATCCTCAATGGTGTCGGTATCAGTAAGACCGCACTGTTGTCTAACTTCCTCACTTTGCACCTGGCTCTGAAGCTCCTCAGATAGCAGGCTGAAAGCAGGAATAACTTCTTGTGCGAGAGAAGAGGCATCAGCAAAGATAGCCTTGTCTGCCACTGCCAGAAGTCTGGAGTCATCAAAGATATCCTTGACCACAAGGGAAATGCCGTCGTCACGAGCTCTGGAGACGAGTTGAATAGCAGTAATAGAATCACCGCCAATCTGCAAGAAACTATCATCGCGACCGATAGAGTCCAGAGAAATGTTCAGAATGTCAGCCCAGAGAGCCTGAAGGCGTGTTTCCATCTCAGTCTCGGGAGCACGCTTCTGGCTATCAAGCAAAGAGTAACCAGCGAGCTGTTCGTTATCGAGAGAAGCTGTGACACGCTTGAGGGTATTTCTGTCAAGCTTGGTCGATGTGATAACTGGCATAAACTTGCAGATGATGAAGAGAGTAGGAATCATATACCGAGGTAATGTGACTCTAAGCTGACCAACCATGGCTGCAATTTGAGACTGAATCTCTGTCGACATAGGAGTAAGCATGTCTTCAGCTGTAGTGCTTGCGCTAGCAGTCTTTGAGTTGTCGTTGAAGCAGAGATAAGAGATGAGGTTGGTTCCAGACTCAGTCTTGAACACGTCGACAGCCACCTGCCGGACGCCCTCAAGACCTTCTCGGATATGATGCTCGACTTCTCCAAGTTCAACACGGAGACCACGAATCTTGACCTGGGTGTCTTTTCGGCTGGCGAATTCAATTGTGCCGTCAGGGTTGTAAGAACACAGATCACCAGACTTGTAAAAGCGGTTCCAGTACTGAGAGGCACTGTTGGGTGCCCAGGCTGGCAGCGAGGTGACAGTGGCTGCCTTGGTTCGCTCGGGATCAGCCAGATACTCGCGAAGAACTGTTGGACCTTGGATAACAACTTCTCCGAGAGTACCGGTTGGTGCCAACTTGTGAGGATCCTCTGGATCAACAATCCAGCAGAAGCCACCAACTGGCAGACCGACTGTTAGGGGGGACTCGTTGATAGATTGCCACTCGTGAAGTGTGCTGAAGCAGCAGGTTTCAGCTGGACCCCAGCCATTGATCAGGCGAAGCTTGCCAAACCAGGTATTGAGAATGTCACGGGTCACTGCTTCACCTGCAAGCAGGAGCAGCTCTAGGCTAGGTACATCCTCGGGCTTGAGAGTACGCGTGAATGAGGGGGTGAGATAGGCCCAGTTGATGTTCATAGTTCTAATGAACTGTTGAAGACTATTCATTCGTGCATGCTCAGATGGGATGCAGATAGTGGCACCCATAATCAAGGGGGCAACGATTTCACCAATGGAAAGATCGAAGACAAAGGCGGCGAACTGCAGCATTTGAACATCTGAAGTAAGACCAAGTCTCTTGGAGATGGCAGTCTGACTCGTGCACACGGAGCCGTGTTCCATAACCAATCCCTTGGGAGTTCCCGTGGAACCAGATGTGAAGAGGACATATGCGGCATGTCGAGGGGTGACCTTCACAGCTGGACCGTGGCTGCTAGCCTGGCCAATGTTACGGAGCTTCTTATCCAGAGCTGCAGACACCTCAATCACGTTTGCCACAAGAGAGGAGCAGGCAGACACATTTGCGGGTGAGGCTAGAGCAACAGTAGCCTTGGTCTGGCTGACAACCTGCTGCAGACGTTGGACTGGATGTGAGGGGTCCAGGGGAACCCAGGCGGCTCCGGCCTTGTTAATGGCAAGGATAGACACAAAGTGCCAAGCCGATTTCTCAAACACAACATGTACGAAATCGTGAGGCTTAACGCCTGCTACAGTAACAAGGTGGTGTGCGAGTCTGTTAGCAGCAGCGTTGAGCTCCTTGTATGTTAACTCGAGATCCCAGGCGCGGATAGCAAGAGCGCTGGGACGAGCAATGGCTTGTTGTTCAACGAGTTCGTGGAAGCAGGCGTCGACAATATCTGGCTGTTCGCCATTCCACTCAATGGAGCGCTGAAGATCCCAATCACCTGCAGCAGATAGCGAGCTAATCTGGGCATCACCTCCAGCAACAAGTTGTTGGAAGATGACATCGAAATGGTGAGCCAAAGCTTCCATTCGGGGGTTGGACAGAACGTTCGTGTTGTAGATGAGCAGCAGGTTGATGTAGTCATCATGCATATGACCCTGGATAACAAGGGGGTAACTGAAGTAGTCCTGAGCAATCTCAATTGTGTCATCAGTGACAAGAACAGCACCGCTATCAGCAGTGTTGTGGTTGAGGACATGTGCTGGTTGAATAACAAGCAAGCTTGAGAAATCACAAGCCTCTTGGGCATCTGGGCCCAACTTGGTGATGTTCTGCAAGCCGAACTGCTCATAAGGAACCATCTCTGAAGCTTGAGATTGAATCTCCTTGAGGAACTGAGAGACAGTTTGTTCATGTGGGATGTTGACTCTGACTGGAATAGTGGCAACAGCAGGTCCAGTCATGTTGGTGACACCCCTGATAGGAGCTTGACGACCAGAGATGGTAGTTCCAAAAGTGACGTCTGTAGTATCGCTATACCGGGCAAGGACAACCGCCCAGGCTGCGCGGATAATAGTGGCAGTGGTAATAGATTGGCTATCACGTTTGGGGAAGGTGATCTGTCGCTGGACTACTTCAGTGGTCTTTGAATCGGCCGACTTGGCAAGGTTGACTTCAGTAGGCGGGAAGATTGCTTTGCTGGCACCTTGCAGATGGGTCGACCAGAAGTTGCCAGCGGCTGTGTGGTCCAAGTCCAGAGAGTACTTGACGAATCGCACATAAGGCTCGGGGGCGACAGGAGTCTGGTTGTGATACAAGTCAAAGAACTGGGTCAGCATAAGTCGCACCGCCCAACCATCAAAGATGGCGTGGTGGATGATCCAGACGAAATAGAGCTTTCCGTTGTCACGAATAAGTGCCAAACGTGACAGGCTGGAACCATAGGCCATGTCGAAGTTGTCAGTGGAATCGAGATATGACCTGAGCTTGATATCCTGGATATCACTAGTGGGTTGCCAGGCATTCTGGTTCTGGGTAATCACCTGGATAGAGGATCCATTGGCCATGACGATTCTGGTGCGAAGATTTGGAGACAAGCTGACGGTCTGTTCCCAAGCAGACTTGAAGTGTTCGATATCAACAGTCTCGCCAATGCGGTAGACGAAGCTGGCCACGTAAGAACCAGGCTGCTTCACAGCAAGAGCCATAAGACCCTCTTGGAAGGGAGTGCAAGGATAAGCATCCTCAATGGTATCTCCCTCAGACATGCTAAGCTGTTCTCGCATAGAATCAGACAGGAGCAACTCGTGAGTTGGCTTTTCGAGCAGGGCAAAAGGCTCGATAGCAAGGTTAGCTTCAGAGTCATCATCGATGAGGATTGCCTGTTCGGCAACGGCTAGAAGTCGGCCATCATCGAAGATATCACCAACTGTGATTCCGATGTTCTCGTCACGGGCAGCTGACACAAGCCGGATAGCAGCAACGGAGTCACCACCAATCTGAAGGAAGCTGTCATCACGACCAATAGAGTCAATGGGCATGTTGAGAATTTGAGCCCACAGTGCCTGGAGCTTGGTCTCCATGACAGTTCTGGGAGCTTCCTTAGTTCCATGAGTGAGCGAGTACATGGCCATCTCTTCAATTCCAAGAGCCGCAGAGCGTTGAGTAAGATTCTTACGGTCCAGCTTGGTCGAGATCAGGGTAGGCATGTATTTGCATGGAATGAAAGCACTGGGGACCATGTATCGTGGCATAATAACACCAAGCTTGCCAATCAGGCTGCTAATAGCGGTCTGAAGTTCACCCTCAAGAGGGAGGAACATGTCATCTGAGGCAGCCAATTTCGTCTCATCGTTGAAGCAGATATAGGCAATGATGTTGGAGGCTGCTTCAGTCTTGAGAACATCCACAGCAACTTGACGAACGCCAGCAAGGTTCTCTTGAATATGGTGCTCAATTTCACCCAATTCCACACGCAAACCACGGATCTTGACCTGCGTACCCTTACGGCCAGAGTACTGGATGGCACCATCGTCAGTATAACATCCAAGATCACCAGTGAGATAGAAACGGTCCCAAAGATGAGAGTGAGTACGAGGAGCCCATGAGGGCAACGGTGTAACAAATGCCTCGGCAGTTTTCTCGCCATCATTGAGATATCCGCGAAGGAGATTGGGGCCTTGAATAACAATCTCGCCGACGGTTCCAATAGGCGCCAGGCGCGTAGGGTTGTTGGAATCGACGATCCAGCAGAAGCCACCGAGTGAGTGACCAATAGTCATGGGAGATTCATCAACTGAAGCCCACTCGTGGATAGCACCAGCGACTGTGGCCTCTGTTGGACCCCAGGCGTTGATCAACCGGACCTTGCCGAACCAAAGGTCCAAGTCTGTTCGGCTGGAAGCCTCACCACCCAAAATGAGCAGATTCATTGAAGGTAGGTCCTGAGGTCGGAGGGTCCTGGCAATCGTGGGGGTAAGCAGAGCAGCGTTGATGTTCCAATCGCGAATGAACTCGGTTAGCGCGTTCATCTGCATGTCCCAAGATGGAATACAAACACATGCTCCAGCAATCAATGATGCCATGATCTCGAAGATACAGGCATCAAAGACGAAGGAAGAGAACTGCAAAACGCGATCCTTGGGAGTAAATCCAATGCGATCGCCAAAGGCAGTTTGACTGGTAGAAACAGCAATATGTGGGATAACAACACCCTTGGGAGTGCCGGTACTACCAGAAGTAAAGAGGATATAAGCCGTATCCTCGGGCGAGGACTTAACAGCTGGGCCGGTAGCGGTCCACCTCGTCCTAGCTGAAAGCTTGGTGTCCAGCTCAGCAGTGACCTCAATGACGGATTTCACCAATGTGGTACACTTGGAAGAGTTGGTAGGAGTTGTAAGGGCTATCCTTGCACCAGTCTGAGAGACGATTTGCTGATGGCGCTGAGTTGGGTGGGCTGGGTCAAGAGGCGACCAAGCAGCGCCAGCCTTGTTGATGGCGAGAACAGCAACAACAAACCAAGCAGACTTCTCAAAGCAGACGTGAACGATTTCACCTCGAGAGACGTGGTGTGTCTCAACAAGGAAGTTGGCAAGTCTATTCACGGATTCGATAAGCTGGCTGTAAGTGAATGTCTTGTCCCAGCCTGCAATAGCTTCGGCGTCAGGTTGACGGAGAGCGGTTTCAGTAATGACATCGTGAAGACACTTATCAACAACCTCGGGACCGTCACCATTGAACTCGATCGCCTGTTGCAAATCCCAATCACTAGAGACAGTGAGCTCATTGAGGCTAGCCTTGCCATGGTTCAAGAGCTGGTCAACCACGTTGTTGAAGTGTTCAGAGATAGCAGTAACCTGGCCAACAGACAGAATTGAGGTGTCATAAATGAGGATCAGCTTAGCGCCAGTATCGTAGAGGTGACCTTGAATGATGAGAGGGTAGTTGAAGAAGTTCTGCATGGTATCAGCCTGTCCAAGGAGTTGGGAGTCAGCGGGCGCAAGGATGGCACCAGTGCTGCCTTCCTCGCTGTTGAGATCCTGGAGAGGTTGGATAACAAGCAAACTGGTAAAGTCACAGGCTTCCTTGATCTCTGAGCTCAGCTTAGAGATATTCTGAAGACCAAATTGCTCGTAAGGTACCATTTGAGTCGATTGTCTCTGCACATCCGTCAAGAACTTGGATACTTGCTGTGTCTTGTCGAAGCTGATTCGGACCGGGACAGTAGCAACTGTGGGACCAGCCATTTCAGTAACACCTGGAATGGAGACTTGTCGTCCGGAGACGGTGGTTCCAAAGCAAATATCGTCGGTATCACAATAGCGGGCGAGGGTGATGGCCCAAGCCGCACGAAGGACAGTGGCCTTGGTGATCTGGGAGCCGGCTGTATCTGGCAGATCGATGGTAGATTCCATAATGCGGACTGGTCCGGTTGTCGCCTTGGGAAGTGCTGATGGAGGGAATGATGCCTTGGTAGAGTGCTGCAGCTGGGCCAACCAGTATGCAGCAGCATCGTCATAATCGATGTTCATGACGAACTTGATGAAGCGACTATAAGCAACAGCCTCCATCATGTCAACACCGTGGTAGGCATTGTGCAGAGTCTCTAGCATGATGCGCATTGACCAACCGTCAAAGATTGCGTGGTGAATGGACCAAGCAAGGTATGTCTCATTGTCCTTGGTGCGAACAATGTGATGCTGAGAAAGCGAAGAACCATAAGTCATTTCTGTAGCTTGGATTGCGTTGATAACAGATGTCAGGTCATTTGTAACTGTCACTGAGGTAGCAACTTGATCAAGGACAAGCTGAATAGCAGTGCCATTATCGAGGAGCACAACTCTAGTCCTCAGGTTATCACACAAAGCAACCATACGCTCCCATGCGGCTTGGAAGCGAGCAATATCAACATCATCTGGGATGCGATAAAGGGACTTGGCAATATACGAGCCAGGTTGCTTCACAGAGAGGGCCATGATGCCTTCTTGAAGTTTGCTGCAAGGGTAGGCATCAATGATGACTGCATCATCCACAAGCTGGCACTTGTTTCGGATCACATCGTCCAGAGCTATCTCTCGAGTGTTTTTATCGAGAAGAGAGAACGGCTCAATGGGCGCCAACATCTCATCCTCACCAAGCAGTTGAACAGCCTTGGCGGCAATGATATGGAGTCTAGAGTCTTCAAAGACATCATCGACAGTAAGTGTAATTCCAACCTCACGAGCCATTGAGACGAGACGAATAGCAGCGAGTGAGTCACCACCGATACGCAAGAAGTTGTCATCACGGCCAATGGAGCTGGTAGGGATTTTGAGGATGTCTGACCAAATTTGCTGCAGACGACGCTCCATGTCAGTCTCGGGAGCGCGCTTCTCAGTCTTGTCGGTGAGAGAATACTCCTCAATCTTCTCTTGGCTAAGGGATGAGGTGACCTTGCGGAGCTTAACTCGGTCCAGCTTAGCAGACGAGATAAGAGGCATGTAGTCGCAAGGGATGAAGAGGGTGGGAATCATGTAGCGGGGAAGCGAAGAGCTCAGCTGGTTAAGCATAGAATCCAGACGACTTTGGGTGTCTTCGTCAATTGGCAGGAAGACATCTAGGCCCTCGGGATCAGTGTTGGGACCAGGGGTCTTGGTATCATCACTGAAACAGAAGTAGGTAACCAGGTTGGAACCGGCTTCAGTCTTCAACACATCAACAGCAACTTGTCGGACGCCTTCAAGAGCTTGGCGAATATGGTGCTCAACTTCACCCAACTCAACACGGAGACCACGGATCTTGACCTGCGTGTCTTTACGGCTTGCATAATGCAGGGTACCATCATGGCTGTAGAAGCCCAAGTCACCGGTTCGATAGAATCGGTTGTAATACTTGGATTCACGTCGAGGAGCCCATTCGGGAAGATCCAGGACGACAGCAGCGGCGGTCTTGTCAGGATCAGCGAGATACTCGCGGAGCAAAGGAGGTCCTTGCACAACAATCTCTCCCAAGCAACCAGTGGGAGCAAGGCGTTGAGGGTTATCGGCATCTACAACCCAGACAAAGGCACCGACAGATCGACCGATAGTAAGGGGAGATTCGCTAGAAGACTTCCAATCGTATAGGGTGCTGAAAACGCAAGTCTCGGCAGGTCCCCATGCATTGATGAAGCGAATCTTGCCAAACCAAGCATCAAGTACATCTTGAGTGACGGATTCACCGATCAAGAGTAGAAGCTCAAGAGTGCTAAAGTCTTCAGGTCGGAGCGTGCGGGCAAATGAGGGTGTAAGGAAGGCCCAGTTAACATGGAAGTCCTTAACAAACTGATCAAGGCTGTTAAGTCGCTGTGTCTCAGAAGGAACACAAACACAAGCACCGTGCATAAGAGGAGACATGATTTCGCCGACAGATACGTCAAAGACGAAAGATGAGAATTGAAGCATCCTCACATGCCTATCCAAGCCGAGCCAGCGACTAATATCAGTCTGACTGGTGCAAAGAGCGCCATGCTGCATGACAATACCCTTGGGTGTGCCGGTACTACCAGAAGTGAACAGAATGTAGGCGGCATCTGATGGACCAACGTCGACAACAGGCTTCGCACGGCTCCAGGCACTGCTCTTGGCCAGCTTGGAGTCAAGAGTGTAACCCACCTCCACGACTTCTTTGACGAGTTCAGAGCACAAGTTGACGTTGTTGGGGGATGAAAGAGCAACGCGGGCCTTGGTCTGCTTGGCAACAGCCTGCAAACGCTGGAAGGGATGAGCGGGATCCAATGGAGCCCAAGCACAACCAGCCTTGTTGATAGCCAAGATGGCCACAACGTACCACATTGACTTTTCAAAGACCACATGGACAATGTCACCAACCTTGACTTGGTATTTCTCGATAAGGTAATGGGCAAGTCTGTTGGTAGCAGCCTCAAGCTGGGCGTAGGTAAGCTCGCCGTCCCAAGCCGAGACTGCAATGGAATCAGGGTACATCTCGGCTTGTCTCTCAATGAGGACGTGAACACATTCATCCACAATCACTGGTCCTTCACCGTTAGACAAGATGGCATGCTGAAGATCCCAAGTACTAGCCACGGAAATATCAGAAAGAAGGGCCAGCTGTTCATCAAGAAGCTGCTGAACAACGGAGTCAATCTGGAAAGAAAGCGCGGTAAGCTGTTGCTCGGGCAGAAGCTCGGAATTGTAAATAAGAACCAGCTCAACATGGTCATCGTAAACGTGACCTTGGATGACAAGAGGATAGCTGAAGTAATTTTGAACATTGCCTTCAACCAGATCTTGCTCCAGAACAGTCTGTTCCAGAACAACTTCCATGTCACCAGTGGCGGCAGCTAACTGCTGGATGGGCTGGATAAGAAGCAAACTCGTAAAGTCGCAAGCTTCTTGAGTGTCAGTGGTAAGCTTGGCGATGTTTTGGAGACCAAATTGTTCATAAGACACCATCTCGGAAGCCTGGCTCTGGATATCCTGGAGGAACTTGGAAATAGTTTGCTTGCCATCCATACGGACACGAACAGGAACAGTGGCAACAGAGGGCCCAGCCATCTCAGTAAGGCCGCGGACCGGCCCTTGGCGACCTGAGATAGTTGCACCAAATGTAACGTCGTTACTGTCGTTGTACCTACCCAAGACGAGAGCCCAGGCCGCACGGAGAATTGTAGCTTTGGTCATGGTGGTGGTGCTTGAGGCAGGGAAGTTCACGGAGGTATTCATCGTGCGAGTGATACCCTTGGAACCAGATCCCCCTCCACTGGGGCCAGATCGAGGGAAGGTAGAGCGCTTGGCATCATGAAGCTGGCGTCTCCAGTATGCCGATGTCTCGTCATGGTCAAGAGATGAGGTGAAGCGGATCAGGTTTCTAAAGGGCTTGGTGGGAGGGGGCATGTGTCCACGGAAGACTTGGAAGAGAGTGCCCATCACAATACCCAATGACCAACCATCGTGTACTGCGTGGTGCACTGTCCAGATGAAATAGCTATCGCCAGCCTCGTCTGTAAAGAGAGTGTAGCGGGATAGAGGAGAGTTGTAAGTCATCTCAAATGCCTGTGCGGATTTAAGAGCGGTGCGCATATCCGTAACATCCTCAGTGGGCTCCCATGCCACGTAACCATCAACCACGACTTGGATATGGACGTCCCCAACGAGGACGATTCTAGCTCGAAGAGGCTCGCACAGATCAATGGTTTGTTCCCATGCCTGCTTGAAGCGGGCAGGCTTGACAGTCTTGGGAAGGCGGTAAGTGTACTTGGCAATGTAAGATCCGGGCTGAGTAACAGACAGAGTCATGAGACCCTCTTGGAGTGCTGTACAAGGGTAAGCATCGCTGATAGTTTGCTCATCAGTCAGATCGAGCATGTTGCGAAGCTCCTGGCTATGAACCACCTCCTTGGTGTAATCATCAAGGAGGCTGAAAGCTGGAATGTCCTCATCTTCCTCCCTTTCTTCGTCATTAAGCAGTCTAGCCTTGGCAGAGACAGCCAGCAGACGAGGATCATCAAAAATGTCCTTTGCAGACAGCGAGATGCCTTCCTCGCGTAGAACATTGACAAGGTGAATGGCAGTGATGGAGTCACCACCAAGACCAAGGAAGGTATCATCACGACCAATGTCTTTCATCGAGATATTGAGGATTTCAGCCCAGATCATCTGAAACATAGATTCCATCTCAGTCTCTGGGGCACGCTTCTTCTCGCTGGAAAGCGAGTATTTGGTGATGGATGATGAGGTCAGGCCATTCATACGAGCCTTGAGTTCATTCCGGTCAAGCTTGGTTGAAGTAATAGTTGGCATGTACTTGCAAGGAATGAACAGGGTAGGAATCATGTAGCGCGGTAGAGAGACGCTCAGCTCACCAACCACAGCAGTCAACCTATCCTGTAGCTCATCATCAATCGGAAGGAAGGGGCCATCAGAGTCGCCATCTCCAGGAGCGCGGGTCTCCTCAGAGAAGCAGAAGTAAGCAACAAGAGTAGTGCCGTTCTTGGCTTTGAATACATCGACAGCAATCTGTCGGACTCCGTCCAAGGCTACTTGGACATGGTGCTCAACTTCGCCCAATTCAACACGGAGACCGCGAATCTTGACTTGAGTATCCTTTCGGCTAGAGAACTCAATTGTGCCATCTGGGTTGTAAGAACAGAGATCACCAGACTTGTAGAAGCGGTTCCAGTGTTCCTGGGTACGGTTGGGTGCCCATTCGGGAAGTTTAGTAACAGAAGAGGCCGCTGTGCGTTCAGGATCAGCGAGATACTCTCGAAGGAGAGTAGGGCCTTGAATGACGACTTCTCCCAGGGTTCCAGCAGGTGCGAGCTTCTGTGGGTTTTCAGGGTCCACGATCCAGCAGAAGCCACCAACAGGCCGGCCAACATTGAGGGGAGACTCGTCAATCGACTGCCACTCATGAAGTGTACTGAAACAGCAGGTCTCGGCAGGTCCCCAACCGTTGATAAGGCGAACCTTTCCGAACCAGTTGGTGAAGACGTCCCGAGGAACAGCCTCACCAGCCAGAAGAAGGAGCTCGAGGCTGGGAAGGTCCTGAGGCTTGAGGGTACGTGTGAATGATGGGGTAAGGTAGACCCAGTTGATATCCATATCTCGGATAAAGTGCTTCAGACCGTTCATACGGGTGTGATCAGAAGGAATGCAGATGGTAGCACCCTTGATCAAGGGGGCAACAATCTCACCAATAGACAGATCGAACACAAAGGCTGCAAACTGAAGCATCCTGACTTCAGAGGTGAGGCCCAGTCTCTTTGAGATTGCAGTCTGACTTGTGCAAACAGAGCCATGCTCCATGACCAAGCCCTTGGGGGTACCAGTACTACCGGAAGTGAAGAGAACATAGGCAGCATGGCGAGGCGTGATCTCAACAGCAGGCGCCTTGTTGCTAGAATCGGCAGTACCCTGGCGGATAAGCTCTTCGTCGAGGGCTGCTGATACTTGAATAACATCGTCAACAAGTGCTGAGCAGGGGAGCACATTCTCTGGCGATGACAGAGCAACAGTTGCTTTGGTCTGGCTAACGACCTGTTGCAGGCGCTGAGTAGGGTGAGAAGGGTCAAGGGGAACCCAGGCAGCACCAGCCTTGTTGATAGCAAGGATAGAAATGAAGTGGTAGGCAGACTTCTCAAAGCAGACGTGCACGAAGTCATGAGGTTTGACGCCGGCTACGTCTACAAGATAGTGTGCCAATCTATTAGCAGCAGCGTTGAGTTCCTTGTAGGTCAGCTCTAGATCCCAAGCCCGGATAGCAAGCTTATCAGGCTGTGACTTGGCCTGCTGCTCCACAAGTTCGTGGAAGCAAGAGTTGATGATTTCAGGCTCTTCATTATTCCACTCCAATGAGCGCTGAAGATCCCAGTCACCAGATACAGACAGAGCTCCAACAGGCATGTCGCCCTTAGTGACGAGTTGTAGCATGACATGCTCAAAATGATGCGAAAGGGCTTGCATACGGGGCTCAGAGAGGACCTGTGTGTTGTAAATGAGAACAAGCTTGGTATATTTCTCATGCATGTGACCCTGAACGACAAGAGGATAGGTGAAGTAGTCTTGAGCGGTTTCAGTAGTATCATCAGCGATGAGAACGGCATCTTCATCAGAGACTTCATATGTCAATGCCTGGATAGGCTGGATAACCAGCAAACTGGAGAAGTCACAAGCTTCCTTTGCATCTGCGCTCAGTTTGGAGATGTTTTGGAGACCAAACTGTTCGAATGGAACCATGTCTGATGCATTGGACTGAACATCCTTGAGGAAGTTGAAAATAGTTTGCTCGCGACGCAGCTGAACACGCACAGGGATTGTGGCAACAGCAGGACCAGCCATATCAGTCAGGCCGTTAACAGGGGCTTGACGGCCTGAAATAGTTGTACCAAAAGTAACATCGTTAGTGTCAGAGTAGCGTGCAAGCACGATAGCCCAGGCAGCTCGAACGATGGTAGCTGTTGTGGTTGATTGGCTGGACATGTTGGGCAGGTGAATGATTCTCTCCAGCACCTTTGTAGCCTTGGGTTCAGATGATGTCGTGGTTGGAGGGAATGGTGCCTTTCTGGCGCCTTCAAAGTTGGTGATCCAGAAGTTGCTGGCAAGTTCATAATCAAGGTTCAAAGTGTACTTGACGAATCGAGAGTAAGGCTGGAGAGCATCTAGTGAGGCACCTTGGTAAACATTGTAGAAGGTGCTCATGATAAGGCGAATCGCCCAACCATCGAAGATGGTGTGGTGAAGAGCCCAGACAAAGTAATACTGGTCATTATCGCGGATGAGAGCATAGCGAGATAGGCTTGAGCCGTACGTCATCTCGAAGTTCGCGAGAGTGCGCATATACGAGCCGACCTCGATCTCTTGAACCTCGCTTGTAGGGTGCCAAGCGATGTCTTGTTCTGTAATGACTTGAACAGAAACGCCATCAACCATGACAATTCTGGTACGCAGGTTGCTGCATAGGGTAACCGTTTGCTCCCAGGCTGCCTTGAAGTGGTCGACGTCGACATTGGAACCAAGGCGGTAAAGGAACCTGGCAACATACGATCCTGGCTCCTTAACAGCCAGCGCCATGAGACCTTCTTGGAAACCTGTGCAAGGGTAGGCATCTTCAATCATCTTACCGTAAGGAAGACCATACTCTTGTTGTTGGGAGTTGCTGTTGAGCAAGGTATCGCGAGTGGAAGGTTCCAAAAGGCTGAATGGCTCAATGGGCTCGGAAAGCATACCTTTTTCGCTCTCCTCGACGGCTGTCTCGGCCAAGGCAAGCAGACGGGGATCGTCAAAGATGTCAGAAACGCTTAGTTTGATGCCGACATCACGGGCTGCTGAGACGAGGCGGATAGCAGCAACGGAATCTCCACCAATCTGGAGGAAACTGTCATCACGACCAATTGACTGAGCGGGGATATGGAGGATTTGAGCCCAGAGAGCCTGAAGGCGGGTTTCCATCTCGGTCTTTGGTGCTTCTTTAGTCTCGTGGATAAGTGAATACTTGGACATTCGCTCGATATCAAGATCCGCAGCACATTGTCTAAGTGTCTTACGATCCAGCTTAGAAGAAATGAGCGTAGGCATGTACTTGCATGGGATGAAAGCAGTAGGGACCATGTATCTCGGGATGATAACGTTGAGCTTGCCGATCAAATTACCAATCGCAGATTGCAGTTCACCCTCGAGGGACAGGAAAACATCGTCGGATGCACCCAACTGGGTATCGTCATTGAAGCAGATGAATGCGACCAAGATAGAGGCTGCTTCTGTCTTCAAGACTTCCACTGCAACCTGGTGAACACCAGCAAGGTTGTGTTGGATGTGGTGCTCGATTTCTCCAAGTTCGACACGCAGACCACGGATCTTGACCTGGGTATCCTTACGGCCAGTGTATTGGACGAGGCCATTCTCAGTATAGCATCCCAAATCACCAGTGAGATAGAAACGATTCCACAAGGGAGACTCGTTGTGGGGAGCCCATTTAGGCACTGGCGTGATGATGGCAGACTTGGTCTTTTCGGCATCGTGGAGATAATGCTCAAGCAGATTGGGGCCTTGAATCACAATCTCACCGACCGTCCCAATGGGGGCTAGACGGCTAGGGTCAGCAGGGTCAACGATCCAACAGTAACCACCAACTGAGCGACCGATGATGGTTGGTGATTCGTCAATGGCTGTCCATGGGTGAGTAGCGGCAATAACAGTAGTCTCAGTAGGTCCCCATCCATTGAATAATCTGACCTTGCCGAACCAGAGCTCTAGATCCACGCGGCTTGGCGCCTCACCACCAATAACTATAAGTTTCAAAGATGGAACATCTTGAGGCTGCAGGGTACGAGCCATGGTTGGGGTGAGGAAACAAGAGGTAACACGCCACTCTTGGATGAATTTGGCCAACGCGTTCATCTGCATGTCCCAAGAAGGGATGCAGATGCAAGCACCAGTAATTAGAGAAGCTACAATTTCCAAAATGGTGGCATCGAACACGTAGGATGAGAACTGCATCATACGATCCTTAGCAGTTAAGCCAAGTCTCTTGGCTAATGCCGTCTGACTGGTGCATACAGCAACATGGGGAATCACGACACCCTTTGGCACACCAGTACTACCAGAAGTAAACAGGATATAAGCTGTGTCATTTGAAGTGACTGTGGTTGAGGGGCCATTGGCAGTCCACTTGGTGTTTTGCGACAGCTTGGCATCAAGCTCTAGGGTAACCTCAAGAACATCAGCCACAAGATCGATGCACTTGTTGGCGTTTGTAGGGCTTGTCAATGCCAGCGTAGCATTGGTCTGGCTGGTGATTTGCTGATGTCGCTGGGGAGGATGGGCTGGGTCAAGGGGTGACCAAGTAGCACCTGCTGTGTTGATGGCCAGGACTGAGATGACGAACCAGGCCGACTTCTCAAAGCACACGTGAACAACCTGACCAGTGGAAACTTGATACTCCTCAACCAGATAGTTGGCAAGTCTGTTTACAGCGCCAATGAGCTCGCTGTAAGTAAACGTGGCATCCCATGCAGAAATGGCTTCAGAATTGGGCTGGCGAGAGGCAACGTTGGCAATAACCTTGTGAACACACTGCTCGACAACTTCTGGTGCTTCGTAGTTGAACTCGATAGCCTTTTGAATGTCCCATTCGCTTGATACTGAGAGTTCACCAAGAGAGATCTTGTTGTTGGTGACAAGCTGCTGAACAACGTGGTTGAAGTGCTGGGACAAGGCTGAGACCTGGACCTCAGATAAAACAGCCGAGTTGTAGATCAGAACCAAGTTGGCGCCAGTATCATGGATGTGGCCTTGGATGATCAGTGGGTAACTGAAGTAGCCTTGCATACTGTCGGCCTGGCCGCTCAAGTCAGCATCGGCAGGAACCAGTACTGCATCGGAGCTCTCCTCGTTAGCCAGATGCTGAAGAGGTTGAACAACTAGCAGACTGGTAAAGTCGCAGGTCTCCTTGAAGTCAGCGCCCAGTTTGGAGATATTCTGCAGACCATATTGCTCATAGGCAATCATGTCTGAAGCCTGGGTTTGGATCTCGTGCAAGAAGTCAGACGCAGTCTGTTCCTTCTTGAGGAGAACCCGAACTGGAACAGTGGCTACTGAGGGACCAACCATCTCAGTCAGGCCTGGGACATTGGCCTGGCGACCTGAAACGGTGGTACCGAAGCAGACATCATCACTGCTGCAATAGCGGGCGAGGACAATGGCCCAGGCAGCACGAAGAATGGTGGCCTTTGTAATGGCGGAGCTGGATGACTCGGGAAGAGTGATTGACTTCTCGAAGATGCGAGTTATGCCAGAAGGCGCACCAGTAACTGGTAGTGAGGGGAATGAAGCCTTGGGTGCGTGTTGAAGCTGGGTTCTCCAGTAATCCGCAGCATTGTCGTTGCTCATATCCAAGGTGAATTTGATGAAATGAGCATATGACGCGGGAGCCGAGACTTCAAGACCGCCATAGGCATTGTAGAGAATCTCAAGCATGATTCGCATGGTCCAACCGTCAAAGATGGCGTGGTGGATAGACCAGACAAGGAAGTTATCACCATCTTCGTTCTGAGCCAGTGCGGCCTGTGAGAGCGGAGATCCGTAAGTCATCTCAACGCCCTGGATGGCGGCAATGGTCGAAGCGAGCTGTTGAGGCTGAGTTGCCCACTTGACCTCATCCGTCACAATGACTTGGATGGCGGTGCCGCTCTCGAGTAGGACGATTCGAGTTCGCAAGTTATCACAGAGGGCAACAGTCTTCTCCCAAGCAGCCTTGAAGCGGGCAATATCGATGTATTTAGGGAGTCGATAGACGTATTTGGCCATGTACGAACCACGCTGCTTAACAGACAAGGCCATGAGACCTTCCTGGAGCTTGGTGCAAGGCAAAGCATCCTCAACAACCTGTCCAGCTTCCAGTTGGCAGATGTCGCGAACTTCATCTCCAACAGCAAATTCCTGAACATCCTCGTCAAGAAGGCTATAGGGTTCAATATGGAGTGCCTCTTGGCTGATGGAGTCCATTTCTTGAGCCTGTTGTGCCAAGGCACACAGTCGAGGATCGTCAAAGATGTTCTTGACACTGATGGAAATACCGGCATCGCGAGCAGTATTGACAAGATAGATGGCAGTGATAGAGTCACCGCCCAAGCCCAAGAAGCTATCGTCAAGGCCAATATCGCTGAGAGGGAGTGACAGAACATCAGCCCAAACCTGCTGGAGGCGCTTCTCCATAACAGTCTCAGGATTACGCTTATCAGTGCTGGAGAGAGAGTACTTGGAGAGGTCCTCTCGGCTCAAGGTAGCAGTGCGGCGCTTCAATTCGTTTCGGTCAAGCTTGGTAGACGTAATTGAAGGCATGTAGGCACATGGAATGAAGAAGGTTGGGATCATGTAGCGAGGGAGGGCGATGTTTAGTTGACCAACAACGGCCATGAGGCGAAGCTGGAGATCTTCATCAATGGATTCAAAGGGGCCGTTGCCGGCTCCAGGTTGAGAAGTACCAGTTGTGCGGGTCTCGTCATTAAAGCAGAGGTAAGCGACGAGGTTAGTACCGTTCTCTCCGTTGAACACATCAACAGCAACTTGGCGAACAGTGTCGAGAGCAACCTGGATGTGATACTCGATTTCACTGAGCTCGACTCGCAGACCACGAATCTTGATTTGAGTGTCCTTACGGGTAGAGAATTCAATAGTGCCGTCGGAATTGTACGAGCACAAATCTCCAGATTTGTAGAACCGGTTCCAGTGCTGAGATGTGCGGCGAGGAGCCCACTCCGGAAGAGATGTGACAGTGGAAGAGCTCGTCTTTTGAGGGTCGGCAAGATACTCACGAAGGATAGTCGGGCCCTGGATGACAACCTCACCAAGGGTGCCGGTGGGTGCAAGCTTGTGAGGATCTTCGGGATCCACGATCCAGCAGAAGCCTCCTACAGGGCGACCAACAGTGAGAGGGGATTCATCTGCGGATTGCCACTCATGAAGGGTGCTGAAGCAACAAGTTTCAGCAGGACCCCAACCGTTGATAAGACGGACCTTGCCAAACCAGGTTTCAAACACATCTCGGCCAACAGCTTCACCAGCAAACAGCAAGAGCTCCAAGCTGGGTACATCCTCGGGCTTGATGGTTCTGGCGAATGAGGGAGTAAGGTAAGCCCAGTTAATGTTTGTGTCGCGGATGTATTCAGTTAATCCGTTCATTCTAGTGTGCTCTGATGGGATGCAGAGGCAGGCACCAGAAATCAGAGGACCCAGAATCTCACCAATAGACAGATCGAATACAAAGGCGGCGAATTGAAGCATACGGACATCCGATGTGAGGCCAAGGCGTTTAACAATGGCTGTGGCACTGGTGCTTACAGAGCCGTGTTCCATAACGAAGCCCTTGGGAACACCAGTGGATCCAGATGTGAAGAGAACATAGACTGCGTGGCGTGTGGACACATCAGTAACTGGACCGGACTTTGAGGGCACATTCTCCTCAATCAACTGCTTGTCGAATGATGCAGTCACCTCAAGCGTCTGTAAGCCCAGAGCAGCACAGTCTTCAGCATTGCCCGGGGAAACGAGAGCAAGCCTGGCCTGGGTCTGGGTCACAATCTGCTGTTTACGCTGTGCAGGGTGAGATGGATCAAGCGGGACCCAAGCACCACCAGCCTTATTGATTGCAAGAATAGCAACGAAATACCAGGCAGACTTCTCAAAGCAGATATGAACGAGATCGCCTGCTGTGACATTGCAAGAGTCTTTCAGGTAATGGGCAAGTCGGTTAGCAGCAAGGTTCAGCTCGCTATAAGTGAACTCGCGATCCCAAGATTTGATGGCAACAGCATCGGGACGCTGCTTGGCCTGGTTCTCAATGAGTTCATGAACACACGAGTCCACGATTTCAGGTGTCTCAGGGTTGGCGAGGTATCCTTGCTCCAAGTCCCAGGAACCGGCAACAGAGATTGAGCCAACAGCCTGCTCAGCGCCAGTAAGGAGCTGTTCAGTAACATGCTGGAACTGATGAGAGAGTGCAACGAGTTGTGACTCTTTGAGAATGCTGGAGTCGTAGATGAGAAGAAGATCCACTTTGTTGTCCTCATACAGCAAGCCCTGCACAACAAGGGGGTAACTGAAGTAGTTCTGGAGAACATCCTTTTCAAGGTTATCCTCTTCGCCAGTGCTAGTCAGGATGGCTGTGGCGTCTTCGTCTGACGAGGTGAGGTGGTTGATAGGTTGCACAACCATCAAACTGGAGAAGTCACAGGCCTCCCTGGCGCTTGGGCCGAGTTTGGAGATATTCTGGAGACCAAATTGCTCATAGGCAATCATACCTGAGGCTTGACCCTGAACGTCCTGGAGGAAGTCCGCAACTCGTTGGTTGAGATCCAGACGAACTCTCACTGGAACAGTGGCAACAGCGGGGCCGGCCATCTCAGTCAGGCCTGGGACTGTGGCCTGTCTACCAGAGATGGTTGCACCAAAGCAGACATCCTGCGTATCACAGTAGCGAGCAAGAATAATAGCCCAAGCAGCCCGAAGAACTGAGGACTTAGTGATGGCAGTCTTGCCTGAATTTGGGAACTCAAGGCTCTTCTTCAAAGTGCGAGTAACAACAGACTTGGAGGACTCAGTCTGTTGCTTAACAGGGGGGAATGTTGCTTTCTGAGCACCAGAGAGCTGGACATTCCAGTAGTTTTTGGCAACATCCTCGTCAATGCCAGTGACGTACTTGATGAAGCCCGCGTACGGCTGAACAGTAGGAGTTCCAGACTGGTGGTAGACAGATTGCAAGGTCTCCATAATGATTCTCATCGACCAACCATCGAAAACAGCGTGGTGGATAGAGAGAACGAAGTAGTTGGCACTGGCTTCCTGAATCAAGGCATATCGGCAGAGGCGAGCTCCATAGGCCATCTCGATGGTTTGGGCCTTCTTCATGTAAGCGTTCAGGGTGGTACCCTTTACATTATCCCAGGATACATCGTTAGACACTACAGTCTGGATGGAGTTGCCACCATCCATGATCAGTCGAGTGCGCAGGTTAGCGCAAAGAACTGCAGTCTCCTCCCAAGCAGCCTGGAAATGCTTGACATCGACGTTTTGAGGCAGTCTGTAAGAGTACTTGGCAATGTAAGAACCAGGCTGCTTAACAGCCAAGGCCATAAGACCAGCCTGCAAGGCAGTACAGGGATAGATGTCCTCAATTTCATGATGGCTATCCAGGCTGCACTGCTGGCGAACAGAGTCCTTGATGCTTTCAACCTTTTCTTGGGGCAGCAGGCTGAATGGTTCGGCCTCGAAACTTTCGAATTCTCCGATAGACAGAGAAGCTGCCATGGCACAGAGGCTGGAATCGTCAAAGATTGTGGCAATGGGGAGCAGGATACCTTCCTCTTGCGCCAGGTTAGAAAGATAGATGGCAGTAATGGAATCACCACCAATCTGCAGGAAGTTGTCATATTTGCTGATTTGGCTTGCATCAATCTTCAAGACTTGAGCCCACAGATCGCGAAGCGTAAGCTCCATCTCGGTAGTGGGAGCAACCTTCTCTACCTTGTCCAGAGCGAAGCTAGACAGATGCTCTGAAGAGAGGCCAGAGGCAAGAGTGCGAAGGCTTCGCCTGTTGACCTTCATCGAGGTGATGAATGGCATTTTGTGAAGGGGCAAGATGAGAGATGGCATCATAAAGGCAGGAAGAACGCTCTTTAGCTTGCCCATAGCTGTAGCAAGCAACTCATGGGTGCTTTCATCCATGATGATATTCTCAGACGTTTCGGTACTGTCGCCGTTCAGGGTAGGTTGTTTGTTGAGGAACGAGACAAAAGCAACCAGAGACTTGCCCGTTTCGCGTTCGACAACATCAACAGCAACGTGCTCAGCGGACTCAAGCTGGCGCTTAAGTTGGTATTCGATCTCGCCGAGTTCGATACGCTGGCCACGCAGCTTGATTTGGGTATCCTTTCGTCCAAGATACTCCATATCGCCGTTGCTGTTATAGCGAACCAAATCACCGGTCTTGTAGAACTTGCGAGGTCCATCAATGAGATCAGCAGACAGCCAGTCCACATTGTCGATGAAAGAGGCCTTGGTCTTCTCCGGCTCATTGATGTAACCACGTCCAAGGGCATAACCTTGAACAAGCAATTCACCCGTGCATCCAATAGGGGTGAGTTGGTTGTGATTATCAGGCTCGACAATCCAGCAGGCACTGTTGAAACCTTGGCCAATAGTGCTGGGTGATTCATTGCTAGACTTGAAGACGTGAGTGGCACAGTAATTACATGCCTCTGCAGGTCCGTAACCGTTGATAAGAGTGACGTGATGATGCCACATCTCGAGCATATCCTTGCCCGCAGCTTCACCTCCGAGGATGAGTTTCTTGAGTGTCGGGACTCTATCGGGGCTAAAGGTGCGTACAAAGGATGGCGTAAGCATAGCAGTATTGACGCGTGCCTTGGCGATGAAGAAGGGGATGTTCTGCAGACGCTCAGTGTTATTGGGCACGCAGACAGTTCCACCAAAGGCAAGAGGGGTAAGAATCTCTCCAAGACTTCCATCGAAGATGTAGTTGGAGAACTGTAGGGCGCGAGTCTCTGAATCAAGCTGGAAGAAGTTGCCTTGACCCTTTGTGCTGGTGCAGAGACCAGAGTGTTCCATCACGATACCCTTGGGCTTACCAGTGGAACCAGAGGTGAAGAGGACGTAAGCAGCATTCTTGGGAGTAGCCTTGATAAGTTGGCAGTCGGTAGGGTCTGACTCGCAGAGTGCAGAGATTGAGGCAGCAGAAAGCTCGATAACGCTGTCTGCAATCTCCCGGCAGACAGGCGCGGCAGCAGATGAGGCAATGATGACTCGAGCACCGACTTCCTGTACGAGCTCGGAGCTACGAGATACAGGGTGTTCGGGATCGAGAGGCATAAACGCACCACCGGCCTTGAGAATACCAACAATGGCCACAACGGCCCAAGCAGATTTCTCAAAGCAGAAGGGTACAATAGTCTCTGGCTTGACACCAAGCTTGGTAAGATGGCGAGCAACAACATCGGAATACTTGTCCAGGGTAGCGTAGGTCATGCTAACATCCGTGGAGAAGATAGCTTCATTGTTGGGGGCGCGAATTGCCTGTTCAGAAATCATGTCGTGAATGCAGGCTTCCTCCAGCTCAATCTTGTTCTGATTCCATTCAACAGCCTGCTCAAGGTCCCAAGATCCAGCAACTGAGATTGACTGGATGTCGGTGATGTTCTCATCTTGGAGCTGCTGGATGATGTGATCAAACTGCTTGGTCAAAGCAATCAATTGGGGCTCAGACAAGGTGTCACCGTCGTAGATCATTGAGAGCTCAACGGATTCATCACCTAGATGACATTGGATTGCAAGAGGATAAGAGAAATAGTCTCTCATGGCTTGGATAGACATGAGCTGCTCTTCTCTGTCCGCCACAATAAGAGACTGATCCAGCGAGTCGCCATTAGTATATGCCTTGGGCTGGATAGTCAACAAACTGGTAAAGTCACTGGCTTCCTTCATGTCAGCGCCGAGTCTGGAGATGTTCTGCAGACCAAACTGCTCGTAGGCAACCATTTCAGATGATTGAGACTGAATTGAGCGGAGCAATTCAGTCTTGGATTGATCACTCTCAATACGGACTCGGAATGGGACTGTTGCTACAACAAGACCGGTAACCCGCTCCATGCCAGCCACGGGGGCGTTACGACCAGAGAGAGTCACTCCGAAAGTAACATCGCTGCTATCACAGTAGCGTCCAAGCAAGATTGCCCAAGCAGCCTGTAGAATGGTAGCTTTGGTGATGGAAGTGTCGAGGGACTTTCCAAATTGGATGGAACGCTCCAGCAAGCGGGTAGCATTGCGAGACTTGCTGGACTTGGGTGGTGGGAATGAAGCGCGTTGAGCACCAGTCAGCATAGATCGCCAGTAGTCGGATGATTCATCATTGTTCAATTTCAGGGAGTATTGGACAAAGGTTGAGTATGACTGTAGCTCAGGGCTGGCTGTGCCGAAATAGATGGAGTGGAAGACATTCATGATCAGGGACAAAGTCCAACCATCGAAGATGGTATGGTGCATCATGGTGATGAAGTAATTCTGGCCAGCTGAATCCTGAACAACAGCAGCACGGCAAAGTCGCGCTCCGTATGCCATCTGCATGTTATTCAGAGTGGTCATGTAAGTCTGAACATCTACAGTAGTAGATGCCTCCCATTCAAAGCCTCCCTTAACAACAACCTGGATGGCAGAGGCTCCGAGAAGGGCAATGCGCGTGCGCAAGCTGCTGCAGACATCAGTAGTCTGCTCCCAAGAAGACTTGAAGCGGTTGAGATCGACATGACTGGGGATCTTGAAGATATTCTTGGCGATGTAAGATCCTGGCTTGGTAACGGCGAGAGCCATCAATCCCTCCTGGAGCGATGTGCAGGGGAAGGCATCCACAACCTCTTCCTCGCTGGACAAGTGACACTGCTCTCGTAGTTCTTTTCCAAGTGCCCAGTCTTGTGATGTCGAAGTGAGCAGGCTGAAAGGCTCAAGAGTGGTGACTGAGTCGCCATCACCTTCAGTCTTGGTTGCTTTGGTAGCCACAACAAACAAACGAGGATCGTCGAAAATGTCCTTGACGGCGATGGAGAAGCCAGCTTCACGAGCCATGGTAACGAAATGGATGGCTGCAATAGAGTCACCGCCAATTCTCAAGAAGCTGTCGTCAAGTCCAATAGACTCTGCAGGTATCTTAAGGAGGTCTGCCCAGAGTGCTTGGATGCTGCGTTCCATTTCCGTCTCAGGCGCACGTTTGTGTCGACCTAGAAGCGAATACTTTGAGATATCGGCCTTGTCAAGCTTGGAGTAGGCAAGGCGGAGTGCCTTGACATCCGTCTTTGCAGAGGTGATGAGTGGCATAAAGCCGCAAGGGACAAAGACTGTAGGAATCATGTAGCGAGGCAGATTCACATTAAGCTGGCTCACAATCGCGGAGAACGCGGTCTCGAGTTCTGGAGTGAGCGGCAAGATCAAACCATCAGCGTTATCTGAAGTGACGCCTGTGCGTGTAACATCATTGTAACAGACATATGCTACCAGGGTAGTAGCTCCTGAGGCAGATTGGGCGAGGTCAACTGAAACTTGACGAATGCTCTTTGACGCTTCTCGCACATGATGTTCCACTTCACCAAGTTCAACTCGGAGACCGCGGATCTTGACTTGACTATCCTTTCGGCTAGAAAACTCAATAGTACCATCCGCATTGTATGAGGCGAGATCACCAGACTTATAAAATCGGTTCCAATTCTTCAGTTCGCGGAAGGGAGCCCAATCCGGCAAGGAAGTGAGCATACCTGCCTCCGTGCGTGTAGAGTCGGCTAGATATTCGCGGAGAAGAGTTGGGCCCTGGATCATAATTTCACCCAGGGTACCGATTGGAGCAAGCTTCGCTGGATTTTCGGGATCTACAATCCAGCAGAAGCCGCCGACTGGCCTACCAATCGTAAGAGGCGATTCATCTTTAGACTTCCACTGGTGAATGGCGCTGTATACACAAGACTCGGCCGGTCCCCAGCCGTTGAAGAGGCGAACCCTGCCAAACCAGGTATCAAGGACATCACGAGGAATAGCTTCACCTGCAAGGACCATAAATTCCATGGTTGGAACAGTTTCGGGGTCCAAGGTTCGGGCGAACGAGGGTGTGAAGTACGCCCCGTTGGCTTTTGATTCGCTTATAAACTTGGGAAGATTTGTCAAACGTTCGTTGTCTGATGGAATACAAACACAGGCTCCTGAAATCAACGAGCCATAGATCTCACCAACCGACAAATCGAATACGAATGAGGCAAACTGTAGCATGCGGACAGAGGGTCTGATACCAAATCGCTTGGTAATGGCTGTCTGACTGATACAGACAGATTCGTGCTCCAAAACGACACCCTTGGGTACTCCTGTGCTACCAGAGGTAAAAAGGACAAACGCAGCTGTGGCGGAGGAGACTTCGGGAAGAGCATCTGGGGATTGAGGTTGCTGAGCAGACAGCTCTGCATCCAAACCAGCAGAAATCGCAATGACGGTGTCAACAAGTTCGCGGCATAGGCTGGCGTTGGAGACAGAAGTCAAGGCAATCTTGGCTTTGGTTTGGGAGACAATCTGTTGCAGGCGTTGCTTGGGGTGAGAAGGATCCATCGGAACCCATGTAGCACCCACTTTGTTGATGGCGAGGATGCTCACAACGTACCAGCACGACTTATCGAAGCACACTTGGATAAGCTCGTGCTTTTGAACACCAATCTCAATAAGGTGGTGAGCAAGTCTATTGGCAGCTTCATTCAACTGGCTGTAGGTGAATTCGCCGTCCCAGGCGTAAACAGCTGGTTCATCAGGCCGAATAGCAACTTGTCTTTCGAACAAAGTATGAGCACATGAGTCAACGAGTTGGGGAACCTCGGGGTTGAATTCTATCGACTTCTGAACATCCCAATCGCTCGAGATTGAGATATCGCCAAGAGAAGCGTCACTCTGTTTAACGAGGCCATTCATGGCACTTTCCAAATGGTGGGTCAGGGCCACTAGTCTAGACTCCGGAAGGACGGCGGAGTTGTAGATGAGAACCAGCTTGACGGTATCCTCATAGATGTGACCTTGGATGACCAATGGGTACGTGAAATAGTTTTGCAACAGATCACCCTCCTTCATGGCGTCCTCTGACAGCACAAGTACGTCGTCTTCATTGGTCTGGAACAACTGCTTCATTGGCTGGATGACCAGCAAGCTGGAGAAATCACAGGCGTCCTTGGCATCTTCATGAATCTTTGCAATGTTCTGAAGACCAAACTGCTCGTAAGAGATCATCTCCGATGCTTGGCTTTGAATATCTTGGAGATAAGTCGAGGCCAACTGGCCTTTGTCGAAGCGAACTCTGATGGGAATAGTAGCGACTACTGGGCCAGCCATTTCAGTCAAGCCATGGACAGGAGCTTGGCGACCAGACACAGTAGTACCGAAACACACGTCTTGAGTATCACAGTACCGGGCCAATACGAGCGCCCAGGCTGCTCGCAGCAGAGTTGCTGTTGTCACGCTCCGACGGGCAGAAGAAGAAAGCTTAACAGTCTTCTCAAGCATACTCGTTGAAGAAGGTGCTGCCTCAGCCGAATTGAGTGGCAGGGCAGGGAAGGATGCCTTCTGGGCGCCGCGGAGTTGGCCGCCCCAATAGGCAATTGTCTCGTCATTGTCGGTGGTGAGGACAAATCCAATGAATCGAGAGTAAGGTTCTGGCTGGATAACTGACTCGCTCTGGTAAAGCTTTTGCAGGACGTCTAGCATGATTCGGAGTGTCCAGCCATCAAAGATAGCGTGGTGCAAGCACAAGATAAAGTAGGTATTTCCATCTTCTTGCTGGACAAGCGAAACCTGGTACAGAGGTGAACCATACGTCATTTCCATGTTGCGAGATCTTTCAACTGCGGTAGATAGACTAGAAACACTGATGCTTTCCCAATCAACAGTTTCAGTGACAACAATCTGGAAGTCGGTTGAGTTCAAAGAGACAATACGGGTTCTCAAGTTAGCACAGAGCTGAACAGTTTGACCCCAAGCGGCCTTGAACTGTGCAACGTCTACGTGTGCAGGGACGTGGTAGACATGCTTTGCAATGTAGGAACCAGGCTGTCGGACTGACAACGCCATCAAACCCTCTTGGAAGGGAGTGCATGGATAGGCGTTCTCTACAACCTGTTCTGCCACCAGGGAACACTGGCGACGGACAGCATCACCGAGAGCAAGTTCCTCTGCTTGGGTAGACAACAGACTGAAAGGTACTGTGTCCTCGTCAACATCTTCATCTTCATCGAGAGCGCTAGCCTTTGCCGCTACAGCCAAGAGTCGAGGATCATCAAAAACGTCTTGAACAGTAAGCGCGATTCCATCCGCGCGGGCGGAGGAAACGAGGTGAATAGCTGCAATGGAATCACCTCCAAGACGCAAGAAATTGGAATCACGACCAATGAGGCTGGGCGACAGCTTCAAGATGTCTGCCCAGATTGCTTGCAAGCGGATTTCCATGGGTGTTTCAGGTTCTCTTGTCATATCGTCTGCCAGTGAAAAGTTGAGGAGTTCATCCTGGCTCAGACTAGCTGCAATACGCTTCAGTGTGTTCCTATCAAGCTTGGTAGATGTGATCATGGGCATGTAGTGGCATGGGAAGAAGAGTGATGGAATCATGTAGCTAGGGAGGAGAGTAGTGAGATGGCCAACCGTGGAGGAAAGTTGATGCTGGAAGGCAGTCGAGATATCTTGGAAGATCTCGCTGGTATGGTTTCCAGGAGCACGGGTCTCATCGGTGAAGCAGAGATATGCGACAAGAGATGTGCCACCTTGACCTCGGAAAACATCAACTGCCACCTGTTTCAGACCAGGCATATGAGCCCGGATCTGGTGTTCAACCTCGCCCAACTCAACTCGAAGACCTCTGATCTTGATTTGAGTATCTTTACGGCTAGAGAACTCAATGGTTCCATCGGCGTTGTATGAGCAAAGATCACCAGACTTGTAGAAACGGTTAAAGTATTTCTCATCTCTGCGAGGAGCCCAGTCAGGTAGAGAAGTAACTGAAGCAGCTGCAGTTCGCACGGGATCGGCAAGGTATTCACGAAGGAGAGTTGGGCCTTGGATAACAACTTCACCCAAAGTGCCGATAGGGGCAAGGCGCTGGGGGTCTTCAGGGTCTACAATCCAGCAGAAACCACCGACGGGTTTACCAACTGTAAGAGGGGATTCGTCGAGAGAGGTCCACTCGTGGAGGGTGCTGAACACACAAGTCTCGGCAGGTCCCCAACCATTGATAAGGCGAACCTTGCCGAACCAGGTGTCAAGAACATCACGAGGAACAGCCTCACCAGCCAGCAGGATAAGTTCAAGGCCAGGAACATCCTGAGGACGAAGAGTACGGATGAATGAGGGGGTCAAGTAAGCCCAGTTGATATTCTTCTGGTGAATGAAGTCGGTGAGGCCATTCATACGAATCTCTTCAGAGGGAACACAGATGCAGGCACCCATAATTAAGGGAGCCACGATTTCACCAATAGACAGATCGAATACAAAAGCAGCAAACTGCAGCATACGGACATCGGAAGTAAGACCAAGTCGCTTGGAGATATCAGTTTGACTGGTGCAAACAGATCCATGCTCCATAACAAAGCCCTTGGGAACACCCGTGCTACCGGATGTGAAAAGCACATACGCAGCAGTACGAGGTGTTGCAGTGGTTTCAGGGGCCTTCTTGGACTCGGTTCCGTATAACTGGCGATCCAAGTTGGCAGAGACTTCGATCACAGTCTCTACAAGTTCAGTCGCAAGTGCAACATTGGATTTAGACGCAAGAGCCATTTGAGCCTTGGTCTGAGATACAATCTGCTGCAAACGCTGCTTGGGATGAGATGGGTCAAGGGGAACCCAAGTAGCGCCAGCCTTGTTGATGGCAAGAATCGCAACAAAGAACCAGGCTGACTTATCGAAGCAAACGTGGACCAGATCATTGGTCTTGACCCCGTTATTGACAATGTGATGCGCCAATCTGTTTGCTGCCTTGTTAAGTTGGCTATATGAGAATTCAGCATCCCAGCCACAGATGGCAGGTGCATCGGGGCGAATGGTAGCCTGATGCTCGATCATTGTGTGAATACAGGTATCAATAATCTCAGGGACTTCGCTTTGGAACTCAAGAGACTTCTTGAGATCAAAAGCGCTGGCGACAGTAAGATCACCAATGGGCATCTTTCCTTGTTGAGCAAGCTGCTGCATCACGTGGTCAAAGTGATAGGACAGTGCCTCAATCTTAGCATGAGACAGAACCTCAGAGTTGTAGATAATGACAAGCTTTACAAGGTCGTTCGAGATATGGCCTTGAATAACAAGGGGATAGGTGAAGTAATTTTGCACAAGATCACTGTTCTCAGACTCGGGGTCCTCGGGTACAAGAAGATCTTCATCGCTGCTGTTGAGCAGCTGTTGAAGTGGCTGAATAACAAGCAAACTAGTAAAGTCGCAAGCTTCCTTTGCTTCTTCACTCAACTTGGCCATATTCTGAAGACCGTACTGTTCGTAAGCAACCATTTCAGATGCTTGAGATTGAATGTCTCGCAGGAACGCAGAGACGCTCTGGTCTTTGCTGAATTGCACACGAACTGGAACGGTAGCAACTACAGGGCCAGCCATCTCAGTCAAGCCATGAACTGGGGCTTGACGACCAGAAACTGTAGTACCAAAGCAGATATCATTAGTGTCACAGTAGCGAGCAAGGACAAGTGCCCAGGCTGCGCGGAGCAAAGTAGCTTTGGTTACAGAAGATTCAGCGGTTTGGGAGAACTCAATAGTCTTCTCCAAAACCTTAGTAGTGCCAGTCGCTTTTGACATACGAGGGCCTTGCATAGCTGGGAAGCTGGCCTGGCGGGCATCTCGAAGCTGGTTGCGCCAGTATTCGGCTGTATCATCGTTGTCAATCTGGGTGGTATAGTTGATGAATCGAGCATAGGGCTGTGGGGCAGCAGCCTCCTCGCTGGTGTAGAGAGACTGCAGGGTATCAAAGATGACTCTGTTGGACCAACCGTCGAAGATAGCATGGTGCAGTGACAAGATGAAATAGTTGCCGCTGGCCTCCTCGACCAAGTTGAACTGGCAGAGGGGTGAGCCGTAGGTCATCTCCAGCGAACGAGAGGCTTCTACTGCCTTGGACAGGTTGTTGAGACGGATTGCCTCCCAGTCGATATCGTTAGTGACTACGAGCTGAATGCAGATATCGTTCAAGAGAACGATTCTGGTTCTTAGATTAGCACACAGATCTAGGGTCTGCTCCCAGGCTTTCTTGAAGCGAGCGATATCCACGTATTGGGGAATGCGGTAGACGTATTTGGCAATGTAAGTACCGGGCTGCTTGACTGTCAAGGCCATCAGACCTTCTTGGAAGGTAGTGCAGGGGTATGCGTCCTCTACGATTTGGCTGCTTGACAGGGCGCACTCCTGTCTAACGGTGTCACTCAGGATAAGTTCCTGAGCCTGTTCGGGTAGCAGGCTGAAGGATGTTATCTCAGCATCGAGCTGGTACTCATCCGTAGTATCGGAAGCCTTTTCAGCAACTGCTAGCAGACGAGGGTCGTCAAAGATATCCTTTACGATGAGAGAGATGCCGTCTTCACGGGCCATCGTGACAAGGTGGATAGCAGCGATAGAGTCACCACCAATCCGAAGGAAGTTGGAGTCCCGACCAATAGATTCCGCAGGCAGGTTCAAGATCCGTGACCACAAAGCCTGCAAGCGAGTCTCCATGGCAGTTTCTGGTGCTCTGATCTCGCCATCGTTCAATGAGTAAGCTGCAAGGTCATCATGACCAAGGCTAGCTGCAAGACGCTTCAAGGTCTTTCTATCTAGCTTGGTTGAAGTGATAAGAGGCATGTGACTGCAGGGAAAGAAGAGTGTGGGAATCATATAGGTGGGCAGAATGGTAGACAATTGGCCAACCATTGCGGTGAACTGCTGTTGTAGATCAGTGGAAACATCGAGGAAAATCTCAGTAGTGGCAGATCCATCGGCGCTGGTGTCGTCGCTGAAGCAAAGGTAGGTAGCAAGAGTAGAACCACCATCCGCATGGAAAACGTCAACAACAACTTGACGAACTCCAGGTAGGTAGGTCCTGATCTGGTGCTCAACTTCGCCCAGCTCGACACGAAGACCTCTGATTTTAACCTGAGTATCTTTACGGCCAGCATATAGAATAGTACCATCTGGGTTATAAGAACAAAGATCACCAGTCTTGTAAAACCGGGTCCAGTGCTCGGTGGATCTTTGAGGTGCCCAGCTGGGAAGATGCTCCACGATGGCATCCTTGGTACGAGCAGGATCCGAAAGATACTCACGAAGAAGGGTCGGGCCTTGCACAACAAGCTCACCAAGCGTTCCGACAGGGGCAAGCTCATTGGTATCCTCAGGGTTGACGATCCAGCAGAAACCACCAACGGGTCGTCCAATCGTCACAGGGGACTCATCAAGCGACTTGAACTCATGCATCGAACTAAACACACAGGTCTCCGCAGGGCCCCAGCCATTGATAAGTCGCACCTTGCCGAACCAAGCCTCAAACACATCTCGGCTAATAGCCTCACCTGCAAGGATCAAGAACTCGAGGCTAGAAACCTCATCAGGGTTCAGTGTTCGGGCAAATGATGGTGTGAGAATCGACCAAGTGATTTGCTTCTCTTGGATAAACTGCGCAAGGCTGTTCATACGAATCTCTTCAGAGGGAATGCAAACACATGCACCAGAGATGAGCGAACCAATGATTTCACCTACAGATAAATCAAAGACGCAAGAGGCAAACTGCAGCATCTTGACATCTGGAGTCATGCCCATACGGCTCCAGATGGCAGTTTGACTGGTGCATACAGCACGGTGCTCCAGGATAAGACCCTTGGGCACACCCGTGCTACCAGATGTGAAGAGAAGATGGGAAATGTTAGAGGGCGTCACAGTTGTAACTGGTCCTTGGAGACTGCAGCTTCCATCGAGTTCCTCCTGCAGTTGCTCATCAAGGCTAAAGCTAACCTCGACCACATTGGGCACGAGAGCCTTGCATGCAGCTAGATGGCTAGCAGAGGTGAGGATCACCTTGGACTTGGTCTGGCTAACGACCTGCTTTTGACGTTCAGTAGGGTGAGATGGTTCCAAAGGCACCCAACCGGCTCCGGCCTTGTTGATGGCCAGAACGGCTACAACATGCCAGAGAGATTTCTCAAAGCAGACGTGAATCAAATCATCAGGCTTGACATTGAACATAGCCTGGAGGTGATGGGCAAGCCTGTTGGCTGCGCTATCAAGTTGGCTGTAAGTAAGCTCGCCATCCCAGGCCTGAACGGCCAAAGCCTCAGGACGGATCTGGACCTGGCGCTCGATAAGCTGGTGGACACAGGCGTCAATGACTTCAGTGTCCTCCTGACTCCAATCAATCACTTGCTGCAAATCCCAGGAGTTTGCAAGAGTAAGGGCGCCAACAGAGGGCTTCTCTTGGACCAGCAGCTGCTCAACAACGTGCTGGAGATGGTGGGAGAGGGCCTCAATCTGCTTGGCAGCAAGGATGGAAGAGTTGTAAATAAGAAGTAGCTCAACCTCTTCAGCATAGAGGAGACCTTGGATAACCAAAGGATAACTGAAGTAGTTTTGCAGCATTTCCTCCTCGTTATCAGCCCCAGTATCAGGGTAGACAAGGACATCGTCAGAATCAACACCGCCCGAGCCGAAGTACTGCATGGGTTGAACAAGAAGTAAACTTGAGAAGTCACAGGCCTCCTTGATTTCGTTGCTGATCTTGGCAATGTTCTGCAGACCAAACTGCTCAAATGGCACCATGTCATTGGCTTGGGTTTGGATTGAACGAAGGAACTGCGCAATGCGCTGCTCACGGTTAACCTGGACTCGCACAGGAACAGTGGTAACCATGGGACCAGCCATTGCCTCCAGGCCAGCAACAGGCGCCTGTCGACCAGAGATGGTGGTTCCAAAGGTCACATCATCAGAGTCACAATAGCCAGCGAGGACCAGGGCCCAGGCAGCACGGAGAATAGTGGCCTTGGTGATTGAGGTATCCTTGTAGGAAGAGAAGGAGATCTTCTTCCTTGTAATACGAGTGATGTTCTCAGACTTGGAGGACTCAACACGGGCAGGAGGGAAGATAGCCTTCTGAGCATTGCGAAGCTGGCTCTGCCAGAACTGGAGGGAAGCATCGGTTTCAATGTTGGCACAGTATTGGATGAACCTGGAGTATGACTCCAAGGGCTGGGTCTTCTGTGCGCCGCGATACTGGCTGTTGAGCGTGCTAAGAACAAGACGGACAGTCCATCCATCGTGGATAGCATGGTGAATTGTCCAGAGGAAGTAGTGTTCACCTTCGTGTTCGAAAAGGGCATACCTGCTAAGAGGAGAATTGTATGTCATCTGCAGGTCCTGCATGGTCTGTGTAGCAACCTGGAGATCATCACCCTCAATTTTTTCCCAGAGGATGCCATCCTTGAGAACAATCTGTAGAGCAGTACCACTAGCAAGAACAACACGAGTTCGGAGGATAGGTAGGAGCTGTGAAGTAGCCTCCCAAGCTTCCCGGAACTGAGAGATATCAATGTTCTTGTTAAGGCGATAGACATACTTAGCCATGTAGGAACCGGGCTGCTTGGTGGTCAATGCCATCAAACCCTCTTGGAAGGTGGTACAAGGATAGGCATCTTCAATTGCCTGCTGGGGTGAGAGTCCCCACTCGCTCCTAAGCTCATCACTAACCACACGGGCGCTGACCTGAGGGTGTAGGAGACTAAATGGGGCGATGGCTGTGTCTTTGGATTCACCAGACAGGTCCTTGGCATTGGCTGCAATAGAAAGCAGACGAGGATCGTCAAAGATGTCCTTGACTGTCAGTGAGATGCCATCATCACGCGCAAGAGTGACAAGATGGATAGCAGCGATAGAATCACCACCAATACGGAGGAAGTTGGAGTCACGACCGATAGACGATAGTGAGAGATTGAGCATCTCGGCCCAGATGAGCTGCAGTCTGACTTCCATTTGAGTCTCGGGCTCTCGAATCTGGCCCTCAGCCAGTGAGTAGGTGGTCAATTCTTCGTTGCTAAGACCAGTTGCAAGGCGGTTGAGACCTCTTCTGTCCAACTTTGTAGAGGTAATCAGAGGCATGAACGCACATGGGAAGAACAGGGTGGGAATCATGTAGTTGGGAAGAAGTGTTGTTAGCTGACCAACAGCGGCAGTGAAAAGCTGCTGCATATCTTTCTCGATGGGAAGGAAGATGTCCTTCTCATCTGCTGCAAGAGCTCGAGTATCGCTGTTGAAGCACAAGTAGGCAGCGAGGTTCGAACCACTTTCAGTGGTGAAAACGTCAACCACAACCTGGTTCAACTTTGGAAGACAGGTGCGCAGATGGTATTCAACTTCGCCCAGTTCAACTCTGAGACCACGAATTTTGACTTGAGTATCCTTACGTGTGGAAAACTCGATGGTACCGTCAGGGTTGTAAGAACACAGATCACCAGACTTGTAGAAGCGGCTCCAGTTCTGTTGGTCACGGCGAGGAGCCCACTCAGGGAGTTCATATACCATAGCCTCCTTGGTGCGTTTGGGGTCGGCAAGATATTCTCGGAGCAGAGTTGGACCTTGGATAACAACTTCACCGAGAACGCCAACGGGGGCAAGACGCTGTGGGTCTTCTGGGTCGACGATCCAGCAGAAGCCACCAACAGGTTTACCCACAGTGAGGGAAGACTCGGTAGCAGATTTCCACTCGTGCAGGGTGCTGAACACACAGGTTTCAGCTGGGCCCCAACCGTTGATGAGACGAACATGACCGAACCAAGTGTCAAAGACATCTCGGCCAACAGCCTCACCAGCGAAGAGCAAAAGCTCGAGGCAAGGGATATCGGCTGGCTTGAGCGTACGGGCAAAGGCAGGCGTCAAGAAAGCCCAGTTAATATCCATCTCACAGATGTATTTGGCCAAGCTATTCATTCTGGTGTGCTCTGAAGGAATATAAAGGCAAGCTCCGGAAATCAAAGGCGCGATGATTTCACCAATAGAAAGATCAAAGACGAAGGAGGCGAATTGGAGCATACGAACATCAGTGGTCAGGCCAAGTCTCTTGCAAATAGCAGTTTGACTGGTGCAGACAGATCCATGTTCCATGACGAAACCCTTGGGAATACCAGTAGAACCAGATGTGAAGAGGACGTACACAGCATTTCGAGGGGAAACATCAATATTAGGTCCATATTTGAAGGGGCCACCGGTCTTGATCAGTGTCTCATCGAGAGATGCAGTGACCTCGAGGATCTCAAGACCCAGTTCGCTGCAGCCCTTTACATTCTCAGGGCAGACAAGCACAAGCTTGGCCTTGGTTTGCGAAATGATCTGCTGCTTACGCTGAGTAGGATGAGAGGGGTCAAGGGGTACCCAAGCAGCGCCAGCTTTGTTGATAGCCAAGATGGAAACGAAATGCCATGCTGATTTCTCAAAGCAAACATGGACCAAGTCGCCTGACTGGACATTGTATTCGCCAACCAAGTAGTGTGCCAGCCTGTTTGCAGCCTGGTTGAGTTGGAGATAGGTAAAGTCTCTGTCCCAAGCCTTGATAGCTGGCGCATTAGGTCGTCGGGCAGCCTGAGCCTCGATAAGTTCATGAACACATGAGTCGACAATCTCGGGGTCATCAAAGTTGGATGCGAGACAATGTTCCATATCCCATGAGCTTGCTACAGTGATATCACCAAGAGGGGAGCTGCTCAGAGAATCGGAAGCGAGCTGCTGGCTAACATGCTCAAACTGGTGAGACATGGCGACCATCTGCTCCTCAGAGAGGATACCAGAGTTGTAAATAAATAGAAGCTCGATGTGAGAAGCATTAATCACACCCTGGACAACAAGCGGGTAGGTGAAGTAGTTCTGCATCAGCTCTTCCTCGATATTAACATCTGAGCTGGCCGCGACGAGAACAGCCTCTGTTTTGCTACCAGGGACCTCAAAGATGTGGCCTGGCTGGATAACCAACAGACTGGAGAAGTCGCAGGCATCCTTTGCGCTAGAGTTCAGCTTGGCAATATTTTGAAGACCAAACTGCTCGTAAGCAACCATGTCAGAAGCTTGAGATTGCACTCCCTGCAAGAAGTCGGCAACCTTTTGGGATCGATCCAGCTGAACGCGCACGGGGACGGTCGCAACAGCTGGGCCAGCGATATCAGTGATTCCCAAGACAGGCGCTTGACGACCAGAGATGGTAGTACCAAAGCAGATATCGGTATTGTCGCTGTAACGAGCAAGGACAACCGCCCAGGCCGCTCTCAGGATAGAGGGCTTAGTGACGGACATGTCAGAGCTGGGGAGTTCAATCTTTCGGCGCATAACACGAGTGGTGCTAGATGTCTCGGTAGAGGAAGTAGGAGGGTAAGCTGCACGATGAGCGTCCTTAAGCTGCACACTCCAGTAGTTGCTGGCAGCTTCGACGTCCACCTCAGTGATGTACTTGATGAAGTCGGCGTAGGCGCGAGGGGTCGAGGGGCTCTGTCCATCATAGATCTGCTGCAAGGTCTTGAGAATGATCTGCATGGTCCAACCATCAAACAGGGCGTGATGGATAGTCCAGACGAAATACTTCGATCCACTGGCCTCCTCCACCAAGCCATATCGGCAGAGTCGTGATCCGTAAATCATTTCAATTCCCTGAGTAGACTTGATATAGGAAGCAAGAGTCATATCATCAGTCCGGTCCCAGAAAACATCATCCTTGAGCACGATCTGAATAGTAGAACCGCTCTCAAGAATGATTCGAGTACGGAGAACACTGTAGGTGTTGATGGTCTGCTCCCAAGCATCCATGAAACGATCAACATCGATACTTTCAGGGATCTGGTAAACATGCTTAGCAATATACGATCCGGGCTGCTTGATAGCCATAGCCATCAGACCCTCTTGGAAGCTTGTGCATGGATACGCATCTTCGACTGAGTCATCAGTATCAAGATTGCAAAGCTCTCGCACGTCGTCACTGACAGCCCAGCTTTGTGTAGTAGGGGAAACAAGGCTGAAGGGCTCGGTGACGGCCTGCTGTGCCTGAACGCCGGTTTGGGTAGCCTTAGCAGCAACCTTCCACAGACGAGGGTCGTCAAAGATGTCCTTGACGGTGAGAGAGATACCAGACTCAGCAGCAGCCATAACAGTGTAGATAGCAGTAATAGAGTCACCACCCAGGCGGAGGAAGTTTGAACCGCGACCAATAGTATCGGGAGAGATATTAAGGGTGTTGGCCCAAATCGCCTGGAGGTTAATTTCCATCTCAGTCTCGGGAGCTTGCTTGTCGTCGTCGGTGGAAAGGGCATACACAGCTAGTTCCGCATCAGACAGCTTAGTAGTGGTGTATGCAAGAGCCTTTCTATTCAACTTGGCCGAGCTATTCAGCGGCATATACTTGCAGGGAATGAATAGCGTAGGAATCATGTATTGGGGAAGCAGAATAGTCAGCTGGCTAACCATGTCGGAGAACTGCTGCTGCATCTCGGGAGTAAGGGTAAGGAAAATATCAGATACATCGGTATCTCCTGTGGCCTTTGTCTCATCAGAGAAGCAAATGTAAGCAATGAGGTTGAGGGTGTTGGCACTCTTGGAAATGTCAACCATAACCTGTTGAATAGAGGGGAGGCTAGAGATCATGCTCTGTTCAATCTCGCCCAGCTCAACACGCTGTCCACGGATCTTGACCTGGTTGTCCTTGCGGCCCATGTACTCAAATGTGTGGTCAGGGTTGCGTCGAACCAAATCACCGGTGCGATAAGCCCTGCGGGGAGCATCATGAGGTAGCCAGTCATAGCGGATATCCTCGATCCAGTTGGCAGCTGTCTTCTCGTCCACGTTGATGTAGCCACGGGCAAGCATAGGACCCTGAATGATAAGTTCACCAATACATCCAACTGGAGCAAGACGTTCGGGGTTTTCAGGTTCAACGACCCAGAATGCAGAGGACAAAGGCACACCAAGGTTCGTTGCGCTACCACCAGGCTTCAGGATATCAGCGTTCCAGGCACAAATAGACGCCTCGGCAGGACCATAGAGACCATGCAAATCAGAGTAACCTCTCCAGCGGTCGGCTGACTTCTTGGTGACGGCTTCACCTCCAAGACAGATAGTAGTGAGATGTGGAACAGCGGCCGGGCTAAGCATATCAGCCACGGTCGGCGTAAGGAATACCCAGTTGGCCTTGAAGTCGTTGATAACGCCGGCCAGATTATTCATGCGGTCATGGTCAGATGGCACACAAATGCAACCACCACGCATAAGTGTAACAAGAACGTCAAGAACACCAACATCAAAGGTATAGGCAGAGAATTGGAATACACGGGAGTCGGGTCCAATGTTGAGCTCGGCACCATAAGCATCGCTGGATGAGCAAAGAGCACTATGGGGAATAACCATACCCTTAGGCTTACCCGTGCTACCAGAAGTGAAGAGTACCACACAGGTATTCTGGGGCTCGACGGGAGAGATAACCGGGGTGGTCGATTCAGGGAGGTCACGTAGCATATCCTCGCTGACAGTAATCAGTGGGAGGCCAACTTCCTGGAGTTTATCCTGAAGTGAGGGGGCGGTTACGACCAGTTTAGCCTTGGTATCCCCAATGATGGTCTGAAGACGAGCAATCGGCGCAGCAGGGTCAAGAGGTACAAAGGCACCTCCAGCCATCTCAATTGCTACCATGGCAACAATCGCCCAAGTAGACTTGGGGAAGCAGAAGGGTACGAGCACCTCGGGTCCAACACCAAGGGCTTGCAACTTGGCTGCCAGGCGTGAAGCATAAACTCCAAGCTCGCGATAAGTAAGGTCACCATCCCAAGAGGCAACAGCAGGCGCATCAAGTCGAGACTTGACCTGCTTGCTGATCGACCAGTGGGTGCATGAGAGAGTGGCTGGCTGAAGCTTGGAAGAGTCAAAAGCGTGTTGGCGGTCCCATTCACCGGCAAGAGAGATGGTGCTAAGAGGTTGCTCGTGGTTCTTCAACAGCTGCTGGACAACGAAGTCGAACTGGTGAGACAAAGCCTGAACCTGTGATTCAGACAGAACGTCTGGGTTATAAAGGAATCGTTGGTTGACGCTATCCTCAGACATGTAGCTGAGCATGACAAGCGGGTAGTTGAAGTAGTTGTCCATAGACTCAATCATCAGATCGTCCTCATCGGCACTCAGTTCGAAAATACCATCCTTCTTATTGAAGATATGTGACTCCTGCTCCTTGGGTTGAATAACAAGCAAACTGCTGAAGTTGCAAGCCTCCTTGCAGTCAGGGCTGAGCTTGGAGATGTTGGGCAGACCGTATTGCTCGTACGGCACCATCTCCAATGCATGGGACTGAAGACCCTGCAAAAGGTCTGACACCGTCTGGCTACCATCCAGCTGGACACGGATGGGAATTGTAGCAATGACCGCTCCAGGTGTTGTTAGCAAGCCGGAAAGAGGGGCCTGGCGACCAGAGATGGTTGCACCGTAGCAAACATCAGTGGCATCAGAGTATCTACCAAGCACGATAGCCCATGCAGCTCTGATAACAGTAGCCATAGTAATTGAGGTATCCTCTGCGTTTGCAAAGGAGACGGTTCGATCAACTACACGAACCAGAGCCTCATCAGAGGCAGGTCCATATGTTGGGGGGAAGGATGGGCGTTGAGCTCCCTGGAGTCTGGTCTGCCAAAATTCGCGAGCAGCATCGCCGTCAATGTTCTGGAGGTAGTTGATAAAGTTTGCGTAGGGGGATAAAGCGGCAACAGGCGCTTCCTTGTAGGTATTAAAGGCAGTGTCAAGCACAATTCGCATGCTCCATCCATCGTTGACAGCGTGGTGAATGATCCAAACAAACCAAAGCTCGTCTCCATCTTCGACCAAGGCAAAACGAGAAAGACGAGTGCCATAGCCGATATCCATCTTGGTGATGGCCTTCTTGAACGATTCGAGACTGTGGCCCTCGGTGTTTTCCCAGGCGCTGTCGTTCTTGATAACAGCCTGATAGGATTGGCCGCCCTCAAGCATGATTCTAGTTCGCATAGTAGTACAGAGTTCAACGGACTTCTCCCAGGCGTTCTTGAAGCGAGCAAGGTCGAGACGCTTGGGGATTTTGTAGAAGTACTTGGAGATGTATGAACCTGGCTGCTTGGCGGTAAGAGCCATGAGACCTTCCTGCAGGGGAGTGCAAGGGTAGGCGTCCTCGATAATCTGGCTGCTGGAGAGTCCATACTGTGTTCGGGGCGTATCGCTCTGAATATACTGGCTCAGCTTCTCAGAGAGAAGGCTGAAGGGTGTGACTTGAGTCTGGCGAGTCTTCTCGGCACCCTGGATGTTAGATGCCTTGCTGGCGACTTGGAAAAGTCGAGGATCATCGAAAATATCCTTGACTGCGAGTGAGATACCAGCATCACGGGCAGCAGAAACGAGATAGATAGCAGCGATGGAGTCACCACCCAGGCGCAGGAAACTGTCGTCGCGACCGATAGATTCCTTGGGCAGTTGAAGAAGCTCTGACCAGAGAGCTTGAATGGAGAATTCCATCTCAGTCTCGGGCGATCGCTTCTTACTGTCAACCAGTGAGTACTTAGCAAGGTCCTCTTTGCTAAGTGTAGACATAGCCTGACGGAGCAGCTTGATATCCAGCTTTGTTGATGTAATGAAAGGCATAAAGTGGCAAGGAATAAACAGAGATGGAATCATGTAGCGAGGCAATGTAATACCGAGATGGCCAACCATTTCGGTAAATTGAATCTGCAACTCGGAAGACATCACCTGGAACAGGTCATCCTTGGTAAGTTGCACGTTCTTGCTAGCTGTTCGTGTCTCGTCACTGAAGCAGATATATGACACAAGGTTAGTGCCAGCATCAGTCTTCATCACATCAACAGCAACCTGAAGGGCACCCTTCAAAGAAGTGCGAATATGGTGCTCGATTTCACCAAGTTCAACACGAAGACCACGGATCTTGACCTGGTTATCCTTACGAGTCACAAACTCAATGGTTCCATCAGCATTGTAGTTGCAAAGATCACCAGACTTGTAAAACCTGTTCCAGAGCTGTGACTCGCGGTGGGGAGCCCAGTCTGGGAGCGATCGAACAGTCGCTGCCTCCGTCTTGGCAGAGTCTGCCAGGTATTCCCGAAGCAAAGTAGGGCCTTGGATAACCACTTCGCCAATGGTTCCGATAGGTGCAAGTCGCTGGGGGTTCTCAGGATCGACAATCCAGCAGAATCCACCAACGGGTCGGCCAACAGTGAGGGGAGATTCGCTGATCGATTTCCATTCGTGCAAGGTGCTGAAGACGCAAGTCTCGGCAGGGCCCCAACCGTTGATTAGGCGCACTTTGCCGAACCATTTCTGGAAAACGTCGCGACCAACAGCCTCACCGGCAAAGAGGAGCAGTTCCAGACCAGGAATGTCAGCAGGGTTGAGGGTTCGGGAGAAGGATGGTGTGAGATAAGCCCAGTTGATATTCATCTCGCGGATGAATTCAACCAAGTTATTCATACGGGTATGCTCAGATGGAACACAGATACACGCACCAGCAACCCATGGTCCAACAATCTCACCAATGGAGAGATCGAAAACGAATGAGGCAAACTGCAGCATCCTGACATCAGATGTCATTCCCAATCGCTTGGCAATAGCGGTCTGACTTGTGCAAACTGCACCATGCTGCATAACCAAACCCTTGGGTGTACCCGTTGAACCAGATGTGAAAAGAACATAAGCAGCATGTCCAGGCGTAACAATCGCATCGGGAACCTCCTGACTGGGTTGAGTCTCCTTCAGCTTGTTATCGAGAGTCTCGGATACTTCAACAACGTTCTCGATCAGTTCAGCAATCAGCGAAGAGTTGCTTGGCGAGGCGAGGGCTAAGGTGGCCTTGGTCTGCGAGATAACCTGCTGGTGACGCTGGGTTGGGTGCGAGGGGTCAAGAGGAACCCAAGCAGCGCCGGCTTTGTTAATAGCAAGAGCAGCAACAAAGAACCAAGCTGATTTCTCAAAGACGACATGGACAAAGTCATGGGACTTGACTCCGTACTCCTTTACAAGAAGATGGCCCAGTCTGTTTGCAGCGCTATCGAGCTCGCTGTACGAGAATTCTGCGTCCCAGCCATGTACAGCAGGGGCATCGGGCTGGCGACGAGCCTGCTCAGCAACGATTTCGTGAATGCAAGAAGAAATGATCTCGGGCTCCTCGCTGTTCCATTCGATTGAGCGCTGGACATCCCAGGAACTGGCAACTGAGATATTGCTAAGCGGTTTGTCTTCGGGGGTGAGCAGCTGCTCAATGATATGCCTATATTGGTTGCACAGAGCCTCGAGTTGGCTCTCAGTGATAACATCAGCATAGTAGGTCAGGTCAAGTTCAATAAAGTCCTTGCCGATTCTGGTCTGGAGGACAAGGGGGTAATTAAAGTAGTTCCTCATGGCCTCCTCGGAAAGAGCCTTCTCAGCACTACCCTGCTGCAGGATAGCATCGGAGGAAGTGTCTGCAATGGAAGACAGATGGTTCATCGGCTGAATAACCAGCAAGTTGAAGAAGTCACAGGCATCCTGAGCTTCCTGGCTCAACTTGGAAATATTCTGGAGACCATACTGCTCGTGTGCAACCATTTCTGATGCTTGGTTCTGAATTCGATCAAGGAAGGCAGAAACTAGCATCTCCTTGTTGACCTGGATACGCACTGGAACAGTAGCAATCATAGGTCCAGGGATTTCGTTCAACCCAGGTACAGCTGCCTGACGACCAGAGACTGTAGATCCAAAGCACACATCATCGCTATCACAGTATCTGGCAAGCAGAATAGCCCAAGCAGCACGAAGAATAGTAGCAGTGGTGGTAGAAGCCTTGTTATTGGAGAAGGGAATGGTCCTCTTCATAACACGATCTTGGGAGTCGGCAGTGATTCGAGCCGCAGGGAATGCAGACGGCTTTGCACCATCGAGCTCCTTCTTCCAAAAGTTACCGGCGCTTTCGTTGTCGAGAGACTGGATATATTGAATGAAATTGGAGTATGGTCGAAGAGGGGCGGATTCGATTCGGTTGTAGGCGCGGTAAAGAGCGTCGAGGACAATACGCATGGTCAAACCATCAAACACAGCGTGGTGAATAAGCCACACAAAGTAAATATCACCATTGGCTTGTTTAACGATAGCATGTCGGCTGAGACGCTGGCCATAGCTCATCTCAATGCTGCGAGTTGAGTTAAGGTAGGTGTTGACATCCAAACCAGCTGGCTCCTCCCAAGCAGTGTCATCAGCGATGACGGCTTGCAAGGCCTTACCGTTTGCCATGACGACCCGAGATCGAAGACTGCCGCACTGGTTAATAGTAGAAATCCAGGCAGCCTGGAATCGCTCCACATCAATATGTGATGGGATCTTGTAGACCACACGATGGATATAAGAGCCAGGCTGCTTAAGTCCCAGTATCATAAAACCTTCCTGGAGAGTTGTGCAAGGGTAGATGTCCTCAATAACCTGGTCAGCAGAAAGCTCGCAATCGCGACGGATCACAGTTGTGAGCTTCTCTGCGTCAGAATCTGCGATGAGACTGAAAGGCTCGGTTTCCGCGGCAATCTCTCCGTCTTCAATCACTGCAACGCTCGCCATCTGTCCAAGCTCAGGGTTCTGGACGACTGCAGCAGCCGACAGTTGGATACCGTGTTTGTAAGCAGCAGTAACCAGCTCAATAGTAGTAAGCGAGTCACCACCAAGTAGCAGGAAGTTGTGCTTCTTGCCGATATCCTGAACTTCAGTCTGCAGAACGCCCTGAAGAACCTGAACCCAAATGTCGCGAAGAACAAGCTCCAGTTCAGTTGTAGGGATCTCATCCTTCGCAAGTCCGGTAGAAGACAAACCCGAGGCCTTGGCCAAAATCTGAGCTCGCTTCTCCTGAGTTGATAGCGTGGCAGAGTCGTCCTCGTTATCGTTGCCGTAGTTCCAAGGGTACTGCGGTAGTCCGGAAATAGCCTTTCCATTGGCAAAGAGCGGTGCCAAGTTGGGAACTGCGGTTTCCTGCCACAACTTGCCAACGGCTGAAAGAGCACTGATGTAAGAATCGCTGTGGCGAGTCTGCGACGAGATATAGTTGTACGATGTGTTTGAAGCAGCGCAGATTTGCTTCAGAGGAACAGCAAGAGTAGAGTGTGGTCCGAGCTCGAGGAATACATTGTTCTCGGGGAGTTGGCTAATAAGATTCGAAACAGCTGTGCTAAATCGGACAGGTGAGATCAGGTTAGAAATCCAGTATTCGGCGTTGATGTCCTCAGACTTGAGGATCTTCTCGCTGACACTAGAAATCAAGAGCGCCTTGGACTCGTTGAGCGAGCTGATGCCTTCGTCTTTCAAGAGGCGAAGAAGCTTATCAGAGAGCAAGGCCATGTGGTGCGAATGGTAAGCTACATTGACATGCAGTACCCGGGCGGAAACCTCAGGTTCAGCCTTCTTGATAGAAGCAACGACTTGCTCCACGGCGACGCGGTCACCAGAGATGGTAGTGCTCACGGGGCTGTTTTCACAAGCCACAACAACACCATCTACCAAGTACTTGGAAATAGCCTCAACACCCAGGCTGACCGCGGCCATTGAACCGTCGAGCTTGTTCTTGGTTGTAATATAGCCGTAGTAATAAGCAACAGAGATTGCGTCCTCGAGGGACAAAAAGCCGGCAGCGTAGGCGGCGGCGATCTCACCAGAGGAATGACCGACAACAGCCTTGGGTGATATTCCAAGACGTCCGAACTGATTGGTAAGTGCAATTTGCAAAGCAGTTGAAAGAGGATATGCAAGTTCCGCAGAGTGAATCCTGCTCTTTGGGTCATTGGCATCCCGTAGAAGCTCTTCCTTGATCGACCACGCCGGTGGTAACTTCAACTGTTTCAGAGTGTTATCCATCCTCTCAATATCCTCGGCAAACTTGGCATCATTCTCAATCAGGCCCTTTCCCATTCCAGCCCACTGGGCACCTTGGCCACTGAAAATCATAGTAACGCTGGGCGTCTCAGCGGGCTTCTTAACTCGGGTCGGGGTATTGATGAATCGATCATTGTGAAGAATCGAGAATGAGCGGTATTCGAGCTGCTCCCTGCGCATAGCTCGGGTATAGGCAATATCTGAAGCGGAAACCTCAGGGTGAGCCGCGACGTACTCGCTATGAAGCTGCACTTGGCGCTTGAGAGATGAGGATGTATTGGCCGAGAATAGGATGAGTTCCGGTCGGCTAGAGGTCGCGGTGGTGGCCTCTGAGTGAGGGAATGACTCGACAATCGTCTGTAAAATATGACAAAAGTTAGTGAATATGTCGCGACAATAGAGTCCTCATGGAGATTTTTGGGTTTTCTGGACTTACGTGGCTGTTTTGAGAAGCAATGCTAATCCTCTCAACCTGAGTAGATTGAAATGGAATTGCCTCGGCCAGGGGAGTCAATGAGGGGAGAAATGATGGCTGGCTGCTCATGGGCGGGATGGTCTTGTTTTCCAACACCACCACCGCCTTGATGAGGCTGGTAAGGCCAGAAACACCATCTGCATTACCGACATTGGACTGCGCAGAGCCGATCAATGCCCCCTCGGGGAAAGTATTGCGCAAAGGCGATAGCTCTATCCGGTCTCCAGCAAGAGCGCCGATATTGTAGCACTAAAAAATAAAATCAAAAAATGTTAGCTAAACTCGTCCGTAACTTATTTCCAACTTGCGGTGATTCACCTCAATGAGAGTCGTGTTTTGAGGGTCCAGGCCCGCAGCCTGGTATGTGTCGCGAATCAAGCTCTTAGTGAGCTCCTCAGTTTGTTGGGTATCGTTAGACGCTGCGTGGGCTCGAATAACGGCCCGGATTGGGTTGCCATCCCGGATGGCTTTGTTTAATGGTTTGATATACACGGCAGAAAAAGCTTCTGCGCTGGAAGAGTTTGAAGACGCAAGAGAAGAAGAAGGAGAAGGAGATAACCGGGCACCAGCGACAATGGCGGCGTCAGCAGCTCCGCTGTGAAGAGCGTCGCAAGCTGCGCTCAGTGCCGAGGAGGAAGATCCAGAAGAAGCCGCGCTGTTGAAGAGTTTTGTCAGTTCACAACTGTACAAACAGTGAGGCCACAGCGAATTGAAGCTATTTTGACTTTGGGTTGTTGGTTTTGATTTGAAAATAAGAAAAAAACTCACCTCGGTCCCCGCAAGTTGTATTCGTGTGAGATGCGCTTTGCCATTGATTGCGAGTCTTCATTAACGGAATCAATGTAGCAGGCCACGTTGGCCTCGGATCGGTTGTTGTAGCTAATGTCGCACGCATCCTCGAGGCACTCGCGCACAATCTCAAGCAGCTTGCGCTCCAATGGGGTAGTAGTAGAAGAAGAAGCCGAATTACTATCGTCGTTATTGCTAGAGGTCATGGAATTGTCGAATTTGCTAAAGTCGTCGTCCAGGAAATAGCCTCTGCTCTCTGTTGTGCCATCTTCTTCTAAACCCTCGAGGTCCCGGCCGTCGACAAGGTGATTCCAGAAATCGTCCGTGTTGCCAATGCCGCCGGGCAAGCGAAGTCCAACGCCGCAGATGGCGATGGCTGTGGTAGTGTTTCCCTGATAGTTAGTATAAACATTCTCGGCGTCACTTACATGAGCATGATGCTTCTTCATCGTGGCATCGTGGCCGAGGTCGGACGAACCGCCCTCTGAATCAATCGGTTGCTCTCGATGGGAAGCCATGGCTGTTTTTTTTTTGGCCGTTCCGTTCGATACCTGTTTGGAGGAGTTGTGTGTGAGAGTTTGTTGCGGTATTCAAATTACTGGGTTGTGTTTGTGTGATGCTTTTTTCTTGTTTCAATAGGTCGGGTTCTGATTCTCGCTCAGACTGGCGCGTTGATCTCGAATAGCAACAATACAACAATTTTGAAAAAGGATAGCTATACAGGTAGCAACGGAGCTTCACATGGGGACCCAAGAGAGCTTTGTCTATACACAACCCCAGGCACAAGACTAGACGGGTACACGGGCTCCCCTCCGACGAAGACTTCCAGATTACTGTCCAACTGTGCCCGCCCCACGCCAGATGCGCCACTCCTTGCTGACCCGCTCGGAATATTACTCGCGAGAGCCTCCATGGCACGAGAAGCGAGCGCCACTTACGGATTGCCGCACGCACCTACGGCGTAGTGGAAGATCTGGCTATGTGGTCTCTCCCCGTCGAAGCTTAACCCACCAGATGCTGTACTGCTGCTCTGTAATCAGACCATGTGCGAGCTTCCCAGATGGAGGTGGTGGCAGGGCTAGGCGGGCAGAGCAGGGGGGGCGCCCAGGTACTGTTAGGTACTGCATAGGCCAGCCGGCCTGGCCGCTAACATGGCTGGGCGAGCAGCCGCCAGTCTCGGTACCGAGTCCTCTCACATCAATCATCATGCATGGCATGTACCTCCTCCATCCCTGACGCGATCTGTGCTGCTAACCCCGTACAGTACATAAGCCTCTAGCGCACACACGTCAGAGCCATGGGGCAATACTGGAGGTGGCGTCCGGCACATGCATTTTGGGCGAATGGCAGCACGGCCTGGGGAGGGTTGGGCCATGGGTCCCGTACAGTGTGCACGAATTACTGGGAGACGAAGAAGAAGAAGAGTAGAAGAACGGGAGCACCATCAGGGAGGCAAGGGGGCTGGTGAGAGCCCCTAGAGCCCTAAACAACTTTTGTTAGGGCCCTGTTAGGCCCTATTAGGAGCCTTTAGGGCGTTTGGCGCCCTTCTTGGGGCCATCTAGAGAAATGATGAGCGCCGCCTTGGCACTTTCTTCCCGCCTAGAATGGAGGGAGACTACACGCTACCTACACCACACCACGCTATTACAGGGCTGCCCTACCCAAGCCTGCCGCTGCTGCTGCGGCGCATACCAGCCTGTAATTACCAGGTATTTGGATGGGATGCATGGATGCCGGGCTGCATAGAGGTTACAGAATGTGGCTTTAACAGGTAGAAACAGCCCCAAAACCTCGCCTCCCTCCCCCCCCCCCCCAAATCCCAGCGAAGGATCGCCCATTAATTAAGAACACTGCACGCAATTCCATGATGAGATTGTCAGCCCACGGGCCCAACGCTTAGGCGGGAGAAGCCTGAAGGGCAAGAGAAGGAGGGCACACCCAGCACGACTCGCGTATGGCTGCTTTCGTGCAGATGAGAGGATGGAAGGATAGTAAGCAACGCCCCGCGGTCGGCTTTTCCCGATGTGTTCGGAGGCTAGCCATGCGTAAGTTTGGTGGTGCTGGTACACTCAGCCCGCCCCTCATCCGCTTCGCGTCCGGCATGCCTGTTTCACTTTCCTGGTTGGTTGAGTGGAGGTATTCTTTGGGGAGTTTTGGAGCCAGATGTGGCGAGGCTGTGTGTTATGTAATTGCCTTACCTTGCCTACAGTATGCACCGATCCCGTGCATTTCGTCACATCTCGATGGGCAAACGAAGACGGGGGAGGAGCCCCTCTGATAGAGACTCGGTATATGACATGACAGCCAGAGGACATGGCAGAGACAGGGACAGATGGCCTACCTGGTACCTCACACTGCATGAGGCACATACCTACCTACCTACTCCGTACAGCCTGCAGCAGAACGAGAGCCCCTCACCCCTAGAAGCATCTTCTTTGCCTGGGCTCATCGGTCAGTCCACGAGGTAGGTAGGTTTGGAACAGAAATCTCATGTGGTGTTGCAACTAGATTGGGCTGGGAACACAGACCAGCGCTTTGGTCTCCCAATGGGCAAAGAGCAGCTTCCTTCGCCCAGCAGAATCAACACAAACGAAAGGATTGGACGATCCGGGCTGGACCGGCTAAGGGAAGGAGGAGGAGGAAGCACTAGAGAACAAGGCTAGCCAACAAGACACATTATTTTGGGCAATGGCAGCAGCAGCAGCAGCAAAATTGGTGTGGCTGGAGATGGATGCCGATCCTTTGGGCCATGTGGTGCGTGGACGCCCGGATAGTGTCCTTTTTTTTCGAATGCTTGCAATAATAGTTTGCCATTTCGGATAGGATCGACTAAATGTAGTAGTAGTAAGTCATGTAGGGTAAATAACTACAATAATATTGTTATTACTAGGTATTGTCTCTGGATGTTGTCGTTTCTTTTTTTCTTCTTTTTAATAGAAACTGTCAGTTTAAATGGAGTTTGACGAATACATAGGTATTCACCCAGGGTCATTATTAAAGAAAAGGAGGGGGGTGATTTACCACAGGACTGGCTCGGGGTGATTTGGAACATGTAGGTACATGTACTACGTCTGCATGGCTTGATAAAACCTTGGCTCCAGTCATGGCTCATTTGCTTGGCTTTGCATGACGATGCGACCCATCGTACAGGATGTGGTTACATGGGGTCTGTAAGTAATACGAGTGGAACCCCCATATCGCCACAATTGGTTCCCGCCCTACGTGCTACATTTGGCGCATAGAGAGGATGATCAGGGTCTTGGGTTGGTTCATATAGGTACATACCTCTATAGGAGGAGCCAAAGCTACCAAAAGCCATCTCCAGTAGGTCCCTACCTGCTTGTCCACCATGTATACATACTTGCTTTATCCCCATCTTCTTCGTTCGTCTTCTTCTCCTTCTTCCTGAATGTGTCATCCGAAATATGCCCTGCTATAAATGTAACTACAAGGGTTACAGAATGGGACGGCAGGATGGCATCCCATCCCCCACACCAGCAGCCAAGCCATGTTGACAGGCTTGCATGCTTGCAGGCTTTGCAGGGCCTGAAGCGCAATTCCCAACTGGCTTTCGACGCAGACGCTCCTTGCTAGCTTAACGCATGTCACAAATTGTTTCAAGCCCGCGGTGAGACGGGAGTCCTTTTTTTTCTTTCAGAGGAAAGTGGGTGGCAAGATTCATTGGAGGGAGAGCAGAAAGAGAGACAGAGAGACTACAGAGAGACCGAGAGAAGTCGCTTGGATAGTAAGCTGAAACTCGGATGGGGCAAAGTGTTGCGGGGATGGTTGGACGGGAAGGGCCAACAAAGGTCTCACACCCCCAGCTTGAACAGTAAGGCGATTTGATGACCCCCATCTCCCGACGGGAAAGGCGTGGCAACGGCTTGGCGGGGTGAGAGTGTGCGAGATGGGTTTGGTAAGCATAGAGTATGAAAATGGAGAATATACACCGTACGTGGTTGTACGGGCTACTGCTATCACAGCTAACTACTCGAGATATACTTTGACTAAACTATAGTAACATACCTAGGGGATGTGGTGGTATTTCAACGGAATACATTCTCTATAAGGTGTACACTGTTTTACATACCAACAGGTAGGTGCGCAGCGCACGAGAGCGTTGTTTCACCAACACATGCGTACTGTATGGATGGTTTATCCCTGGTTGCTGACCATTGGGGGGGGAGGTATCACTTATCACTACTGCATTTTTCGTCTGAAGGTTCAATTCCAATAATGCACGGCCTCGAAGCACCTTACCGCCAAAATCTGCGTAGCTCCAGGTACCTGTGCATCGTCTAAAGCTATGGATGGAGGTGTAGATGCCCACTAGCCCATTCAATAACCGCGGAGAGGTCTGGGGTTTGTGCTCAAAACTGAGGCTCGTGCTTGGTCATTTAATGGGGATGGGGATGGGGGCGGCTAAATGGCCATAACTGCCCAGTTTATTTTTCTCTCGCAATCTTGTTTCCAAGAAAGCAGATGAGATCTGGAAATGTATGTAACAGGCCCCATGCCGCGATTCATTACTCAGATGGGGAAATAAGGTAGTTCAAATCAGGCTCTCGTTTCCATGATCGAGATCCTAAAAGCTGACAATACAGGCAGTGGCGCAACTCATAATCCTTGCCCTGCCCATCCATAAAAGGCCCCTGGCAAACCAGGATCGGCGTGGTGGAGAGGAGGAAGCAGACAAAAGCGGGTTAGTGCCAAGAAAAAGAAGATACATGAATGTACAGAAGCTATCTACAGCAAAGTGGAACCTTGGGGCAGGCCCTGTGCATGGAGGATATGCCGGCACTGTGCTTCGTGGGTCGAGTCAGACACCTTCCAAGCCTTTTGCTTTGACTGCAGGTGTGGAGATGGCATTGAACAAAAGAAGGGTGCACAACTTATCCACTGTGCGAGGCTTCCCGGGTTTTTAGTGTAGACTAGAGATGTGTAGTGTTGTGCATTTTGCACAAATCGCACGGTGATTTATTTACCTACACACCACAAGCTTCCCGTTGAGGCTACCCTACATCTCGTTTTGGCAAATTTTAATTTGTTGCCATATGGCAAGTTCAACTATGTATATTGGGTAATAAAGGCAAATGAACGTGTCGTAGATTAATCCTTCAACTAACTGGTAGCTTGGATATCTGTACATCGAGATGTGGCATGGCATTTGTAGCTTCTTGATGTTGAGAAATCGACAAAATAATGATGCATTTAGGGAAAGTTGTGTCTGAGGGGGCGTGAACACCATCTTAAATCATGTACGAAAAGATGTCAGCTTCTTAATTTGAGCATAGAGTATGACGAATCGACAATGCTTACCCGGTGGGATTGCACCCTGTCACTGATCGTTGGATTCATTGGATCCATAGGTAATCTAGCCACGTGTGTAACTTTGCGTTCGTCATGGTGTTACGTGCATACGAAGTTCAGATAACCACATATCGTGAAACGCCACGATCTGCCGATGGGCTCAAACCACCAGTTCATTCATTCATTTATGGCAATAACTACCCACTTGTAGGGTGATTGGCAAATTGGAAGACAAACATTGAATGTCATGGTCCACCCACCAAATGAAGTACTTTTTAAAGAACCTTTTGGAGCATTGGTAGGTAATTCAAGTCTGAGAGTTACGACGTTGACCTTGACTCAACCTGTTCCTCAAGTTAGGTATCTCGTAGAATTTAATCAGACTGATCAAGCTTGATATTGAGCCTTTTGTGAATCTGCTGTCAGCAAATCCAGCTGCATTTGCAACGACACACGATACGACACAATACGACGCGACACCATTTGACCATAATTTCTCCGGTAACTACCAAGGCAGGCTAAGAATTTGTAAAACTCCGAGATCGTCATTCCACAACCTCAGACAATGAGACGTGTAACACTCCCATTTCCAGCGACCCTGCTTTACTCAACACTGCTCGTTTTCTTCGTGATCGAAAGGCGCGCAAAATCCTACTGTGCACGTCTGACTACACAATCACGTCGCGTCCATACCGTGAAATTTATACCTCACTATGAGCAGATTATAAATCAGGACGAATAACAACGCGGATTATCCCATGAGCAAGAAGAAGAACAAGCAGCCCATTTTTTCTTAAATGCAATCAACGTGTAGGATTGACCCTTCGCCGGATGAGTCCTCGCCGGATGTACATCAGCTCGGTTCATTCACGGGCCGAAGAGGGACTTTTTGTTGAGAGACCTAACAAAGCCGCGCTAGTATGCAATGGGACCGTTATACCGTTATGCGTGCATGGAGGAAAGAAGTAATTACGAAAGATTACTCCGACGGGAATCGATGAACGGGAACTATGCCAGGGTGAGATGACGGGATTGAAGCGTTGTTGCCTTGGGTTTGGGGGGGATGAATTGTGGGTAACATGAGATCTTTAAATGTGGCGTTGGAGCAACATCAATTCATTACGATTATTGCTGTAGATGTCCTTGGTTATTGTGATTATTGGGGGATCTTTATGTGAGGTCTCCAGAAATACCCATATGAATGGGCAATCGCACGTGTGCTTTACGTACAGTAGGTGTAAGTTGAGTGTGTGATTGGAGGAGACAGCTCCGAGGAGTTGCATTCTTCGAGTCGTGCTTTCAATAGATGGGCTTCAGCTCTGATTGTGATCGATCAGTCGCGTCAGGTAATAGGTGTATGAGGGCAGAGCGGAGGAGGGGCGCGTTGGGCACCGTGGAAAGAAGAGGCTCTCTTTCTGTGTGTGGGCAATAATTATGGGGTCGTCGCGTCGAGAGAGAGACAGCCCAACCACTCATAATACGGAGGAGGGTCAAAAAGGAGATTTCCCCTGCTCAGCCGCGGAACCAAACAACCGCCTAAAAGCCTGGCCCAAGCCCGCCATGTTTGCGCCGCACGTGACAGTGACAGCAAGCAACTATTGATTCGCCTCGCCTCGTCTGGGTCTCGCCGCCGCCGCCGCCGCTGTTCCCACGAGCCAGACAGAACAAAGGAGGCTGGGGGGGAAAACACGGCAAGGCTTTCACAAAGTGAGCGGGAAGCCAAAAGACCAAAGCACAGCCTTGGCCCACCAGCGAAACTGAGACCGCCTTTTTATTTAATTATTAAAACCATCCACATCGTGGTGGGTGCGCTGAGTATTACCTAGTTGGGTTGCAGCCTTCTCTCGCTCTGCTATCCAGAAAAAGAAGTCATAATTAAAGCTACGCCCCCCCGTTATGCCTGTGTGTGTTGCTGTTGGTCAGATTGGTTAGTTAGGGATTGTTTCTTTGCCCCCGGAGCCCAGGAGAAATTTAACCTCAGTGCCACATGTGGCCAAGAAAAAGCTTGATTCTGCCTTACCGACCCCACTTTCGTGTGGTTTGATTAGAGTAGCCGTACCTTGACCGTCAGCATGGACGACGATTGTGCCGGTTCTGGGTCATTGATGGGAGTCATACCGTTTTATTAACGTGAAGAGTTTTTTCTATCTTAATTTTAATTTGGTTAAGGTAGTATCAGTGCTGTTGGGACCATCACAAACTTTCAGTAGGGAAAGGAACGGAAAGGGATGCTGTAGCTGCTGAAAGAATTGAGCCAAGACTTGCGTCGCTGCAAACTCCATATGTTCGCAGGCTATTGAATCGATCGTCCCCAAAACAAAAACAACCTTAATTTTTTTTTTTAAAAAATGCCCAACTCACCGCTCAGCCATGTGCCTAGGAGACCAACCTAGACCCTGTTCAGGTGGGCTTGTGTGCCACTTTACTTCAATGGTTTCCCATGGGATTGAGCGGTGGCGTTCGCACTCGCTGTTTGCAATGTACTTTCCCACCCAATACGACCGGTGCGAGCTGAGCCTTCATCGACTGGGCTGAGGGCGCTAGTGCTGTGTGCCCTGCATAGCTAGCAACTAAACCTGTCATTCAGCCCAGCGCGTTGGCCATTTTGTGTCTTGGGGCTAGACTTTTGTTTTTTATTTGGTTTTTTTGCTAATGGTGCAGAGTTTGGGTCCAGAGCCGCGGTCTCGGCAGATGAGGAGGGAAAAGGCTGTAATTGGATTTCTTATAAGAGGCTCGCGCTCTTGCTCTGCCAAGGCCAACCTCCCTCTGTATCATCATCACCATCTTCACCTTCATCAGTCGACAGCAAGGCTTCTCACACTTACAGCCTACCAACTACCCTATCACTCGACTACTTAATCTGCCACATCGGTCTCGACCTCTACAGTCCCCCCCTTTTTTTCGCGGGTGCTAAATCGATCTCCTCTTCGACCTCACACCAAACATCATCATGTTGTCTCTACCTCTCCTCCTCTCGGCCGTCAGCCTCGTGGCCGCACATGACTTGATCGGCATGAGCTCTGCTCCTGCTCCCCGCAAAGACATTATTCTCCCCGGAGTCGGCTCGTCCCCCCTCAGCGTTGCCGTCACCTGTGCCACTGGCAAAAAGGCATGCAACGACAGCTGCATCCCAATCCTAGCTACTTGCTGCAACAACGGCCTCGGCTCCTATTGCGACCTCTCGTACACCTGCAAGGCTGGAGGTTGCTGCCCTATTGGCAAGACATGCACGTCAAACATTTCTGGCTGCGGCATTGGCAAGGTTTCCTGCGGCAGTACCTGCATCCCATCTGGCAGCCAATGCTGCAGTTCGTCTGCCGGAACCTGGTGCGCCTCGGGCAACACATGCACGAGCGATGGTAAATGCCAGGCTGGCTCTCGACTCTGTGCCCGAAAAGGCAAGAGCAAGAGCAAGAGCAAGTTGGGCACGGGCAAGAAGGGAACATCGGGAACCGGAGAAGAGAACGACTGCTCCGGCAATGCGGGATCCATGACGACTCCTAGCGTATTACTCGCCGGCGTCGGTGTTGGTCTGGTGGCTCTGTTCCTGTAAGGATTTGCTTTTGTGTTTACTAGTTTTTTGATGAGACATGTGGAGTTCAAGCGTACATATATCATGGGGTCTAATTTTTAATGGAATTCACATTTGAATAATCTCTATCTTGCGTTTAGTGTTTACCGTGATTTGATTTTGATTTGATGCACATCTCTCTTTGTCCAAGTACATAGATCTTGTATTCCCACAAGACCCAAACAACAGCATCTGTGGTGTCAAGGGACACTCAAGATATAACTGGGTTCAATTGGCTCAATTATGATCGATTATTGTTTGTATAATCGTGTTGAATACTCTTGTAAGCTGACGCCCCCTGCCCGCCTGTCACTCTAAAGGTAATACAGTGGGTGCCAAGGTGTCAAGGGGCCAAAGTGCCTTGGGTGCCCTACCGATATCCTCTCGTCACCTCACTCCATCGGAACAAAGTCGGCCCGCTGTGGGGAGCTGGCCTGCTTGTCTCTCGGCTGCTGCCCCTCCTCTCTTGCTATTCGCTTCCGTCTCCGGATACCTCGTAACGTTCTCCGTCGACAACGGCCGGCGCGTCCCGGCTATCCCGTAATCCGAAACCCAAGCCCCCCCGCCTCTTGCTCCCCCGGGCGATCTTGCAACGCAACATCCGAATACGAGCCGTTATCATGGTCGGCGTCCCTGGCAGGTCAAAGGGATGCATCACTTGCCGCAAGCGGAAGAAAGGGGTACGTTGCGAGGGAAGGACGAGAGTGGAATGGCCCCTCGGGCTTTTGCGCTGATAAACGATATATTGTATATATAGTGTGATAAGCGCACGCCGACGTGCTTCCAATGCGCGCGCGCCGGACTTCAATGCGAAGGCTATGGGAGAAATCTGGTATGGGTGAACAGTACCGTACCGAGCGGCGCGAGCGATGCGCTTAATGACGACGGCTCGATTGGTCATGATGGAAAGGCGTCGACAGCCAGCCGGCCAGCGCCCTGGGCCGCTCGATATACCAAGAAGCTATCGGGAAACCATGCGATTATACTGCACGAGCCCCTGGCCAGGACGGCAAGAGAGCAGCTATACGTCGGGCGGTTCTGTTCAGCATCGTTCCCCTGCGGCCGCCCCTACTCATCGCAAGCTTCCAATCTGTCGCCCAACGGCTGGACCAAGCTCATAACCAGTTTCTATGACTCGGAGGCAACACTTCGTTATACTGCCGTGGCCCTCAGTGCCGCAATGCTGGGCGCGCAAAGCCACAACAGCCAGCTATGCTTCAAAGGGCTACAGGCTTACAACCGGGCTATTCAGGAGATGGGTAGAGCGTTGGCATCGCCGCAGCGGGCCGTGGGTGATGGCCTCATTGTAGCTGGTAGAGTGATGCAGCTCTACGAGGTATGTGCCTATACACCATTTTTTATTAATTGTTATGTGACCGGGGAATTTCGGGAGCTAATCATTTCATGTGGCGTATGACAGCTCTTCTTTGGTTATGCTGATGGCTGGCGAAAGCATCTCGAAGGCACTATTGCTATATTTCTCCTCAAAGGCCCCGGCGCTATCAACTCCGAGGCTGGGCATCAGCTGTTTGTTGATAGTCGAATTCTTGCCGTATGTACCTTAACTTTCCCCCATCATTCTGTCATGTCGTTATTGTGGCCTGATTGCGGGGGGCTCCTCCACCACACACTCCATACCCTTGTCGAAAATGTCTTGGCATATAGACTGGGGTTTGGTTATATGTGAAGCTGAATTTATTGGTTGGTAGCTAACAGCTCATTTTTTTTGTTTTTGTTTTAGGTGATGTTATCAATTGGAAAACGGACACGGTCTCCTTTTAGCACGCCTGAATGGCGAACGCTGCCCTGGCGCAATCGGACAAAATCACCGAAAGATAAGCTGTTTGATATTTTGGACGACTTGCCTGGACTGTTGGAGGACCTAGATCTCTTCCAAGCCTGTCAAGATGAAGAGTTGGCTGAGGATCTCCGCAAGGATCTCCTGCTCCGCTGCCGAGCTACCGAAGTTACTCTCCACAGCTGGAAAAAGGAACTGGGCGTCCTGCTTATAAAGTATGACTATACCGTCGTGGGCTTGAATCTCCCAAGACCCGTAACTGATACAGACTTTGCCCTGCTGCACTTGGCAAACCTCTACTGGGTTGTCTGCCTGCTGCTGTACTCTACCATGCTGCCTATTTCTAGGAAACCGCAAACACGAGATGTGAGCGTATCCAACATCGCAGCACAAACACAACCGATGGGGAGTGTTCAAGCTCCACAGAACCCTTATAGCTCCATCATCAGCCCCAAGGTGTACGCATCCAAGATCGCCCGGTCTGTGCATCTCTTCTTTGACGAATCAGCCGGCTTCTTCACCAGCGGCTCCGCGCTCTTCCCCATGACCTTGATCATTAGATTCTTCGCCATGACGGAGAAACCGGGTCAACAGAGCGAAGAATCCCTAGCTCTGTATAGTTTGCTCAACAAGCCGTTCATGGGCACCCACGTCGGCCGTTTCTTGGACGATTTGCATTCCGACATGTCCCCCAAGTCACAGCGGTCGGTGGAACCTGTCAAGGTTGGCCAGCCAAAGGAGAAGAGGGAGAAGATTTGGTGGTATGACTTTATGCATCAGGAGGCGTCAAAAAGCATGAAGAAGGTTAGCTGATGCACCAGTTTTCTGTGTGATGTCATTTTTTCTGTTATTATTTATTACATGGCGTTTCTTTTTTCTGTCGTAGCTATATATGTCTGTTAAGGTTCATCAATTTTTGACGGGGAACAGCGGATGTTTGTGTGTTTTATGGGGCGGCATGGAGTTTAGATGATGTATGTATGTATGTAGGTAGTTGCGATAGTTTTGATGCTGAATTATGCATTTTTATTGAAACGCTGGTCAAATCCAAGGAATACGATGTGCTTAGGTATTGTGAAACTGTGATTTGACGCCTACCCCCTGGGATATCTGCACCCGCATGGGGCATCGTTTGTGTCCATCAACTCGGGCCCTTGCAGTCCCTCCCGCGCGCACGCCGAATAGGTTGCGTGTGGTTGATGGTGGGGGTTGTTCTGTTTCTACTCCCCAAACCCAGCGAACGAAGGCCCCTGCATCATCTAGAAGCACAGTGTCGGGTCTCTTTTACTTTGTATTGGGGTGGTGTTGTTCCTGGGATTCTGAGCAAATTTGCACTCATTGCAACCTGCTTGCCTCGTCTATACTGGCTTGGCAGGATGCTCGGTTGGTATCGGTCTAAAATTGCGCTGCGAAAGGCACAGAAGGAAGGATACGAGATAATTTGGCTGGCCTGAAGAGTGGGGAGAGGAGGAGCAGGAAGCATTTCATGGATTGCCGAGGATGATGGGAATTGAGGGTAAATCAACAGGAACTGGGTCCGTAGAGATAAGAATGAACATTTTGGTTGTACACTATTGGCTCGGGCAGATAACCCTGAAATCGTCTGCTTTGATACCCTCGTCGACCCAACCCAAAAGGATGGCATTGAAATCACAAACGCCAACGCCTGGACCACGAGTGTTTCATCCAATACAGCATTGACATGTATGTACTGTATTGTGCATAACTAGCAGTTCAATCCATCCGTGCAAAACGGTGCGTGCATTATTTAACCTTGAACCCTCCTCCTCCCTTGTACGGAGTACTGTGTGGCTAGAGTTCTTTACGAGTTTCCAGCCAAGACATGCAAGGCTGGTCCGTTCTGGCACAGCTTGCGACTGGAGGCCAGGCCAGGCTTTCTTGCGTTTGTGAGTTCCTGGATTTTTACGACGATCGGCGGCTGGGGGGGGGGGGGGCTAGTAATAGATACTAAGCTAGAGTATGTACATAGCACGTTGCAATTGTTGTAAATTACCTACTATGTACGGATGGATACACGGTTATTGCAAGGTGGGCTGTCAGATTGCATCTTCTAATCTGGCCGATTGGCTCTCGTACGAGCTCTATGCCGCCACCGTCTTGTCAGATTCTTTCATTTGCGCTGTGTGTGTGTGTGTGAATATGTGTCTGTGTGTGGCCGTGATACTAATATAAACGACAACGCAACCTTTACGTTTTTTATGTCTCTTGTGTGTGGTTCACGGCCAAGGGGGCTGAATCAAAAGCGTTGTTGTGCAACTTTACACGCCCAAAATCTGACTGCGTTTTGACTGTGTATCAAATACCAAACCCCACGATGTGGCTGCTGATTGCTCCACATGAACAGAGGAGGGGGGGGGGGCTTTGTAACTTTGTTCCTCGGTCTGAGGGTACATGGACCAGGTATAGTAATTCCATGCTCACACCCATGCGAACGTCTATTATGTGTACACCTATACATAGTTGTACAGCTATGCATGTGTGTGCCCATGCATTTTGACTGGGGCCTGCTCGGGTTTAGATACTCCGGACGTAAGTGAAGCTGGGTCCCCAACACACTCGGTGGCGCGTGGGAGGGCATCGTGATGACGCGACCACCAACCATGATGCCATTGAGTTGAGATGAGATCTTTGAACGGATGAAAGCAACCACGTCAGAAGCCAACATGACTAAATCTGCAAGCGAAACGACTAAGATGCTTGAATACTGTCTATCTGCGGCCCTGGGCAAAGTGGCGACACTTATCAAGGGCTGGTGTCTCACTTTTTGCTTTGGCTGGCCAACCATAATATGTCTCATGCTGACCGTGATGAGCGAGTGCAGCTTGCAGTATTACCTGCCTACGCCTTATGAGAATTGACAGACTTTTTGTCAATAGTTTGTAAACGGTCGTTGCTTTTTGGTTAAACATTATTACTGGTGATTTCATTTGCTTAGTATTTGCCGATGTTTGCTCATCTGGGTGTCTTGGAACTTGCGGATGATCAGCCGTGGAAATTACATGGGAAAATCTGATGGTAAACCCGTACAATCAATCATAGGGCGTTATTTCCGTCACCCGCAGTACTGACCGATGGCAATACAATGATTGCGCAGATTCAATTCCCGATTTTAGCCACGGCAATCCGTTCGTCTTCTTGTGGAGTGAGGCATCCGAGTGAGTACCGTCTGTGAAGGCCAAGTTTGCTGCCCTTAGTAACGCGTGCACTATGAAAAATGGCGACTTGCTCAAGATTCAAGGGCGAGACAAGGTCAGGGCATTTTTGGGTGGCCGGGCGAGGTGGTTGAAATGGTGACCCAACTCCCTTGACCTTGTCCACCTTGCAATATTTCAGATGGCGCTTGAGGAATATGAGCAAAAAATACATTGCACTGAGCGTTTTTGTCGCTCTTTCGCGCCATCCCGTCAGTTGAAGATCCCTTTCTTCGCCTCGTGCATTATCTGGGATTTTGTAAAGGGAGAATGGCAAAGTTGGGTGGCTGAGCATCGTGGTGATGCTGGGAGTTATCTTGAATTGATGGATGTGTTGGAGCATTGCTTCCTTTAAAAGTGGCCGAGTCCATCCATTCAAGTTGATAAACATCTTCATCGCTATTACCTACTCACCAAGAAAAACACCTACGACGACTACCTGAACATCTCAAACGATTAGTCTCTATCTACTATTACACAACTACTTTTTCAGACTTTTCAAAATGCAACTTCGGAGCTCTTTCATCCTCCACTTACTGTGGTTCCAATGCGCCCAAGGCTTGGTTGCTGCTCCCAACTCCCGCCGGGACATTACCGCAGTCGTCAAGCCCCAAGGATTCAAAAAGTTCCTCTTCTACGACGACTTCACAGACAGACCAATTGGCGGACTTCCCGCTTCGTGGATGTGGAATATTGCTGCTGGCACCCGTGATGCCGGAGGGCCTGCGCATTGGGGTACCGGCGAGTTGGAGACTTACACCAGCCACTCTCCCAACATTGCCATCACATCGGACCACAAGTTACGAATTACCCCGATCCGCGGCCAAGATGGGACTTGGACGTCTGCGCGGCTGGAGTCGAAAGCTCCCTGGGACTTTTGCGCTGAGCCGGGCACGCGTTTGCGGATTGAGGCCAAGATCAAGCTGGGAGCCAACGCACCGTCGTCGCAGTTTGGCATCTGGCCTGCGTTCTGGGCACTTGGGGCCGCATATCGGGGCAACTATACAAACTGGCCTGGCATTGGCGAGATTGATATCTTGGAATCTGTCAACGGGGAGTCACAGGCGCGACATGTCGTTCACTGCGGTGTCACACCCGGTGGGCCGTGTAGAGAATCCACAGGTATCGCCAGTGCTCCAAACATGTTTCAGCGAGGCGTGTGGCACACTCTGGCGTGGGAGGTCGATAGACGAGTTGGATCAGCTTTGGCCGAGGAGACTATGAGCTGGTTCGTTGACGGTCAACTGCGATGGACTCTGAAGGAATCCGACGTTGGTAATGCCGCAGCGTGGAGCGCCATGGCTGGAGATAAGAAGATGCTGCTGCTCAACGTGGCCGTTGGCGGCTCGCTCCCAGATGCCATTGCCGGCCAAAAGACGCCGACACGAGAGACTCTCGGCGGCCAAGGGTCGGCAATGGAGGTGGACTATGTGGCCGTGTTTGCCTAAAGGGTTTGTGTTCATGGCAGTAGATTGGCTTTGCCATCTGCTGTCGATATGCTTATCTTTTCTTCTTTCTTTCTCTCTTTCCTCTCCTCTACTTTTCACTTTTCATGTTTAAATTTGTTGTCTGCGGCGTTTGTAACGATTTTTATGATTCGAATGATCTGAATGATATATGAGCAATGAATAATGATTGGATATTGTTTGGTTAGAACAGAGCAGTTTACGGACACAGAGAACTGGTGTATATTATAGAGCATAGAAATGATACCTGACGACTATCTGACTCGTTCAATCTGGACTGCATCTCATACGTGATAGAATGAATGGAAAGGTTGAGCAGTTGAATGTCTTATCGCTCCAACGGATCCAGTTGTGTGCCTGCATCAGACCAACAGGAGAACCTGCAAACAAGGCATTTTCTTATCTCAATCACCTTTAAACTCTCACTTTCTTAAAAGCGCATCTGCATGAGATGGACACCTTTCTGAGCCCCGTCGTCATCATGATCGCTGAGGGTGGGGGCATTCGGAATCGGAATCGGAACGGGACGCGGCCGGAATAGCGGAAGACCTGCATGCTTTCCCCCGCCTTGCGCCTAACAACGGGGATGCATCTTTGCCCCTCACGTTGTGGCTTCACAGAGCAGCTCACAGAGTCTAGCTCACAGAGTGGGCTCCCAGCAAACAGCCATCGTCGAATCGCCGTCGCTGGATTTGAAGAACTTGCGCACCAAGCAAATTGGTTGTGGTACAGTGCAGTACGGAAACGGAAACACCGCAAACAACGGCGTCTTGTAGACGTTATGCAAGTGCTATGTGTGTGTGTGTGCTTGGACATATCCGGCAGTCATAAATATGCGCCAGGGTGCTTCTGCTTCTGCTACTTCTTAATCCTACTTACTACTGCTCAACACACGGAGTTTAAAGTGACCACTTCTCAACCTCGTGCTGCTCTTGTTGCTGCCCCGTAGTCATGTCGTATCAAATCCTAGGCGTCGCCCTCATCGCGGTTGTCTACTTTGTCGTCCGCCTCGTGAGCGCAACCGATACCGCCAAGATCAAGGGCATCCCCGAGATCCCCGGCGTGCCCATCTTTGGAAATCTTTTACAGCTCGGCGTCGACCATGCGCGGGTTGCTCAGAAATGGGCCGCTCAGTACGGGCCGGTCTTTCAGACTCGTCTCGGCACCAAAGTAACAACACCACCCTGTGGAATTGAAGATAGTGGACTGTTGAGACTAACCCTTGTTGCAGCGCGTCATCTTTGTCAACTCATACGAGTCTGTGAAGCATTTCTGGATCACTCACCAGTCCGCTCTCATCTCGCGCCCTACCTTTCACACCTTTCACTCCGTCGTTTCAACCTCCCAAGGCTTTACCATTGGCACATCTCCATGGGATGAGTCCTGCAAGCGCCGTCGCAAGGCTGCCGCCACCGCTCTCAACCGGCCCGCCGTCCAGTCATACATGCCCATTCTGGATCTCGAGTCCATGGCAGCCATCAAGCAGCTTCTCCATGATTGTAAAGACGGCAGCGAGGATGTCGATCCGAGCCCTCATATGGCGCGCTTTGCTCTCAACACATCTCTAACCCTCAACTACGGATTTCGCATTGACGGCGGCATCGACAGCGAGTTGCTAAAGGAAATTACTCATGTGGAGCGAGAGATTTCCAATTTTAGATCCACGAGCAACAACTGGCAAGACTATATCCCAATGATGCGACTTTTTGGCTCGACGAATACGAAAGCTCAGGAGTATAGAGTGAGGCGAGACAAGTATCTGACCGACATGCTCAACGATCTCAAGGATCGAATTGCCAACGGTTCCGACAAACCCTGCATCACTGGCAATATTCTCAAGGATCCTGAAGCAAAGCTAAATGAGGGTAAGCATTCCCAACATAATCATACATTCGCGCAAGTTACATGAGCTAAATTTTTTTTTATAGCCGAATTAAAGTCCATCTGCCTCACCATGGTCTCCGCTGGCTTGGATACCGTTCCTGGAAATTTGATCATGGCAATGGCTCACCTGTCAACCTCTGAAGGCCAGGCTGTTCAGGCAAAAGCTCTCAAAGCGATTGAGGAAGTGTATCCAAACGGCGAGGCCTGGGAGAAGTGCCTTGTTGAAGAAAAGGTTCCCTACGTTACTGCGCTGGTCAAAGAGAGCCTTCGTTATTGGACTGTCATTCCCATCTGTCTTCCTCGCACAAACATCAAAGATATCCCATATGAGGGCTCCGTCTTCCCAGCAGGCACAACATTCTTCATGGTTTGCCAACCCTCTTCATTCAGCGTTCAACTGGAGAAAAGCCTCATACTAATCATGACACAGAATGCGTATTCCGCAGACTACGACGAAGACCGCTTCAAAATGCCCTATCAATTCATCCCGGAGCGCTTTATGGAAGATTCAGATGTTGGCACGCCGCATTATGCCTACGGCGCAGGCTCCCGAATGTGCGCGGGTTCGCATCTAGCGAATCGCGAACTATATACTGCCTTCATCAGACTCATTACCGGATTTGAGATCTTGCCATGCAAAGAGCCAGAATTCACGCCTATAATGGATGCTATCGAGTGCAACGCAACGCCAACATCGCTGACGACGGATCCTAAGCCGTTCAAGATTGGCTTGAAGCCGCGATCTGAGGCTAAGCTGTGTGAGTGGATAGCGGCAGCGGAGGAGAGAACGAAGGATCTGTAATATTACTGAGAACCTTTTACCTTTTATTTATGAGAAATGAATCGAAATAAATGATGATGATGCTTCTGCACAACGCATAGCTTGAACGATTGGTGAGATTGATGTGAGTGAGGCTACATGAAGCCTTCGATAGTATCATTTGGCGACACGGGACGATCACACTATATTCCATCTGGCATGAATGGTCATTCGGGTTTGACGGCTAAATTCTCATTTTCATCCGAATGAGACGTTTTCTTAATAGAACTGCTGAATTCCTGCACGAGACATGATTTATCTCATGCCGTCACATTAAAAAAATGTCGAGAAATAGCGATACGTGCGCTGTTCTTACCACAAGCAATTGCAGATGACATTTGAATCTGTTGAGATTAATCCCCTATCATAATTATCTACTCAGCAACAGTGATTCAGAGCAATAGGATTGATAAATTGAGTGATTATTTCTCAAAGGTCTGACCGCTAAGCGAACAATGAGCAAGACGAGCAGTCGTAGATATGAACTGCGAGATTATGCTATAGAGTATTTATATATAAATATCCGAACTCGGGTTTCTCCTCTGCAGTGGCTTGACAAGCAACACATCAATCAACACTCATAGCTTACAGCTCACTGTCAACTCAACCCCTTCCGAAACGACAACTGGACTGCCAAACTCTACCACAGAAAATACCATCTACCACACTCGACATGTCAGTTCTAATTGTTGATGAAAACGGATGCTCTTTGCGCAGTAATGAGCTTAAGAGCCTAAGGACACGCGGACCTATCTGGATGAATATGAGCGATCCACACCACACGTCGGAACGAGATTGGAGACACACAGTCGTCGAGACTCGGCTAGGCTATGCCTATACTCGGGTAGAATCCTGTGTGCGCATCTACTCTACAGGCTCTGAAGCGAATCCACTTATTGGAGAAGTACCCGTCATGGAGTTTGTATCACCGGGAGGATTTATAAACTGCGAAGAGAGACAGGACCAGTCCGACTACCAGCACGTCAGATTACCCCAGCTGCCAAATCCGAGTGTAACAACCATTCGCTTTTCGACTGGAGGCGATTCAGAGCAGTACCTTGGGTCGTACACGCCCATCACCGCTACAATGCCATACACGCCTGAGTTTAGTCAGGAGCTTAGTAACGGGCAAGCTTGGAGCATTGTCCTCCAGATTGACGCCAGCGACATACCGTTTGATATGGCGACTACTCTGCCCGTGGTGCCGATACTTACAGATGGCCTTGATACCTCGCAGTGGAACGACAGTCTACAAATGCAAATTATGAACGACAATGTGGAGGAATATCTCTCTGTCCATTTCCGGTTCATCAAAGACAGGAGGAACGCTGATAATACATTATTGAACCCTGTTTTGTATGGAATAGAACCTTACCTTTTTGCCATTACTAGCATTCAATGTAGGAATACGGTGGTGACTGGGGCAGTGATTACGAGCATTTTCCAAGTCAAGCTTGGGTTGCCGCTGGCTCTTTGAGCTTTGGATGGAAAAGTATGAGGATGGAGATGTATCATTGCTAGAGGATGCTATAGCCTATTGCTGTATACATAGTAATGGTAGTTCATGCTGATCAGCCTCTCCATAGGAATGTTGGTATTGACATCTATATCCCCTATAGAAGCTAAGAGTCACACTACATATCCTTCCCTACTGAATTTTGGCCACTACGCCATAGGTCGTTAATAGAACATCATCATCATCATCATATGCTTTCCTTACTTCCAGCAAGTACATTGTACTCCGTCTGCAAGCATCACCCCCTATCAATAATCCGACAGTTTACTTTCGAGGGGAGGGTACGAAGTCAATCATGGGACCCTTGGGGCATTTGCTCTCTGCGTCCACCTTGGCCACGGAGTCCGCAACAGTTCCCATGAACTTGCAGTGGGCGTCATTCATGATGACATAGTAGATCGACTTACATTTGGGGTCCTTGGAGCATTCTGCGAGACAGTCGTCGACGCTGAGATGCGCTGGGTGGTAGAGCTTGGCCTCAACGGAGACATGTCTTTGGCAATGTGCGGTGTAGGTGTATTTCCCAGCTGGAATTGTCTTCCGGCCTCCATAACCGCAGACTTCCATGGCGGCCTTGCGACGCACCCACACAGGGTCGAGTTTGTTGGCTTCGACCTCCTTCTTGCAGGTGGCCAACTGATTCTCAAGATCCTTTTCCTTCTTGGCGCACTTCTCCTGGTCTTCTCCGCGGCCTTTTTGCAAACATCGAGCTCCTCTTGTACATCATCCTTCTCCGCTAGACAATCCTGAAGATCCTTGTTGCACTTTTTGCCCGTCTCTTTGGTGTCATCGGCCTTGTCATCCTCCTCGGGTACCTTAGGCGTAACCCTTCTTTTGAAGACGGAACCTGTAACAGCATCACCAACATCGTCGGTGCTGTACAAGTTACAAACACGAGTGTTGTAAAACCAGTCACTGGCCTTGCAACCCTTGGTGGACTTGCAGAGAAGAGCACACTCGTAAGAGGTTTTCGTTTTGGTATCGCCCTTACCAATCAAAGACTCAGAGTTGCCTGCGCTGTCGCATGTATACTCAATTTCATAACCATCTTCAAAGTTCTTTGATGTTTTGGGAGGATCAGCTCTGCAAATGACAGCGTAGTCCTGTCGTTCCTCACTTTGTGCGTGGGCCAGGACAGCGAGGCCGAATAAGGGTAGAGTATCTCATGTTGGAGGTAGTTCAAAAAGTGATGTGGAAGAATGTGTGGATGAGGGTTGATGTCTGACCCAGAGTTGAAGGCAAACGTCGTCTTCTTATACTTGGTTATTCTCAAAATCTTGCCTTTGAGCCTTGATTTTCTGCCAAGAGAAAAACAATACCCCAGCGTACGATGCATTGAGCTACACCATTGATTTGCACACAGTTTCCACTCCTGGGGTAGCAACATCCGCGGAGCCACCAAGAGAGACAAATGCGAGTCTTGAGCCGAAGTAGGCAATAAATGTTAGACATTCTGTTCTCGCGTTGTTGTCCGAGCTCAGAATACCAACCCCAGAGCGCCACCATCAATACAACACGTAGTTGCCGTGAGAAAATGAGTGTGAAGCAATTCGTGATCTCATGATATTTCGATGAATAGAGGCATGCTACTATCACGAAGGCTCTGTTTGTTGCAAACTTGTTTGAGAGAATTTCATTCAACATTGACGTAGAAAGGTTACGTAGGATATTCCCTCTAGATATCACATAGCGACAACGGGATTGGGATGAGTAGCGAGGCTCTGACCCACAGGAAGCAGTCGTCATCGGCAAGCATGTTTTAAGACACCCCACATACAAAGGCCCAATACAACTGAAGTAGGCGGGTAAAATATGTGTTGGGAATAGTTGCTGATTGCATTATGAACCATTTGTGAAAAGAAAAATTATCATAATGTATGTTTAGGCAAAAATGATATCAATGTCTTAAATAGTATTGCAGATAGAGGTTTCTCTCAACAGGCGTTAATCTTATTCTACTGCATTGCTGTAGTCTGTCAACTTCAGGTCCAGCAGAACCCGTGACTTTGCATTTCGTAGGTCTTTTGATTATGTTATTCCGCCTCTGTATGGGGCTTGGAAGGACGTGGCTGGACACTACTCGTCCTTGGATGCAGATGCAGATTCCGTGGATGTTTTTGTTTTACACACGGACAGGAATCACAACGCGGCCCGTCGGCCACCATTCAATGCATTGATCATGTCTCGGCAACTCAGTAGCACTTTTCTTTTCTTTTGGCATGTAAACAGTACTTGGCCGCGCTGATGTTCTTGCAGGTTGGAAGGTGTCGATGTCACTTGTCCGCATTAAGATGCCTATAAGCACTCAGCTAGCCACTGAACGGTGGTCGATTCTTTATATGGCGTAGATCAGATATCACCAGCATTGGTTTTGACTTGAATTTATTGCACAGAAAATCTAGGCCATGCAGAGCAATGCGCAGAGAGATATGAGCTGGACTTCCAGTTGGCGAAGTTTCAAGCCAAACCATGTTGCTTTTTGCTTTTGGTGCTACACTACAAATAAATGAGCAATGCTATGTATCTAACACGTAGTAGTAGTACTCTGTCTCATGAGAACGCCTCACTACAACATACAGCTGTGACGTAAGAGGAAAGACGAAAGGCAATCATGGTCATTGGCGGCAGAGAGCACAATGCGTAAAACGTCACCATGATCTCCATTTGTTGGATTGACCTTACAGTATCAAGTCCTAGTGCGTTACGCAATGCAGTGACGGGCGGCATATCAAAGCGCCATGAGGCTCCATTGTGCTGGAAGTAAGCGCCACCCCCTGCCAAGTTGAGACACTTGGCCTGTTTTCCACCTAATAACTAAAATATGTGAGCGGGAGGCGCAAGAGCTAGATCAATTCCATGATGTGTATCCTCCTACCACATGCGAAACCCATCGATCAACCCAGCCGAAGGCCTTGCCGGCTCAATGGCCAGTCTTTTATCAGCCAAGCCATTTAATAGGGACTGGAGAAGCCAAGTTAACCTGGCTGGCCAGAGGCCAATTCAGTATATCACCTAGGCTCGTATAACCGCCCAAGGTCAGACTATCGACACAGAGCCTGGGGACATCCGAGAAGGTGATAGGTGTCTTAAATACCCGCTGGCCCACTTTCTCATGAAAAGTGTCTCAAAAGGGTAGGTAAAAGTCCAGGTAACTAGGTAAGACTCGATCCGATCGTCACCGGTTTGTCCTACGTAGTATAGTTGTAGGTCTGGCCTGCATCCAGCAGGCATAAGACACGGGACCGGCCAAAACCGGACCACTCATAGACCTTTTGCAATTGCAAATAGCAAGACCTGGCTGCTTGAGCATAATTATGATAGAGTACTACGTAGTATATCTCAGTACTCAGTACAAAGTATCAGATTAGCAGCGTCAAGGCTTTGATGTTGCCGACTCCGATAAAGCCAGCAACCAGGCTGGTGTAAATAACTGGATGCAAGCAAACGCTGACCGATAGGAAATATGTCCAATTGGATGTTTTACTAGCATGGATAGATTCTGAATGCGTAGGTGCTGGAAAGAAAAGAGATGTGGCTGCAGGGTGAAATGCGGCTTCCAATGGCTGGCTCTAACAGACTGAGACTGCCAAAGTTGAAAGGAGGAAACAAAGATGCGGCGGTAAGAATCTTTGAATGAGTTTTGCAGTTCCATCTGTACCTTCTTTCGTATTCGCCTCTACAGGGGTATATGCAATACCCCAGCTTCAAGACACTCCACCATCATCAATAAGTGGAGGGGCATAGTTATGAACGGTATAATAATGCCTTGATGTCAGCATAAATTAGCGTAGTGATGAACACAGCTGGGGTGCTTGGGCCAGGTAGATTTACCCATCTACCGGTATATCGTAACCCGTGATTGTTTCCTACCTTATTTAGCCGCGGGAAACAAGTAGGGATAAAAGTGTCCATCCTGTTTTAGCTGTAATTACTGTATTAATGTATTTCTCTGCTTCTTGCTGGCTACCTAGTCCTGCCAGCCATGTTCAGACTTCCTTTCTCCAACCGGCAAAACCATGACTTTGTGCCATATTGCTTTTTGCGCAGTGTCTGCCATGAGATTTTGGCGTGGATTGCTGTGCATAACTATCTACCTACGTACCTGTTCAGAATGATATTTTGTTGTTTGTTTGGAGGGCTGGGTGATTCTGCAGATAATTACCTACAGAGACGAATATCACAAGGAACTCAATTATAAAGATGTCAAATTTAAATAAATGCTGTAATAAGGGTCATCCAAATTAATTAAATACATGTAGAATTTTGTCATTTTGGTGCGACAATCGCACAGTGATCATGTTTATCCATCTCATAGAGCATCAGCACCGCTTATGGAGCAACTGCAAGCACACTATTTACCTCAGAGTGTGTGCCAGGAGGTGAAGGGACGAAGTCCTGCGCCGTTAGGCCGGCCTTGGCCTGGAAGACACAGATAACATCAGATCCTCCAAACTGGAAGTAGGCAATCTCCTGACCCTTTTTCACTTCATCGCCAGGCTTGACAATTAATCTGACTGAAGAAACCTGGCACATACCAATGGGGAGCATGGCAACCTTGCCGAGCACGGGGTTCTCAATAATGATGCAGCCACGACTCTGGAGGAACTGATAACCAGGATTGTCTGGAGCCTCAAGGCGATTCATGAAACGGCTAGGCTTGGCCTCGCTGGTGACCTCGAGGTACGCTGCTCCCTGAATATTTCTGGCCTCAATGACCCTGCCAGAGACGGGAGCATGTTGGCGATGGTAGTTGTAGGTGTTGAGAAAAGCGTGCATCCAGATGCCACCCTCAAAATCATGGGCGTAGTCCGATCCTTGGAGCAGTGATCCAATGGTCCAGGGGAGACCCTTGATGTCAACGACGCCCCCAGCAGCGATGCTGACAATGCTGTGGTCCTCAAGTGAGTTGTCATAGGTGCAGTCGGCTGGATAGACGATGACCTTGTCGTCATTGGGGCTGGCAATAGGCCGCTTGCCTTCTTTGAGCTGTCGCGCGAAGAATTCGTTAAAGGTTCTCCAACCACCTGGAGGGACCACTGCCTCCTCAACCCTGTAAGGGGGTGAGTCAATGAAAGTCTGGAGGGACTCTTCGGTGAGAGAGGCTGTCGAGTCCATGAAGAGACCGATGAGCTGAGCATAGACGACGATCCATGAAGAAAGCCAGCTGAGGGGCAGACCAACCTGATCGGGATGGATGGAGGTTTGAAGGTCCTTCAAAGGAGACTGATTCATGACGAAGTAAAATCCGCAAAGAATCTCGTAGATGTCCCTGGCCTCGTAGTTCTCATGAGGGATCCACTTGAGCAAATTGTTGGCGAAGATGAGAAAGCTACGGCCATCCCTGACGTTTATCTTTTCCATAAAGTAGGGGAGTTTGTTGACAGCTGCCGCAACCGCCACGTCCAGAGCGCGAGGCTGCAGCTTTTGAAGGTAACCGATGAGCAAGAGCATAACAGGATTGAAGTTTTCTGGCTCCTGAATTGGGAGTGGAAAGCTAGGTGTGCTCCATGGCTGGACTTTGTCAGAAACAGCAGCATGTGGAGGTAGCTGAAATCCAATCTCAAATTGGTGAGCGGTTGAAAGAACAGAGGGCATATTGATAGTGCAAATATGAAGATCTAGGTGGTTGGGTATTAAGTGTGTTTTGTTTGATGTGTAGGATTGTGGCTGAGGGAGACTGACTAGCTAGGTGGCTTTAGAGACGCAGGACTCCTCCGTGTCTGGTAAAGAAAAGCCATGTTCCCTTCAAGAGGAATACCATCTTCATATATGCGAATCTGGGAGCTTTCCGAGACCATCTGCATCGCCCCTCACATTGCCAGCTCAGGAGGATGGGGAAGGGAGGATTTGACGAGCCGGAAGCCAACGGCCGGCAACACTCGGGTACTCCCGCGATACCGTGTCTTAGATCCCCGCTCACCTAAATATCGCACCAATCCACGCTCAAAAGAAGGACTACCTTCATGTTCATGTTTTGCTGCAGATGCTGTTGCCAGAGGTATGTGATGCATTGCCCCATGGAGTATTATTGGTGAGGTGTGAGCTCTAGGGGGCTGCCATGACAAGCAGAAGCATTATAATGTTTTCTTGTTTTGTAAACGCAATGACACAGTTTGCAAGTGATACCTGGTAGGGTGAATGCCAACAGCATGTAAAGGTGACGCAAATGTACAGTCCTTTTTTCCCCAGCTGTATTCTGACAAAGGGAACCGTGGATGAAAAGTAGGAGGATGAGGGGTGTTTCATTTGCCATGGCATTTCGGTATTCGGGAATACGTGAACCCAATACGCCTCGTGCGTCTAATTCGCCATAGTCTTTTGCCGTATATGTGATATCGATGGGTCACGCATATCGAAAAACTTAATAGTTACTTATGACAAATGCGCTGAAACTCACATTGCAGAGTAGAGTATTTTTGATAGGTGGGGAGCCTGAAGGGTGATGTGATTGATTGTGTCTACTGCAGATGATCATGCTCGCTGTGCTGTTACCACACAAGATACCTTTGCCACTGCATCATCATTCGCTTCTGGGATCATCGGCGACGGCAAATGGCCGGAGCGAAGAGCCGGAATGCATATCCTGCGATATTCAGTCACATCTCTCCTCCTTGCAGCATCTGCACCTTCAAGAACCGCCCGTGCCAATTAAACATACCTTTATCCTTTGGGACATGTTGCTTATGTATTAACCCTTGCATATCGGGCATATCGAGGAAGACCGGAGATGTTTGATCTGATCTTTCAGGCTTGGATATAGAGTACTCAACCAGCTCACTTTGGAAGCTATTGTCGTTGGTATGTTTGAACCTCTGATTTCTGCAGGAATTATGTTTGTCCTCTTGAGGGTTGAATACTGCGCTTGTTACAGGTCTTCGAAAAGGTTAGTTTCGGCCGAGTCGTGTGTCTTAAACCTTATTCAATCCATAGCAAATTCCTACTAATTACGTGAACTCTCGGCTCGTCGGACTCCATCGGCGTGAGTGGCAAGCCTGCCGCCTGTGTGAGACATTTCTGGTGGTCTTGTGAGCAGTTGGGCAGGCAGGCAGGCGCCCAAGGCACCCATAGCCACTTGGAGGTCCGCGGGCTCCATGTCAATTGTCTGATCTTGAGTAGTTACATAAGTTTGAGTGACACATTGGCTCAAACATAGACAGCCAGGAGCTTTGATTGATTGGTTTGAGATCTCCCCAGGGTTGGCAGCCGAGCTGTATCCGTGAGAGGATGCTGAGTATCACAAAGTTGATCTCGGTGGAGCTTCTTGTGTTCGTTCATTATATCTTAGCCAGGGACGAGATTGGCCAAGCCTCTCTACTTGATACTGAGACAGACCCGAAGTGAAAAGCTTGGTGATGATTCTTCATTCTTTTCAGATACTAAAGATAACCGGATTTGATATCACCTTCCTCGTTAGCTCCCACGCGGCCGGTGTCCGAATACAACCAGGAAAAGGGGTTGTCGAGAACTCAGATAAGCTTACGGAATGCGGGGCATGCCATTCTTCGTTTTCCATTTCCCGCAGCCCACATTAACATGTTGTTGAGAGGAATGAACCTGCATCCGTTCCAAGACTGGCTTTGAGTGGGCCGCGGTTGCAGCGCTCAAGTTCAATCTTCAAGGCCGTGGCAGCATATAATGTATGCTGTGCTAGTCCTAGCTACCTATCTTAGTTAATTATACCTCCCTAATATTGATCCAACTATTAACGTCCAATTCGAAACTTGGAATGCTTGGTGGATTTTGATAATTTGATGATTGATCTCTAAAGAGTCTGGAAAAAGAAATCACCTCTTCAACCCACTGTATGAGCGATTTCTGCAGCTTTCGTAGAAGTCCTGTTTAATACCATGATAAATTCCAATAATAGCTGCTAAATTAAGGAATGCTATATTGATTCCTATGCAATATGCTGTCAAATGTTGGAACGCAAGGTAGTAAGTCAATCTTTCTTCTAACCTTAGGTGTATTGCACAAAAACAATCCATAAGGCAATATTGTATGATCTACTATATAGTTCTCTATACATTGCTTGGATGATTGTTGTACACTACGATTAAGAGATATAGCTTTATTAAATCTTAAACTTTAAAAGATGACTGCATTGAGTTCACATTTCTATTGCCAAAATGCCCACTTTTAGATAACCCGAATACCGCGAGACACAACACTGCGAGGCATCGGTTCTGTCTCAAAAGCTACCCTTCTGGTACTATGCCTAGCAAGCACCAGAGTACTGTGGGGCTCCTTCACACAGTAGCATCTAAGACATAGAACACCGAGGAATAGTTAGACGCACCCCAAGAGGGGGCTCCCATCGATATCAGGTTGAACTTAAGGTATGCTGTAATAAGGGTTGTTGAAGGTAACTAACTACATGTACAATCTTGCCATTTTTGGCGAAACAACCGCAACAACTGCATCACTCCACCTCCCACCACCATAGAAAATGACACACATCCTGTTCAGATCTCGTTAAGTTAACCCCCGCGATTGACAGATCCCGAATCCCGGCTTGGCAGGCAGTAGGTTTCACCTTTGAATCCTGTGGAGATGGGAGATTATTGGATTGAGCCGCCTAATTATCCCTCTAGCCAAGGTATAGTCAATCAGCATAAGAACTTTTACAATTATAATATTCAACTCTTACGAATAGTGCATAGTCATCCCAGAAACAAGTCATTTATATACCCCGTTAGTAACAACCCCTCGAGGTACTAGAGTTCGCTGACCAATCGGACCCTACATTGTAATAATATACATCTAGGCCCTTGTTCGATTGGTAAGATCTGCCCAGGCTGCCCAGATATGCAACCTCAGAACCTTGAGCTTCTGAAACCCGAAGAATTTGGCGGCTAAGTTATTATAAGGGGTTGGAAAGAAGCAAGGGCTGACCGAAACACGGGATATTCAAAGGTCGAAAAAAACATTTAATTGGCATAGAATGATCTAGAAGGCGCAGACACTGTACGGGATAGAGACAGACAGGACGGAATAGTGTGAGATTTTAGTGTTAATTCCTGGATGTGAGCAATTAATTACAAGCATTGCTAATTGCAGTGACGCGAATCGTTATTTGTAGTTGACCGGAGATCTGTGCCGTGGCAAGCCGTGCCTAACCGGCCTGTAGTTCGGCGCTAGCTCCACACACCCATCCCATAGCACTAAAATTTGGTATAGGGGCATAGGAATGAATAGTGCATTCATAATAGACTGCTTATATAAAGATGCTTTATAAAGAATCTCTTAAAGCTAGCAATAGCTTCACTTTTTCAACCTGACAATAACCTGACCAACAGCCTGCCCAGCAGCCTCGGAATAGCCTCACAACAACCCACCCAACAGCCCGCCCAATAGCCTACACAAGAGCCTCTCAATAACCTTATAACAGCCCACCTAGCAGCCTATATAACGGCCTGCCCAAAAGCTCTTCTAAAGCAGCTGGATAATAAAGAGGATTTGTATTGCACTATCTATTCCTATATCTTTATACTGGAACTTGGTGCTATTAGATGGATGTATGGGGTTAGTTCAGAATCTAGGGTGGTATAGACCTTCGTTACTTTGAATAATGATTCGCGTCACTGTAATTAGCAATACTCTTAATTACAATATAAGGTTACCAAGAAGAGGAAAAAAAAAAAAGATGTAGCAGCAAGCGTCATTAAATTTATTAAAGACACTTTAGCGCATCCTCCTGTCATGCGGCTGCTGCGGCGAATCAAACACGATTTTGCAGGGCTGTACATTATCTATAGAATGTGTCAACTTCTATATCTTGAATGTGGAGTGCGAAATCTTCCAAACGGTTCACGTTCTTGTTATACAGGGCTTATATAAATTGCCTTAAAGCATGATAAAGCATCTATATTGATGTATAATTTATTATTAGAAGAATTGCTGAATAACACCGCAACTTTTGCTATTTGACTCAAAAGACTAGTTTAGCGGAGTCCTTATTACCCCCCTCTCCTAGCACCAAGTTCTGGTATAAGAGTCTGGAAATAAAGAGTGCAACACAAATCCTCTTTACACTGTATTCAGCTGCTTAGAGAGAACATTTTTGGAGTTATTTTTGAGGCTGCTGGGCAGGCTGTTTTAGGTTATCGCAGAGCGTGTCACATGGGCCGCGGTGTTATCGTGAGCGTCAAAGGGTAATTGCCTCTTTGTAGAAGCAAGACATTTGCGCTGTACGCCTGCCACTAAATTCCGTGCTACGAGATAGCGTGGAGACTTTACTGAACTAGCCTGTGGCACAGATTTGCGAGGCGTTACATAGCAGAAGTTGCCGTGTCATTGAGCAATCAATGCTTATTATAAGTAGAGCACTGCTGTTTCAGATACACTTTTTGCTTTTCACAGATAGTCCAAGTCGAGACTGGTCTCGACATAAGTCATTTCATAATGAGCCGCCCCTTAGTACAGTGCTAGCTCCATGCACATACCTGTCCCATAGCACCAAGTTTTGGTAAAAGGACATAGGACTAGATACCTCGTGCATTTAGAATACCTAGTTTTACGTACATACAAGGGGCTTTAAATAAGAAGAAATCTGTCAAAGCTGGGGATGACTTCATTTTAAACCTTACTTACAACAACAGCCTCACAACAACCTCCCAACAGCCTGCACCACAGCCCGCCCAAAAAGCTCTTCCAGAACAACGGGATAATAGAGAGAATTTGTGTTGCAATATTCATTCCCGTTCCTCTGCACCGGAATTTGGTGCTACGGGATGGTGGTGTGGAGAATCCCACACAGCTAGACAAGTGCAATCCCTCGGCACAGACCTCTATTGTTACTGTTACATCTAGCAAAGACCGTGATTGCGTTTAGCAAGACTCTTAATTGATAGCATCACCCGTTTGGGGGGATGGGCAAAGGACACTAATTTTTTTTTTGATCTATGTACACCGCTGTTCTGGTATACATAGTCTTTTGATATGTATTTAATGAGAGTATACGGCAATAGCTGAGTGATCAATATCATTATGACTGAGAGGACTCAAGCTTATTGGATACAAATGCTCATCTGTGCCAAGTGAATCTAACTACCTACCTGTTATATCCGCCTACTCAAGTTTTCGCTAAGCACGACGGCTTACATCAAACAAAGGCATCGACAGACACAGACGTACAGCGAAACGTACAGCGATAGCAACTCCCAACCCGACCTTCCCTACTCAACCTCCGCCATGGCAAGCCTATCCGTGGAACTCACAGCTCCCAACGGGGTCAACTATTCTCAGCCGACAGGTTTATTCATTAATAACGAATTCGTCGAGTCTCTGGGCGGTCAAAGGCTTACATCCATCGACCCGGCGTAAGTCCAGCATATCAACCATATCAACTCCAGCGATCCATGACCACCACCACGCTACATCCCATCCCACAGCATTGGAATTAACCACCACTAACTGATGCCCTTCGGCCTAGGATAAAACAGCACGGAAGATGAAATCGCCATTGTTCACGGTGCTGGCCCTGAAGATGTTGACAGGGCTGTCAAAGCAGCACAAGCTGCGCTGAAGCACCCTTCGTGGAAGCATCTTCCGCCTTCAGATCGTGGCCGCCTCATGTCGCGTCTTGCAGATCTCATGGAAGAAAAGCGAGAGCTGTTTGCAACCATTGATGCATGGGATAGCGGTAAGCATAACACCATGACCTTTTCCTTTGTTGTTTCTCTAGCTCCTCGACTAACGATTGTCTCGCAGGGAAGTCATACATCGATGCTTTAAATACAGACCTCATCGAGGCTGTGGCCGTCATGCGTTACTACTCTGGCTGGGCAGACAAGACATATGGGCAAACAATCAACACCACGCATCAAAAGTTTGCATATACGATTCGTCAGCCTATTGGCGTAATAGGTCAGATCATCCCCTTCAATTACCCCTTGTCCATGGCGGCGTGGAAGCTTGGTCCGGCACTCGCCTGTGGAAACACCGTCGTCATCAAGGCCGCGGAACAGACTCCCCTTAGCATTCTTGTCTTGGGTGAGTTAATCAAGCAAGCTGGCTTCCCACCGGGAGTAGTCAACATCATCAACGGACTCGGCAAGGACGCTGGGGCTGCTTTGGTAGACCATCCTCTAGTGGACAAGATTGCTTTCACTGGTTCCACGACGACCGCCGCCAACATCATGGCTGCTGCTGCCAAGACTCTCAAGAGCATCACTCTCTTAGCGAGTGGGAAATCGCCACTTCTGGTTTTCAAGGATGCAGACTTGGAGCAGGCAGTCAAATGGGCGCATCTAGGCATCATGTCCAACCAAGGCCAAATCTGCACTGCCACATCTCGAATTCTTGTTGACGATGCCATTTACGACGACTTTGTTACTCGATTCTTGGATACTGTCAAGGTGGTCAGTAAAGTAGGCAACCAGTGGGACAAAGATACATACCAAGGCCCTCAGGTTTCCAAAGTCCAATACGAAAGGGTCCTTGAATACATCAAGATTGGGAAGAATGAGGGAGCCACTGTTGCTGCAGGTGGCCATCCTCTTACTATCAATAAAGACGGAGCAAAACAGGGGTTCTTCATCGCCCCAACCGTCTTCACAAACGTCGACCCTTCTATGCGCATATACCGGGAGGAGATCTTTGGTCCCGTCGTCGTCATCAGCCGCTTCAGCAACGAACAGGCCGCTGTCCAAATGGCAAACGACACAATGTACGGTTTAGGCGCAGCGGTTTTCACCAAATATCTAGAGAGGGCACACCGCGTGGCGGCCAAGTTTGATGCCGGCACGGTTTGGATTAACAGCAGCCAGGACTGTAATCCGCAAGTGCCGTTTGGGGGTGTCAAACAGAGCTCTATTGGGAGAGAGCTCGGTGAGGCTGCTCTTGAGGCGTACTCTCGGGTCAAGGCAGTGCATGTCAACATGGGGAGTAAGCTATAAGGTGGCGACTGATGTAGAACATTTCAGCCTGGTTGTTGCATAGGTAGTCATAGAGATTCAAGAGCGTAAAATAGATCATGTTGATTCGTTAATTCCTGAATATTCACGTTCCCCGATACTTAGGCAGTCAAGGCATTAGGTAACATGGCATCCAATACTTCTGACTGTCTCTAAAATGCTGGGTTAACACCGTCATAGCCCGGATTCTCCCGGTGTGCCCGCAGCAAAACACCAGGCCAGCTTCCACAAGGATGCTTATCAGAGGTCTGCCAAGTCAAACCATCAACCTGTCCACCATCATTCTTCCCCGCCTGGCCCACGACAGCATCACCCAGCACCTTTTCCGCACTCAAGCGTGGAAGGTGGCTCTCAATCTCAGCACAAAACTCCAGCGCGCCCATATCCCGCTGCGCAACGGGCGAAAAGTCCATCTTGACGCCATACCGGACCAACCTGGACAGCGGGGCGATGCGCTCTGCGATGCCTGGGCTGGAATGCACCGCGACGGCGATCCAGGCTTGGTGGCTCTGCGGTTCGGAAACGCCATGCGATAGGAGATGGGCTTTGGCTGCGTCGGCGCCTTCGACTTCGAAGCGCTGCTTGCCGTTGTATTGGTCGCTTGCGCCGAGGTCGTGGCATATGCAAGCGACGAATAACGTGTCGAGTTTTTGGTCATCAGCCGGTGTAGTCCATTCAGCGTCGTTTTCTTTCCGGGCAAGCCATTGCGCGATGAGGAAGACGCGCAGTGAATGATTGAAGATGGCTTCGGGAAGGGCTTGCCAGGCGAGTTTCAGTGCCGTGTTGCAGATTTCAGAGTCGGGGATGGCCTGTCTGACGTAGGCGGAGAGCTGAGGCCCGCCTGTGGTGTTTTCCGTAGTCGACATTGTGAGGATGATGCTGGTGTCTTTACAAGATCGAGGGAGCACAGCTCGATGGTGTTTAGTAGTTCCTGAGTCAAAGTTGAAAGTTCAAAATGAGAAGACTGTTACTACAGTGTGATTTTCTTGTTGTAAAAGAACGAAAGGGCTTAGAAGTCGAGTGGCTTGGAATTGAATTTACGAGATACCCAAGTGCCATTGCCCGCGTTTTTGTATTGAAACTCCTCACGCCCTTTGCAAGACCAGCTTAAGATGAGTATACTAGATGCTGAGAAAATTGGGGAGTTTGTCGCGATGAAATTGACGTGGTGCGTATAATTGCCCATCTTATACGTTGTAGTTTTTACGCCCTTGACAAGACAATTTTCAACATGATGTGTCAAAGGCTTGGGTGCTTATCAATCAACCTCGCAGACACAGCAGACACAGGAGCAGATAAATGAAACAGCCGCATCTACACTGTGAGAAAAGCACAATAAATTTATCATAAAATTCATCATAAAATTCATATCAATGGCTGTTAAAATTACAGCATGAAGGTATCCCTGCATGAGCTAGATGTCAAAAACAAATACACAACAGATCATCTCGCCCCAATTGAGTCCGCCTTGGTAGCCCCATTGCCATCATTACACTTGAACCCCTTGTGCTGATTCAAGTTATTACAATACCACTGATTCAACAACTCGCCGTTGCTCTCATTCCGCACATCAAAGTCCGTCACCTCCAAGTCATCGCACCCGCCCGCTCCCGCGCTGCACTGGAAGTGACTCGCATGCTTGACTTGCGCCTTGCTCGTGCCGCTGACCCTCCTCCAGGCCACATTCTCCATCTTGAATTTGGACGAGTCACAGTCCTGGCCCGCGTGGCCGGAGTAGTTTTCGCACTGCCACGCGTAAAAGGGCTCGTTTCGCACGCCGACGAGCTTGACGTCCTCCATGATGATGTTCTTGGCGTGGCCGAGGCCGCCGCCTCCGCCGTTGGGTGGGTAGCCGCGCGAGACGCCCGCCCAAGTCTTGAGATAGGAGGCGTGCGCGGTATTGATGAGCGTGATGTTGCGCGCGTAAAAGTTCTCAATGTATTCAAACTTGCCGTCGTACTGGCCCATGGAGCCGATGGCGATGCCCTGCCCGTTTTGGAAAACGCTGTCGTAGATGGCGATGTTGCTCGAGTTCATCTTGAGAGCGATGGCGTCGTCGCCGTTTGTCACAAACCATCTGCGGAACGTGATGCTGTCCGAGTATATCGTATCGCACCCGTCAGTGTTGAGCGTGTTCCACTTGCTGTCCGACGTGCTGTTGACGTAAATATCGTCAAAGTCGACGTGCTGTGAGTAGGTAACAGCCATTGTCCACATCTGGCTTTGGACGAACCGAAGCCGCTTGACAACCGAGTTTGTGAGTTTTCTAAAATTGATATTCATCGGCCGATGCGCCAAGTTGCCCTGACTCTTAGCCCAGTTATACCAGACTTGTCCATTACCATCCATGGTGCCGGCATTGAAGCCATCCCAGACGACCCGGTCCCCGCCAAAGTACCAGACTGTGCTCTGGTTCTGGAAGCCGACCGGCATAGACACAGAGAGCCAATAGTCAATTTCAGTGCTCCAGAGGATGCGACCAAACTGGTAGATGACAACGTCGTCCATCTCCAGTGTGGTCATGTTGGTCTTGATGTTGTACACCGGGCCGGGCAGAATAACAAGGCTTTTAGTCCGGCACTTGTCATTGAGCGCATCCATGATTGCGGGGGCGTCATCTTGGCCATCGGCTCCAGGATGCACAAAACAGAGACGGCGGTCCTGAGCCTTGGCTTGACGAGCCCAATATGCTTGGTTGTGTGCTTGCGCCGCAGACGGTTGTGCCTGTCGATGCTCAAGAGAATTGGGAAACGCCAAGGCGGCTGGCAGTAATGCCAAGAAAAAGGCAAGTGAGCTTAGCATCGTCGTCGTGTAAGTAATGCTCTACTCCAAAATGTAGTCGAGGGAGTTGGGGAGAACAGTTACCACACCCTACTAAACAATCCAGGGCCCATTCAGCATTATTAATAATTGAATGCGGACCAGCCTTTACATATACTCGTTGTGTCTCTCAAAGCAGCGAACCGAGAGTGCATCCTCCACTCGGACATGATCTCAGACTCTCAGTAGCCAACGTAGGGAGGGGGAGGATGCCCGGCCCAGATGCGGCCAACTTCCACGGATGCCATGATCCGGATAAGTACAGTACCTACAGCACAGTACATCATATATTCGGTTTCTCAGCAGTCTGCGTCACAGTTGCTATTGAATTAAGCAAGGGTCTTCCAAGCGGAAGCAAAAGCCCCTCCCGCGATGGCGGTCTTGGTACGACAATACTTATTACAAAAACAAGGCCAACTCCAAGAGGCGTCCGTGAATACCACCCACACGGGAAGCTCCGAGTGCTGCACCCCGCACCGAACTGCGGGGGATCGGCACCGGCTCTCTTGCGGCAATGGTCTTTAGTGAGGAGAAAGGTGGTTTGAGTGAGTAAACTGACAGTCGCATGCTTGGAAGATGTCATTTAGTTTTGACTCGAAGTCGTTGCTCCGACCCTTACAGAACATTGGCATTCTAGACCTTTTTGTGTATGTCTTGCATCGTTACTCAGACAATAGCTTCTTTGACAAACATCCAGATGAGGCGGTGTTTAACAAGTTCACAGGCAAGGGGTGGAGCCGTGGGAGGCGTTTTGGGGTATCCACGAGACCGTATCTGCCGGACGCCACATCTCCCACATTAGAAAGGCTGCATACCATTTCTTTTTATTCAACTGCATTTGTATCACTCGTTGCCGTCAGAAGCGCCCCAGTCGAAGCGTTTGCACAAGGCACCGTCCTAGCACTGCAGCGTTTTCTCTACCGTGCTCAGCATGACCTCGATAAGTAAGACAACCTAGGGAGGGCCGAGCTCCATGCGCATGGGCAAAGTAGGGATGGTCCCGCGAAGGAGGTCTTGCTGGTCTGCACTGTGTAAGCCAACGCATTGTTTGTCTTTGGTGAACTTGGTCAAGGAATAGGCAGGGCCGGCCAAGCTTCACAGACAGACAGTATCCGTACAGATTCCATGACGCCAGCGTGCTATTAGGCGCAGCCTCTACGAATAACAGCTGCAGCATTTACGTCGAGCAACAATATTGGCATCATATTGACTAGTTACTTCACAAAGTATTCGGGTTTGTGCAACTACCGGATGCTGGGTGACATCGGGTTGGGTGGGATGGTTGTATCTGCTGTCCAACCACCACTACACACCAAAAGATCTACACCCAGAATACCCTCTTGACCCTCGGTGTCGTCTTGGATGCTACAGTGTGACGAAACCCCGCAATACTCTGGTCTTTGCTGGACATTGTGCCAGAACAGCTGCTTTTGAGACAACCAACCACTGGCTTTGAGACAGAAATGATGCCCCGCAGCGTACACGTGGTTTTGTTTTTGGTTTCTCTGAGAATGAAGATTTTTCAATAAGAATAATCCAACAAGTCAGATATGAAGTTATTTCTTTCAAAGGGAAATAAATTTACACCGCCATATCACAGCGTGTAACAGCAATCAAAGTAATATCTTGAAACCCACGTGGCTCATCATGCTGCGTTGCCCCAAAAATTGTTTTCGTGGAGTAGGTATAGGGTCAGCAGAAAGATTGACTTGTTACACCTGTGGTGCAACACTTGACGCGGCGGGTTGCATCTGAATCAACACAGCATTTCTCAATGAAGCAGCCATCTATTGAATTGAATTGCCTCATGAGTCTTAATCTAGATTTAAAGGCAGACCCCCCCTAGAAAATAGCTCATGCAGCGACTCATGTTCAGTAGGTTGTGTGTGAGGTCCTCTTGGTATCTGCAGGCATACAGCCGTGCAATGTCGCAATCTTTATTCAACATTAGCGCGCTTTTTGATTACGAGGCAAAAGTCATGTTCACCACCCACTCATGGGGTAGCCATGGAGGAGCAATCAGGTATGAAGTCGGAGAAACGGCCCTCTCACGATGAGGATGACTAATAATGTCAGTTCCCACTTGTGGGCTGATGGAACGGGTCCACTACCGTTCATAATATAATTTGATGAGGATTTTGTTCGTCAGAGGCTCACTAACAACAAGTAGCTACCATTTTATTGCTCTCTTGGGCTTATATTAAAGACTGTTCATGTAGATCCCTACGAAAGGCACTGAGGGTCGGTTTTTAAACAATAAGGGCTGTTTATGATCAATTTGTGTGAGACTAAGAGGGAATTCGTTGCCTCAATTGATATCTAGCAATCATATGTGCTCTTTGAGTCTCCCTACTGTAGGCAATCTGATTCCATATCTTTTAGCGACGGGGTTGCTATGTTGCCCTTATATCGTCGCAAAATTATTGATACCTACTGAGCCTTTTCTTCACCTCTTTTGATATAACTCCAACCTAATCTAGTCGCAATAGCATCCGCGTCAACCTCCCGCTTCTCATCACGTCCCTTGATATATCCCCAACATGATCTAGTTGCAGTACCATCGACGTCTACCTGACGAGCCTTCATACCCTCACGGACGACAACGTTCCATCCAAGACGGTCCAGATCTGTTTTTCTGACATAACCCCCTTCAAGGCGAACTAACTTTCCGTCAATGGCAACGTCAACATCGCGTTTGATTTCTTCTTTCTCGCCACTGGCTGACAAAGTCTCCCGTCGCTGAACATTCTCCTATAGTGCCATGTCAAATACTGAACTTGATCATTTAAACTTTTCAATCTCAAGAAGGCCAATACCTTGAGTTCGTTCAATTGATTGTACACAGGAGCCGCAAATGAAGATGCTGCTAGCAACGAGCAAAGATTTGGGGATGATAGATTCATATTGACGGCAAAAAGAGACGATAAAAGCAGGTATGGATACGATGTAGATTGACGAAATGGTGATATTTCCTGTCCTAATGTAGGACCAAAACAATAAAACGGGGTTTTACCAGTTGCTATATATAAAGTTTTTAGATAAGAATACCGAAACTCCCGAACACGGCGGTTTCTCCTATTCAGGCAAGAAGGAGCATGATGTGAATGTGACATGCGTGGAATGTCCGAGCTAATGCAGGATGCGATAGCCTGTGTCGCTTTGAAATCTGTACTTCATCTCATGGCTGAAAGATATGCGGATCATGGGGGCCAGCTACAATACTTAGGCCGCGTGTATCACTTGAGAGTGATGAAATCACTCCAAGTCGGCCGTCGTCCAAAACAGGTAACACCGGGTGCTAGAAATCACCCGCATTTGGTCAACCGAGACCTACAAACCGGAAGATAAGTTGATGGGAATTGAACATATTGAACATTGCATCGATGCTCTTCGACAGTCTTTGATGTGTTCAGTTGATGTTACTCCAATCACAAAGTCATGATCGGAGAGAGATCACGAGGCGAAGGCTGTGGCGGAAATTGCGCATACGTGCCGTAACTTCGACGACATTAGAAATTGGACATTAGAAAATCGGGTCAAAGAATTCAACAGGACCATATATGTCGAAGATGCGCCAGGATACATACATCTACGCAGTGTCTCCTTTTAGAGCTACTTCCAGTGACACAGGTTCAGTGCCTGACGAATCAGAAAACCAATCCCAGGGTTGCAAAGCGAGAAAGTCTGCAACCAGCAACTCATCGTAGCACGCTGGCGGCAACCATGAGAACGACATCACGTCGAAGAGGCAGCCGTTGGACCGTGCTTGAGTAGGGGGGTAACGCCACATGATGTGATATTGGAAGGCTTCAATGGAGGTGATGGTAGGGCTGGTTTTAAGCTGTAGATTCATGTGGCTATACTGAGACCGAAGAGCGCGAGGAGCACCAGGAAAACAGCATAAAGCTTGGAGCGCCTCGGGGTGGCAGCAAATTTGTCGTGATTTGTTGGGGTTGTCTTCAGCAGAAATAGGCAAATATTGTGGCATTGCGGAATAGAGCCGGTTTCTAGTTGTATGGAGTCGGGGTTTCTAAATGCTGAGTTTAGTGACAACTGTGCATGAAGCCGCTGAGTTGACGAGTTGGTGTCACATACCCTGTGCAGAAGCTTTCTCTTCTATTCTAATAGACAGTCCGTTGCCACCGAGTCGCGCCCCAGTACACAGATATGATGGAGGCAATACAGAAAGCCTTTACACATTCCGTTTAGGTATGTGCCGAAGGATGTCACTCTTAGGCAGCCTGATTGCCCAATGCTTGCCATGATCTTGCTAAGCGCTCTTCTCGCTGTACCTGGTAAACATCAATCAGCCTCGGAAACCCTCGATAGACTGTGGCTCACAACTTTGTGGTGTACTGTAGTCTTTTAGTTGAGGCTTTCGGCTCCCCAGTGGGGAAATTGGAAGCCACCACCAGCTCTACCCAAGGCACCTCTTAACATCTTGCACCATTAGGCAGCTGCGCGGAGCTCTTTCTGGCGTGTCCTGACCGTTCGACTGTCGATGAACTGTTGGCTTGTTTACGTCTTCGGGATTGATTGTGTTATTTAGACGTTGTGGTCGGTGATCCAACGGACCGCTATATCTTACACCTGCTAAGTGAATCTTGTCGGACATTGTACCTGCTAGCCAACAACCTCGCGAGTCGCGATAAAAGGCGCGATACCTAGATCACCAATGTGATGCCCATCTTCCAGGTGTCATATTGGTATTAGCTGACGGTCTACCGCCTACCAAGCCGGGATTCAAGACCTGTTCGATCGTGGGGGATGGCATAATTCACGAGATCCGAACATGGGATGTTTGCCATTTGTGGGAGGTGGAGTGCTGCGGCAGTAGCCGATGGCGGGGTGCATCATCCAACGGAGTCTGAGCGGGAGATGTAAGAGCTCATCCATGCAGTTCTTACAGCGATATCGCTAGCAAGCAATGCGCCGTGGTTCTCATGATGGCGATCGTTTTAGACAGAGATGGCGATGATAGCTTTTCAATTTTTATTCTGACATGGAATCTTCATCATTTACAGTAGGTACAGGTGGCAAGATTCCATCACGTGCAAGCAGCTGCCAGACTGTTGAGACCATCCGGGTGTCGTTGTCGACAATCGGCAGGATTCCAGGCAGTTCAGCGCAAATCAAGAACACAACCTCCCACTAATTATAACGAACATCCAATTCACGATTTTACATGCCTCATTGATGGCTCAACCCGCACATGCCAGCGCATCGCCATGGCTTCTGCCCTTGGATGTGTTGCTCAACATCGTTGAATCTCTTGTCTCGGACAGCCCGAACGTCATCTTCGCACCAGGCAGTCCCACCACAACGACGCTGCTGGCTCTGACGCAGGTTTGCCGTGAAATCTCTCCTATCGCCACACGGTTACTGTGGCGTCACTGCGCCTACATCGACTCGCATAAGAAGCTTTTTCTTCTGATCCGGGCCTTGCCAGCAAGCCACCAGAACCTTGTGCAACTTTTTCTTAGCCCTTTTCCAGATGTCTCAGAGCCATTTGACGATCTAGATGATGGCAACGGGCTTGGTAATGATGCAGACTGCGCCGATGACCGAATCAGTGATGACGAGAGCGGCACAGATGTGGAACATGATAGCGACAGCTCCGATGACGGCCTTTCCTACTCCCGCCCTTCGCCGTTGAATAACTTGCCTTTATGCCAAGCTGTGTACCATCTCTTCAAATGCATTGCGCCTACCCTCCGGCGTCTTGTCATAGACATCCCTCTACGCAGTTTGTATCCAGAAGATGACCACCAGAGCGTACGAACCTTTCTGCGTCATGGCTTTTCGGCTCTTGTTAATCTTGAAGAGTTTGTAAGCGTTCAGGATGAGCTTTACTTGAGTATAGCGGAACGTCGTTGGCATGAACCGCCAGTCTGGGCTACGTGCTGGCCGAAACTGCGCCGTCTAGCCTTGTATAACCCCGTTATTGATACCGAAGACGCGATTTGGGATCAAATGGCACGTTTGGCACACCTGAAAATGGCAATCTTTGCACGAGCTGACGGCTCAGGCGATCCTCCGGAAGGGGGTGATGATTCTGATCTCAGCTGGGCCGGATTGCAAAGTATTAACATTAAAAAGGAGTGGCTACGCGCGCTACAAGTTGTCCGCACTGGAGAGCCTGACTATCAACGACCTACAGAAATATCCTTGGTGCTCACAAATTGTGCTGAATTTCAACCACGTTTCCCCAGATTTCATGCCAGTTGGCGAGCAGAAGATCCTAGCGATTTAGTCAAAGTAATGCTTGCAGATGTGCCTCTTCCAGATGGCTGCGTGGGGATTGACCTTCACCACAATGTTTGTCCCATTCTGTTGACGCAGAATTTCTTGAAGAGTCATGCTATGGCGAGCACTCTATGGGATATAAATGCCACTTGGATGCGGACTGCGCCGACCCAAAAGTCTGAAGCATAGCAGAGGAGTTTATAACGGCATATGAACCGCATTGGCAGACTTGATGGCTATAGTCGAACGTTGCTGACCTTATCTCAACATATCCACGATGTGTCCAAAAAAATACCAGGCCTTGAAGAAAATGGAGAAAGCCGCTATTGCAGTGGTGAAAGCCAACTAAGCAGGGAAGCATATAATTCTTTGAGCGATGACAGTGCGGCCCATCATGTCAGACATGATAAGTGAGAGGGATTGTATGTCAGATGCTTGAGGATTCCAGGAGGCACACGACCTAAATTTGCTTTTTATCATGTTGCTGTATTATTAGGGACCACAGCATGAATCACAGCCGTGGACATTCTCTAATGTCTTGGTCATCATGCCTCTGTACAGTCTGGTCTAGATGGATTCTTTGGCACCATCTCCGTATGCCTCTGGTCCATAACCCTCGTTTTCTGTACCGTCCCCACGACGTAATCGGCCCATTTGAGTTCGGAGAAGGCCATTGGATGCGTCAAACAGTGGTTGCATACTCATGCCCTTGACATTGACTGTCGCAGTCGTGGCAGCTATGATAAGATCAGGTTAGCCCACTGTTTCGAGCCAAAATCGGTGCAATAGCCGATGACTCACCCATTCCTGTTAGATGATTATTGATGTAAATGTTTTCCCATTGCTTCTCTCGGGCATGGTAGACTTCATGCATGATGCTGAGGTGAGGATGTGTCTTGGTGATGCTGCTCCACCAAGTCCAAGCCTTGCGATGCAGTGGGCCGTGAGCATACGCGTGTAAGTCTTGTACTGATCGAAAGTAACAGAGTACCATGATTTGGTTGTTTGTCTGACGCTCATTTGCCGCAATCCAGGTTGTCTGGCCCAGGACTGCAAAACCCAAATTTAATCAGTAATGAGCTTTCCAATTGGAAAGCAATGAACACCTACAGCCATAGGTATCTGCGTGATCCCACAGGTCGGCAACCATCGCATTCATATGGTTGGACATATCCTTGTATCCTGGTCCGAGAAGACCCAAGGGACTACAGGACAGTGATTAATGAATGTATTGCAACATAATCTCACGGCATAACTGTGATTAGGGGTGATGAGTTTGAAAAAAATAGAAGAAAAAAAAAACGCTCACTGATTTGATCGTGTAGCCAGGAGTATAACCACGGCATCCTGCTCGGACGGATGCTTCATCGGCGAGCCATCCCTGAGCGCAGGTTGCGATGAGAACTTGCCCATGAACACACCATCCATCTGTGTATTCGGAATGCGGCCTTTCTGCATGAGAATTGCACGTGTGATGCGATGCAGCAGAAGGAGAGCAATTGGCGTTACGGCATATCGGGGCGGCAGAATAAGTGAAAGCAAGCCATGAGCAAAGGCACCCACTGCAAGCCAAGTCGATATTGAGAAATTGTCACGCAAAACCTAAAGAATGCGCATTAGACTTACGATTTGCTCATGGTGACTCAATTGCTGTAAAGGTGCCGTCTACTTACAGAATGCTGCACAATCTTTGCGAGTGTCTCATGGCTTGGCCTGTTAATGGCTGGCGCTGGGAATGCGGCTTTCTCGAAGTCCATGGCTTGTTCGATGGGAATATTCGCCCTGTGTCTTACCGACAGAAGGTCACAATGTTTTTGGACAATGTTATCCTAATAATGAACCCGTTGTCCAGGAAAATAATTGCATCATCGGCACATCCCGCGGTAAAACCCTCCCCAAAAATGTCTCTCTCTGTGTGGAGAGTCAGCAAGCTAATAAGTGACATTAAGGCTACGCTAGAAGCTCTAGTACATATCGGTGCATATCTATCCCGCCGACCCTTGAACCTGTTTTGGGCGAAATGGAAGTAAGCGAGTTCTTCTCCGGCATACCAAAAACGATGAAACTGGGCAACTTTGCCCGCGCCCCGTGCCTGGGTCCCGTATTAGACGGTAGTGCCGTGTCTTACACGCAGAACGTAGCTCCTGAGACGGAATCACCGGGGTTGACAACCCCAGCATTTGTCTTATTCCTCCGTGCCGACGGCATTATCAATCATGTAAAACCGTGGTCAAGCCCAATCAGTCGTTGTGAAAGAGCATCTGATCTATAAACATGATAATCGACGATGCAACCTGAATCCGCTTTCAAAGGACCTCTCCCATCTGATGTTTCTCTTCACACCAGGACCCTGCGCGAATTCCGCGAGCGAGTACCATGATCTGCAGAGCCGTTGCCGAGATTGCACCGGCGTCATGACCGATTTGAGGATAATCTCAAGCGGTTATCGGAGTGTTGATGAAATTCTAGAAGGCGGTGTTTTCTTTCTTCTGCTGCAGTGTCGTATCGTTGCAGATTGTTGACCCTGTATGCCTCGGGCAAAGATGCATCCTGCACTCGAGATTACCAATTCAACATTTAACCCGGTGCCAAAAATAGCGGGTTTAGTCAATGTTACTGAAAAAGGGAAAATGAAAAGAGCGTTATGAGGCTATCAGTGGGTTCGGGTAGGCGGCAGATCTCGCAGTATAAGAGAGAAGTGATGCAAAGCAGTTTCAAGTCATGAGCTTTTCTCTCTCCTATTCACGGGCAAGTCTTAGCTTGAACCCCACCCATTGTCTATATCATTTTTTCCTAATTAGCCTTTTACAATGGCAGGCAACGAGCCCATTGCAATCATCGGCTCGGGATGTCGATTCCCGGGCGGTGTATCGTCTCCATCCACGTTGTGGTCACTTTTGAAAGAACCACGGGACCTGTCATCCGAGATACCTTCCGACCGGTTCAGTGTCGATGCATTTTACCACCCGGATAGCAAGAATCATGGAACAACATACGTGCGGCATTCGTACTTTCTATCCGAGGATTTACGTCAGTTTGATGCCCCTTTTTTCAACATTTCGGCACGGGAGGCCGAGAGCATAGATCCCCAGCAGAGGCTTTTGCTAGAGACGGTTTACGAAGCCATCGAGAGGTCTGGGATTCGACCAACTTCGCTCCAAGGGTCTTCGACAGGAGCATTCTGTGGAGTCATGTGCGATGACTATTCTCAGATCTTGGCTAGGGATATTGACCGGCTACCACAATATGCTTCGACAGGCATAGCACGCAACAATATTTCGAACAGATTATCATACTTCTTCGACTGGAACGGGCCTTCAATGACAATTGATACTGCTTGTTCATCAAGTCTGGTAGCTGTTCACTTGGCTGTACAAGCTCTCCGGGAGGGTGGTTGCCGAACGGCTGTCGCTTGTGGCACAAATCTGATTTTGTCCCCTATATTCTACATGTCCGCCAGCAGGCTGAACATGCTCTCCCCCACAGGTCACAGCCGCATGTGGGACGTGGATGCTGATGGCTATGCCCGAGGCGAAGGTGTCGCTGCTGTGGTTCTGAAAAAGCTCTCAGATGCCATTGCCGATGGGGACCATATCGAAAGCATCATCAGAGAAGCCAACATCAACCAAGACGGACGGACTATGGGAATCACCATGCCCTCTGGAACAGCGCAAGCTCGTCTCATTCGATCAACATACGAGAAAGCAGGTCTTAACCTGGAGAAACCCGAAGACCGCTGCCAATACTTTGAGGCACATGGCACTGGCACACAAGCAGGTGACCCTCAGGAAGCCAGTGCCATTTCCCAAGCATTCTTCCCAGATGGTGTAAGAAGAGCCGGTGACCATGAAAAGCTGCTCGTTGGTTCTGTCAAGACTGTGATTGGGCACACAGAGGGCACAGCTGGAATTGCTGGGCTCTTGAAGGCATCATTATGCTTACAGCATGGCATCATCGTTCCAAACTTACACTTCAATACTTTGAACCCCAAAGTCGAGCCTTATTACAAGAACCTACTTGTACCAATCAGGATTAGGTCATGGCCACAGCTGCCTCCTGGTGTTCCTCGGAGAGCATCCGTCAATTCTTTTGGGTTTGGCGGGACCAATGCACATGTTATCTTGGAGCATTATGACACAAGCCCACAGAAGCTATTTCAAGATCACATCCCGGTGTCAGCACCGGTGCCTCTACCATTTGTCTTCTCTGCGACGTCTGACTTCAGCTTGGGCGGGTACCTGTCATCATGGAGTCAATATCTCGAAGTCAATCCTGATGCTGATCATGCACGCTTGGCAATGGCGCTGTTTGGCCAACGTGACACATTTACATACAAAGTTGTTCTCTATGCATCTTCCACAAGCGCTTTGAAAGCCGAGATTAACGACGAAATTCTGCGGAGAAGAGAGAAACAGGCTCTTACAATTGTTCGCAAAACGAGCTCGACACAAAAGGAAGTCCTGGGAATTTTCACAGGCCAGGGTGCGCAGTGGGCTCAAATGGGACTGGATCTCATTTTGAAGTCTAGTCAAGCGAGGCAGTGGATCGAAGAGTTGCAGGCGGCTCTTGACGAATTGCCTTCTCAGTATCGCCCCAGGTATATGCTGATGGAGGAGCTTTCCGCGCCAGCAGAGTACTCCCGCCTCAGTGAAGCAGCTATATCGCAACCACTATGTACTGCCCTTCAAATCGTGCAGGTGAATATCCTACACGCTGCTGGCATCACTTTTTCAGCTGTGATTGGGCATTCGTCGGGAGAAATTGGAGCGGCGTATGCAGCTGGCCTTATTACTGCCAGTGATGCTATCCGAATTGCGCATTTGAGAGGTCTGGTTGCGAAACTTGCTGGTGCAGATGGTCAACCCGGAGCTATGTTGGCAGCAAGTCTCTCTGTGGACGAGGCCAACTCTTTGTGTAACCAGGAGCAATTCCGTGGCCGCGTCTCTGTTGCGGCCTTCAACTCGCCCCAGAGTGTCACTCTTTCTGGCAACGGCGACGCTGTGAAAGAAATTGAGGCTTTACTAAAAGCCGAGCATAAGTTTGCAAGAATGCTCAAAGTCGATACGGCGTATCATTCGCATCATATGGTAGCTTGCTCAAGCGCCTATCTCTGCGCATTGGAATCCGCTGATATCCAACTCCAAAAGGGTTCGCAAACGAAATGGTTCTCCAGTGTTCATCATGGGCGTCAAATCGATGATTCCGATCTGAAATCCTTGATAGGCAGTTATTGGAACGATAATATGCTTAAGCCCGTCAATTTCACAGATTCACTATCAGCCGCTATGGCAAACACCAATCCCGAACTCATTATTGAAATCGGCCCGCACACGGCTCTGCAAGGGCCAGTCAAACAGACTCTATCTGATGTTCTTGGAAGCGACGCTCCAGAGGATTTGCCTTACTTTGGAATGCTTCTGCGTGGCCGTAGTGGTCTGCAGACAGTGGCAGAGACTCTTGGGTCTCTTTGGGCTATTGTTGGGTCAAGTTTCTGCGAGCTAGCACCATATGCAAATATGCTGCTCCAATCTCCGGTACAGTTGGGCGATATTGCCAAAGAAGTACCGACATATCCGTTCGATCACTCACACAGCTACTGGGCAGAGTCAAGGACCTCAAAAGCCATGGCATGTCGACCCATTTCTCCTCACCTATTACTTGGCAAGCGGAGCACTGAGGAAGTGGATGGTGAATGGAGGTGGAGAAATTATCTGCGCCCAGAGGATATACATTGGCTTTCTGGACATCAGATTGAGGGTCAAACTGTTTTCCCGGCCACTGCCTACGTCGCCATGGCCTTGGAAGCTGCTTCGATAATGGCAGACGATAAACTAATTCAACTGGTCGACGTTTGCGAGTTCCATGTCAACCAGGCGATTGCATTCGACGACTCTTCATCAATCGGAGTAGAGACAATTTTCAAAGTAGAAAACTTAACGACGACTAGCAGCGGCATTTCTGCTGATTTTTCTTGCCACGCCTCTTTCTCTGGCACATTTCGACGTTGCGCACACGGCACTTTGGAGGTGACTTTGGGCAAACAAGGCATCTCTGTGTTGCCGCCCAGGGACACTTCAAAACAATACGTTGTTCCCACAAAGGTTGATAAATTCTACTCATACCTTGAGGGGGTCGGTTATGGATATACTGGATTGTTCCGCGGCATCACTGAGATTAGCAGAATGAAGGATGTGACGACTGGTCTCATGGCAAACGCCTCACGCCAAGATACGGACGCATCGGCACTGATGATGCACCCAGCTATGATGGACACGCTCCTGCAAACAATTCTTGGTTCAATAGGAGCATGTGATGACGGGCGGCTTTACACACTTCTTGTACCAACCAAGATTTCTAGGATTTCTGTGAATCCCTTATTTGGTGGCAAGAGTGGCCTGGGAGACAATGTTGCATTTGATGCAAAGTTGACGGATTACAGCCCTGCTGGCATTTATGGAGACGCGGCGATATATGATCTTGAAGGAAACTGTGCCATTCAGATGGAAGGTGTCAAGGTATCCCCGTTGGGAGCTCCGAGTCCCTCCAATGATCGGGTGCTTTTCTCAGAGACTGTCTACGGACCGCTTGAGCCAGATGCCAGTTTACCTTTTGTTGAGCAGTTACCCGAGGTTCATCTTCAATCACAGCTAAAACAGCAGCTGGCTTTGCTATACATGAAAAAAGTCAGCGAAAGCTTGAGCGCAGACGACATCGCAGGACTGGATTGGCATGGGCAAAAAGTTGTCGATTGGATCAACCACGTCCTTAATTTGACACGAACTGGGCAGCATCCAGTATGCAAAAGCGACTGGCTTGATTCAACACAAGAAAAGGTCACTGCTAAGCTGGACACATCTGCCGTTGATGTGGTGGCTCTGCAAATTGTTGGCGATAACATGCTCTCCTTTCTTCGCGGAGACATTTCGATTCAACAAGAGTTGCGCAAAAAAGACGACCTCCTTGGACGACTGTACAAAGAATTCACAAACGCGGATATTCTTGGGCAGCTGGCATCTGTTGCTGATCAGATCACCTTTCGTTTCCCCCGCATGAAGATTTTGGAAATTGGAGCAGGCACTGGCTCAGCGACTGATGCCATACTTGAGCACATTGGGCGATCTTATCACTCTTACACATATACCGATGTGTCGCCTGCGTTTTTCGATGCAGCTGGAGAGAAGTTCAAAGATCATTCCGACAGGTTTCAGTACAAAGCCCTAGATATTGAAGTAAGTCCCGTGTCACAAGGGTTCGAGGAGCATTCATACGACTTGATTGTGGCATCCAACGTCCTCCACACTACCTCTTCGTTGCAGAAGAGCTTAGCTCATACCAGATCGCTCTTGAAACCTGGAGGCTATCTGGTGCTTCTGGAGGGAACGAGTCCTGATATTCTTGTTGGATCATTCATCTTCAGCGGTTTCCCTAGTTGGTGGGTAGGTGAAGCAGATGGCCGTGTTTGGGGACCCATGGTGAATGCCAATACCTGGGATCAAATGCTAAAGAGCGCAGAGTTTTCAGGAGTGGACACAATCACGCCGCATCATGAGGAGTCTTTGCGACCTTTCTCTGTCATTGTCTCACAGGCTGTTGACAAGGAAATCTTACAACTCCGGGATCCGTTGTTCAACGAACACGCTAGACCATCTAGCGATAGGTCGCTTTACATCATCGGAGGTGCTACAGAAGATCCATCTCGGCTTTCGGAATCGTTTTATTCAACCTTGACACCATACTTCAAGCAGATATTTCCCATGACAGCTCTTGACTCACCCAGCCTACGACACGTGGAGCCAATGTCCGCTGTGCTTGTCCTGGAGACTGACGACATCCTATTCAACGACATTTCCCAGCAGCAGTATGAGAATCTCCAGAACTTGGTTGATTCTTGCAGTCAAATGCTCTGGGTCACCTTTGGCTCTGAAAATGCGGAACCTAGCATTGGAATGAGTCGAGGACTACTCGCAAGCGCCGCATACGAAAATCCCCATTCTCTCTACCAACACCTGAATATTGTTGATTTAGAAGCGATGAATGAAGAGTTCATCACGTCGCAACTGCTCAAGATGACGGTTGTTGAGTTGACCAACGACTTTAGCTTCTCTCAACGAGTCTGGTCTACTGAGAACGAGGTTCGCTATGAGAATGGGAAAATGTGGATTTCGCGCTTGAAGAACGATGGCTCCATCAACAAACGCTACATGTCTGACAGACGGCTTGTATATCAAGATGTAGACCTCCAAACTTCCAACGTGAGCTTGATAGAATCTGGTAGCTTACAGATTGAGAAGAACCTGTCAATCGAGGAAGCAGCTGCAAAGGCTAATAATGTCATTCAAGCGCGATACTCAACCTCTCTCCGCTTCAGATTTGAAAATGCGGAGGCACGTTTCCTCGTTCTTGGAACTGAGCAGAGGACTGGCGCCCGGGTTTTGGTCGTTTCCGAAACACAGGCTTCTCTCCTTTATGCCTCGCCGCGTGAGTGCTGGTCAGTCCCGCAATGTATACAAGAGGCAGACGAAGCTGCGTATCTCAATTATGTTGCGTCTTTAGCACTAGCTGAAACTATCGTGATGAGAGCAAGAAACAATAGCGCAGTGCTGCTTTACGAAGCTGATGATGCGCTTCGTTTGGCTATGAATTCCGCGGTTTCTGGGACGCTCATTCGACCGATATTTGTCACCAGTAAGATACAGAGTGCCATTTTGGAGCACTCATCGACTGTGTATATTCATGCTGCGACATCTTCTCGCACGATCCAGAATGTTCTTCCCATTCATGACATATCGTTTGCGTACTTTGGCGATGAAACTACCGGTTTGCCCTCCATTTTCAGAAGGCGTCTCGAAGCCCTTCTACCTGATGATGTCCCTCTCGAGAATGCATCTGCCATCGCACAAGGCCGTGAAAGCTCTAGCAATTCTACATCGGCAATTTTCTTAGGAAGGCTGCTCATGGAAGCAGCTTCCAAATTCCCATCAGCTGTCAAAACCACCAATATCGCAGAATATCAACCAAGAGACTCGTCTAGTCAATTGGAGATAATTGATTGGACGCAAAAACAAAATGTCCAAGCCCTGGTCAAGCCTGCAAGCGACATGGTTTCACTTTCCGCCAGCAAAACTTACCTACTCATTGGCATGACGGGTGATCTGGGACGTTCGGTGTGCCAGTGGATGGTTGAGAGAGGAGCTCGATCGGTGGTGCTGACAAGTCGAAATCCAAAAGTTGAACAATGGTGGATCGATCAAATGATGAGCAAAGGAGTAAAGGTCTCAGTAATGGCCATGTAAGTATTTATACACTTCTGCGATGATACCATCTTATTTGATAACTAACATCTTCGGCAGGGATATTACTGATAAGAAATCCATCTTGAATGTCAAAAAGGTTATTCATGAGCAGCTATCTCCCATTGGGGGTGTAGTCAATGGCGCCATGATACTCGCAGACCAGCGGTTTTCCAAAATGCCACATACGGACTGGCTAAAGACGCTGAAACCAAAGGTCGATGGTAGCATGTTCTTGGATGAATCGTATTCTGAAAGCGACTTGGATTTCTTCATCCTCATGGGTTCCATCTCCGGTCACCTGGGTAATCGTTCCCAAACGGCCTATGCCGCAGCCAACTCCTTCATGTCCAGCCTTATCCGCTCTCGAAGGCAGCGTGGACTTGTAGGTAGCATTATCAACCCCGGGCAGATTCTTGGAGTTGGTTATGTGTCAAACACGGATGAGGCTCTGTTGGCTCAAATCAACGATGCTCTTGGCTGCTATCATGTCTCAGAACAGGATCTACATTCGCTTTTTGCAGAGGGCATTCTAGCTGGCCGACCAGAGGCCGGTCGCAATCCTGATATTATTGCTGGCTTCCGAAGCGCCAATCCAGCAGAGAAGACAAATATTATTTGGTATCCCAACACCAAGACTTGGCATTTCATCGAGCATTTCCAAGATCTCTCATCAACTGCTTCAACTACGGATAAGATGGCTCAGGTACCCATCAAAGAGCAACTGAAAACTACAAGCAGTCCCCGTGAGTGCGCTGAGATTATTTCGACCGGATTCATCGCGAAGCTCAAACACAAACTACAATTGTCCGATGATAGCAGCGTCACGGCGGATAACTCGTTGACGGAGCTTGGTGTGGATTCGCTCGTTGCCGTGGATCTGCGAACATGGCTGGTGCGCGAGGTTGGTGTTGATGTGCCAATCTTGAAACTTCTCGGAGGGTCTTCTATTGGCGAACTATCGAGCGAAGCAGCGGCAAAGTTGCAAAAGGCTGGCTGAAAGAAGGTTGAGAATGACATCGGAGAAAATGAATAGAGAGCAGGCTGAAATGCACCGACTCAGTTTGTCGCAGTTGTCTAATGTGCAACTTGAACTGAATTTCAGTTTTGCACCTACTGCGAGGTGGTTGGTAGGACCGGGCTCATTCATCTACATGACGTCCCGATATGAATTGCATCACACGATACTTTGAGTGAATACCAGGGCTTGAAACGATGGATCATGGTTGACGACGCTACGATAATGATGGGCGAGTCGAGGGGATGTGAACATGGGTTTGGGGTCGCCTGTCACATGAGTGACACCCCAAAGCGATAGCTTCACAAGTTGGTAGACAGGGCACCGATGCCTGGGATGCGGATACGAGGATTTGATATAAGGGAGAGGGGGTGGGTGAGACGTATCATTTGCCGCGGCAGTTAAGATTGAGAAGATATGGCTTTTACAGAGCATGCCGTGCAGGGGATATGCAGATATCAATGTATCAATATCTGTAGTCACGAATAGCACAAGAACTTTTTACACATCATGTGTCACATACTATAAGCAACTTGCTTCCTGTCTAATATACCCAGTACATCAGCCCTGTTGAACCTGAACCTCTCCCGTCAATGTCCCGAAATAAGCCGCAATAGGCTTCTGGGCTTGCAGCTCCTTGCCTAGCTTTGTTGCCTGCACTCCGTTGAACCCGTAGAATAGACCGGTTTCCACGATACCAGGTAGTTTCACCAGTTCCTCCGCCAGCTTGCTCACTTCCCAGACTCCATTTTCGCCCGTTCCAGCAACGTCAGCGGTAAGATCTTTCGCCAACAGCAGTGGCGCAAAGGGGGCATCGATAATCCACATCCCATTGTCCGTTACACACTCGCCGGCCTTGCTAGGAAGCCCCGACCGCACTACCGGGTTGGGGGAGCCCATTGCAATGAGACGGCTGAGAACCTGGGGAGCGGCAAGAGGGAGAACCTCGATGGGGATGGTCTTCCACTTGGTGCATAGGCGAGGCGATTGCTTGCGCGAATCTGATGTTCAAGGTAAATAAATGAATGAATAAATAAATAATCGCAGGGTACTTTGACGATGCACAGAATACTGAGTAGACTTACCAGCCACGGCAATGAACTTTCTAGCCGCTATCGCCACGAGCTTTTCCTGAAAGAGGCAACCGCCTCCTCCCTTGATGAGATTCAGGTCCTCGTCCACCTCGTCGGCCCCATCGAATGCGACGTCCAAAGCAGCCGTAGTGCCTGTGCCATCCATGGTAGGTAGCTCATCCAGATTACACAGCCTCAGCCCAGCCTTGCGGATCAGGCCCTTGGATTGACTACCCGTCGGGACAAACGTCATGCCAGAATAAAACTCGGGGCCTCTCGCAGCGATGGCTTCGACAACATAGACGACGGTGCTGCCGGAGCCAATGCCGATGTACTTGTACGAAGCCAGCACATGGTCTTCTACGGCCTGGAAGGCGGCTGCCCGCTTCGCAGACTCGATAAGAGAAGCGTCTTGAGACATGGTGTGTGTGTGTGTGTGTGTGTGTGTGTGACTTGACTCGCAATGGGATTGGGGATCGTCAAGAGAACAAGCTGCGATATCGCTGGACGGATCGCTCAACGCGGGGTCAGAGGCGGAAGACTGCGGAAGAAGAGGTCTATGGCAGATGGGAAATAGAAAAAGAGACGACTGGTCGACTGGTATTGCGAATGCGCCGTGTGGTGGTGGAGGTGGTGAAAGAGTTCGGTTCTCGTGAGTGGAGAGAGAGGATGGAAGTCCAGTGACGTCGGCGTGGTGCTGCAGCTGGCAGTGGCGCCTCTGTAATTCATTGGTGCTTGACTCCAACCTGAATCCATATTAATAATGAGACGTCTGCTGTTCAGTCAGCATTGACTGTGCCGAACCCCCAGGAATCAACACCCCTCAGCATCTGAGCATCAGCATCTGAGCATTCTTCCTCAGACCTAATTGAAATCTCCGTATATCCCGAAGCTGATGCGCCAACCTTGCGCGGAGCGTAGCCTCCAGATTTGCTCTCCTTATGGGATGTCCAAAGGCGGCAGAGCCACCGCGAGCACTCGCGCCGTAGTGAAAATACTGACTACCATGACAATTGGTCAATCTGCCTACGAGCTTTGCTTGCCCCAATGAACGTGTGAGCGTGCATCGGACTTGTCAATGCTGTCAATACCACTCGAGCTTTTAGCTCTGATTATGTGTTCTCTGAGCCTTGGATTGATAAAGTAAAAGAGAAAGCTACTTACTATAACGAGACTCCAGCATAGAACATTATATTTATCGCTAAAGCTAATAATAGCAGAGTAATGAATCCTGCCATCATTTATCAGAACCTGCTGAATGCTGGTAATACCACTCAAGATTATAGCTCTGATGATACTTGTCTAGCAATATCTAGCAATAGCCAGCAATAACTAGCAATATCTAATCTTATAAAATTTCTATCTCTAGAGTCTTATCTCCAAGGAAAATTATATAAACCTGTAGGGATTTGCAAGCAGTAATATTATCACAATGGCACAGGATCAACACATTTTGGTCGCAATATGATTATCACGTTCTAGTGTGTTTTTGCTAACAAATGAAATTGAATCCCCCCGTTCCCCCATTCCCCCATTCCCCCAGTCCCCGTCCATATATAGATAAACAACCATGTGCCGAATAAGTGATTCAAGCAAATGGCATGTCGTTAAGTCGGGCATACCTGGACGGCTTAGCCGTGGGCTTGACCGCAGCCTTCGACCTGGCTCCAGCCTCCGACCCGGCCCTGGAATGGGTCTTGCCCTGAGCAATGGCCTTGCCCTTGCCCTTGGAGTCGGGCTTGGCCGTAGCCTTGGGTGCCGCCTTGGGTGCCGCCTTGTCTCTGTACATGTGGTCGTCACACACCCAGTCTCCAATTTCCTCCCAGGTTCGGCCATGACCGACGCTTCTGTAAGAAAATATTAGCTTGCCGTGTCTTCAATGGGGTAGGATGAGTGATAATAAAACTTACCCTTCTGAGGAGAAATTGTTAGCACGTTCACGCCTGTTTGCGTGAAACTCTCCTTCAAGAACAACTCTCTGGTATCCACCATCAGAGACGCTGCCCTTGTTGCTTCGCTTGCCCTGGGCCTTCATGGCTTTCTCAGCCTTCTTGAAGTCGGCAGCAGTCAAGTTGGGATCTATATGAACCCACGCAGGCTTGACCGGCTTCTCATTCTTGAGACACTTGCCCTTCTTGGTAGAAGGAGGCTTGGAAAAACAGGAACCCATTGTGATGAGGGAGGTAGGTAGTGGTAGTGGTAGTGGTAGACGTAAAGTGACAAACGTAAGATACCAAAAGGATCTATCAGTAATAAGATATCAAAAGTAAGAGATCTTATTGAGATGACTGGTGAAGAAAAAAGAAAGAAAGAAAGGCTAGGAGGAGGGGGCCAGCGAGATATTATATACTCCATGGGAATAGAGTTCCTCTGCCTCGCCAACCCAAAATCTGTCACGAGAGGACCCAGAGTTGTCGGAGATGGATGTGCTGCTTCTCCTGACTTTAAATCTCAGAAACCTTATGCAACACCTTTTGCCCCATCATAAGAAAACTTAGAAGATCATTCTACAGAGTGCTCTGTGATTCCAACATGGCGCACGCCTTGCAGCTTACATTTTGCAATACTGAAAAAGAAAGAACTCGATCGTTTACTTGCGTGTGTTCATACTTGCTTGACACAAGAGATGCTGTGAGCTGATGTAGCCAAGTGCTATATCGCAAAATGTCCCCAACGAGCATTCTAGTCTATACACATGAGATGTTTGGCAATGGGTTCTACTAACAAATCGGGCATCTTCAAATTCGGGAGCAATAGCAAACAAGGACGTTCAAGTTGGAGCAAGTAAGCGAGATGGCTCAACCAAAAATCAGAGATTAGACATATTGGAGGCCACCTTTTCTGTCTCCCCTCTCCGACATCCGCCACCGTTTTAGCCACAACTCTACAGCGCAAATCTCTTGACCGAGGCGTTCCAGAGATTTGTAAACTGAGAAACACTACGACCTGAATTTCAAGTTGTCACTGGAATTGGGGTTGTCTCACGGGTTTCTTTGGCCGAGAGCAATGTCCATCTATTGGTTGCTAGGTTCTGGCATGCCGGCGAGAAAGAAAAAGGGGGGGCAGCAACCACCTCCTGCCTTGCCAAACAGACGTTTGACACTCTTGAGAAACGCCGCGCTCAGCTAAACTCAAGAGTCGACTTTAGGTTTTCAATGCAGAAAAAATTGGGAATCGAGTAATAAAGTGGGTAGATGACTCGGAGGATGAAAATGAGGAACGTGAGTTTCCGCCTCAGGAAGGTTCTAGACGAGGTTCGCGTCCTACTCATTGTGCATTGCAGGAATATAACGTGACTTTTACTGAAACTCACAAGATCAAAAATTTCAAGCGAACTCGCAGGCTGAAGTATTGTTTGGCTTGCATGTTGAAGCAATATTTGGCTTGTGTTATGAATCATGGTGCATATTGTCAAGGTTTTCGGAATCCACTTGTTTACTTCTCAACTTACAGACATCTATCTACACAGTGAAGGAAAGCACCGCAATCTTCGACAGCGAGATGCAAAAAGTTCCACATATGACATGCATTTCTACCATTTTAAACCTTTGTTGAATACATGATAAACCCACTTTCTCAACTAGAAGCTATTCGCGTCTCCCAACCGAGCGAGTAACCCGTAACGTATTTACATGATATAACTTGTGAATAGATCGAGTTGTAAAGTCTAGACTGTTACTTGGATTGCTGAATGCAATTTAATTCTCGTAGTTTTTATTAAGATAGGAAACCGTCTGGAACTACACCAGCTTATACATGCATTAGCACAGACGTGGGGTTCGCGAGGTGAGACTTATTGGAGTCCCCCACCCAATTATCCAATTCTAGCAAGTGCATCAAGGTTGGTAAGAGCAGTGTGTGTTTGATCCACGTAGTATTTCAACATCTATACAATATCGCATCCTTATTCCCACTCTCAGCAGTCATAATACGCCCTGAACGACCTGAACGGTTTGTTCGCGTTCGCTACATTAGTGCATGAATCTACCCCCTTGACGCCAAAGTGCGCCATAGGGTTGCCAACACAGTCCGCTTGTTCATAGACATCCATAGTTGGGTATGGGTTGCCATGCGCCTGTTGTATCACTCGCCCACTCCCTGCCGGCAAGCGAAGATTGACGCAGCCGTGATCGCCACAACCAAAATTATTGAGCTCCTTGATCAACTGATTATCCTGACAATTACTAAACTGGTAGGCGCGCACAGTACGATAGCCGTGTCGTTTGGAAAGGTGGCCATTGGCATCAGAATTAAAATTGGTGTCTGGCTCGAGTTCGTTGTCTGCGGCAATTACGTGTGCTTGTAGGTCGGCGTCTGCGGCAGGGGCGGCGTCGATGGCCTTGCCGACTGTAAACGGGATTAGGAGCAGGCAAAGCGAAGTGGCGAGAATGTTCTTCATGTTGGTTGAGAGTGAGCGAGGAATACAGCGCTGTTAGAAGAAGTACGCTTTTTCTTTGAGTTGGATAGGTAAGGTATGGTCATTGATTTGAAGGAGAAAGGCACGTTGCCCAGAGTGGAGGGAGCCTGCCACTCTATATACACATACACTGTTTACCATTTAAGGCGAGCCAGGGTAGTCCATATTACAACGGTCAGCAAATAAAGGATAAATCAATTATTATGTCTACCATAATTGGATTAGGGTGGTCAAGTTTCGGAAGTCTAATGCGGTAGTGAAGTGGGATGTAGTTGCTAGCTGGTGGGAGTCTGACATGCAGCAGAGACTTGTCTCCGTTGAGGCATAGCAGGTATCTATCATGTTGGCGTTTGCTCTGTGAGTTTTTGTACACAGTGATATTCATGACTCTATGCCACGCAATGTTCTACTAGGTTCGATTGAGTCATTGTAAAAAGTTACTGGCTTTTTGTTCTGTCGCCGCTGCGGCTGAGAGTTGAGAATGGGACATGACTCAAGATGAGCCCTCCGGCAATTGGCAAACTCGATAATATCTCCAAAAAAAAAAAAAAGGCATCCCACCCTCGAATAATAGGGGAAATTCTTCTTATTAATAAGATATACATTGGCGAGTGGTCCTTTATTCTGCAACAATAACGGTTTACCCCTAGTCAGCCGTTTAGGTGGGATATTTCCCGGCGCACTCCGCGTTGTGGAAGATACTGGCCCAAAGAATCGCTCCACTACCCGCAAGATAAAATTCAGCCACAGTGTAATGTATTGAATTATTCTCCGCATCTTTTCTACGATTTTAAAACGGTCTGAGATGTTGCAGCAATGGTTCCCAAGCCAATCTCTTCTCAACAGGTAACCAGGTGCGTGTAAGTTGAATCAGACAGGCAGTTCGGAATCGCAATTGTATTCAAAATTGGTGAGAATTGAGCCTAGATTATACCCATATTTGCAATCTCTCTAAGATCAAATGAAACAAGAAATATAGAATATTACAAGTTTAAACGCGAGATTGTCCATCAGCATCATCTGCTTTACATCTACAACACTGTACGTAGAACGCACTTTCACACTGAGCCGATCTGAGCCGACTCCGCCCGAGGGGAAGCCTCGGATCCCAGTCGGATTTAGCGCCGAAGTTTACTACGTCACACACCAAGGTCATCATTACCAACCTCGATTGTGTCGTTGCGAACGAGTGACGAACGACACTTTTGCGCGCAATTACTTGCTGCACCAATTCATTCCTCAGCACCAGGATGATGATGCAAAGACTCGCAGCACGGGCTCCCCTGAGAGCTTCGTCTTTCGCAGCGACAGCCAGGTCCTCAGCGGCCGCGCACCGCACCGCTCCCTCGACTGCCCTCCGTTGCCTCTCGACAACCGCGCCGATGGCTTCCCACTCGCATTCAAGCCCTTTCTCGTCGGCTATCCCCCCCGCCGATGCCTTTCAGTTGCTGTCCGAGTCACAAAAAGCAGGAGAAGCTGAAGATGCTCTGTACGAAGCTCAGGTCAAAGAGGTTGAGGCCTGGTGGTCTTCGTCTCGCTACAAGGGCATCCAGCGGCCTTATAGCGCTGCGGATGTCGTGTCCAAGCGAGGCAGCCAGACCATTTCATATCCGAGCTCTGTGATGGCGAGAAAGCTATTCAATCTGATCCGCGAGCGTTTTTCCAAGGGTGAACCGCTTCATACTAGTAAGCTTTAGTTCTGCTCCTCGAAGTCGTATCTATCTTGTAATAGTAAAAGTAAAAATAAAAGGCTAACCTCAAGTATCTACTCAGTGGGAGCCATTGACCCTGTCCAGATGACCCAGCAAGCACCACATCAGGAAGTCCTCTATATCTCTGGATGGGCATGCTCCTCTCTTCTTACCTCCACCAACGAGGTCTCTCCCGATTTTGGAGATTACCCTTATAATACAGTCCCGAATCAGGTGCAGCGCCTTGCCAAGGCCCAGTCGATGCACGATCGCAAGCAATGGGACGCTCGCCGTAAGATGAGCGTTGATGAGCGAGCCAAAACCCCTTACACAGACTATTTACGCCCCATTATCGCTGATGGTGATACCGGTCACGGTGGACTCTCTGCTGTGCTTAAATTAGCCAAGTTGTTCGCCGAGAACGGCGCCGCAGCTGTACATTTCGAAGATCAGCTTCATGGCGGTAAGAAATGCGGTCATCTAGCAGGCAAGGTTTTGGTGCCCGTTGGCGAACACATTAACCGCCTTAATGCAGCCCGTTTCCAATGGGACATCATGGGCTGTGAGAACCTTGTCATTGCTCGCACTGACTCCGAATCTGGAAAGCTGCTCTCTTCCGCGATTGATGTCCGCGATCATGAGTTTATTCTCGGAGTCGCAAATCCATCCATCGAACCTCTTGCAGAGACGCTTCAGGCTATGGAGGCCAGAGGTGCCTCTGGTAGCGAAATTGATGCCTTTGAGGCGAAGTGGGTGGCTAAGACTAAACTTTTCACGTTTGATGAGGCAGCTGTTGCACATATGCGTGAGGAGGACATTTCCCAGGCCAAAATTGACGAATACATTGCGGCTGTTACCAAGGATCGTGACATGGGTATCACAAGACGGCGCGCCCTGGCAAACCACTATTCCAAGACCCCGGTCTACTTCAACTGGGATGTCCCTCGAACCCGTGAAGGCTTCTATCACTATAAAGCCGGTATGGAGGCGGCAACAAAGCGTGCGTTGGCTTTTGCGCCATTCTCTGATCTTCTTTGGGTCGAGACAGGCGATCCCAATGTGGAGGTTGCCTCCAAGCTCGGTCGTGCTGTACGCGATGAATATCCTAGCAAGGGCCTCGTTTACAATCTGTCACCGTCTTTCAATTGGATGGCTCATGGATTTACTGATGAAACGCTCAAATCCTTTATTTGGGATATCGCTAAAGAGGGGTTTGTGCTGCAATTAGTGTCACTCGCCGGCCTGCACTCCAACGCCACCATGACGACGGAACTGGCGCGTGCCTTCAAGACGGATGGAATGAAGGCATATGTAGACCTAGTCCAACGTCGGGAGAAGGATCTCAAGTGTGACGTGCTTACACATCAGAAGTGGAGCGGTGCCAACTACATCGATGGTATCCTGGGAGCTATCCAGAGCGGCAGCTCAAGCACAAAGGGGATGGGTGACGGCAATACAGAAGGGCAGTTCCACTAATGGGATATGCGTGAGAGGAGACGGAATGAATAACTACTGGGGATGAACCAGTCAACGCGGGAAATGTTATGCATGTTTATGTTCGTCGAGCATTGGGTGGAGTTTGGGGGCAAAAATATCATCGACTGATTCATTTATTCGCGATGTCAACTTGGGATCACTATTGGAGGGCTAGCAGATTGATTTATTTCTTCTTATTCAATTGTAGAGAAATCAAGGCTCTCTATTCGTTTTATCATGTGAGAATGTCTCCTCAGGTATGGGGTTTTGATTCCAATATCAGCCTGCCAGACGATGCAGGTTTATTCTGGTCAAATTTACTGGCTGGCTCGTTATTATAGTTGAGAGGCTGCCAGTACGTGCAACGAGAGATGTCTACTCATTCAGGGGGGTCCGTAATCTTGCTGTTCGTATTCATTTATTCCAGCGAAGTCCTGGAAGCGTTGTTCTGGGGCGCTGGCGCCGCAGGTCCCTCGGGGGTGACATAAGCCTTGGACATGCCACCATCAACAACAAAATCGGTGCCGTTGACGAAGCTCGCCTCATCACTGGCTAGGAACACGACAGCGTGAGCCTGCTCGATAGCCTCACCGAAGCGGCCGGTCGGGAAGTGCACCTCGCGCCTGTTCCTCTTTTCCTTGTCATCGCCCAACCAGTCCTGCAGCAGAGGTGTGTTGAGCGGTGCCGGACACAAGCTGTTGAAGCGGTATCCCTCACGGGCGTGGACCATGGCCAGTTCGCGCGTCATGGCGAGGACGGCGCCCTTGGAGGCTGTGTAAGCGAGCTGAGGAGTGGCAGCGCCGACGAGGGCGACGACGGAGGCGGTGTTGATGACGGAGCCGCGGGTCTTTTTGTTGCGGCGCAGGGCCAGAACGGCGTGCTTGCAGCCGAACCAGACACCCTTGACGTTGATGTTCTGGGTCAGATCCCAGATGGCCTCGGGGGTGTTGGTAGCATCGTCGTCCTTGGCGTGCATGATGCCGGCGTTGTTGAAGATGACGTCGAGGCCGCCCCAGGAGTCAACAGACTCAATCATGGCTTGAACGTCGGCCTCTTTGGACACATCGCATTTCTATACATCATTGGTTGGTTTCATGTGATTCTTTCTGGGGGGTATTGCTCCCTTATAGAAGATTATACCAGGGTAGAATGGCTTTTGTACGTACGAATGTCTCAACTCGAGGAACAGAGGGAACCAGCTGCTTGACCTTTGCGAGGGCGGTTTCGAGTGCGGGTTCGGAGATGTCGGCCAAGAGGACGCTGGCGCCCTCTTTGGCGAAGAGAATGGCCGTCTCAAGACCGATGCCACTATACAGTTGGGTTAGCAATCTTTTCTTTTCCTTTTTTTTTTCAAGGATTTTCTCCAGGAAATTCCCATGCAAGAGCTTGGTGGACGATGTACAGGCTGTTGCCCAATACAGAAAGTTGGGCAAAACGTACCCCGCGGCACCGGTGATGATGGCGTTCTTGCCAGCAAGACGTCCGGAGCCCATGGTTTTTGTGTTGTTAAGGGGGGGGGGGGGGGGGGGGGTATTATGAACGTGTGTTATACACAATTAAATTGAAGAAAGTCGGCTGGCAAAGTGTATCTCTGAATCTGAGCTTTGAAATGGGAAAAAAAAAGGGTATGAATAGCGGTGGGAATGGGAGAATGACAGGAAAAGGGAGGGGCAGAGGGGAGCAGCTCCGATGATAATAAATGCCAATGCAATATGGGCGGGGTCTTTGCCTTCAGCTGCTGCGTGTCTGTATGCGCGTCTACGTGTCTAAGTATGTATGTCTCTAAAATGCAAGCACGGCTCGGTTGCCCTCTGGTGAAGACTTGCGTCCGTCTGCGTGTATCATGTGTTCTGGAAGGCGGTCCGCGGATTTCTATTACGAGAAACGTGAGTCTTGACACGGAGGCGCACATGGAGTTCCTCTTACATGATATCGCGGGCCATAGGTATGGTTTAGCGCGCTGTCAGGGAGCCGCTCGGTCTTCGGGGCTTTGAAGCTTGGCCTCCGACAACGGAACGTGGGTGGTTTCACGGTTGGCGGGGGAGAGCGTGAGCTTCGCTGGCTAGTACATAATAGCATCAATACACCACCACCACATGTGAGTTCCATTCTAGTGTTGTGGAGTCTTGCCGCAGACTTGTCGCGGACCGCGCTGGCGGTCCGTTGTGGGTTAATTGAAGAGCAGCTCTGTTATCTTTCAGTTGTTTGTCCAAAGCGGGATTCGAGCTGTAGATTTGCTCAGCCGAGGCTTATCTGATAATCATGGTATCTTGAGGGCCTAGATAAAGCTCCAATCGCTTCTCTGCCATGACCCATAACCTCCACACCGCCTAGACCCTTGAAACCATGGTAGCTACTATATAATGCTTACAACAGTACGAAAGAACCAATTAGACAATCCTGATAATTAAGATGATGCCAAAGAAGAAGAGTTGACTTTGCATGGTGGATTAGAGTCAACCACGATAGACGTAGTGCTGTGTATCGCCACGCCAACCCTACACTTGCAACATCCAGTCCATCGTCAGACTGATGGACGCAATTGGACCATGAATCTACAATGCTCCTATACAAAATAGTAACAGTGTCCCCACTATCCCGATCCAATTCCGAGTTGATCCAACGCCGCGTGACCACAGCCACCGATGATTAAGCCGGCAGCCTGTTCCGAATGAGGCGACGGCTACCGCCCCGAGTTCTTCTACGGTCAAGATCAAACCTTGAATCAACGCAACGAAGAACATAAAGCAACCAATTAAATCAGCAAAGCACTGGAATTCACCATGTCATCATTCTTGATAGTCATTCACGGGTATTGTTGTTCAAGACAGTGGGTAGTTAGTTGCATTAACTTTTCCCTTTTCTTTTGTATGCTCGTATCTCTCACCTTGACGTATGATCGCTGTTCAAAGAATGGTAACAAAGTGATTTGTGATACGTCTTTTTTTACCAAAATCCCAAGGCATCTACAACGGCTACATGGACATATTTATTCAGCTAGTATAAAGCAATCAAAACCACATTTAAAGCAATCCACATCTTCGGGAGTGCAGAGAATGGTCAAGATTCATTGATATGGAGATCGTGTTTCTCACCACGTGACCGCCCTGTTGGTTCCCCAAATCCTCCACCGCTCCTTGCTGCAATGGGCCCAAGTTGGCGAGTTATAGCCAATGACAGCACCCCCTTACAGTGCTTCGTTCAGTGGCAACAGAGCGGCCTGTCTGGCACCCAGCCGGCTCCACTTTAAAGTCAAACTCCTCCGATATCCGTACGCGTTAAAACTTTTCTCACGCGAAAAGCACCGCCTCCCTGGTTGATCAAACCAGGTTTCGGTTCATCGCAATCACATCAGATCACATCACTCGACGCCTCAGCAGCTTCCTCCAGTAGCTCCCTACGTCTAGCAGTCGTCCCCCCAGCCAGTTACCCGTCAAGATGCGTGTGGTTCTTGTGAGCGGCGGTGTCATCTCTGGTGTTGGTAAAGGTACGGATGGTCCCCTGCACTTGGCTCTTGCTCCTAAAGAAAGAGCTGTAATGCACAGCAACCATTTGTAAAAAATCAAGAAAATTACATGAACCACTGTACTAACTGGTGGTGACACAGGAATTATTGGTATGCCATCTCATGACCCATGGTGTTGGTCTTTTGTCCCTTGACTAAGCGTTTAAAAGCCAGTAGTTCCGGCCTGCTCCTCAAGACCTTGGGTCTGCGTGTCACGGTAGGATGAACCACCACGCTGCTGTACTCCCTGTGATCTCGTTGCTCATATTGTAATTGCTAGGCCCAAAAACTTGACCCGTACCTGAACACCGATGCTGGGCTATTAAGTCCGTTAGAGCAAGTCTCACAGCTTCTTCCGTGGGCGTGAATCTTGCTAACAAATCCTCCAGGCATGGCGAGTGCTTTGTTCTGGCCGATGGAGGAGAAACGGATCTGGATCTCGGAAACTATGAGCGGTAGGCCCTCCCTACCATCATTTTTACGTCCAGGACGACACCACTAACGTAGTGCCATGTGTAGTTATCTTGGCATTCAGTTGAGCCGTGATAGCAACATGACGACCGGCAAGATCTACCAGCAAGTTCTGGTAAGGAATCGTCATTCAAAGGGATTCTAAAGTAACATTTGCTAAATTCTACCAGGATAAAGAACGTCGTGGTGAATATCTTGGCAAAACTGTCCAAGTCATCCCCCACATCACGGATAGCATGCAGGCTTGGATTGAGCGCGTTGCTAAGCTTCCCGTTGATGATTCAGGCGAAGAACCTGATGTTTGCATTAGTAAGTTATCCGCCTTGTCTCGGTCATGATTGACAGCCATACTAACTTGATACCTAGTTGAATTGGTATGTTCTCACGTAACCCATAGAGCTTTTGGTGAATGCATTGTCACTCTAACATTCTATGCTTTAGGGAGGCACTGTCGGGTATGTTATCTTGTCCCCGTGCCTTTTCAATATCTCTTCTAACACCTTGCTAGTGACATCGAGTCTGCCCCTTTCATTGAGGCACTTGTACAGCTGAGACACAGGCTTGGCCGGGAAAACTTCTTCAGCATTGCCGTGTCGTACGTCCCAATCATCAACGGAGAGGAGAAGACGAAACCTACCCAGCACGCCATCAAGCAGATGCGAAGCGCTGGTTTGATCCCTGACTTGGTAAGCACCACATGTCGTGTGATCTCGAAGATTATCTAACACATCCACCAGATTGCCTGCCGTTGTGAACAGTCTTTGACTGATGACACCATCCAAAAAATTGCCCGGAGCTGCCAAGTCGAGTACCAGCAGGTCATCGGAGTGCGCGATATGGAGACCATCTACCAGGTTCCTCTTCTTCTTGAAGAACAGGGTCTACTCAAGCTTTTGCAAAAGGGCTTGGCTCTCGACAACTCGGTCTTGCCACCGGCTGCCATTCAAAGAGGTCAAGATTTATGGAGTCTGTGGAGGAGGACCGTCGTCACCGAGAGACATTTGCCAACAGTGAATATCGTCTTGGTCGGTAAATATGTGGCCTTTGACGATGCCTATCTTTCGGTTCGCAAGTCACTCGAGCATTCGGCCATGCGATGTGGACGCAAGTTGAACCTCATTTCAGTGGATTCGGAGCATCTCGAACACGGCATGCAGCAGACTGACCCCACCAAGTATCACAACGCTTGGAAGGCCATCTGTGAGGCACAGGGTGTTCTGGTTCCCGGTACGTGTTGACCTTTTTGCAAGATGAGAGATGATCATATTAAACTGACCCTATAATTAGGTGGCTTTGGATCAAGAGGAGTGGAGGGCATGATTGAAGTAACCAAGTGGGCTCGTGAGCGAAATGTCCCTTTCCTCGGAATCTGTTTGGGCATGCAGGTTGCTGTCATGGAATATGCCCGCAACAAGCTGGGATACACACAGGCGACTTCCGAAGAAATGTCCGCCCACGCCGAGCACCGTGTCGTCATCTTCATGCCAGAGGGATCCAAGGAGTAAGTGTCGGGTTGCTGCTGGAAGCTATTTACCAAGCAATCGCTAATGTCTTTACGTGCAGGCAAATGGGAGGTACCATGAGACTTGGAACTCGATCATCGCACTTCAAGCCTGGCATGGAATGGAGCAAGCTTCGGGCCATGTACGGAGGCGCTGATGTTGTTGAGGAGCGCCACCGACACCGTTACGAGGTCAATCCCGAGTATCTCAAAGAGCTCGAGGATGCCGGTCTCTCCCTGACTTCCATGGATGACCAGGGCGTCCGAGTGGAGTCTATTGAGCTGAAGGACCATCCTTTCTTCGTCGGGTAAGAAACTTATGTGTGAGATTAAATTCGCCTGAGGCATTGCTAACCAGTGAAATTAGTGTGCAAGCACATCCCGAATACACCAGCAAAGTATGTAATATCCCTATCTTTAACTGTGACCTTACGCTAACAATCGATTAGGTGCTTGACCCATCCCCAGCAGTAAGCCACCCTTTATCCATCAGTATAGCCTGACTTGAGCTTGGTTGTGACATTTTCTCTATCATGAATCGAGGCTACATATAAAGATGCAACTTCCTTAACGTCGTTTATACAGACAACTAACTGATAATTTCTAGTACCTTGGCTTTGTCGCCGCGAGTGTCGGATGCCTTGACGAGATGATTGAGGCCGCGCGCCGGAAGAGGGAAGGTCTTGTCAACGGCACTGGGAAGGCTTCCCATTTCTAAGGGGTGCAACATGTGGGAAACGTGTTGGAAGAAAGAGCCCCCCTTTTTTACCTAGACTTTATGGCTGCGCAGCTGGCATATCGTATCATAATGGACCTGTTTGGGTATTGCATGGGAGTTTGGGATAATGGTATATCCTGGGATTGGCGTTGCCTTTTAAAACGAAAAAAAGAGGAGTGGTTTTATAAGACTAGATTGATAGACGAGGAATCTCACTGTTTGTTTGGATCTATGCAGGTTGTCTGGAGGATTTGCGCGCCGAGACTTTTTCCTGAGTACTTCAAGTAAGTTAAACGGGCGGCTGATGAGACCAGACTCCAATAAAGAGTGATTCCAGGGGCCCTGGACAACTTGCAACTACTACGTAGTATGTTGGCCAATAGACCCATCTCAAAAGCAACTGTCTTCGTCATCAAACTATCCATCAAATTCCTCTCACCACCCTTGGTCATATGTGACTATGACAGTCTATAAGGGTAGTGCACTTAGTCATTCCAACTTTTGCTCCCCATGCGATACGCACCTTTGTAAGTGGGAGCCTTGAGCACATTCAATTGGTACACTTGCATCTCATTCTACCGTCAATGACTTCCCTGTCGCGTTAATGATTAGTCGTTGTTTCGCACTGGGAATACGTTATCGTCACATCCTCCCGGGTAGTTTCCCCTACATCCACATCTCCTACACGACCTCCCTGTGTATAAGATTCGGTGTTATATGACTGACCCTCCAGAACAGGTACATGCCTGGATTACTTCCCGTTAGTTTGAACAAACACCAACACTCAAAGCTGTTATCCATCAATTGATAAAATCCTTTTATATGTGCCAAGACGAGCTAATGGATGAACATGAGATAGTGGGTCGCTCGGATGATATAGTGGATATGTCTCCTCCGCGTTATGTTTCTTGAATCGTGTGGGGGAACCATACCTTACCACAGCACTAAATCGTGATTGGTTCGTCACACCATTCGTGCAGGAACCGCTGGCTTCGTATACCCGACAAAACCATGTTCTTTCTGAAGATCTTTTACCTGGAGCTCTATCGAATTGATTGAAGCACGTAATCACTTGTGTGTGCACTGAAGGGGCACCTGGCTGTTGTTGAATAGTTTGTGTTGCGCCATTACTCCTATTGCGTAGAGTTTGTCAACAGCGATACTGTCGTTGGTTTGATGATTCTCCATGTCGTGGTTCTGCGGCTAGAATATCATTAGTTCGTTCAAAATCCGGAAGTTACAAGAAGGCGCAATAAACTAAACAGGTTGCTTAAGTTGTCGCGTTATGGTACAAGGGAGACAATATTAGCAGCTAGGCTGTGCTAGATACAATGAGAATTGTGACAGAAATGTGGTGCGGTTGACCGTTCCGGCCACAACCTTTAAAGGTCGCATGACTCATGTATACAATGTTCAGCATGCTCGAAAGGAGTCGGTCGACAACGTGGGCACACAGGGGGGGGGGGGGGGGCTTTGGACCCTTGGGCGGAATCACGTCATGAAAAATAGCATTATTAATAATCGTATAGTTATATAGGCCAAGTCGGATGGAGTCCATGGTCTATTGTCGGCGCACTCACCTTGCGTTGCAACATTCCATTTCAGGGGTAATTTAAAATGGAACAAACAGTCATAGAGTTGCTGATGCCCTAAGTCCCCGAAGGTATTGGCAGTTTGGAGTAAACATCTAGACGATGATGACCTCTCGCGTGAAATGTGTAAAAGATGGTCCTAACATAGCAGCTCTAGATTCTATAGTAACCTCTTAAATCTATTCTATCCGAAGGATCCGGGCGACTTGCCTGGTTGGAGACCTCTGTTCGACCACACCCACACACCATGGATTCATTTCTGAGTCATGACCATACTTGACATATGACTTTTAGAGTATGGTGGCATTGCTTTTCGGTATCCATTTCTATAACTGTTCTGTTACCATGCTCATGATACATGGTTTGTCTCGGTGTAAGAACATAGCAGACGTTTTGTAAGCATCCCTCTACAGACTTCACTAAGTATAAAGTGACCTGTTCATCCGCCATGATGTCGATATTTTACAAACAGCAGCAACAATAAGCCAGCAAGCACCCTCAGTCCACAGCTCCTTACATTTTACCTCCTTCAACTTCTCCAGCCAACCTTCAATCAGCCATAATGGTCAAAGTCGCTTTCGTGTCGGCCGCCGTTGCCATTCTTGCCCCCTTCGCCGCTGCGGACAACTGCAGGAATGGCTTGAGATATTGCGGACACAATCTCCTAGACCTAGGTAAGAACACAATTTCGCCCCTCATTATCCATTCAATGTTCAACGCCAGCTGACAAACTTTTGTCTAGGAAACTACCGACTCGAAATTGAAGATGCACTCAAGGCAGCCGGCCAGTCCACCGTCAACGAGGACTCCCTCAAATCTTCCTTGTTCCAGTGTAGTTCAGGCGGCAAGATTCGATGGTTGCAGTACTGCGGTCCTAACAATTGGTGCATCAATGCTGGTAGGGGCATCAATGACCTCTGCGCAAGGTAGATGTTGTCTGGATTTGACATTCGTGGATTCGTTGTAAGAAGTGAGAGGCTAGCTCACGTATCATAAAGCTGAACATCAAGTGCACATACATACAATGAATTGAATATATTTATAAAAACAACCCTTCGGGGGGGTTTAGGTTGTTGATCTCGCGTCATCTTTATCACTAATACTTCACAAAAAAAAGATACATGGAAAAACACCTCTTCATCCAAATTCAATGTCGATCCCCTCCTTTCAATGATTAATGGCATCCGCTCTCTTGATTCATGATAAGATTACTCTGCGGATAGAACAGATGGGAGCCCATCTTGTCCAATCACAGGCATGTTTGCTGAACCACAACCAACTACAAATTCCGGCCTGGCCCATAGCTTCCCATACAAAAGCCTTTGCGCTTCCTTTGCCTCCGGAATGTCTAGTTCTGATAGTCGGTACCGAGGAGATGCCAGGTGGAACAGGATGTAGCCCTCCATGAAGTGATCAACATCACGTAGCATCTGTGGTTCCGAAGCTAAGACGGCACGAGTCTCTCGAATGCAGTCCTGGATATTCTTCGAGCAGAGACGAACCACATCCAGGGGCTGCATATTATGTGTGTTTGCGTAATTGCAGACATAGTTGAAGGATTCTCCATTTCTTGCCTCCTTGTAAAAGGATAAGAGATCGTTGACAGATGCGACAAAGGTCATCAAGGTTGGGATAGCTGGTAGATAGATGGCGAGAAATTTGTCTTCAGGGTAGCGATCCTCTGGAAATGGGAATAGTGACCATGTCTCCAATATGCCAGTCTTTTGTCGAAAATGGGTGGGAAAGGATGCCGCGGTGGGGGGTAAAGGGAATCCACGCTTGAAAGAGAAGACGGTCGAATAGTCAAGTGCTTCCTTCATCATCATGTTTCCACCGTACTGCCCAAACATCTTTGACGTTGATCGTAGCCAGACTGTAAGAGCTTGCAGGAGTCTGTTCTTTTGCTGCTGGCCAGAAAACAAGGTTTGGTTGAAGTGTTTGAGATCATCCTTGATTTCATCATTTTGAATGTCAAGAACAATGCAGTAGAACGTAAAGACTGCAATGGATATCTGGACCTCTGCCGATGTAAAATGGAAGAAAAGAACGGTTGATATCACACTGTCTTTTAACGCAGACTGATGTTGCTCAGCAAAGTCGAGCGGGAGATTTTCGCACCGCAGGTAATGTAGTACGCCCTCTTGGATAGTAGTGAAGTCAAGATGTTGTGAGTTGGGTATTTGGAAAGAGAGGTTTTGAAGAAAGCTGTTTACGATGTCGGTAAACTCGGCCTTGAGGGCAGCGCTGTTTTCATCAAGCATATTTCCTGGCAAATGGGTGAAACTCATGGTTGAACAAATCAATACACAATCGGGGCTTAAAGAGGGAAGAAGAAGAGAGAAGACAATACAGCCGGGATTATTCAAGTTAGGTTCAGATATAACCTCCTATATATAGGTTTGCTTTCTCGAAATTACTCCAATCCTGCAACTATGTACTTCTGAGGGCTTCTTCCCCTGGATTGTACATCAATGGCAGGCTTACATTGTCGCTGCAGGCTACACATGCAAGTTTAATGATGGAATGGAGCCATAACCGGCATGCCACTCTGCTTTTGTTGTTGTTCCATTGGCGTCTTACATACATAGCATGCATGGCCTTGGTATGCGGATGAGGTCGCGCTGCATACCTGTCAAGTGATGGGCCACAATGCAATGAATGCAAACAATGGGAATGCAATGTGTGCCTATTATACAATGGCTAATGCCTAAGCATTTATTCTTATATAGATTTGTCTTTGTTCCATCCCTTGTTGGGTGCGATATGGAGAGAAAGGAGGTCCATCAAGACGGCGAATGGAGAGTTGTTGCAGTTTGTAGCCTGCATTTACGGCTGGGAATGCGGCTGTCGGTGGGACAACTGCAGTCGCGGCTTGGATTACGACCTGTTGGTCCGTTTTTATATACATGGCTCGGCATTTTCCCTTGTCGATCACACCTCAATCTGTGTTACGGCCCCCGCTCCTCAATTCCATCTGTGGTAGTATTTGTCGAAGTTTGGCATGGCTAACATTGCCCGAATAGCCACTCTGCAACCAGTCTCGGCCCCCGTGGGCTGGAGATTACATTATCCATGGATATTTATGATACCCACGTATGAGCCATACCGTTCGTTGTAAGCTCCTACCCCTGGTGACATGGACGGCATAATCAATCTCTACACAGATAACGCAAGTAGATCATGGGGAAGGGCAGGCTAATTTTAGAGATAATTGCCGCCAATGTCTCAGGTACATAACCTGCCATCCAATTATATTGTGTCTCATATGAAACTCGTAGTATATGTGCTGTTTTTGTCCTTTTCTCGAGTGACGCTATTACTGCGACAACTTTGTTGTCATTGACGGAACATCATGTGCTGACTGTTTTGCGTGTAAGCAATCATCATGGGGCCTATCGTAGCCGTCATGCGCGTGAACTTACCAACCAGTCCCTTTATTATCCATGAATTCTGTGACAGCTCTTTATGCAGAAGCACAGAATTATTGAACCAAAACCAACAAATTAATTGCAATACTTTGGCGATACGCCAAGGTGAGTTCATAAAAATGAGCGAGCGTTTTTCAGCCTGTCAGAATCGTAGGTTAGTTAACATGTGTTGTAGATTGTGAAATGCGCTGTGTTGATCATCTGTAGTCAAGCAAGATTAACTTTAGGCGACAATAACTCGACATCTTCAGATATCCCTAGAATCCTGCCAATGACTGTTTATTTCTCTGATGCTCATCAAGTTTGAGCATAACTTGCCACATGGCACAGCAGTTGTGCTTCACTCCGCATGGCCAGTTCAAACTCGGGGCAAAAACACACAACTCAGGAACAGCAAGGTAGCAAGGTAAACTGTATGCTCTTCTTCTTCTTTATACACACCTCTACCTCTATGTCTATTAGTATGAGTCAATCATCTAAGGGTAGCTTTCTCTAATCTATTCACCAGCATAAACAGCAAAATCCAAGTTTATCCCCTTGGGAGAAAACAACGCCTATCGTCAGAGCAAAGCCAACCCAATGCAACCAGTTTTTGCGAGAGTCTCTTTTGATAAATTTCTCTCCAAACTTGAGAAATCTCTTTCAAGCCATCCATGTCTGCTTGTTTGTTTCTTTGCTCTCCTCAACTTCGCTCCCAGAACTTGCCCATGAAAAAAAATAGAGCAGTCATCATTTTAAACGAACCCGCCCTGCGGTGTTTCTCGTTTTTTATTTTTAACGAGTAGGCTCGGCCCACTTGAGAGCTCCGGGTGTGGTCTCGTCAGGCACAACGTACTTGCACTTGGAAAAGTTGGTCCAGAGCTGGCCCAGGAAGGACCGGTCGTCACGGCGGTAGAGGTCGCCAACAACGGGCTTGATCGCTTCGGTTGCCTCTTCGGCATAGTAGAAGGGAATACGACTAGAGCGGACTGAGTTAGTGAAATTTGCACTTGAGAGAGAAGGATTGAGGGTGGGGAATCGAGGAGACGTACGGGAAAAGATGGTGGACAACGTGGAACTCAATGATGCCGTGGAACAGGTGACGGCCAATGAAGCCAAACTCTCTGTCGACGGTAGCAAGAGCGCCCTTGACGAAGGTCCAGCTCTGGGGCTCGTAGTGGTGCACCTCCAAGTGGGTGTGGTGCAGGTAAGTGATGGCAACTAGAAAAGCATGTGTTAGTCACAGCGGGAAAATTTTGAAACTGCACGAGTCAGCTTGGGCTGGCGATTCAACTTACCCAACCAGTGGTGCACCCAAAAGTAAGGCTGGGCGTAAGCCAGCAGCACGGTGTTGACTCCAACGACACCAGACAGCTTGTACAGGCCAAACAAGGTGATGGCAATGCCAACGTCGGACAAGAAGATGAAAAAGGACTCGCTGGGGCGGAAAACAGCGCTGCCAGGAGAGAAGTGGCTTCGACCCAGGAATCCGCCAACTTTCTGCTGGCTCTTGCTGCCGGCGGTAGCGTTCAAGACCAAGTATGCCCACCAGCCGAAGATCTGGTGGCCGATCAAAGTGATGACCTGGTAGATGGGGGTATCCTCAAACATCTCAAAGACGGCCAGAGCCCGCTTCATGTACTCGGACTGCGTCTTGGGCACAAAGGCCATGTCCTTTTCCATGTGGCCCGTGTACATGTGATGGCGGTGGTGAGAGAACTTCCACGAGAAGAACGGCACACACAAAGCGGAGTGGGCGAAGAAGCCCGCGACGTTGTTAAGCTTGGAGTGCAGCGAGAAGGCACCGTGGCCGGCCTCGTGGCCCAAGATCCAAAGGCCAACACCGAAGAGACCCTGAATGAAACCATAGACGATCCAAGCAATGGCCCTGATGGTGGCATCAGGGATGGCCGGGATATAGGTAATGGCAGCCCAGCCAAACGCTCCAATCATGAGGACATCGCGCACCAGATAGCCCATGGAGATGGCGACGGAGGGCTGGAAGCAGTGGGCGGGGATGGCAGCCCTGATGGTGTTGATATCAGGGAAGCGAGACTTTTCCTCGGGCAGGGCGCCGACCATGGAGGTCGACGTCCTGACGGTCCTCTTGGTGGTGGTTGTAACAGTGGCCATCGTTGCAGAAGAATGATGATGCTGCCGGGGGATGGAGAAGGAGAGGAGGGAAGCAGAAGATAAGGGAAAGACAGGAAAGGCAGAAGGAGAGATAGATCTCCTTTTAGAAACCCTTACCGCTTCTTAGCGCGAGGCGGAGGAGGAAAAGGAGACACTTGGCCTTGACTGGGGGTCGGTCGAGCCAGACTGCAAAGTCCCCCAATCTCGGGATCCATATTTAATTTTTTTTTGGTTTTTATCCCGGCCAGCTGTTCTGATGGCAAGCAATTGTGACTTGATGGGTTTTCAGGGGCGGCAGGGCTGGCAGCCGCAGTGCGTCTTGTTGACTTAGCACCCCATCCGGGTATAAAAACACAATATTACTCCGCATTTGAAGCACTGTATAGGTGTAGGTGTAGACTCTCAATGCCCGCCGTCAGCAGGGCGGCGGCCGATAAAGTCGTCGTAGTCGTGGGGTCAAGATTGTCTCGTCGTCTTATCGCGCCGTGTGAGTGAGTGTGTATCAGCACATGCATCCGTGCTATCGCTGTTATCGGTAGCTCACGGCTGCCAAGCACACCACCAAAAAAAAAAAGACGAGAGCCAACAAGGGGAGGGGGGGAGGCCTGGCCGGAGATGCGGGTGAAAAAACACACCGCTGCTTAAATACCCACTTAATTGTTCCTATAGTCAGCGTGCTATTGGTACGAAAGGCTGGTAGCATTGGACACGTTGAAAGCTACTATGTATGCTGCTCCGAAAGACAAAAGTCAGAAGCAAGGAGGGGGGAAAACCGGAAGACGAGGAAGGAAGAAGGAATGATACAGCTGGTTCAATCTCAAGACACCTGGAATTATGCTTCAGCCAAGTACCTTTCGATCCATTCCAACAACTCCCAACTGCTGAGACGTGGTCATTTCTCCTGCTTCTCTTCATCTTCTTGTTCTCCTTACTCTTCCTACTTCGCCCCTGGTACCTGATGCTCGTATTGGCCCCCCTGATGGTCAGGCACATGTACCGATACCCCCATTTCACATGTCCTGACAACAAGATAGCGGCGGACGAGAATACCTAGAATAGTACCTCTACGCGGCACTTTAGTACCAGGTAGCTCAACAACACTTTAACCCAACGACAGGGCCCTGCGGCTTAAAATTGGAGACACATGGAAAAGGCCCCACAAGTCCCTGAAGACCCCTAATCGTGTTCCAGATCCTGGGATCCAATCACCGACGCAGGCGGACGCCTGATGGAGGGTCCGGCAGACGCTAGCATGACCGGAACTGAACATGGCAGAAGTGGCACCCACATGGCTGCTGTTTGCCTTTTTTTCCCGCTTTGTTGCTGTGTGGCCGTGTGTTGAGAGAGCTGTTTTGTGCTGTGCTGTGCTGTGGGTGGAGGCCTATGGCAGGTGGATAGCTTCATGCCGCGGGGGCCAATTCATGCTTTGCCAAACAGACTTGCAGGTCCAGAGCATAGGGCCAATCTGCATTTGCCTATTCGTACAACACCTGTCAGCGATGCACCTCTGCTAGCCCGCCGACCTGCAGCTCGCCATGGCCCTAGTCAATGGCACCAGTGGGTGGTGCGCCAACAATTAATTGCGTGGGCAAAATGTGATCAACTGTGAGGCGGGGAAAAAAATTTCACATGTGCTTCCTTCAACATGTGAAAATGTTTGTTGGGGCAGCAGCCTTGGTGAGATCACGTGCGAGACGCAGAAAACACACCCCACGCAAGGGATGAATGGAAGAGGAGGCGAAAGAAAGCATGTGAGATCAGCTGTAAAACGTGTCATGAGTAATAATTCATAATTTCACGGGGCAGAGAATCTCGCTTGTATTGTTTAGTTTCTCCCTTCCTTCGAGTTTCGGGTAAATCATAACAATCAGAGAGTAGCATCAAAACCAACATCCGCTGGCCCATTAGGACCTTTCTGTTGTTCATAACACCTCACCGCTGCCCAGCCCCAACTTCGTGCAAACTTGGAACCTTCTAAATTGGGGCGTTGTGGCGCCGCCAGAATCTGTAAACGCAAAACATCGGTTCTTAGTCAGCTGATGTGTGTGCCAAATGTTTTTTTTCCCCCTGGTTGGCTCAACATTTTGCAGAAAAAATTACCCCCCTTTCTGGAGTTGGGGTCAAGTCTCTGCCCCCCGTCCGACTTCCGCGGTGGGGGGGATTGGGGCGCAGATCTGATCCGGATGAGGCAATCACCATGTTCCTTGTCGATTTCTATTTGCAACGATAATAGGATGTGCATGTGGGTGGAAAGTAGAAGATTCGCTTCAAATAATGAGAAGTGGAAAACAAGACTACATACAGTATGTGAATATTTTTGTGTGTTATGTATGGTTCTACTGAACCGTCCATAAATACTATAAATGAGGCGTCGTCTGCAGATGCTGGACTAAATGCAAGCTCTCGCTGGATACACGCACATCATCAAATCTAGACAATTGCCAATATCTGCAGTAGACATACTACGTAGTATAATAATAACACAAACACTGCACTCTGTTGAGCGTGATGCCAAAGTAATTACTCTGTAATAATATCGTACCCCTTACAGAAACTCAACTCTCAACCGTTTCAAATGCTCTTCAATACTGTGCGCTCTTTCATTCTCCGGTCAGCGGCCCGTAAGTTACTGTGACTGTGTCGTGGCTGGGTTAGTCAACAACCCCACTATACCGAGCTCTGCCTGTTTGGCCACGAATGCCGAATGACGTCCGACTTCCGAAACGACCAAACCTCCCATCCCTCAGTACAGCAGGGCGTCACATCGCAGTCAATAGGGAGTCTGTAGACTCACTCTAAGCCTGCAATCTTTACATTACAGAAAATCAACATGTCGCATCTCATCACTGTGGCCACATGCAGCCTCAACCAGTGGGCTCTGGACGTGCGTTCCGTTCCGTCCCCCCCTCCCCCCACTAGATAGATCTTTGCCCCTCCAACCCCTCCTCCTCTGGCTAACTGATGAATGCATATACTGATGAGTTTCACAGTGGGAGGGAAACGTATCTAGAATTATCGAGAGTATTCTCAAGGCAAAGGAAGCTGGTGCGCGACTACGAGTCGGGCCTGTACGTGACTAATGTTTATGTTTGCCCCTAATTTGAATGATGTGACCTGATGATTGTGGAATACAGGAATTAGAAATATGCGGCTACTCAAGCTTGGACCATTTTCATGAGATTGATGTGTTCACTCATAGTATGGAGATGCTTCATCGCATCTTGACTGATGAGAGGCTTTACGGAATTTTGTTGGATATCGGTTTGCCAGTGTTGCATAAGAATCTCAAGTACAACTGCAGAGCGATATGTAAGTCCGTGTACCCCTTGAAAATGATGCTAGTGACTTCCGCAATGCTTCATTGTTTCGCTGGTGTTAAGATGATGAATATCTGTTGATACTGACTCAATTGACTAGGTCTCGATGGCAAGATCCTCCTGATTGTGCGTAGTCTCCCACGCTTACTGATGTTTTTGACCCGTCAATACTCATCAGACATTCATAACTGCCACCGACTAACATCATGGTTGACAGAGGCCTAAATGTTTCCTTGCCAATGATGGAAATTACAGAGAGATGAGACATTTCACACCCTGGATGCGACCACGAGAAACCGAAGAGTATCATTTGCCTCCATTGCTTGCCAAAATCCAGGGTGCCACACATGTCTTGTTTGGAGATGCCGTCATTTCTACCCCCGAGACAGCCTTTGGAGCGGAGACTTGTGTAAGGGACAATCGTGTTCATGACTAGGTGATTTGAAGGAACTGACAAAGTCACAGGAAGAGCTCTTTACTCCGATGTCTCCGCACATTGTAGGTTCTTCAAATGAGCTTCTTATATCTCTTGTATGTCTACCTGCTAACAAACTGTTGCTTTAAATAGGCCATGGGACTTGACGGAGTAAGTAATATGTGGATGTATTCACACCATCTACAGACACTTCCAATCCGACCGACACTACGCTCTGCCTCACCTTCACATATTAGCTAACACGACACTTTTACAGGTCGAAGTCTTCACAAACAGTAGCGGCTCTCATTTCACACTCCAAAAGCTAGACACTCGTCTACAGCTCATTATGGAAGCAACTCGCAAAGCAGGAGGTGTTTACCTAGTACGCAGTAGTCATATCCTCTACTTATTAATGTGATCGTGCTAATCACAATGGGATTACAGTATTCCAATCAGCAAGGCTGCGAGTATGTTTCCCTCATACTGTGGGTGTAAATATTGTGAAACCGATATTGACAAACTTCAAGTGGCGAGCGGCTTTACTTTGACGGATGTAGCATGATTATTGGTAATTTTGCACTGCCATCGGGGTTGTGAATCTTTTGCTAACCATCTTTTAGTAAACGGTGACATTGGTGAGACCGACTCGATAATCCTTTCAAAACACCCTCTAACGATCAAATTTAGTGGCGCAGGGCTCACAGTTCAGTCTTAATGACGTCGAGGTCGTCGTCGCGACAGTCAACCTCGATGATGTGCGGGCATACCGTTCATCAATTTCTCGGGGCCTTCAAGCCGCAACATCGAACGCCAGGTACCAAAGGATTCAAACGCCGTTCACTCTCAGCGGCGAAGAAGACGATTACATCGACAAATGTCCAACACCGCCCATCAAGCCAAGGCTTCATTCCGTTGAGGAAGAGATTGCCCTTTGTGCAGGCTGCTATCTTTGGGACGTGAGTGATACATCCCTATTCATTATGGAAAACTATCAAACTAATGTGGGAATGGTCGTAGTACCTCAGGCGCTCTGGTTCTGCAGGCTTCCTAGTACCCCTGAGCGGAGGAATTGACTCATGTGCGACTGCGACCATTGTCTTCTCCATGTGCCGCATCGTTATTCAGGCGATTGAGGAAGGCAATGCCCAGGTCATTGAGGATGTCAAGCGGATCGCCAAGTATGATGGTGAGGGTGTCCTCCCTAAAACCCCCCAGGCACTGTGCAACCAGATTTTCACGACTTTATATATGGGTATGAAGAAGCAAAGCTCCAAGGAAACCCGGCAGCGCGCCAAGGATCTGTCAGAGGCTATAGGCAGCTACCATGTTAACCTAGACATCGACGACGTTTACGAGGCACAGAAAAAACTGGTCGTTAGCTCCATCAACTTTGAACCTAGGTTCAAGGTTGAAGGAGGTACTAACCAAGAAAATCTTACCCTGCAGTGTCTGCAGGCCCGAATCAGAATGGTCACAGCATATGTAAGCCCAAGTCTATATCTTCTCAGCCAGGGCATCATGCGTAATTTTATTTTATTACGTATTGCCTCTTGCCAGCTTGATAAGTCATTTAAACTGACAGATAATCTCGTGGGTAGGAATTTGGTCAGATCCTGCCAACGGCTCGCAACCGGCCTGGGGGCGGAAGTCTGCTTGTTCTTGGAAGTGCAAATGTCGGAGAAGTAGGTTTCCCATTATGGTGGTTGTTCACGTCAGCAATGTGTGTCGCTAACTATTTGATAGAGTAAGTCCAATGTTGAACCAGAGTCCGTACTGAGATTGTTGACTAATCCATGCAACAGGTCTTCGAGGTTACTTGACCAAATATGACTGTTCGTCGTAAGTACCTATCCTCTATCGCTCTGTCTGGCAATTTTGGCGATGGCTAACACCGTATTCAGGGCCGACATCAATCCAATTGGGTCAATTGACAAGGCAGATTTGAAGTAAGTCAATTCCATCCCTGTGTTGGAGAGTTCGTGGCTACTTTACGTTGCATCACGTATTGTTGGCAGCATTAGCGAACCAATTGACACAGATTTGGAGAATCTACTTTCTAATAATTCGACAGGCGCTTCATCGCTTGGGCAGAAATAAATTTTGAGATTCCCTGCCTCAATGAATTCCTTACAGCAGTTCCGACTGCAGAGCTGGTAAGTGAAAAGACTGCTTCCATTCCACCATCCAATGGGGGTGACACAGTACTAATGACAATCTAAACAGGAGCCTATAACTCACGACTACGTTCAGAGTGATGAAATAGGTGTGTTTGCGGATTTGAGTCGCATGCTAAGATGAAAGCAGTGGCTAACATGTGAATAGATATGGGAATGACATATCAGGAGTTGACGATTTTTGGTCGGTTACGAAAGCTTAACAAGTTAGGTCCGTTTGGAATGTTCCAACGCCTCGTGCACGACTGGAACCCTGATCGTCAGCGCGGCCCTGATGACGATGGTCCCTCGTACACTCCCGCCGAAGTCGCAGATAAGGTTAAGAAATTCTTCCATTTCTATGCCATCAATCGTAAGGGAGCATCCACTTCCAGCTGTTTTCATTTTCGTGACGTCTAACCTAGAGTGCCAGGGCATAAAATGACGGTTCTGACGCCAGCGCTCCATTGCAACGATTACTGTAAGTTGAAAGCATATCTGATCGGATCTGGCGGAGCCGCCCAGTGATTCTGCACTACGATAGGCAAGCAAGAAAGGCTAACGGCGAGGTAACTTACAGCACCTGATGATAACCGTTTCGACTTGCGGCCATTCTTGTATCCACCGTTTTGGAAGAATTGGGGGTTTAAGAGGATCGATATGGAGTTGGAGAAGATTGAGAAAAGGAGAGCGAGTAAGAAGTCAGCGTGAAGATCTTCAAGGCTGATTCCATGTCAAATTAATTGCCCTGCTACGAATTTGAGCCAACTATGAAACCCGATTTCGAAATGCTAGGATTTATGGCAGTGAAGCAAATTAAAATGTGGGTTTGCCCCATTCTATGGTCAGCCGGCAGCCCAAAAGCCCGGAAACCTTAAATTATCTACATAAACTCAACCAGCATCTGCTGGATACTTCTTTTTATTTCACATCCTTCTCATATTATCACAGTTCAATCCTACTAGAATTCGATTTCCCATCTCTCGACGGAAACCCACTACCACTTCTCCGGCCGTCATACCTCCCATGCCAAAAGATGGCCCTGTGCAGTCATTCGCGGGCCAAAACTCTGCCTGGTCTGCCTGTAGAGCTTCGCCTAATGATATTGGAGGCCATAGTACAGCAAAAACATCGAGGCTGGACATCCTGCGCAGCTGTTTGTAAAGAATGGCAACTGTTCATAGAACCAAAAAACTTTCATCGACTGAACCTTGGAGCAAATTGTCTGGATGCATTTGAACTTATGGCGGTTCGGCATAGGCCTCTTATCAAGGTTATCTTGCTAAATGTTAAACTACCAAGATATTCTTGTCAATCTTGCAAAATGAACGAGTCTGAAAGCGAGAAAAAACGCAACAAAGAAATCATTTCCAAAACTGTTTTCAAACTTTTTACTATTCTTAGCACTTGGCAGCCGACGAAAGAATTGATGTTGGAGTTTAACGTCTATTCTCCCAGTGATTCTGATCATTGGTTTAAGAATTACTGCTTCGGATCTAAGCATGAAGACACCCCGTCTGAAAGTTTACACCAGTCGCACGAATCGACTGTTAGTTGGAATGATCCAAAGCATGGCTGGGTTAATGGCGTGCGGGTCAAACCGCCTCCGCTATTCGCTATTATGCGACTCTTTCCACATTGTTATTTTGAGCTACTGGAAACGTTACCTCGGGTCGATGCAGTTACCGGCTTTACGGTGCGTCGACAATGTCGCCGTTGATTGAGTCCTCTCATGTTACAATGCTTTCGTAAAAGCCTCCCCCGCCTCGAACGTATGGTCTACGAGCCATGGAAACAATGGAATGGCCATATGGGACCGGCATGTGATTATTGTACGTAGTATCACAACGTTACCCCCTTCTTCAATTGCAATGAAAATTCATCTTGCTGTCCCATAGGTATGTTACTGACTATCATCATTTAGATTTTAGGTACTGGGTTGAACACTATTTTCACAACTCGCTTAAGAGACTATCCGTGTTTGAAGACTTCAGCGATGATATTACGATCAATCAATCTCACGGCTGGTCAAACTTTCTTAAACTTGTCCATACCCAAGATATTATATTCGGGAAACTCATTGCATTCAAAAGTCTTAGCCTTGAACAGTTCTCCATGTCATTCATGGTTGAAGCTTCTGACTTCTTCGGAGCATGCGAACAAGAATGGACCTGGAAACATCTGGAGTCTTTAGCATTGACAACTAGACGATTGCAGTATGGTCATGGCCAAGAAGGGGCTAATTCACTTTTATACAAGGCCGGGGTGGCAGCGTTGAGAATGCCAAAGTTGCAAAATATGTCGCTCTGGTATGGTGGCAGGGGAGAAGCTTGTGCATTCTTGTATCACATGGACAATGGCCGACCTACCATAACCTGCCGTGGCACCTGGGATTTAGTGTTGAAGCCTGATGTGGTCAGAATATGGGAAGAGGTTGCGTCTAAGTTCCAATTATTTGGACTTCAGATCAAGACACAACGAGTGCAAACCTGTATCGATTCTCATGGCGATGCTATCTATCACTTAAATGTGCCCCCCGGAATCGTGGACCCTGTATCACTGTGGCAGATTCGGAGAGAGGGAAGAGTAACTAGTGAATGATAAAAATACATGGCTTCCGCGTTTGCCAAATATTAGATGATACACAACCACCAAATTAATCAACCATAATTCACCATCAAATCAATTTCCTCATCCATCTCATCTACAGTCTTGTGCTCCCAACAATGCTCTTGATAGGTAAGAGCTCCTGGGAAAGTAAGACCGAGGCAACCTTCGAAATGAGAAAGGTGTAGCTCTTTGAAGACGCAAAAGCCAGTCATGGGGCTTGAGACTTGTCCATTATCCTGAATAGGTTTGCAGTAGTGGATGCAGCAGACTGAGATTTGGGGACAGGTCTCGCAGAGGCGAAGGAATACCTGGCACATTTTGAGAGATTGTTACTGACTTTGAGGTTAAGGTGGTTTAGTGAGTCTGCAATGGGAAAGTGAAGCAGAAGAATGAAGGATGATGAGGGTTTATTTTTGCAAGAGGCTGAGACTGTTGAAGTTGACGCTGTCTGTGAGTATCTAGTGTAATTGAAAAAAAGCAGAGGGTCTAGCCTAACTTATACTAGAAACCCTCATTGTTTCAGTGAATCGTAGCAACTTTGTGAATACCTATTGGCGGTGAAATTGGTTGAGTATAGCTTGGCTATCTCATGATATCTCACCTGCACATGAGCTCTTACGAACCTACATATGTTGACTGCCATAGATTTGGTTGTATTAGGCATGCTATGATTGATCGAAAGTTTCAGAATGCATGCGTGAAAAGAAACAGAGATATTATAGAGTTCCCTAGTTGAAGCTCAAGTTCAGTGATCCAATTATACATGAAGTCCTCGATTGAGCTCTGAGTATATATCATCTCCTATCTAACAAACTCAAATAGCTGATTAGATGTCATAATAACGGTATAGTTGGCCCTATTTTGCTGATGAAGATGGCCAATTCAAGCAACTCTACTCAACCTCCGCTTCGTTTTCAGCAAGGCAATTTTTCTCGATTCGCGACACGATGCTCATGAGGGCATCTATGACGTCTGGGTAGACACGGTTCTATGGTCTAGTTGGTTATGACACTTCGTTAACACCGAAGAGGTCTCCGGTTCGAGCCCGGGTAGAACCTGACACATTATCTTTTTGCTTCTCATTGTGAGAGTGGAGCTCCGGGCCACTAGCTCACAGGGACGGCACATGTGGGGAAGGATAGCATCACAAGTTGAATAGTGTGTACTTATGCGCAATGCCTGGTTACTCGGTTCGTACGATCGTTCTACAACCGGGTATGATAGTATCTCTACTTTTGCTTGTTTGGCCTTGCCTTGGAGAATACGTTGTTTGTAACTATAGAAAGCCGATTTATGTTATGGCTGACATGTTTATTCTATCTTGTCGGAACCCAACTGGCAAATTTTAAGACTAACGATGGGACCATCGTCAAGGTGAATCACGGTGGGTTCACCGCAACACAGAGAATTTCGCGGGGTTCATTCTATATATATCACCTGACAGGTCGTGATACAATTGCCTTCAATCTGGACGAACGGTGTCCAGAGGATGTGGTACATACTCGCAAGCAAGGGGGAAGGCAGATTACACAGTCTAATGACTGAATTCATTATTGACGAGCATGGAAAACATAAAGAATTCGATGATTGTATCATGTCAGGAGAACAAAAATGCAAGGTGTTAGCCAGCTTAGGGACCAGGCCCCTCACCAGCGAGCATCATCGATGATTCCATTAGTAGTATCGTTTCTTCATCACTAATTAGTGCTAAAATGTAAGCTCAATATCACAACTCCCAGTAGGAGGCAAATTGAGAGACATAGCTTTGTAAGCCTTGAAGAGGAAACCCGGCATAAAGTTGGACAGCAGTACATGGGTTAAATCCGCTGCGGAACGTGGTGCTCAATTGTCATTCCTCAGTGCTAACATTTCTACGCGTGCACTAGGAGGGTTTGCTACATCCAATTGGGTGAGTTCTTGAGACAAGTAAAAAATGCGAGTCGCCAAGCTTTGTTGTTATAACAGTGAATCGCTGCATAGCCATATTAGAGGTGTCATAATGAGCTGATTGATGTGGCGTGATGCGGATGATCGGTCTAGGATATCCCAATCCAACAAAGGGGTAAACTCGTAATATGCCACCCGCATTCGTTGACGGCTAGACGAATCGGAATCGATCAGGGATTGATCAGCTCCGAAACAACCGGATTAGATCAAGATTGATTAGATTACGAACTTGCTGGTTGTAGTGCAGCATGTAGGCATTCCCCAGTGAAGTGTGCGGTAAGAAAAGGAACAAATAGCCAGCCATAGCGGGTGGCATGTCAAGCAGTGCCATCAATTTGTTGCATTTGCTAGACATCATTCGAGGCATGCTCCGTAATTTGGACATCAAAGTGGGTGGCGCGCGTCAGGGGCAAACGGGCAAAAAAGAGCGGTGCAGCAACCCGAATACGGATACCGAAGCGTGTCTCATACGAATGTGCGTGTGCATGAACAAGCGTATTCGGATTCCCCAAATCGTTCCACTCGGACAACCGAAATGCCGTCCGGATTTGCTCATGCCTATTCGGGTGTTTTTCAGGCACCCCACCTTATCGTTATCTACTCCTGGATTTCTTAATTCCACACCAAATCTCTGTGAACAGTCGGTCATCAGGAGAACGCAGCAGCAGCAACACCACCATACCAATTCGCAATCATCGACACGACACGACACCATGGATATCGTGCTGGAGCTGCTAGACGGTCTCGTCTTTGACCGTCTTTATGCCACGATCTTGCCGGCATCAGGGAAGCTATACGATAACAGCACCCAGGTCGCAGGCGGTCGCCGACTGCCCTACCACTATGAGCCTGCGTCGCAATACCTCTCGCTGGCGCCGGGCAAGTATGTCGACATGTCAGCGCTGCCCAGAGATAACGCTTGGAGGCAATTGAGCAGTTTGTATATGATGACTTGGTGAGTGAAGCTCGTTTTAGGCGCGCTCCTTTGTCGCCGCCAGTTGTGAGGCACGAAAAGCAACGCATCGAGCTAATGTTTGCCTGTTGAATAGCGTATTGGGCCTGATCCTCTACTTTATGTTTTCGACTCTGTCCTACTACTTGGTCTTCGATCATCGGACATTCCAACACCCTCGATACTTGAAGAATCAAGTGTGGCTTGAAATCAAGCAATCCGTCACATCCGTGCCTGGAATGGGTCTCCTGACGATTCCTTTCTTCTGGCTCGAGATCCGTGGATACTCCAAGATGTACGACACCACGGCGGATGGGCCAGGACTATGGTACAATTATCTACAGTTCCCGCTCTTCCTCCTATTTACCGACTGCTTCATCTACTTCATTCACCGCGGTCTCCACCACCCGTCGATCTATAAGCACATGCACAAGGCGCACCACAAGTGGATCATGCCCACCCCATTTGCCGCCATTGCCTTCCACCCTGTCGACGGATGGGCGCAGTCTCTGCCTTACCACGTATTCCCCTTCATTTTCCCTTTGCAGAAGTGGGCCTATGTCGTTCTCTTCACCTTCATCCAGATCTGGACCATCCTGATTCACGACGGAGAGTACGTCTCGAACAACCCCGTCATCAACGGCGCCGCGTGCCACAGTCTCCACCACTCTGCTTTCAACTTCAACTACGGCCAATTTACAACCCTCTGGGACCGACTGGGCGGAAGCTACCGACAGCCTGAGGAGGAGATGTTCTCGGAGACAAAGATGGCCGACAGCACCTGGAAGAAGCAAATCCAGGAGACTGACCGAATTGTCAAGTCCACCGAGGGTGGAGATCAGAGACAATATCTGCAAGACGCAGACACCAAAAAGGCCCAATGATCAATCCCACGTCATTCTCGTCTTTTCTGTATTAATAGCAAGCTAGAGCATTACTTTGGAGCGGCAGAATGAAGTGAAAGGGGCGTTTGTTTAACCTCGTTTTATTTTTTTTGGCGGACTGCATGTCCCCAAAAGCGAGATGGCATGTCAGACAGTGTTACTTGACTAGGGCTGCTTGGATTTCTTCTGGGCAGCAAATCATCCCGACGACCAGCGTCGGTTTTGGGTAGCACCTTGGGAAGATATTCTCAAAAGGAGGGACGGATGGATTATGCATTAATGGTGGATGAGAGTTGTCTTTACTGGACGATCGAAACGAAAATAAACTAATATTACCTGACTGAAGTTGTGTTCCCAGTGTTCAAATTCGGCTCCCTGTGTTGCTGTTGTTCCATGTTCATGCTGCAATTTTGTCTGGGTATCGGAAGACTGTGTATAAACGCCGCTACCTTTGCCTTTTTCGCGACCCATTTGCCAGCCTGTTGATGAGCAGACCTCCAATTGTCGATTTAGCCAGTGTCTGCTTGCTGTTTTTCCCTGGATCACGCACAATCACCGAATCCAACGCCGCCGCGCCCAACGCTGCAGTCGCAACTCGAACGCCCTTTGCGCCAAGCCAGCCTCCAGGCTCACGGAGCAGCCGGAAAGCCTCAACGGCGGCGGCGTCGATGGCTGCATTTACGGCATGCTCTACCCTGCGGCTGGATATATCGTCGTGTGCTGTGTGTCTTGTTTTGTGGTGTCTGTTGTGATTTCTTGTCGTATGTGTTGAGCTATCGTGGTGGTGGTGATGCTGGTGGTGATGGTCACGGGTAGATGGCGGTCGTTGGCGATTGAGGGGATGGTGGTGACGCCCACTAGAATCAGATCGCCTGTGATGAGAGTCGCTAGCCCTTTTATTTCGGTTATATCTTTCGCGTTCTGGTGATTGGGCTCTGGAAAAGCTGTCTGAGTCACTGGAGTGGGAGTTGCTGCGACTGGGTGATATGCGGTCGTTATTGTGACTGGTGGTTCTAAACATTCGATGCATGATATTGTTCATTCTTCTTTTTTTACTGTGACATGAATTGAGATGTAGGCTCAGACACCCTGAGGACCCTGAAACTGTAAGTTGCCTTCATGTTATAAGCTTTCATGAATTAAGCTGTCCGGAACATTCCCACAGTGGTAATGTCGTCAGTCTGACATATTCATTTTGTGTAAGCCAGTTTGCACCCCGTTTGGTGAACGCAAGCTGAGAACATGATTAATATTAAATATATCATAAGCAATCTGCCCAGCTAGGTAGTTCCGGTTTTGTGCCTTGCTTCCCTGCTTCGCAACCCTTTGAAGGCTGCTTTGAGATGTTTCGAGTACTTGAAAACCCGATAATTTGTGAGACGGATGCGATGCGATGAATCCAGTAAAGCACATTCTAAGTACAGAGTATAAGATGATAAATGCAAGGATGTAATTTTCATGAAGCAGTTGAGTACATGAGATCTCTTGATCGTCGTCTGCGATCAGCTTCTCATATTTCACTGAAGTATCAGTGTCTCGAAGACGTCAACAATAGATCTTCTTATGGAGATTCGCCATCAATACTTAACTACTCAACCAAATATTGCAATCACGGACATATCCATTGTGCTTTATCTCAAGCAATCCAGTCAGTAGAGCATCATTCCAAGGAGAACGGGCCATTGGCAGCTGCTCATGTCCCTTGAGACAAATACTACAGTTCCAAAAGAGAGTGATTGCAATAAATACGCGTCTTTCCAGCCCGCCAACGCTGAACATTTTAAACAGGATGACAAGCTTTGACGGGACGGATCGATGCCATCAGTGGCTGAAATGCTGGCTAGACCTCGGTGAGCTACCGGTCTCGGCCCTTATCCTGGTGCCGATGCCGAAGCGCCGCAACAAGTTTGCCTCTGATGGCTCCTAGAGGACTTTCAAAAACTCTACAATAGCTGACCTAACACAACTCCATCTGCACTCTTCGGCTTCCCAGGACCTGCAGTTGCATGGTGTGCCTATACATATTACGTTTTTGTTGTCACCCATACAAAGGTGAAAGCAAACAACACTCACCGAAAGGGGGCCATGTCTTCTTCCATGGGTGGCCCCACCCCCCAGTTCGGCGCCGGGACATCGCCCGTCTCCCCTCCGGAAACCATGTCCCAACAATCACCGTCCTCCAGCTCGTCGGCGTCCCCCCGCGCTGCTGGTGCTGGTGGTGCTGCGGCGGCGCATCATCTTAAGCCGGCGCGGTCCTGTGTTGTCTGCCATAGGAGGAAGATCCGGTGCGACAGACAGCTCCCTTGCTTGTCGTGCGTGCGCGCGCGTCTTGCGTGTACGTATGCAGCTGCGGAACCGCCGGCTCGCCGCGCTCGTAAAGCTACCATTGCGGATGTCGCGTCACGGATCTCTGATCTTGAGAAGACGATAGTGGCGGCGTCCAAAGAGCCGTCTGTGAGTATACCAAATCCAGTGCCAGTGTCGGCTCCAGTTCCGGCTACTACTGGCTTGATTGCTCTTACACCGCATGACTCTCCGGCGCTGGTTACGGAACACTCGTCGGAGGAGGTTCTTGTTCGGAATGGATCATCCAGTCAGTTTTTTAATGAGCTTTTGATATCAAGAGTAATAGAAGAGGTGAGTGATATGCTTTGTTCATGTCTATCATTAAAACTATGCCTAACTTGCCAACAAAGGACCAGGATCGGTCATCGTTGCTGGACACCCCCGGCAGCAGTGGTACTCAGGAACAAGATGCGGACTCAGTCTACAGTCTCCTGGGAATAATTTCCAACCCTTTCATGTTTGACCAGAACAGAAAGAGCTTCAGCCTCTCCAAGCGAAGCGCCATGTACCTGTGGCAGGTGTTTGTGCAATTCGTTGACCCTACCATCAAGGTTCTGCACATCCCCACCGATGAGGTTCTAATCTTCACGGCCATTCACCAACCAGAAACTGCCCCCAAGGATGTCATGGCTCTGCTGTGGGCCGTATGCTTCTCAGCGGCTATGTGTATAGATGGCCCTGAGATCCAGAACGTACTCGGCGTAGAGAAACCTGTTGCGATGAGGGAGTTCAAATCTCGGCTTCAGCAGAGCTTGGCTGAGGCAGACATGTTGGAGAATCCAACTGTGCTCATACTACAAGCACTGGCCCTTTATCTGGTGGGTATATCTGCACCGTGTTTATCTTTTGCTTTCGAAACCCCCTGCCTGGAGTGGTGGAGTGTTGCTAACAAACCATGCGTTGTCAAGACTTCCACTCGCGCCAAAAACCACGGAAGGGGGATTTGGATACTAAACGGGCTTGCTGTACGGATGGCCCAATCCATGGGCTTGCATCGCGACGGTGACAAGCTGGGATTGACTCCGTTTGAATCCGAAGTTCGCCGACGCCTGTGGTGGCATTTCATTGCTAGAGACAGCAGGTCTGCCGAGGACCATGGCATCAGCTCGTGGTCTACGGTCCCGCCGTATGATACCAAGATGCCCATCAATGTTGAAGACGGTGCACTGCGGCCTGAGATGAGCGAACTTCCACCTCCACATGCTGGGTGGACGAGAATGAGCCTCGCACTCGTGAACATGGAGGTGGCGCAGACCCTTCATCACATGGCTCATCTCTCTGCGGCCCCAACTGGTGCTGTGCCAAAGGAGGTCATCAGGAGTAACATGATTACTGAACTGAGAGGGCGAGTCGAGCTTTATATCAAGCCGTGCAATCCCGTTATCCCTTTACAGCGTCTGACGAGGCAGATGGCATGCGCCATGGTACATAAAATTGACTTTATAACACGACAACAGCTAGCTAATCTTGAGAACCCCGAGAAGCGAAACTCATTTGCAACGGAAGAGAATCTTACTTCTGCTTGCATCTGCTTAGAGATACATCTTGACCTCTGGGCCGACGAGCTACTCCGCCAACACGGCTGGTGTTTCGGCAGTCACCCTCAATACCACATGCTTCTATACGTGCTTTGGCATTTATGCGTCTCCCCTTTTGGACCCAGCACCGAAAGAGCCTGGAACGTGGCGGATAAGATGTTTGAGATGGAGAGTCTGAGGCAAGCAGAGGCCCCAGCCTTGAAATCTGTAGTCTTGCGGAGGCTGAAGAAGAAAGCTGAGCTGCTGAGAGGGAGAAGCCCAAACAGCGAAGCTAGTAATAGGATGTCTGGTGTTGAAGTCGGACAGGGGGTAGGGGGAGGGGGGGTAAGAAGTTCGGCAGAGAGTGCAAACTGGAATAATACGGAGCCTGTGGACTGGGGGAACGCGGTGCAGACGAGCTTGCCGGACTGGAACACACTGGTGGAAGACCTTCACGTTGATTTGCATGACTTTTCAAGTTATTTTTAGACATTATTATTGATCGTGCCATAATTATGATAAATACTATACAATGCTCTGAGAGGTGTGGAATCTAAACTTTTAAACCAAGAAAATGCCCGCTGTGAAACACGAAACCCAATTCGAGTCGGTCGCACCCCTTTTTTCCCCATTCCCTCAAAATACAGCCATCAACTTGAAGCCGGTTCTATAAATCCTAGCAGCCAGGATAAAAGTCGTTCCTAACAGACAAAACACGCCTGCAAACACCTTGGGGCCCAACCAACCACTGCTCGACTCCAGGATCGCGCCAGAGATGGGGTTCGTCGTCAGGCCACCCAACGATGTAGCCAAGAAGACGAGGCCGGTTCGAAAGCCAATTTCAGCGATGGGGGAGATTTGCACGACCAAGACCGCGATGAGAGCGACGTATGCGCCCGAGAAGAAGCCAAATAGGGCGGCGAATGCGATGCGCGCGGCTGTGGTGGCGGCAGGGATCCAGAGGGCGAGAACCCAGAGGCCGGACATGTAGCAGACGATGATGAAGATGTTGTAGCGGCCGATTTTGTCGCCGACGTAGCCTGAGCCGATTCGACCAAAGAGACTATAAATTGGGAGTGTAGGGTTAGTATAATGGTGTTTGAGATTTCCTCAATTGGTGAGACGAGTGAGTGGGCTTGATTGATTCTTACCTCGCAGCGTTGAGAATAGGAATCAGATATTGTACCAAATGGGGAGACATGCCCGCCGCAGCCGCCTCAGCAGGGATATAATTAATAGGCATAAAGAGGCCAAACGTAAAGAGAAACAACCCAACAGTGAGCAGTATAAACTGAACCTCCTTAAACGGACTCAGGAACTGCTTCATGGTGATGGATTTCGGTTTTGGTGGGGTATACGAAGCCACAGTCAAGTTTGCAATGACGAGCAGGCCAAGAATGAGAAAGGCGCAGATGCGCATCGACCAGCCGAAGCCGACTTGCTTGATGAGACGGCTGACCATGATGGGGAAGATGACGCCGCCTAAGCTAGATCCTGTGGCGAGGATGCCGTACGCAGCACCGCGCTTCTTATCGAACCATCCAGAGATTGTGTTTAATGCTGCAACATGGACTTTTAGAACTGTTGGCAATACATGTGTCGTAGGTTTTATTTGCTTACCTGGCTGAAAGATTGCAGAAACGCCAATAGCGCTACAAACACCCTGTGAGAGGAGAATCTGGTAATATGAATGCGATATTGAAGTCATCATTAACCCAAAGACGTGTAGTAGGGTTCCTGCGAGGATGAGCTGTCGCGGGCCATATCGGTCAGAGAGAATGCCGACGATTGGTCCCTAGGATCGATCTCATGTTAGCGAATCTATTGTGAGACATGCAGGATCGGGCGGGTGATGATGGGTAGATGGGGCTTACCATGCCGCTCATGAAGAAGATCTGGAGCGAGGGGATCCATGAGACTACGCTGTTGGAGTATTCTTTTAGGAAATTCGATTTGTAGTATTCTTGAAAGACGCCGACACCTAAAAAAAAAAGCTGTCAGCTCATATATCGTACACAGATTTTGCTTCTTTATGCAAAAAAATCAATATCGATCCCAGGATAAAAAGAGAAACGCACTGTTAATCCAGCCAAAACTGCAAAATGAAGTACACCACGCTCCAAGGACAACAAGCCAAGCCCGCATACCCCCATCAGGAGGCCCATTTTGGTAGTGCTCAGTCTTGGTGGTGGTCGAGTTGTTGTTGTTGTTGTTGTTGTTGTTGTGATTAGGGAAAGCTTCCGAGTCTTCTCGTTTGCTGAGCACGTCGCTGTCTGTGGTGTGGTCGGTATGGTAAGCAGTTTCGTGGGCGTGTGCTATCGTCGGTGTCGTGGTTTTCGTCTGCTTCTCGCCCATCTCGGCGGCACTGAAACTGTTTTCTTTAAACATAATGGTGAAGCCGTGTGGGAGGTTGATGCTATGTCACGGTAGGACTCAGTGATGGATGGGTTTACTTAGGATAGAAGATCCCTTTTCTTGGCATGTCATCGAATAAATAAAAAGCATTGGTTCAAAGACAAGAGACAATATATATGGATACGGCAAACACGCCTTCGGTGTTTTATTCCTCTTTGTGATTCGGACAATTGAAAACGGTTACTACCAAGCAATGATGTTGGTGCGTCACCAAGTGTGGAACCCGCCCCCCCCCCCCCCCCCCCCCGCACACAAGAGCCTTATTCCCGGAACGCGAAGCGCGAAAGGCTGTAATCGTGCCTTTGATCCCCTTTCTTCCTCATCTTCCTTCGCCAGCACACCATCTTGTTTTCCGGTTTTGGGTTTGTTTGCAGGCCGATCGATATTGGGCGGGGACGCCACACCAAAATGGCGCTGGGAGCCGAGGTGGGCCGACGAGGAAAGTCAATGGATTGATTGGCTCTGTTCAGGCTGGCTTATTGATTCTTGGCCTAGCTTTTGCGCCATGGGAAAACGCAGAATGACTGACTGACTGACTGACTGACTGATTTCTGTGATGGGGCTGAAAAGACCGAACTACTAAAGCCCCGTCGCTCCTCGGAGCCGAAGGCCGCAGGGGGGGGGGGCTTTCCTTCAAGGTGAATTCACCGCGTATAGAGCGAGACCAGTCAGTTGTTGTTGTCAATAAGGCAACCCCAGCCAAGGTGAAATGATATCCAGCTCGGTCTCCACATCGACAAACGCCCGCCTACCTTAACTCCGGGATATCTCATCTGCTTAATGTGCTTGGGCAAATGCAATGACCCCTCACAATGGTCCCATTGTCAGTCACACCGTCAATCAAGGTGGTGCAGCTCACGATTCGCGCCGGCATTCTTGGTGCCGACTTCTCCGGGCCTAACCAAACTCAATCAGCAATAAATGTCACAAACATGGATGACAAGTGGACAATGCGAGAGCTATCAGAGCTAGTGCGTTCGAACCTGCATCTTCCTTCTGGTCGTTTTCCAAACCGAGAACAACCCTATAATAAAGAAGGCTGCGCAGTGGACATTCAAAATCATGCCACAATGACTTCCCCACTCCGACTTTGCTCCTTTGGTCAAGCCAAATAGTCAGCCGAGCGTTGTTTTCCCCTCCCTGTTCTCGTCCTGTCTCCAAGTGGTGTAGGTGGTGTGCATGAGGGTAATAATGCAAAGAAAGGACTTGCATTTCTGGGGAACCCATCGCTTGGGAATGCACTGTTTGCAGCATCGGCCGCATCTTGATCCTCAAGGAGCTGCAATCAATGAGACGCGAAGCTGCATGCAGCCTCCCGTGTCTGTGGCCCTATTCATCAATCAAGCAGAATACAGTTTCTGAAACATGACCAAACAACGTCGACTAGTTTGCCGAATGTTGCCTCTATCGTCTCGTATGCCAACAGTACACCCTACAAGAGTTGGACGTCTGTCAGTTTTATAAAACAATCACATCTCATCAGAATTCTTTCATTTTCATTTTTATTTTTTGGCCGTTGGTGTCAGCATCACTCAATGACGCAGGCACCCACTCCTGTTCCAAAGAGATTGAGAAGACCAATGTTTGCTCCTCTCATCCCCCCCCTGGTGAACGGATCGTCAAGGCGCTGATGCGCGATGCGGCACGCGGGTCTCCCGGACCGCCGCCAACATGTCCGAGCGCCGGAGAGGAATAGACCGAGCGTTTTCTTTTGTCAATATTAGATCTTGATCTTATGCACATCGATGGGGTAACACAACGTTTTGGGTGGCTCTTGAGAGATGGTTGATCGAATTGCTTCCCTCATGAAATTTTGTCAACCTTGTCAACCTTGTCAACCATCGAGCAAAAGTTGTTATAGTCAAGTGCAAGATGAGCAGTTTCCCAAGTCATCGACAAGCTGACATTTTATATAGTTCAATACTCGTCCATCTCCATTTATCCACAAACCTACCTTGGCTATCCCCCCCACAGCATCTTTATACTGTTTGTTATTCGGGTCTAGGCCATTGTGTTTGAAGAAGAAAACGTGCTTTCAGTGCAGCCATATCCATACTTTAGCGATCGTTTGAGAGTCAACTGGGAGCAATTCAGCAATATTGTCGTCTTTTGAACAGCGTCTCTGCGTCCCAATCACATTTATCCACAGTCGCCATACTTGCTATTCCACTTTTTTACTCACCCGCCCGTATCATCCCATGCGTTCACATCACCAGTTGCAGAGCAAAAGATATCTCAATCAAAATGCCCCCCCCGTTTGACACCCAACACCTCCGATTTTGACATATTTCCACAATCCAATATGTTGTCTCCTCATGGTCATGGCCTTTAGTTCCCTCTTCCCCCCTCTTCCCATGCACAGCGCCCCGTGCACTTCATGGGTTGTGCTCATGACGAATGCCTCAACCACGGGAATGCTAGATGTCGATCAGATCCATTCCGCCCGCATGAAATGTGTAGCCATCGCGGTGTCGGGAGGGTCAGGGTTCTCTTGACGCAGGTCTCACTTGATCATGCTGGGTCTTTTGGATTGCGTTGTAGTTGGAACGGATATTTCTCTCATGATGAGAATAACATGTCGGAATCGAACCACAGAATAACTGACTGTGCATTTCTAAAGACTCGATTGGTTCAGAATCGTCATTTTCATCAACTACCAGGCTCAACATCATGATGATTACAATTTTCAGGTAGGATAATATCACACATACTCATTCAGGAGGCTGGACCAGTTGATGTTCTTGATTTGCCATACTTTTGTGCCGATATCTAACATCTCCTACATTCAGACCAGTCCCAGCAGTGTTATGAATAACGCAGCGCTGCTAGATGGCAATGTGCACCATAACTCAATTACACCAGCTTCTTCACACATTCTACTCTACATATGGAGTTCACTCGTATACAGCTAGACTAATGAGAAGCAATGGAATATGTTGGCAATTGTCTTCCATCTTCCAAATCTACAATGTCACAATAGTGACATGGCGTGAAACAGGGCCAGATTATCTACTTATAGCCTTCAATCAACTTCACTTCTATTCTAATCATTCCAGTCTCTTTACATTCGGCAACACAAATCCATGTACGCAAGACGCCCACTCAAATCACCAACATCCTCATCCTTTACCTGTATTTGCCGTCCTCTTCACTTTAATGCTCAAAATCGCAACAAGAAAGAAAAGCGACTCACCCATACAAACCTCAAATTCACCTACAGTGCCGCACCAACTCCTCTCTACGCTCCCCTCTCGTCCCCATCTCCAGTACACGTTGACGGCCTTGTTTCTATCAAAAGCTATTCTCGCCACTCCCCAACCACGTCGTCGGTCTCAGACACAGCGTCATCTCTTCCCTCTCTGTTTATACCACAAGACACACAGGAAGAGAACAAAAATGGTCTCAGATCATCAGATCATTCCCAATAAGAGTAAAACAGAACAACTAACATAACGTACTACCATAATTCCGCGGGCCAAGACTCTCCCATACACGGAGCACATCTTACCAACAACACAACACCAACAATGTTGGGATGTAAGATTCACCAAAAAGCACAGACAGAGAGATCACAAGCTTATCCAACCACAAAACCTCCCAACCCTCAAAATAGGCCACAAAATCTCCCCATTTCCACATCCCCACCGCCCGCTCAATAGCTCACACGGCTCGTCTGCAGTCTGTCTTGGCAACCAACTCCCCAACCGAAAACTCTTGCGGGCGCACCAGCCGCCATTACTTTCCAATGTACCGCCCCATCCCCACCTAAAACACACACCGGTTCGTTCTTTCGTCTCCTTTACCTGTTTTGTATAAAGGCCGTCTAACAGGAGTTTTCTATTCATATTTCCAAACACGTAAAAAAAGGCGTTGGGTTTCGAGATTTGATTACACATTTGGGTTGGTTGGCAGGGCTGGACTTCCACCCCCTTGACAAATCCTACGACGTCAACCCAACCTACCTAACAATAAGATCACAAAAACGTCATCATCATCATCATCATCACCTCTCCCCTGCAAAAGGGCAAGAATGCGTAGAGAACGTGCGTATGAATAGCCAAACAAACTTGCTTGGTATTCATTCCCCTTTCTTAAACATGGCAGCCAACTAACATGGCTACATTAACAATAGTATTAACCCTAGTAATAAAGCTGCGAAGCTAGACAGAACTCTAACAATGAGAGAAAAAACAAAAGAACAATAACAAAAAAAACCCACAACGACCCAACTCCGTTTTCACCAAATCGCCTGTGTGATCCGTACCCACATATCCTTGTGTGACACCGTGAGATGTGTCTTTTCTTCCCACGGCTTCTCTGGCCGCATTAATTGAAAGTCGAAGAATCGCATAAGCTAGAGGAATGACACCAGGTGGGATTGTTAGTCTTCGTCCTTCACTTTTGGGTATCATGTTCCGAGCTTCCCTGGGAAGGGGGGTACCTATGCAAACGGTCCATCAAAGGAAGGGAAAGAAAGAATAGTGGGAAACTCACCTCAAAGACCAGCTTGTTCACTTCCATCCACGCCAACGCCTTACCAGGGCACATCCACCTCCCACCACCAAACACCACATCCATCGCCCGCTCCATCTCACGCCTCTTCGCCGCCGGCGCATCAAGAAACCTCTCGGGCCGAAACACATCCACATCCCGCCCGAAAATCGCCTCGTTGCGCATCAGGGCCAACACATTATACCCAATCGCCGTCCCGCCCGGCAGGAAAACACCGTTCAGGGTATCGCCCTCCGGGGGCACAACCTTGAAGTCGCCATAGATGACCGGGTTCTTGATTCGAAACCCTTCTGCGATAACTGCCTGTGCCAAACAGCATGTCAGTCAGGGCACACACACACATGAGGAGGCGTAGGTGGGGATGCTGCACAAGGCTTGCTTGCTAACGAAAATGGAAGACAGGGGGAGGAGCGGGAAAAAGAAAAGCGAGCGAGTGTGTGGGTGGAGTGTCGCTCGTGGGGGCCGGTTGTGAGGGCGGAATTGCGCGCTTACCTGCAGATATGGCAGCTGTGATGCCTCTTCCATGGTAATGGGGCTTGATACAGCCTCGCTATTAAGGCAGTTGTTGATTTCCTTCTTCAGCCTACCGTAAGCTCTGGGCGTTGATAACAGATACATCAGCGTTGCGCGGATGATCGATGCCGTTGTGTCTGATCCAGCTATGATCTGAACCATGGCTTCCGCTTCCAACTCGTCTCTCGTCATGCCACTTTTAATAAACGTCCCCTGTAAAAAAAAAAAACCCGTTAGCCATCTCACAAAACGTTTGTGTGCCACAGGGGCAGGGGTAAAGAAAAAAAAAAAGGTGCTACTCCATACCATCATGTCGCTCTTGGGCTCTGCGTCCGGCTGTAACCGACGATCAATGATATCTCTTGTTACACTAAAAAGGAGAAACAGGCAAGGCACGTCAGCATGAAAACGTTTCATCTTTCAAGCGCCATTTTTGCGAGACGAAATCCATAAAAGATGAAAATAAAAAAATAAAAAAATAAAAATAACTCACGCCATAATCTTCCCCAGTCCCGTCTTGTCCGTCGGCTTCGGCCCGATCAGGTTCAGGATCGGCTGCCAGTAGAGGACATGCAGCAAAAAAGGAACGGCCCGAGTCATGGAGACTAGTTTGAAAGCCATGTCTACCTGCGACACGTAGCCGTAGATATCCGTCCCGTCATCCAAATGGCCAAACTCCTTGCCATAGGCCAGACGGGTAATGACATCCAGCGTAAAGTAGCGCGAGAGCGGAGCAAGATCTACGGGGTTCGTCGTGTCCCCCGTAGACAGAAACTTGCGCTGAATCAGACTCAACATGCGCACAACCTGGGCGTCTATTCCAGTCTCAATGTCCAAGTTCACAACTCGGCTGTAGCCAGAAGCGGCCTTGGCCTTGATCGTGTCGTGGGCTCGATTATCCGTCATGTTGAGCATCGAGTCCAGTCGGGGGTGAAACTTGCCGCCTTTGAACGTCCAATGCCTCACGTATCGGCTGCGGATCGCGTTGATCTTGCGGAGGACTTCGGGATCATCCGTCACGATGTAGTTGGGCCCAGTACGCACCAGCGAGCCGTACTTGCGAAGATGGCAGTGTGCGCTATGAATAGTTCCCGTGAAATACTTGTGGCCGAGCCACGTATATGAGAATGAAGCGATAAAGGGTCCCGGAACATGTCGGAGGCGGTACCAAGCTTGCAATGAAGATGCAACATACCATGCACACAGCACAAAGGCAGCCAATATGAGCAGGTGGTTGGTATTCGTGCGGCTCAGTATCTCGGTGAGTTTCGACATATTGACCAAAACCGAGATATATTATGGATTAAGTAGAGACAAGACAATGTGCGAGGTTCTCAAAAGGAACAAACGAGTAGCAGCACTAGTCATTTTATATCTCTACTCGTCAGAGCAAAGGCCAACGACGCTTAGCCTCATATCACACGTCTCACCATTCCTCCTCCTCCTCTCCTCCTTCTCGCTTGATTGAGTCGGCAGTGTGAATCATCCCATGGGGAGCCTTGAGGGCGGGGGAATGCTGCCCATCTCATTGCAGCAGAGCTCCTCCCATAAAACAAACACTTACAAATTCCCCGGGTAGCATCCCGTTGTCCGTTTGGAGTTACTGTACAAACGTCAGCTCCACTATTAGGGCAAACATATGACAGGACCCCCCATCAACATGCAAGGTCTCGATGGTTGCACCCACACCACGCGGTGGCGCTTTTGGACCAGGGGTTGTTGGGCGCAAGTCGTTGGACGTCCAGGGCGCAGAGAACCGCGCGTGCGTGGGTAATTCTGTGTCAGATTGGGGGACAAATCTAGGAGCACCGTCACTGGCCCGAAGCAAACTCAATGTGTGGAGGGCCGTCATGTGCTGTTGTAATACGTCGTACATTCCAAATCCAAAATCGTCATCGTTGGTCTAGCACCGTATCATTATGATAAGGGGGGGGTTGGTGAGCGGACAAAAGCCCAAGGCGGAGAGATAAAGAGACACTGAGAGAAGATTATCACCAAAAAGAAAAAAACCTTGGAAAGACTTTTTTTTCCACGCCACTCAGAAGCTGTGTTCCAGACCCAACCAAGGCTTATTTGCGACTGACTCGACAGCTAATAATAGAAGTTCCTGCGCCGTACTGGTACTTTCCCAGAACACGGCTCGGCACCGAATGAATTTCCTTCAGAAACCGGTGAGGAACTCTGCAGTGTGTCACAGCATAAGTTCATCGTCGATGTTCAGATAACGCGAGCCCACGCCCCCAGGCCTGCCGAAGACGTATGGACACGAATCTTCTTCAATGACTTGAGAATGAAGCGGGAGGGAGGCGAGCCGGGACCATCCTCAATAAAGCCCCGGTCCCGTCCACAACAAGCTCGAAAAGGCCCCCTGTTCCGGGTTTCAATGCTGAATAGTCATATTGGTAATACTAGACAGAGTGAGATATTAGCACGACCACTATTTCCAGAAACCCTGGCACTTTGAAAACCACTACTACAAAAAGGGAGTCATGTTACCATGGGCCATCCAAGACATGCGCTTCGGCCTTGGTGAGAAGAATGATAACATCGTGATATTCTCCAGTTGATGCAACATGCCCCACTGTCGTAGGGATCGTGCCTACATTAGCTACATAATATGCGGTTCCCAGATCGCGCCAGAGGCCATCTGCCCACAAGTATACCCTTTTGATGCTCCCAAACCAATACAAAAAAGTTGTTCACGAAAGACCACCGCCCCGTCAGTTCGTGCCGTGTCCAAAGCCCGGACCCGAACCTTGCTCTATTTGGCAATTGCTTCTCTCGATTAGGGATGCGACTCCACATTCAAAAGCACATAAATACCCATGTCGCTGCATGAACCACCCAAAAAATTAAGAAAAATAACAGAAACCCCAAGTCTAACAAACAAAAAGTTTGACCAGGGCGAAATAGGAAGGCGAATCAAACAAGTTGCCAGTTTGATGCCACAGGGTGCTTGTACATAATTGGTCGAAAAGATAATCATTGTGTCGTAATTAGTTGGCTTTGCCATAGAAAAGAACAAAATGGGCTTGGTCATCTCTCATTATGAGCTTCCACCAAACAGTTCCTTTTCTGTCACATAAAAGCTCTTCTTTTGGTCGAGAAACTCCTGGTGGAATATTTCAAGATATGGCCCTGGAACTTGTTCCCCAACAAAGATCTTGATCCAATCGTCCTTGCCGGTCCACAGATGGCGGATGAACCTGCCCTCGCAGCCCGAATCGCTGTCAGGGTAACCATTGGCCTCGCTGCACGGGAGCTCCTTGATGTCCTTGGGGAAGTCGTATCGGATAAAGGTGCCAAAGCCACCCTGGTCAGTGGGTTTGCCGGGGTCGTTCAGGCGGAACTTGACGCATTCGGGATGGGCACCGCCATCGTCGGGACATGCCTTCCAGGCATCCATGATCTCGTACGTCTTTTTGTTGTTCTGGATAACTATAAAGCCAGTATTCAAGTATAGCTTCCCGTATTTGTCTTTGTTGAAGTCGCGATCTGGATCAACAGCCAAAGAGAGAGAGTTGGAGCTGGGATCAATGCCCCAGTAATTCATCAGCCATTCAAAGGGGAGGTCAAGGTGGTTGAAGATGGCGTCGGAGTCAATAAAGACGCAGGTCTTGTGTTTTTTGAGAATCTTGGAGATGATGGGAGGCTTCTTCCAAGAGGCACGACGATCCTCATACTTGTCAATGGCAACATAGTAATACTTGTATCCGTGAATCTTGGCTGCGCGGAAACCAAGTTAGCAGCTTGAAATGTCAAGGATCTTTATGTGAAAACGCACCATAGAGCCAATGGTTGAGCACACCCATCGACAACCCATGCAGTTTATTTGCATTTTTCCAACTCATGGCCTGGGGCCCAAATATCTGATTCGGTTGGTCAAAGGCCCGGTTGTCCAGGTCGATGATGCACAGCTGCTCGCCCAAGGGTTTGGTGAACTTGGCGCCAGCTTTGACATCCCACTTGAAGGCGCCAAATGGCTGGTATGTCTCCGCATTGGGCTTGATCGAGGGCTTGTGCAGGTGCTCAAACCAAAACTTGCGAAACTCGGCATTGGCAGCCGCCGCGGCGTCCGAAAGAGACGGAGATGTGCTCGACTGCTTGTTGGCATCGGTGCCGGTGGGCGTTGACGATCCTGCAGGTCGTAGCCTAGATGCATCCCAAAACGGCGTTAGCAAGACTCCGGCCCGGCGGTGAGCAGTGCAAAAAGAGAGTCGGAGAGTTCCTCACCGGGATGGAAGGTCCCAGGAATCCAGATGGTTGTAGGTGACGCCTCCAAACGCAACGATGAAGATGATGGCGGCGATGAAGAGGGCAGCCACCCGTGAGGACCTCGCAACGCCTAAGAACATGATGCCAGCATGATAGTAGGGCTGAAGACTGCCTGTGCGAGGAAGAGAAGACGACGGAGAGGGTGGACAGCAGGTATGAGGAGGAGACTCTGGCGTCGTCTAACAATCGCAACGGACGGGCGCGTCGTACTTCGGTCGGCCATGGACGATGTGAAGGCGTGGGGTTGTTTGCCCATGATTGGCGCTGCTTGGCAGGGTCGGCGTTGGGGCCACTAAAGGGGGGCCTCCCTTCCGTCCACCAACACTAAATCAGGTACCTATCAGTACGGGTGGAGGCACTGAGGACAGAGCCTACAGCGGTGCGCCTCGCTGTACCTCGCTGTACCTACCACCGCTGTGCCCGCTGTCTTCAGGCTAGTACCTGATTCCGATGCTTGCCAAGCCTTTGGATTGCCTGTGAGGGCGATATCTTTCCAATCCACTCACTAGAAACCACCGCGTGGCCGCTAAGTAACGTCAAGTACCTGACTAACCACCACTGAGAGGAGCTGCCCCGGTATGGATCAATATTTGGCTTCCATCACGTTCATGCAGGCCGTTTAATTAGATACGGCTTGGCGTTTTAGATGCCTCCCATTGCTTCGTTTCTCCTGCCAGTCTGCCAGCAGGGAACCAATACAGGAAAACGCTGCTGTTCTCCTCCCTACCTCTCCTTCCTGCCTGCCTGTCTGTGCCTTTTCGCTTAGATCCGCACGGCCTCTCTCTCCCTCACATCTGCCGGCCCACGTCCAAGCTCAAGGCAAACTGCCAAGTTGAACGCAACGGCAAGCCCAAACTCGTCTGGAAGCACGGATGGAACGGATAGCAGGTGGTGTAAGGGCGACGTACGTATGCTTTTGATTGATTCTTGCGTTTCAGATGCAACCCTTGATCTGAGGTGGTACGCATCTTCTCATGCGCGTATATGTACATTCATTCATTCACCTACCTAGGTAGGTAATCAGATTCGCCTTACCCAGGTTGACTGGGTTGTTGACAGGGTGCTGCCATCTTAATCTGATCAGTGATAATAGGTGCTGACGAAATCTAATGTCGTCAGGGTGTCGGACCAAGACATGATAGAGCCTGCGTACGTGAGCAGGTCAGATTCTAGTTGCATATGGTCAATAGTCGCCGAGTCCTGTGTAATATGTGATGAAATTAATGATGCTAACAGACTATAGTTTGATATGATTACTGCCTGTAAGCATGCAATGATGGAAAACAAATCAGCGAGGCCAAGGGATAATTCCGGCACAACAATCCTCAAGCTCAGCAACCAACAAAAACCGTTCCCCTTTAATGGTGGGTATGCGGGTAGTATTAAAGACAAGCCAAATCCACGACAAAAAGCATTGTGCAACATGATTGTATTTGAATGCAGTGAATTACTGAAGAAAGCTTTGATTTTGATATTCAGGATTCAAATAATTATTTACCTTTCATTATTATATCTACATCATTCAACCTTGTCTAAATTATTCGAAAATCGTATTTCTCAAGGGTTCGTCGGACTACTCTAGGGTAAGCAGTGATCAATAAGATTAAAACAGAAACCTTAGTTTTCTGTCTTGTTATTTGTAAAATATTATAAAGCAAATGCGCGAGCAAGGCCCCTTCAGCTAAATTTCTGTACAATAAATTTAACAGTTCAGAAATCATTCCATGTTTGCCGTTATAAACTCGACGGACACAGTGGCAACCTCCAAAAATGTGATGCTGATTCTAGAAACCCTCGAATTACAGTCTGTCAAAAAAAACTTCCTAGCATCGTATAGGAAAAGCAAACCTGGTAAATCTAAAGACAGAGTGGAAATGCTAGAGGAAACATGACAGGGGAGACAAGGAAAAAAGAAAGAAAAAAGAAAATCTTGGCGTGGTTCGGTCAGCTCCCACATGGAACCGGCCTTGCTCTCACCCAACCCGTAGCTTGGTAGCCTGTTCTCCGTGCTCACAGTCAATAATACTACACAAAAGAAAAAGAAGAAAAACCCATCCATCGATTCCTTTGGTGCTCCTGCAGGCACTGGTGAGTCAAAAAGACTCACGCTCCATTCACCGCATCCAGCGCCATCTCGGCCAGAGTCTCGCATCGCTTCGCCAATGCCACTGGTAGCCTAACCTGGCGGAACGTTTCTGAAATGTTAAAGATGCGCTGTTCCTTGTCATATCTCGGCCAACCCATCTCTTTGCCTTGGATAAACCGCAGTAGCTTTGTCTGGAACTCCCTCGCTAGCCGTATGTCTCGAACGGGTGTGCTTTCCGGGTCGCTGTAGAAAAAGTCTTTTTATGATGATGATTAGTTACCGAATTTATCCGTGTATGAGTTGGATCAATTAGGTGTGAGGACTTGGGGGGGGGGGGGGGGGACACTTACAGGTTAGGTCTTGTCCGTGGATGGCTGGTGCTTCGGACATGATGTATCGATGAGACTTGTCAGGTAACGCCTGGGCTAAGTTATACGCATTACAAGCAAAAACCACGTCTGTGGTCCAGTCCCAGGCTAGCTGTGCTGGTTCCGAGAGGTTCTGGTATCCGGATTGAATCATCGCCACCGTGTCGTTACTCGCGGTCGTTAATGTGCGTCTCACAAGTGCTGGGAACTTGGCTGGCATATCCCCATCAGATGACGTCCCCATACCCTCAAAGAGCATGCTTCCTATCACCAGTCTTTTGAGCTCTTTGTGAAAGTGCCCCCGTTTCAGCAATGCTAGTGGAAGATCGGGAATAGACTTGCCGTCTGGCGAGGGGCCGAAACCCATGATGGGACCCAAGGTGCCCCCGCCGCTCTCAGTCGGCATTTCATTGATAAGATTGTTGCTAATCGCCAGCATTGAAGCTTCGGGAAGAGATCTTAGGCAATCAATCGATGTACAATTGGCTGCGTCAAGAACCAGCTGAAACATCTTCGTCTGGCGCTGAGTTACGTTTCGCCTAGGAGGCGCTGCGGGTGACGACAAAAACACCTACTATTGTCAGTGGAGGAGCTGTAAAAGCCGGAAAGTCTTCTTCTTCTTCTTACCTGTTGAAAAGGAAGTTTGCCCTTTCCCCCATTCAACACTGTCATATAATAAAGGATCCCAGCGCCAGCACTCTGACCCATCGCGGTGATGCGCTTCCCACTGCCGCCAAACTTGTGGATGAATTTAGCAGTCCATTCGGCCGCAGCCAAGCAGTCATACAATCCGACATTAGCATCCATGTCTTGTTTGTTGGAATAAGACCACCCTGATACCCCGTTCCTGTCGTAAATGTGAGCATATTAGAGCAGCTTTGACATCACTGTCTGCACTCACCTGTAGTTATTGACCATAAATATAAACTTGCCCTCATTGATCATATTCATCTGATCAAACAGCCCCATTGGGCTGAACAAAAACTCCTTGCTCCCAAACGCATACGCACTGCCGTAAAAGAAGTGCAGGACGGGCACATCATCCCCAGGCTTGACGCCAGCTGGCACATATACGTCCAAGAAGAGGCAGTCTTCATGGCCCCATGTGGTGCCGTTGATCTCCGGAAAGGGGACATACCATGGAGCAGAAGATATGCATTCTCGATATCCCGGAGCTCCCTTGCCGTCCTGGATCCCACTGACAGTCGAAAGTCGAGTGTTTGGCCTGCGGAAGCGCAGATTGCCCGTCGGTGGGTTTGCAAAACGTATGTTCTTATATATGGCCACGCGCTGGCCCGATGGTGTGGTATCGATGATGGTTGGGATATGTTGTGCGTATCCAAGGTCGACGAGTGCATTCAGCTGGGGGAGATTGGAGCCTGTTGCCCGTGAGGATGGTGTGGCGAGCACATGCAGTATAGCACAAGGCAACAGCGCCAGGAGTGGTTTGAGATACATTTTTAACAAGACCCAGGGATTGATATTTCTTGTTTGGAACTGGATTTGCAATTGAGAATGGAGAGGGCTGTTGAACTGGTTTTTGGGTGAAATAGCTGTGGGAATAATGGAATATATATATAGGCGTCTTGATCGCGTCTTTGAAGCCTTTGACCCAAATAGGTAAACGAGAACTATGATCAAGTATACATGTTCATTGTGAATTATTTAAGTCATAAGCATGGGATTGTATACTTGGTCAACGCTAGCTAGCCCTGCCGCCAATGTCAGCCCTACTCATTGTTGATCAGCATTGACCTGTTGGTGTTTGTGTTGAATAGATGCTTGCTACGTCACTGGATGTTGCTGAGAATGATGCCTGCTGGAAATATGAATGGCCTCAACCTATCTTGTGTTGCAAGTTACTAGAGAGTATGTTTCGAGGATAAAGGCGACACCACTGTGACATCGTCACTTTTATCAACGCTATATGATGATAGATAAAGACTTTATATTTAAATGATACAATAATTGGCTATAGTCAATGCTCGTTCCAATAATCCCGGTTGTGTTATTCCTTCACGAATAGCACTCTCTATAGTGGCGTGGGTGATAGCCCGATAGGTGTGCTATAAGATCATGCAGCGCCAATTCTGAACTTGACGGACAATGATTCATAGAAGCGGTTAGCAATAAAGTAAATTTAGTATTCACAGCCATCTGAAAGATTGAAATCGAATCAGGATGGAATCACTCTACCCATAATAAGTGGTTACACTAACAGAATCGGTAAAGCCCCACTGACATGGGGTTATGGTGTTGCTGCCACGCTGGCTGTTGTATGTCGTGTAAGCAAGGGCGGATATTCCGCCGACGCTGGAAGGAATCGCGCAGTTGCACAGCCAACCAAATACCAAGCAATCAACATCAGTCCAGAATACATTCAAGACTTATATAATCCCTCCATTTGTTTCGTTTACTTGTTTGGGCTTAGAATCCGGCAGTCGTACCCCCCCTGCGCCGCTTGTTGATTTCCATTGCTGTTTTGGGAAATCGAACTGACGATGTGAAGCTGATTGACAAGCTCCTTTACTCCGCCATCCGTAATTCTCAATAGTATTACTCAGATTTATTTACAAGATTCGAATATATAATGCTTCTATCTACCTGTACTTAATTTGATCTCAGACACCCAGCATCAAACAACAAAACAACTAAACTCAATTCAACATTCAACCCCTCAAAACATCAATCAATCTACACCAACAACAACAATAAAAATGCAACTCTCCACCCTCTTCCTTTCTGTAGCCGCTCTGTCAGGCATGGTTGCGGCTCTCCCCACCGACACACTGGCCGATGCCAATGACATTACAGCACGCGCTTGGGGAGCGACCTGCGTATATCCTGGAGGCAAATGCGATCCTGGCCAGACGTGCGTGCTTGACCCATTCTGCTTAGGGTTTTTCTGCGTCAGAGACAAGAGAGGGAGATGCTTCTAACGAAAAAAATGGGCGAGGAGTTTTTCTGGAAATTGTGAATCAAGACTGTAAGAAAGTAAATACCGGTTCCCAAAAGGGCTCTGGACGGAGGAGGGGTAGAGATGAAGAGCATAATCAGATATCTTTTTTTTGTTCGTTCTTGAATTGTAAACAGTGGACAGAGTCATGAATATATGAATTATAACGGAATTTTGCATTCGCAGTCTGTGGTTCTAGAACAATAGCTCGTGTACCCAGAACGAGGCCATCGGTAGTACGCGGGGAAATCCTTGATGAGTGCATAATTCACCGAAACTCCGGGTGGGATTATTACACCATGACTTGCAAAGTATGAGTGAGAATCCGAAAGCCCGTTTCTGCATCTTTTGCTGTTGAGAAGTCTGGAAGCAAGCAAGTAATAGGATTAAATAATTCGTAAATGTTGGTTGGTAAATACGAGGGTTGCGTCTATTCCGAAAGAGGTAAACGAAGGATAGCTGGGGCATTCAGATCTGCTCAGCTCTGAAATGCTGCATGTTTCCCCGGTGGGAACACGGATAATAAGAGGAACATTTGGCGTCGTATTACTCGGCATTTCGACTCCATATAATTACTCTAGCGTCCTGACCGGTTTCTTCTTAGTCGGCGCTTTGCATGGTGTGGACGTTCGCGGTGGCACTGAATGACCGATAGAAGCATGCATTTATTGGCGCACACTATAGTGAATGAAGAAAATAGACAAATAAGTAGCACTGCCTTATCACTCATCTGGTAGATTAACATTTTGACATATATTCCGCCGTAATCGGCAGAGGCGGCCAGCAACGTGTGCAGGGGTTGATGCTGCTTGAAGAATTGGGTAAGTAAATGCTAGGCAAGGTATACATCATGTACGGAATCATTTACTGAATCAATTGGGCTCTATTCATAAATAGCTTAATCACGTTGAGAATACCTTTGCTACTAAGTTTGGCCAATCTAAGGAGTGCTTTGAGACACATCAATAACAGACCAAGAAGAATATGCACATAGTATCATATTTGCCTCTATCTATCCGCAGGCTCGCCAAGGATACAAATTAGATTCGTTCTTTTAAAACAGCTTCTCATAGACGAGACTTGGAAATTGATGCCGACAGGAGAAAGGTACGTTCAAGTCTGCAGAAGAAAAAGAGTCTGGAGTGAGACTACTCTGAACTGGACCTCACATACGACAGCACTACAGCAATCTTGCAATAGAAATGATACTGTATCATGTATGCACATATCTTTTATAGTACTGCGCTTTCTAGAAACGTTTGCGTTCCATGGTAATAAAAATATTGAAGAATCTGGGGAAGGAGGCGACGAGGTACGTGCAGAGACTCATTTGAGCCTTTGGTCCCCAAGTTCAGATCCCTCTCATCTGCAGGTTTGACATCACCTCATGTGCCTGTGAGTTCAGAATGAATGATGCTCTGAGATTAATCCACGTGCCTGAAGTGGGCAGTTTCATCTCAGTAATTCACTGTTCTTATCTCTGTTCATCATTACCTGTCATCATCACAACATCATCACAGCGTTGCGAAAATAGCCACCACAAGCGCACATCCGTCCTTCTCTTCACAGGCAAACCCTCGCCTTGTATCGACCAAAGCTTCAAGTAGCCTTGTCAACCTTATCCCGATAGTATGAGTTTCAACAGCCATGTTCACTTCACTCGGAGCCGTTCCAAATCACGATCGAGCCCAACCTCTGGACTGATTTCAACCCCAGCCTCACCTGCACCTTCAACTTCCTCTTCCACTAACGGCAGAGAAATGCCCTGTGGGAACTGCCTACATGCGGCCATTGCCATTGGCGGCAGATTGAATCTTTCTCGCTGCAGAAATGGCGTTGGTTCATCAAAGCGGTGTTCCGTCTGCAGGGCATACAATCGTCGCTGCGAGCCCTGGTACATTCCCTATGATTCTCTCCACCAGACGATTCCTTGAGTTTCAAGAAGCCATCTCCTGCTTCTGACGTTGCTAATACTCCTTCCATATCTAGTCATGATACACTTCAGCCTCTGGTACGCCGTTTGATTCGTGCCCTCTCCGAAAGAGACACAAAGGTACGCTTGACACCAGTCCCGCAAAAGTCCCTTCGAGCGACCCAAGTGTTGTCTAATAATGATATCAGATGGCCACTCGTTGCAAGCAGGCCTTACGCCTGCAAATGGAACTGCTCAATGAAGACGATTCCGTCTACATGGAAGTGAAAGGTGAAGATTTCGAATCCCAAGTCGATGAAGAGGATTGCATCTTCAAGGAAGAGGAAGAAAACTCCATTGAAGAAGAGTTCGCATGCAAAGAAGAAGAGAGGGACGAAGAAGAGACTGCTGCTGTTGCCCTCGATAACAGCGAAGTTCTCGATGAACGTGCGCGGGTGCGCGAGGCGTGGAATACGCTTGGAGATTTCTTTATTGAGAGATTGGGCCCGGCCTAATATGGCTTGTTAGTCATCCTCACATTGTCACATTTACACACTCATGTGTTTGTACAATTCCAGCCTGCCAGGGAAATCTGGCATCTTGCCTGTTACATCCTCTTTTGCTGTTCAAGTTCCGCAACACCATATACTTTACTCAACCTGCCAAATTGCTCTTCTCACGGCAGTGTACAGAGACTAAAAGCTGTATCCAATCTACTTCATTTACTGTTGCCTAGTTTTCCATTGTCTTACTTTTGCTCTTCAAATGCCACCTTCCCAGGCCCTATCTCCGAACCTTCAATCCCCACTCCGGCCTCCGTCGTCGGCTGGCGCCGCCGCCGTTCCGGAACCTGGAGCGTTTCAGGTCCTGTTGTGCCAAGGCGGCGAGCCGACATTGCAAACTCGCACATATCAGAGACGGCGAATTCATCGTAAATCGAAAGCTGGATGTCTAATCTGCAAGGTTAAGAGAGTCAAGGTGTGTGTTTTCCATGAATGTCTGCTGTGAGCGTTGCACCCATATGGACATTGGGAAGCTGGATGATAGTTGGCCTCTGAACATCTAGTCACCACCAACTTCAGTGGCTTTTCTTACAATGGGTTTATGTTCTGTTTGCATTTTTTCCTTCAAAGCATGACTTGTACATTTATTGACACGAGCTTTTTCCAGTGTGATGAAGATAAACCCAGCTGTAAAAGATGTCAACGACACAATACCCACTGTGTCTACCCTTCAGACGGTAGTGTTGAGCCTCAATGCACACCCACAGAACCATCAACTTCTCAGGCAAGCCTGGACCTGAGAAGAAACTTTACCAGACATAATAGCATCGTCTCAGTTCTTGGCGATCCGCTCTCATCTATGCCTGCCGTTGATGCCCTAGACACCATCGACATGACCCACCAGCAACCCCAATCACCATGCGGCACATCACGAATGTTTCTCCTCCACCACTTCCGCCGACTCTTCTCCCATATTGAATTACTCGGGCCCCTCGGGACCGACGCTGTCGTAGAGCTTGGCCTTTCCCGTCCATACCTTCTTGACGCGGTTCTCGCCGTTGCCGCTTCCCACCTGCGCCACTCCACGCCGTCCTCCGCAGCATACTGCGTAGCTGAGCACTTCCAGCAAGGACTCACCCTCCGCAGCTTTCAGCAAGCACTTACACAATCAATGGATCAAAAGAGTGCTGATGCCCTAATATTAACCTCGATGATGCTCAATCTGCTGTCATTCTCCGTGCTTGGCGGTGTAGATCCGCTTACGTCCTGGGTGTTTAGTGAGGAAAATGGAAGGCTGAATTGGTTTTCACTCCAGTTGGGATTAAGACCGCTTTTGTATGCTACATGCGATTTTCGAGAAAAGAGCATGCTCCAGTGGATGTACGAATCTTCCGACGATGAGCATCACAACTTTCACGGTCAAGGCCCTCACTCGCTCGACACCGTGCCCAAGCCATGGCGAGCCCTCTGCGGTCTTCTCCACCAACCCTCTGAGGACGACGTCTTCCACGAGCCCCTCCGATTTCTCGCAATTCTCAAGGATACAGCGCCCAGCGACGAGACATTCCTCCTCTATCTTGGATTTTTCGGCGTGTTGGGGACCGACTTTCGCACTTTACTTGAGCAGGGCGACGAGAGAGCCATGTGGATTCTCGGATACTGGTTCGGCCTGCTCTGCCGCTTCAAAGACGTTTGGTGGATGAAGACTCGGACGCAGAGAGACTACCATGCTATCCAGATCTGGTTGCAGCAGCACCGGATGAGCGCAAGGGACGATGTGGTCGAAGCACAAATGTGGATAGAGCTCATACATGACTTGAAGTTGGCACATTGTTGGTCTGACACGCAAGGGGGGGTATAGTGAAATGTCTGGATGAAAGTCGCCTCCATGCAAGGAAAGAATGTGATTTGCGAAGATATTACCCATCTTGGCTGTGAAGGAAAGGACCCCTGCTTTGATCCATGAAAGTCAATGTCTCAATTAATAGAGGAGCCCGTATTATTACAGAACCCACAGCGATATTGCCTGTCAAATCACGCCACAAACACCACAAAACACCCACTTTATGCATCCAAAAACTGTATCTACAGCCGTTGTTTTTGTCATTACCCATGCTGAATCTTGATTCTCTGACACCAATCTCGCCCATGCGCCACCTGGTAATCGCAGAGACTCGTCTCCATCACAATGCTAATCAGCGCCGCGATGCAGATCCCTCCGCTATCGCTCACCGTCGTAGCACTTAGACTAAACTCCCGCTCATCGGCTGGCACATTCTCCATAATCTCGGCAAAGCAGTTGACATAGACAGCACCACCGAGTAACCCCTCCCAGAAGATGATGATAAATACCACATACACAGATGGGATGAAGAAGAACATAGCGTGCAGTGTTAGTAAGACCAAATTGCCCACCTGTAGGAACGAGGGAAGGTAAAGATGCCGAATGCGGATGAAAGCAGTGGAAGAGCGGGAGATGAAAACGCCGAGTTGGTAGAGGAATCCGTAGAAGGGGTAAAATTCACGGAACTCCTTAAACGGGGAAGATTCCAAGGGAAACAGAAGCGTAGGAGAAACGCCTTGGTTAATGGTATACTCGGCAATGTACACCAGCAAAAGAGGCGCCATGTACGGAACGAACAACGCCTTGGCCCGCCTCAGATTGTTCTGAAAAGAATTCGCACCACTTGCTGAGCGACCCAGAGCGAACACCGTATTTGCAGCACCCGAAGGAGGCTCTGGGCCCAGAAGAGCCGCTGTCGATGAGTCCAGCTGGGTCTGTTGCTGATCTGCGCCCTCCTCATCGCCCACGTCTGCTTCTGGAAGAGCGTCGTACTCCTTCGCTGCCGTCCCATTGCGTAAGGGATCCTGCGGTAGTATGAAGAAGAAGCTCACAAACATAAACACCGGCAAGCACGCCGACAGCAACAAGCTCTGCTGCACACTGAGCCCCCACCAGTCTGTAACCACAACGTACATACCCGCGCCAACCAGCCCAGCTGCTCCCGTCCCGGATCCCCAGCCTGCAAGGCTGAGCTGTCCGTAGTAATGCGATAGGCCTAGAAAGCTAAGCTCGCCTCCACCACTGCTCAAGCTGGCCAGAACGACGCCAATCATCTTGATGGCGACAGACTTGGACGGCGGGGTCATGGCAATCAGGAGCATACCGCCGGCCGACAGCGCAATGAAAACTACGACTCGAATACGGTACGGCACGCGGTGGATGAAGTAGGGTGCGATGAGCTTCGTAAAGAATGAGGGCACGACATCGGCGAGCAAGACGACGCCTTTGGGTAGAGTGCCCACGAGGTCCTGAGCGGCCGAGAGGATGATGACGTAGAGAACATTGTTGATCAGCCCTACATTATACGTTCACTATATCAGCGAGATGTAACTCTGGAGGGTGAGTCTGGAGGTTACGCACCAAGCAGCCAAAAGGCAACAACGACTCTCATATTAGGGTTTCGAACCACATCTCTCAGCCTAGATGCATAGACAGCCCACGAAGAGCCCGGCGACGTGGGCAACGGCATGGGCAGCAGCCCTGAAGCCGAAGGGGACCGGCCCGACGGCATGGAGAGTTCGCAGGGGAAATGTGGAAGCTACAGAGCTTCCCGGTTGGTAGTTGTTATGACAGCGGCACTGGCATCGTCGGTTCGCAGTCTTACAGACGAAAAGCTGCGGCAGATGCTCGTTTTGGTTGTTGTTAGGTAGGTGGATGGCGATGCTTCTCACATGAACACCACCAAGTCACGCGTCATGTCGGGTGGCTTTGATAGTCGGAGCCGCTATACGTAAAGCGACCCTTCTGACGACCACTGTAACGTCCAGTACAGTTTACGACTTTACAGGCATGTCAGCTCGCATTCACGCTAATGCACGAGCCCCGAACTCCCGACGGTAGAATGTCGGGCCAAATATTTTTCAGCCAGTGTCGCAATCCAGCGACTCCAGATGCCATTATCGCGATTTATCTTCTAGATCATTGAGTCTTCTTGACAGCCCTTCTGGCCTAAAGAGCGCTGTATAATACATATATTTTCAGTCAAGGCCAAAATAAATTTGCATTTCTTTCTTCTAATCTACCTAATTACCCTACGCTTGCAACATCTCGAGGCCTCACCCCACCCCAACTCGCCAATGGCTGCCGACAGCTCTGCCGAGTCGGCATGCCCCGTCGACGATAAAACCCGCGATGCCTGGCTCGCACAAGCCCGCGCTGCCGAAGCCGCAAAGGCCCAGAGCGCCCAGTGTCCCGTAGACCACAGCTCTCTCGCCTCCTCTACTCCATCAAAGTCCTGGTCTCAGACCCTCACATCATACATCTGGTCATCTTCGTCGACGTCATCGCCAACCACAACCACAACCACAACCGCTCTCCCTTCCACCTCAAACTCCGGCCTCAAGACGAATCGTGTCACCTCTACCATCCCTCGCGCAGCCGTCAACGACCCGTCCGATTGCCCTGTACCCCACGGAGCCTCGGCCAACCCCGCCAACCATGAGATTGAATCTGGTGTAGATGCGTCCGGTAACTGGGTCTACCCCTCCGAGAAGATGTTCTTCGATGCTATGAAGCGAAAAGGCTATGATGCTCGTGTGGCAGATATGAAAACCGTGGTTCCTATCCACAACGCTGTCAATGAGCGAGCTTGGGAGCACATCAAACAATGGGAGGCACCTTACCTCGCCGAATCCAAGTATGCTATTTGCTCCAATATCACGCTACATCTTCTAGGGCTCTGAAATGCTAATCTTGATTTGTGTTAATTAGATGCGGGGGCCCTAAACTCGAATCATTCGCCAACAAAAACGATCGTATGACACCCACTGCCCGTTTCAACACAATCCTCGGATACACAGCGCCTTTCGACCGCCACGACTGGGTTATTGACCGCTGCGGCACCCGTGTCGACTACGTGATTGACTTTTATGCCGGACGGCCAGACAACAAAGCCGGACCCAGCTTTTACCTCGATGTACGGCCGAAGCTGAACACTTGGGAAGGAGTCAAGATGAGGGCCATGAGATGGACTGGTTTAGCTTGAGCCACTTCCAAAAAGAAAAAACTACGGATAAAATATCAAGTAATGACAAATAACGACTTTGTTGGCGTTTGGGGGAATCGTAAAACACAAGGCGGTGGTATGACTATAGAGGGAAGCCATATGGGCTTCATCTGCGAAGCCCTTGTATTGTATCTGTCAGCAAAAGTTCTGGGTTCAGAAGCAGCGAATACTCTCATCTACTTTACATATAAAAACAAAGTCAAAAACTCAAACCAGCGCCTAGCGAGGGCTACATAAGCTTCGTGCTACGGTGCTTGAATAATCCTTCAACGTCAACTACTTGTCTTTTAGATCGCTACGCCGGATACTCAGTCGAACTGGCGCGCCAGTCTCCAATGCCTGCGTTTCAATATTCCATCCTTTTTGCGACATGGCATGCCATAACTCTGGGTCGTTGAACTTAGCTTGATATCCATCAAGGCCAGCCTCATCATCACCTTTGTCAACGGGGACCACATCTCGCCCCTTGCCCTCAATGCCATGGTCTTGGAAAATCCGATCTAGGTTTTGAGTATAGTTGCCCTTGTTATCCATTAGCCAGGCAATCTCCATGGCCCCAAACCAAGCCTGAATTGCATGTTTGGGATGTGCGCCTTGCCAAAGCAGCATTTTGATAGGGGTAGGACGACCAGTAGCTCCGGAACAAATAAACTTGGTATGCATAGCACCATCCAGCATGACAATGTTCATGTGCGGATCGTTGCAACTCATGGCTTGTTTGTAATCTTTTGAAAACTCGATTTGAGCAACACGCTTGCCAGAGCGGTTCTTAACAACGGGGTTCCAGAGGATGATGCTCTCTCGCTCGGCAACCTCCTCAGGCGAGAGGAGCTTGCCGCTCTCCAAGTACTCGCTAAAGAGAATCGTCGCTCGCTGTCGGTTGATGGTGGTCATACAAACGCTGCGCACACCCAAGTAGTTCATACCGAGATGAGCAAATACCAGGAGAATCATCAAGTAAACAACGCTCTGATGATCCTCAATGGACCTGACCACAACAGTACCAACGAGAAGGCCAACTAGACCAACTGCTGTTTCCTGGCTTGCCTCTTTGGCATTGAGCTCCGCAAGGTTATCATGCTTTGCAAAATGCACGCTCAAGGCCGCCTTGCTTGCCCCAGCCGAAACGCCACACAGGGCTCTCAGAGCTTCTCCTGTGCTCAATGCTATAACTTTCCCCCAGCTGCTCAGGTATGGACTGTACAACTCCAGAAAGAACGCAGTGTCGTTGAAGAGATCTGCGAGGAAACGATAGCGTTTTGCGTCTGGCTCGATGCGAAGGCCAAATCGATGTGCAAAGGCAATAGTCGCGATACGAGACATGGCATCCTTTAGAATGGTAAGGAGCATAGCAAAGGTAGCAGAAGAAGATGCATCACCGACACCTAGGCCTTGCAAAAGAGCACGGTTGGCAAGGAGAGAGCTGATGGTGGAAAAGAAGGCTTGAAGCGAGTCGAACGTCTGGTAGGCGAGATAGTCGTTGGAGACGGAATGGGGAAAGCCGACCGGGAGAAAGGAATCGAAGATGATTTTGCGCCATTCGCGAAGAGATCGAAAGACAAGGCTGTCGGATTTATTCTTGAGCTGAATCTGATGAAACTTATTAGACTAAATGAACTTGATACTGTCTGCGTCATCTTCCAATATGATGAGAGTCACAGTGTAAGCTTACAGGAAGGATATGACCATCATGTGCGTGCAGCCATCGCTGCTGCGGGTGGCCAGACTTGTCCAATTCTACAATCTCGACATCTTGTCCGCGCGAGAGAAGTTCTGCAATTTTGTCTGGCGGCGACTCGTCACCATCTCGTGAACCGCTCATTACTAAAAACGTTTGTCAGGTTTGTTGGTATGTTTTAGGTGCGGCGGGGTTGATTGAGCGGCCTTGTTGCACACTGATCCGATTGTGATGGAAAACAAACTGCAAGTGAAGATTTGCAGGAGTAGAATTGGAATAGAATGAGAGGGACTTGGCTTTTCTAAAGTTCAAGTTCAAGAACAAACGACCGGGTTGTGGCAGCTGTCAAAGTGTGGAGGAGAGCTGGCAGCTGGCAGTCGATGCTCGGCATTTTGTAGTTTACGTTGACTGACTGCTGACTGACTGCCCCTCGCCCACTTACTTGTGTGAACTTCTCCGGACTACGCACAACCTTTATTGGCACACTCATCCTATTTGCTCGCCGTGTTGGATGATTAAACTTGTAATATATTTGAGAAGATTTATCCCGTTACTAGATTGATCAAGCCCAATTGCACAGTTGATCGGACAGATCTACTTATCGCTTGATGGGCTGACCATCCTCAGCAACCAAAAACTCGTCCGTCTTCAAAGGTCCCTCTCCAACGCCCGTCATAATCACCCTGCTCACGCCCTCCTTCAGAGCCGTCGCAATACCCTCATCCAATGACAAGCTTGACGCAACACCCTCCTTCCATCCATCCACGCCAGTCAGAGCCTGTGTGAAGGCACCGAGCACAGTGGATGTCTCCTCCTCCAGATAGTAGACAACGCAGTTAGGGCCGGCATCGAATGTGTAGGCGGCTACGAGCTTGCCCGCCTTTTCGTTGATGGCCTCGACGGCTCGGATGGCTGCCTTGGAGACGTCGTTCATGTAGAAAATAGGAGGGTAGGTATCAGCGCAGCAGGCGTGGAATGAGTTGGAGTCGCGCATGGTCACCTCGGCGAACTTGGGGAAGTTGCGGTTTTTGATGGCGTCCTCCATGGCATCCATGTTGGCGGGGACAATCTTGGATATCCTCTGCTCGAACAGGCCTGAAGTGGCAACGGTCTGCTGCATGCCAGAAGTGGACGACACGCCCTTCTTGGCGGCACTGGCAACCAGGATCAGAGCTCGCATGCTAGGCCAATGCGAAGCTGGGGCAACCAAGTCCGCCATTGAGTCGCTTCCGTCCTCCTTCTTGCCCATCCTCCAAGCAACATAGCCGCCAAACAAGCTTCGGCAAGCTGAACCAGAGCCCTGTCTAGCAATGAGAGAGAGTTCTGATGCAGAGTCGGGCAACTGATAGAGATTGGCAATGGCCTGGACAAGGGCAGCAAAGCCAGCAGCCGAGGATGCCAGACCAGCAGCAGTAGGGAAGTTGTTCTCGGACACGATTCTCAGGGGTAGACTGGACAGCTTGGGCAGGGAGGAGTCGGTATTCTCCAGAGCAGCTCGTCTAGCACGCAGCTCACGGAAACACGCCTGTGTCCGGGCGCCGGAGATGTCGGACAGCTCGCCATTCAGGGTAAGAGTATCGCCGTCATTGAAGCTAGCCGAGCATGAGGCGGTGGTGAGAGTGCGGAGGTCGGCTTGGGAGAGGGTAACGGAGATGGAGCTGTTGGTGGGGAGGTTGAGCTTGGCGTCCCGCTTGCCCCAGTATCTAGAAGCCAGAATGCGTGGTTAGCATTGGGGTAGAGAGAGAGTTTGGGAATAGGGGGTTGCTGTACTTGACCACGGCGATGTTGACGGGCGCGGTGGTGCTCGCGCGATACACTTTGTTGTCTGACATGGCGAGAGGAGGAGAGGAGATTTGTAGCTGGTGGGGGAGAAAGATAGCAGCGAGCTTCAATGGCTTTGTTGGGAGAAGAAGCAGACGGGAGAGCTGTTGCAGGAGAACACGGAGGACAAGGCGGATAAGTAAGATCAACGAGAACGAGTACGAATCGCCAGTTTGATTGTGACTGCCGCTATCACACCGCCAAAATGTCTTCAATGGGAACAATTACTCCGTACATCAACACCTTTTCTCTTGAGTCGGACCCTGGTGCGGGGTCTTTTAGGCCGTCAAAAGCCCCACCATACCCGAGGCGCTTGCTAACTGCGGTGAGTGGCGGGGTTGGATTAGATTCGGAGTTTAGGGGTTCTTACAGCGGCCTGCATGCCTGGGATATCCCTAAGACGTCAAATTTAGGTGCTAACGGCTTTGAAGTAATAATCCTGCAACGATGCGAATAGCATCCAATGGATGCAAGCTATCGCCATTAATATTTGGGGGGGTTAGGTATTATGGTAGCTTGATTTTATCAATTTTATTATCACAAACATTTGTCAAAGAGAGAAACAGATCTTCATGTCATTAAAGATAGAGCATCTCATTACTCGTTGAGCCGCTAAAGCCCTTGATGAATCAGAAAGAATTTGGTCTAGTAGTACCAAATATTCTCCACCTATTATATCCTTCTCCCATTGTCCAACCGCCTCTGGATGATAGACAGTTAGTTGCATGTACAGTAGGTTTGTTCCCTCTTTAGGCAGTCTCCAGAAATGAGGCAACATCGCTGTCTGTGGTCATTTTCTTTGGTATTCTCCTTTTCCCATTCAGCATCCGTTTTTGCGTCACTTTTTTTCGAGCCATCTATCTTTTTGCATGATTCCAGGATTTTCCTTTACTGAATTTGCACATCACTACCAGGTTTCTATTAAATCTGTTGGTTGTTTCTGGTAATGTCATTGTAAAGTCCATCGTTGTTGTGTGAGGTGATAAGATTGGTAGTAGAATGTGTGTTCTAGAACCTCCACTCCATGACTTATGTTCACCGTGATGATAATTTAGGATATACATTTGTTTCTAGAAACGTCTCAAACTTTTAGAAATTAAGTCAACAGTCAAAAATCCAAGTCCTGCTCTCAAATGCCTTTGTATGAAGCACCAGGCAGCCTGGGCGGTTTCCAGAGCTCTTTGCTAGTCCAACTCCATCAACTCCAAAAGCCAAGCTTCATGAATCATGTCCCACTGTCGCTGGATATAAACAAAGGTAAAAACCAGCCGTAAATTAAAATGAGGCAATGACTGCCTCAAGTCCAATTTACCTCGTCATCATCTTCATCCTCATCATTTTTCTCGTCATCATCAGATTCGTCAGACGCGTCAGAATTCTCGAATTCAGACTCAGACTCTGACGTGTCGGATGCGTCCTCGACTCCGCCGATGCGCCAATCCTCACGAGGATCTGGGCTCCATGAGGCTTCAATCTCCTCCTCTTCGTCATCGTCGTCATCATCTGGAGGGCAGTGGATGTAGAGAATCATAGCCTTGATATCCTCTTTATCCTGTGCTGTGGCGGTGCCCATGCGCACCTTGGCGAGATTTTGGTTCAGATGTTCTTTGACATCATCGTCTTTCCAGCAATAAGGCCATTTGCGATCGATTTCCTTCTGTTCCTTATGGGAAAATTGCCATCGGTGGAATCGGGGCTTGTCTTCGCCCGTTGGGCAAAAAGAAATCTTGCTGTAGAACCTGCCGTGGGACTCAAACTGTATCGCCAAGTTGACAATGCCCAGCTCGAGCAAATCTGTGACTAACATGTCAAGCACAGCCTTCCAGGGATCTATCTCGCTCAGTTGCGTTTTGAGCTTCATACGACGGAGGAGTGCCTTAAAGCCGTCTTGTTGCTTTATCGTCCAAGAACGGTGATAGTGGTTTTCTTGAACCCATTGCCACACATCATCGGTGCTATTCTCAAATACCCAGTCGTAGTAGCTGAGGACTCTTTCTTCCAACGTGACAAAATCCTGCCCCTCTATTATATCGAGATTCTCTAATGTATTCCACGCGCCAAAGATGTTGGCTACGGTCCTGAGTCTCTCAGCATTTCGGCGAATTATGTGGTGACCCGCGTACAGGAATTTCTGGCCGTTTGAGATGTCTCCTAAGGCGGGTACGTTGCTTCCCATGTAGACTCGACGGCGAGGAGTTCCCATCTGAGCGGTTTCGTCCAAGAAGATGTCGAAAGACTTCTCCTTGTGCTGATTCTTCCGTCCTCGTGCAACAAGTTGAGAATCATTGGGGACCAGACCATTTGTCTCAATGAAGCACTGGTCAGCCGTGTACAGAACATCTCGGTTTCCGTTCTCGTCCTTGAACGATCTACTCCTAAGGTCTAAAGGAATGCGGGAATCATCGGACAGATTTGCGTCAGCCATGATGTCCAGGTTTATCGGCGAGTAGTCTTTGAGTAATGGGTATTTTTGAGCGCAAACAAATCCAAATCTGCTCGGACAATCTTCGAAGTGCAGTGCCAGGATATTGTTTAGATGGGTAGACGTCAACAAACACACACCAGGGTCCTAAGCAAAAGCAGTGGTAGACTTCAACAGTTGGGAAGAGTTGGGGTGAATGTTTGCGACGATGAAAGAGAAAATCCGAACGGCTGGTTACTGGGAAGGAGCTGGCTTTATATAGACCAAGAAATGGATGAAGGTTGAGGCGTTGTGAAAAAGGTTAACTGCTGCGTGGCTCGAAAAAATATGGATGAAAAGTCTGTATTGGAAAACCGGGACTCAACTAAGCCGCCAAAACCATGATAGAGTTGGCAGGTGGCAGCTGACAACCTCGAGTGGAGATGCCACCAACGCCCAAACCTCCACTTGCCAACCAGGACTGCAGTGTTGGCTTGCCTTTGAACATGAATTAAACCGGTCTGGTGCGTTCTATCAACAATAATAGGACATTGCACTTAGAGAACCAACATTGGTAACGTAGGCTTTATCCTTTGCTGATACGATTCAGCTCTCTCAGGGGTAGCAAACCCAGTCGCCCGCCTGGCAGAAGCATCTGGTATCGTGCGCCAGCGGAGTTCAGTTTCCCACATTCAGAGCTTGCAGAGCATCGGATTCTGATTGAATATAATTTATCATGCTCAGCTGAGGCTCTTGTTGCCTTCTTCTACGGTGGGATCAGACCTTTTCACGGTTTGAGTTGGCCAGCGCAGGGTATCCACAAGCCAACAGGTTAAGGTTGCAAGCACCGAACTTCTCATGAAACTTTAGTTTCGGCAATGCTGACTTTCAACGTAGATCTGGATCAATTAGAACAGGTCTGAAAAGCCAGATGAAATGTGCGCTGATTCACTGACATCGTGGTGATAGATCAGTGTGTCTCGGAGTGGTGTTTCTCGAAGACCATGAGTATCTGCGACAGCGGCTCAAAATCGAGGTGTGAATACTCCAGATGATCTAAAAATAATGAATATAAGAACTTGCAAATAAAATGAACCGTCAAGCGGTAGGGAATTTGGGCTGGCAACCCTCTTTTTCTCATTGCACATTGTGCTAACTGTGCTGCGAACCCGCCTCGACAAAGCCATCGCCAACATTCCACACAGATAAGATATCACAAGATGAGTTGGCAATATATCTTCAATGAGTCTCTCTCTACATACATAGCGACTTAGCATGGTAATGACACAGAGTAGATTAGCATGAAAGAACCACACTGTGGCCAAACGTTACCCGCCGACACGACAGGCGCAGTGCAACTCTATTTTATCCGAACTTTACTACTGTATCGACATCTCTAGAGAAAGAAACACAAATGAAATAGGATTTGAAGAATTCAAAACTTGTGCTACACATTGTCTTGGCAGAAATGCTAAAGAAACGGGCTTGGAAGTGCACCGCTGATTCATCTGTGTTTGACCAACCCTGGTCGACTTGAGAGCCAAGTGCAACGGTTTCTGTCTCCAATTTGACATCAAAAATGAAAGGATGAAACCATAGAGAGTCCAGCCGAATTTGTCGTTGGCGAAGCAAAAAGGCTGCAGCAGTACACCATTGGGATTGCGTGAGAGTGACATAACAGCCTGGGATGCACTCTGACATTTGATACTCGTTTGAAGACTTCAAACGACAGCATTGTGCGCCATTGCCATCAAAAAGGGGGGACATGGCCAACTCAAGTGCTCAGTTGGCGGTCTGTGAAGGCAACAAGTCATCCAGCCATACCCTTACCCACACGGGTGGGCAAATGACTGGATGCCTTTGGCCTTGCGCTGTCCTGGGAGAAACTTGTGCTTGATCAGGGTTGAGACATTCATCAGCATGTTCAGCTGAATTCAAAAGGACTGGGACTGCCATATCCATCGCGCATTGTCTCTCAGAACAGCGATGCCGAAAACTTCAATTCAGGCGAAGCAAGTATTGCCGTGTTTCAAAGCGATGTAGCTTGGATGAACATGGCAACAATACACATTATGCAGCCCTGCTGGTCACAATTGGCAGCTCGCCAATCATTGTCCCGAATGTGTCAAAGTTTCTGACTGAAAATGTTGGATATGCCAACCTCCAAGACCTGGTGGGCGTCATGATGATCCCATAGTTATCGACCAAGGAACCAACCCCCCCCCCCCCCCTCTAGTACAAATTGCCAATTATACCGCGACAGGTACCAATGACTACTTCCTACATAGGGTGAATTGATCAACATACTGTACTTCGTACATAACTAATGGTGGTCTTTATCGGCAATTGGCTACGGCACAGGAGTCGCTAGCCATTGCCATTCGGTATGGGTTCGCCTCCCTATCCCTTGACTTTTCTTTGTACTCATATTGCTAATAATGGGGAAAGAGGCTGCAGGCGTTCATTCCATTGAGATAATGGCTACAGAGAACCCTGGCACACTAGATCGCTCTCTCTCTCTCCTGTCACCAAGATCTTAGTGTAAGATGCCATGTCTCAGGCCTTTCTTTTTTCATTTTTTTCACCCAGCGAGTCAAGGAGAAAAGAACAAATGTGAGATCGCGCCAGATCCCCCAATGATCAGCCCTGCATTTCCACAGTGTGGTCTTTGTGGAATCTGGTTTGATCGCCACTAATCTTTGTGTTTCATTCTCCAAGGGAAGCTCGGAACCCTGCAGATTTGTTTTCTTTTTATTTCGCTGGTGCTCTTTCTTTCTTTTCCTGCTTCATTTTACCTGCATTCTGACACTGCGTATTTATTAGAGAGGCTGAAATTTTAATAGGAGCAGCATTTGTGCCTGCATTTACTCCTATACGGTCTCCTTCATACGCGGCTTTCATGTGACGGGATTTCATGCCTCAATTTAGGCGTCAAAGTTCAACGTTCAGGTATATGCTGGTAAAGATGACGAACAAAGATATTATCTGCTGCCGCTGATTCACATAATCCAATCGCAATCATCTCATCGCGCGGCGCATTGTTGCCATCGCTTGACCGCCGCATCCAACGCGAATCTCCACATGTTTCTCTTTCTTTTTGATCCTCCCTTCACCTTCTCATCACAGCCAGCCGCCATCTACGGGGTACACACTCCCCGTCACAAAGGAACTCTCTGGCCCCAGCAAGAATACCACGACATGCGCCACCTCATCAGGCGTGCCCTGTCGCTGGAATGCAGTGGGCTCATCGAAAGCAGCATCGTCTGGCCGGCCCACCTGATCCCAGGCCTGCTGCATCATGGGGGTGAGAATGGCGCCGGGGGCGACGGCATTGACGCGCACCTCCCGAGCGCCGTTTTCTTTGGCAGCGGCTCGGGTCAGCCCGATGACACCGTGCTTGCTGGCACCGTAGGCGGCGTGATATGCCATCGCTGCAAGGTGTTCCGATCAGTGTGACGATGCAGCAAGATTAGCCATCGGTTGTGAACCAATTTGGCGGACAGGAATGTATGACGAACCGTTGGTGCCGTGAATGGATGCCATATTAACGATAGATCCGCCATCCACTATGTTTCGGAGCTCTGCCCGAAGACAATACATGCAGCCAGTCAAGTTGACCGCAATAATCCTCTCCCACTCATCGTCCTCAAGGTCGGCCAGCGACCCAGTTGAGTGATTCTTACCAATCACTCCTGCAATGTTGGCCGCGCCATCCAGTCGGCCAAACTGGCTGACAATGCCAGTTACCCAAGCATCTACCTCGGCCTTCTTCGAGACGTCCACTTTGGAAATGGAATAGGGGAGGGGTCCATCACCAGCAGTGCCGCCTTTGGCAAAAAAAGCTTCGGTCTGCTCTAGCGCCTTGGTATCCATGTCCGCGATGCAGACCGTACCGCCTTTAGAGGCTAGCAGCTTGGCTGTTGCAAGGCCGATGCCACTTGCGCCTCCCGTTATAGCGTAGACTTTGCCGGCGAGAGACATGACTGGTCGTTTTTTGTTGTAGTAAATGCGTTTCTCTTGTTCTCATCAACGGGAGCGAAGGGTTAGGCTCAGGGTTTCCAGAAATGGTTGCCCGGAGTGGGGTTGACTTGTGACCACCACCTCGCTTTTGCTGATTCATCTGAGATGCTCTTTATCCTCACCGACCTCCGTTGTCATTAATATGATCCCAGTTTGGTAATAACTCAACTAAGACAGCTAGAAAACTCGAGACGCGCGCTGGACAATGGGTCATTGGCCGAGATTTGGTCGAATAACTACCCTAGAGCTTGCTGACGAGCCAGAAAACCCGTCACGGAACATCTCAAAGTTGGGATACTGAGTAATAAGGCATGGCATTAGAACACTTTGCAAAGAACCTTAGGATATACTTTTGCCGTGGTTCAGTTTGTTTGTTGAATGCTGAATAACACGTACAATAGTTTTACATATTTAGGTGCGTGGAGTGTAACATTCTCCAACATCATAGCAACCACTTGAAGTTGTCCGATTGAGTAAGCTAATCTGATCTACCATACGCACCAAAAGTACCAGCTCTTTCTTGCAAGACACTCACATTGGACATATTTGAGAGTTAACGCTTATCAGTATGATATCTAGCCAGTCACAATACATCCCGCCTATGAGGTAATAACGACTGAATGCCTATCTGTTCCACTGACTACGGAGTAGTATCCAATGCATTCAGGGTTCCCTGTCTGCCGGGTCCGCTTGATACCCCTACATAAGCAATGTTCGGTTACCAGACATGTAAGGGTCTTGGAAGCACCTAAACGAGTGGAGGAGTTGAGCACCACTATGCCTGGCATGTCTCCAATCCGTTCCCCGTTGTCTTGGATCGGTCCCGCCAACCCTGACCCCCCATGGCCACACCTGTGAGACAATGGCTTCCGCGTCGTTTTGAGGCGCCTCGATGTATAGTACACCCACGCAATTAGACACAAGATGCCCCCATTGTCATTAACGAGACACAGTATTTACTCTGCAAGAATGGCAAGTATCCTTCACTTTAGGTACATTATGAATTGCCTTTCTTGCCCCTCACAACTGGCGGCTGTAAATACAATCTGAGGCAGTCCAATTTGGTGAAACAATTCACCTCACTATACCAGAGCTAATAATTTTCGCCTTTTTCTCTGGACGCCGTTCGATACAGCTTTGAAGATCTTCATCAAGCAGAATATCACATATTCAACTCATCAATGAGAACGAGCAGCAACGTCTCTCAAGAAACCTCGTATGTTCATACGTACCACGACGACGGCCACAGAAGCACTAACACGTTGTTCTAGTTATCTAATTTCTATCTAATTATTATTTCTAATCATGGCGCAATCATCACCAGAGCTCCTCCTCTTCTCTGCGTATTCCTCACCCGCCCTAAAACGACAAATACAGCTCTACAGCGAGTACATCGAGGCTCATCCCGACGTTCGCATTTCTGATATTGCCTACACCCAAGCGATACACGGAGAGCAGCTGAACAATCGCTCATTTTCGGTGCTCTACGATGGCCGATTCATTAGCACCTCAAACCGGGTCAAGAGCCCTGCCCAGGCACCCGGTATTATCATGATATTCAGTGGTCAAGGCGCCCAATGGGCTGGAATGGGCAGGGAGCTTCTTGATCAAAATCGAAAATTTGCAGAGGATATTGAGAGGATGGATGAAATTCTGAAAAGGCTGAAAGTGCCACCCAACTGGTCCATCCGGCAGGAACTGCGGCGCGATGCGAGCGATCCGAAGAACCGAATAAACACTCCCGAATTCGCCTACCCTCTGACGACTGCTCTGCAAATCGCGCTTTTCAATCAGTTTGCGCGATTAGGAATAGTGCCCAAAGCAGTGGTGGGACACTCCTCAGGCGAAGTTGCTGCGGCTTATGCTGCTGGTAAATTAACTCTGGAGGACGCCATTTCCTTGGCCTATTATTACGGTTACATCACCACCAAGAACAAGCAGGATGGATCCATGGCAGCAATCGAAATGAGTGTTCAGGAAGTGTCGGAATTTCTCATCGACGGTGTGCTGATAGGCTGCGAAAACAGCCCTACAAACACCACGCTCTCTGGTGATCGCAAGAGTTTGGAACGAGTGATTGCTTCCATCAAGGAAGTCAGACCTGGAACCTCTACCAAAATGCTTGCTGTTGATGTGGCTTATCACTCACACCATATGAACTTGTTATCTGACGAGTTGCTACGCCTTCTGAAAGACGAAGGCATCACGGCCTCCTCGTTGACTCGAACGAAGACTATTTTCATGTCTAGCGTGAGCTCAAAGGCTCTGCGCTCCGAAGATCTGAGCCCAGAGTACTGGGTTTCTAACCTAATTTCGCCAGTCCGATTCAGCACAGCTGTCAGTGCTCTTTTGAGGGAATCGACCTCGGATGTCATGTTCTTGGAACTTGGACCGCACTCTACCCTCGCTACACCCTTACGGCAAATCTGCAGTGCTTTGGATGCAACGTGTAACTACGTTACATCTCAAACTCGTCGCAAAAACTGCTCCATCAGCCTCCTCTCAGCTATCGGAAAGCTGTGGCAGGAAACAGCAGTGCCAACCTTGGCCCCTCTCTACACCAACGGCCAACTTGTCTCTGGCCTACCTCAGTACCCATGGGAGTACGACAGTGACGGTAACAGTGATTTGGAATCTTCTGAAGGCTTGTCAACGCAAGAGAAGAGGGCTCGGATATTGGCGAATGCAGACAATTTTATATCGAGTCAACTTGAAGGCAGGGATGTGCCCACAACAGAGCTTGAGCTGCTCCTTCGAGCATTCTGGGTCCAGGTGCTCCAAGATGATCTCCATGTTAATCCACAGGACATTGGAAAGAGAGATAATTTCCTTCTGCTTGGAGGTGATTCACTCTCCACGATTGAGCTTGTGACTCTGGCCTACCAGCATGGAGTTCGATTATCCGCCGCCGCGATTATCCAGCACCCTGTCTTGGCCGATATGGCCAAGGTTGCGCAAATCCATGACGACGAAATGGAATCTGACACCGAACCCTTCAGTCTGATCCCTGAGTCAGAAGCAGATAAAATCACAGAGGCGATTCGCCAGGAGTGCAAGTTATCGAGTGATCAAGTAGTCGAGGATATCTATCCATGTACTACTCTGCAGCAGGGATTCATGGTCCTTGGACTCAAACAGCCTGGCGCATATATCCATCGTGTGGTTTATAAGCTGTTACCACATGTTGATGTCAATAAGTTCAAGGCTGCCTGGACAGCTACTATTGACAAATGTGATAGTCTTCGATCACGGATCGCTATGGTTGACAACAGAGCGCTGCAGGCTGTTATCATGGACGACAATGCGTGGGAAGAGCCGGTTTCAGGAGTTGATATGCAAACTTACTTGAAATCCACGCGGAACATCGAGATGAGCTACGGTCAGCGCCTCAGTCGGTACGCTATCATCACCAACACCAATGGCGAAACTCGTTTCGTCTGGCTCATCCACCACGCCGTATTCGATGGCCTGACGATGAGAATCGCCCTGGACGTGTTCTACCATGCGTACAAACATACCGAGTCCGAATTATCTCTCCTTAGACCATATGCCAACTTTATAAACTATGTCCAATCTCTTGATTCCGAAGCTGCCGGCCAGTACTGGAAGTTGGAGCTTGACGGTGCGAAACCATGTACCTTTCCGGCTGGCCGTATTACCTCTGAATCTCAGGATCGCATCATGAGAACGACTATACCTTTTAATAACACCAAAACTTCAATTACGGCGGCTACTATTCTGCGGGCTGCATGGGCTATCGTTGTTGGGAAGTACTGCGACAGTGATGATGTTTGCTTTGGGTCTACGGTTTCTGGTCGCCAGGCGCCAATTCCTGGATTAAATGGGATCCCTGGTCCTATGATTGCTACGGTCCCGGTTCGCATTCGAATGGAAGGAAAGTTGTCAGTGTCAGCCTTCCTCAACCGCATTCAAGCTCAGGCCTCAGAAATGATAGCATATGAGCAGTATGGTCTTCAAAACATCTCAAAGCTAAGCCAAGAGATCCAGAGCACTTGCGACTTTTCCAATTTGCTTGTTATCCAGCCGATGAATCACCTCTCCTCCATGGCAGACACATCTGCAGACGCTATCCTGCATCAGAGCGAGACAGAAAAGTCCTTATCAGAGGAGGCGATGAAGAACTACTTCAACTATCCGCTTGTGATGCAGACAAAACTTGGCAAAGACTCCATTGAACTTGAGCTGACTTACTATCCTGACGTGATCAACGAGGGTCAGCTTGAGGCTCTTTGCCAACAGTATGACCATGTTATCAAGCAGTTGCTCGCTAACAATGAGCAGACCCTTGACAGCATATCTGTGTCAGGTTCATGGGATCTGCAGCGAGCAGTTGAGATCAACAGCGAGCCAACTGAGTTGATCCCTCTCTGCATCCATGAGCTGGTTGAGGAACAAGCTCGAAGGCGTCCAAATGCATATGCGATTCGTGCCTGGGATGCTGAATTCACTTATGGACAACTCAACAGTGCTGCAGACAATCTAGCCCACCATCTTGTCAAGAAATATAGCGTACAAGAGCATGACCTCGTCCATGTGTGTTTCGAAAAGTCAGCTTGGTTCTTTGTGTCCATTTTGGCAATCAACAAAACGGGCGCAGCGTGGGTTCCGCTTGACCCTACGCATCCTCGGCAGCACCATCTTCATATCGTGTCGAAGACCAAAGCCAAGTTGGCTCTTACGTCGCCGTCTTGTTCGACAGTTTGCGATGGCCTGGTAGAAACGGTCTTGGAGATAACACCAACCCTTAATGATGAACTGTCTCGCCGAGTGTTGAAAAGCCAACGGTTGAATCGAAAAATCTCACCGAAGCATGCTGCCTATGTTCTGTTCACATCTGGAAGTACTGGAACTCCCAAAGGATTTGTTATGGAACATGGGTCTGTTTGCACCAGCCAAACAGCCATCAGCAAAAGACTACGAATGACGGAAAGTGTCAAGATGCTTCAATTTGCATCCTTTGTTTTCGACCTGTCAATTGGCGAGATTGTTTGTCCATGGGTCGTCGGTGCTTGCTTATGCGTGCCGTCAGAAGAAACTCGCATGAGTGGTTTAACAGACTTTATACGCGACATGGATGTCAACTGGGCGTTTCTCACCCCGTCATTTGTTCGAACGTTGAACCCAGGCGACATTCCTAGTTTGGAGTTGCTGCTTCTCGCAGGCGAAGCTGTACCCCGGGACCTGCTCGATACTTGGTTCTCCAAGGTTCGACTGGTTAATGGTTGGGGTCCAGCTGAAACCTGTGTTTTCAGTACTCTTCATGAGTGGAAGTCTTTGGATGAATCCCCTCTCACAATTGGACGTCCTGTTGGCGGCTCGTGCTGGATTGTCGACCTCGAAAACCCGCAGAAATTAGCACCCTTTGGAACCTTTGGCGAGGTGGTGATACAGGGACCGACATTATTACGTGAGTATTTGGCTGATCCGGAAAGGACTGCGGAAGCAATTGTTAGTGTGCTTCCATCATGGATTCCGTCTTCTATCGCGCAGCATTGTCAGCGATTCTACAAGTCTGGAGATCTTTGCCGCTATAATCCGGACGGGACCATCGAGTTTGCGACTAGGAAGGACACTCAGGTTAAGATCAGAGGCCTTCGAGTGGAGCTGGGCGAAGTTGAGCACCATATGCGGACAGCTTTGCCTGATATTCGACAAGTTGCTGTCGATGTGTTCCAGGACGAGGCGGGCTCAAAGCTCATTGCCTACATCTGCTTTGCTGATGATGGTCGAAGTGAAAAACCCCCGGAAAATTTGTTTGGTACTCTCGATGACTCCTTGAAAACACGCCTTACTGCCGCTATTGGGGAGCTTGCAATGAAACTCCCCGGATATATGGTGCCTACTCTATTCATTCCATGCAACTTCATGCCATTTATCTCATCTACTAAACTAGACCGGAAGATGTTGCGCGAGATGACAGCAAGACTCAGTAAAGATGAGCTTAGTGACTCCAGTCTTGCTGATAGCGAAAAACGAAGCCCGGAGACGTCTGTTGAGAGGTCGCTTCAAGGAATCTGGTCAGAAATTTTGAAAGTGCCAGCCAGCTCAATTGGCCGTGATGACAGTTTTCTTGCCCTTGGTGGTGATTCCATCACTGCAATCCATATCGCAAACCTTGCCCGCAAGCGCGGCTTGGTCATCACGATCCAAGACATCTTCAGTGATCCAAGACTATCATCCATAGCAGAAAAGGCTATTGTTGATGCTGCCGAAGAGGATAGTAATGAACTTCTGCCGTTTAGCCTCCTTCCCTCGACTCTGACATCATCGAAGGTTCAAGACTGTTTGCGAAAGCAATGCGGTGTTCCGGCTCATCAACTCATCGAGGATGCCTTTCCGTGTACAAAGTTCCAGGAGGGCCTGATGGCACTCTCAGTCAGACAGCCTGGTTCCTACGTTTTGAAATATGTGTACCGTCTTCATGAAAAGACCAATCTTCAACGCTTGGAGAACGCGTGGCAGCAAACAACTCAGCTTTGTTCTAATCTCCGAACACGAATTTTGCTGCTGGAAGATTCTTGCGTTCAGGCGATTCTTTGTAACGACTTCCACTGGGCGACTAAGCAAGGAGTCAGTCTTCAGAGAGCTATCAACGATGAACACAGCTCAGAGATGACTTATGGCTCCCCACTCTGTCGGTTTACGATTGTGAAGGAGAGTTCTAATGACACATACCTCATTTGGAGCATTCATCATGTCACATTCGATGGCTGGACGACTCAGATCGTTCTCAACATTCTCTATAATCTCTACCACCAGCAAGCCTACACTGCTCCCCAGCCATTCTCCCGATTTGTTCAATATGCTGCAGAAATGAAGAACTCTGAAGCTCAAGAGTACTGGAGCCGCCAGCTTGAGGGAGCCAAACGGGCCACTTTCCCCCCTCTCCCTTCCACTGCGACATCTAACGGCCGCACACGGATCTGCAGGAAAACGATTGAACTGCCCCATTTGACAGCTTCTACAATCACCAAAGCGACCATCCTTCGTGCTGCATGGGCCATAGTCCTGGCTCGATATTCCGACACTGACGATGTGTGTTTTGGCACCAGCACATCGGGTCGTCAAGCACCAGTCGCGGGTCTTCTAAATATTCCCGGTCCAGTAATCGCGACGACACCTGTTAGGGTCCAGATTGACAAGAAACAGACTATTTCTCAGTTTCTCCATGATATCCAAGCTCAAGCGAATGAGATGATTGTATTTGAGCAATTTGGACTACAGAATATTGTGAATATGGGGTCAGATGCGAAAGATGCATGTGATTTCTCCAGCTTACTCGTCATCCAGCCAAGAGAGCATGCCATGTCGATCGAGGACAAGAATGGTAACAAACTGGAAACAATCTTGCTCTCTACGACTGACTCGGATTTGGAGGAGGAGTTGATGCAAAATTACTTCAACTACCCTCTGACGGGTCAATGCTTTATGAATACTGATACCGTTGAACTTCAGTTAACATATAATTCGACTCTCTCTGAGCAGCAGATGATTGCCCTATCTCATCACCTAAGCAATGTTTGTCAACAGCTCTCCTCTGATGGTGGGCATACTCTCGACGAGATATCCATTGCTGGAACGTGGGATCTAGAGCATGCCAAGAAGTCTAATGGAAACGGCCCTGAGATCATTGATGAGTGTGTTCATCATATCATTGAGCGACAGGCAGCCAGCCGACCCAATGCAATTGCGATTTCCGCTTGGGATGGTGAGCTGACGTATCGTCAGCTTGATATAGCTGCCAATCGACTTGCCAACCACCTTGTCAGTAATCTACATGTCAAGGTTGGCGATGTCGTCCATGTGGTCTTTGAGAAGTCTCTCTGGTATGTTGTGGCTATTCTCGCCATCAACAAAGCCGGTGCTGCATGGGCTCCGCTTGACTCTTCACACCCGGTCCAACGTTTACAGACCGTGGCCAGACAGACAGATGCCAAGGTTGCTCTCTGTTCTGAGAATAACGCTGCGTTGTGTGCAGAGCTAGTTGAGCATGTCGTTGAGGTATGCCCTGTTCTCGATGCAAAGCTATCCAAGAAAAAGCCATGGAGCAAGAAACTACCAGTTAGTGTCACATCTTCGGATGCCGCCTATATCCTCTTCACCTCAGGAAGCACTGGTGTGCCCAAAGGCATTGTCATGCAACATAATGCCTTGTGTACTAGCCAGACCGATATCAGCCGCTGGCTAGGCCTGGACCAAAATGTCCGAATGCTCCAATTTTCCTCGTTTGTCTTTGATGTTTCTGTCGGCGAGATTATATCCCCCTTGTTACATGGTGCCTGTGTGTGCATTCCTTCGGAAAGTCAGCGACTCAATAGCCTAGATACCTTTGTGCGCAACCACAGAGTCAATTGGGCCTTCCTTACTCCATCATTTTCTCGTACTCTTAGACCAGAAGACTTCCCGACTCTTGAGCTTCTTTTACTGATTGGTGAAGCCGTTACCCAAGACGTTCTCAACACTTGGTTCGGCAAAACGCGCTTCATCAACGCCTGGGGCCCAGCCGAAACCTGTGTATTCAGTACCCTCTACGAATGGAAGTCTTCCAACGAATCTCCCTTTACAATCGGTAATTCTGTTGGCGCATTTGTCTGGGTTGTAGAAAGCGATGATCCGCAACGTCTTGCCCCAACCGGCTGCGTTGGCGAGATTGTTGTCCAAGGCCCCCCGCTGCTTCGTGAATATCTGGCGGATCCCGAAAAGACAGCAGCAGCGGTCGTAACCGATCTTCCTTCCTGGGCTCGTCAGGATGAATCATCATACTACAACCGGTTTTACCGTACTGGAGACCTAGGATTTTACAATCACGACGGTACTCTCCACTTTGTCAGCCGCAAAGACACTCAAGTTAAGATACGTGGTCTTCGTGTGGAATTAGGTGAAGTGGAGCATCATATCCGAAACGCCCTGGTTGGTGTTAAACAAGTTGCAGTAGATGTGTCAAACAAAAATGCTGCAACTAATCTAGTTGCCTATATCTGCTTCACCGATGAAACAAAGGTCCCCAACTCTGCAGCTAGCCTTTTAGTGAAAGATTTGTTTTTGCCTATAGAAGAAAGCCACCAAAAGCTCTTTGAAGCTATGCTCAGTCAACTCACAGATTCTCTCCCTCAGTATATGATGCCGACTCTTTTCATCCCCTGCCACTATATGCCTCTCATCAGTTCAGCCAAACTGGATCGTAACACGCTTCGAAGAGTGACGTCGCTGCTGACCCAGGAGGAAGTCGAGAACTACTCTCTCACTGATACAGCCATCAAAAACGCTCCAGAAACCGAGATGGAGAAGAGCTTACAACGAATATGGGCTGATATCTTGAACCTTCCACTTGAGCATATCGGCCGTGATGATAACTTCTTACGTATTGGAGGTGATTCTCTGGCTGCCATTCGTCTCGTTTCCATGGCTCGAAAAATTGGCATTAGTCTGAGTGTAGATGATATCTTTAGTGACGCCCGACTACATGCCATTGCTTCCAGAGCCTTCCATCTCAATGGAGATGAAGACGCAAGCCCCCCGATTGCCCCCTTTAGCATGCTGGATGAAGTTACACGGGGCCATTTCTCTGATGATTCTCTCCGGCACGAGTACCAGCTTGGTTTGAATCAGGTCATTGAAGACGCCTATCCCTGCAGCAGTTTCCAAGAAGGATTGATGGCTCTTTCAACAAAACAGCCTGGTTCGTATATTGCCAAATACTTATATCGGATACCATCACACATTGATCTCAATCGGTTCAAAGCTGCCTGGGAACACACTGTTCAATCATGCACCAATCTTCGCACCAGGATCATAAACTACAATAATACTGCTGTTCAGGCAGTGATTGCAAATGACTTTTCCTGGGACTCAGAGGCAACTGATTTGAATGTCTATCTGGATTTCCTCAATAATCTCGAGATGGGCTACGGCTCTCGGCTTTGTCGGTACGCTCTTCTTGAGCGCAAAGGAGTTCAGTATTTCGTCTGGACCACTCATCATGCTGTTTTTGACGGCTCGTCTACCCAAATCACTCTCGATATCCTGTCAAGCGCATATAAGGGACATGAACCAACCTCTTTGCCGCCATATTCTCGCTTCATAAAATACACGGTCGAGATTGATGAAGATGCTGCCATTAATTATTGGGCCGCTCAGTTAGAGAATGCAAGACCATCGACTTTTCCAGCCACAACAACCATGACCCGAGATGCTACTCGCGTTCTCCAGCACTCGGTAGCATTCAATTCTCCCAAGAATTCCATCATCACAACAGCCACCTTTGTCCGATCGGCTTGGGCCCTGGTACTGGCAAGATATTGCAGTTCAGATGATGTCACTTTCGGTGCTACGATATCTGGCCGGCAAGCCCCAGTTCCCGAATTGGCATCCATTGCCGGCCCTGTTGTTGCCACAGTCCCTGTGCGAGTCCGTCTGGACCCCAAACAACGTGTGTCAGAATTTCTTCAGGAAATGCAACAGCACGCAGTTGGAATGGTCCCTTTTGAGCAGTTTGGTCTCCAGAACATTGGTAAGATCAGCGACGTTGCCAAGGATGTCTGTAACTTCACTAGTCTGCTTGTCATCCAACCCATTCAGCCTGCTATTGAGAGTCATGATGTTATTTCCCCTGCTAATGTCGAATTTCATGATGCAAATGATACATTGCACAACTACTTCACCTACCCACTAGTCGTCCAGGCTCATCTACGTGAAGACGACGTGCATATTGAACTCATCTACGATTCTCAACTTCTCTCTCCAACCCAGATGACGGTCCTGTCTCATCACCTTGGCCAGGCTATGCAACAACTATCGAAGTCATTCACAGCAGAGCTTGGGACAATGTCCATATCCTCGGGCTATGATATCCAGCAGGCCGTCTGCGCGAACCCAGAAGAACCGCAGATTATTGAGAGTTGCATTCACGAGTTATTCGAACAGCAAGCCAAGAAAACACCCCACGCCCTGGCTGTTGATGCATGGGATGGTCAGTTTAGCTTTGCACAGCTAAACAGCGCTTCCAACAGATTAGCACATCTCCTGGTCAAGAAATACCACGTGAAAACGGAGGAATTAGTTCACGTATGCTTCGAAAAATCTGCTTGGCACATAGTAGCTATTCTAGCAATCAACAAAGCTGGTGCTGCTTGGGTGCCACTTGAGCCCTCGCACCCTGAGCAACGCCTTCGCGAAGTCGTCAAGCAGACCCGTGCACGATTAGTACTAACATCACCATCCAACGCTGCTCTATGCTCTAGTATTGTTCAAGATGTCGTTCAAGTAACTGAGAAACTGGATAACAGCCTTGCTGAGATTTATAACTGTTCGCAAGGCCCAGACTCTGAAGTCTCTGCGCGCAACGCCGCTTACGTCCTCTTCACATCTGGATCTACTGGTACTCCCAAAGGTCTGGTAATGGAACATGGATCTGTATGCACTAGTCAGATCGCTATCGCAACTAGGCTTGGACTTGACTCAAACATCCGCATGTTGCAGTTTGCTGCTTTCGTTTTTGATCTCTCCATTGGTGAAATTATTGGCCCGATGATTTCTGGTGCATGTATATGTATCCCATCAGAAGACACTCGTCTTAGCAGCCTCACCAAGTTCATAGAGACTATGCATATCAATTGGGCATATCTTACTCCATCATTTGTTCGAACGCTGCAGCCTAGCCAGGTTCCAAGTCTGGATCTTCTACTGCTGGCTGGTGAAGCAGTCCCTCAAGAAATTCTGCAAGCTTGGTTTGGAAAAGTGCGCTTGGTAAACGGCTGGGGACCAGCAGAGACTTGTTGTTTCAGCACCCTTCACGAGTGGAAGTCTGCCAATGAATCGCCCCTAACAGTTGGCCGCCCTGTTGGTGGTTTCTGCTGGATTGTTGATCCTGAGCATCCTGACTGTCTTGCTCCGATAGGCACGCTTGGCGAAGTTGTTATTCAAGGACCTACGCTGTTGCGAGAGTACTTGGCTGACCCAGCTCGTACTTCCTCTGCTTCTGTCACTTCTCTGCCTGATTGGGCGCCTCGCCGTACAGAACAGTATTGGAACCGCTTTTATAAGTCTGGTGATCTCTGTTCCTACAACTCTGATGGCACTATCCGGTTTGCTAGCCGAAAGGATACTCAGATCAAGATACGTGGCCTTCGAATCGAGCTGGGGGAAATCGAACATCATCTCCAGACAGCATTGAACGGCGTTCGTCAAGTCGCCGTCGATATATTGAAGGGTGAAAGTGGTTCTCATCTTGTTGCCTTCTTTGTGTTCTCTGACACTACGATAACGACTGGAACAAAGCAGAATTGCATCACTAGTCCCTTTTTACCTATAGACAACGAGCTTCAAGACAAACTAACCACTGCGATTGGCAAACTGAATGTGGCACTACCAAGATATATGATACCAACCTTCTTTATTCCATGTGATTACATGCCAACTATTACCTCTACCAAACTAGACAGAAATGAGCTTAAGCGGTGCCTTGGTGCTCTTTCCCTCCACGAACTCTCTAGTTATTCTCTCAGTGATGGGACGAAGCGTGCCCCAGAAAGCGCTATGGAAACACATCTTCAACAGATTTGGTCTGATATCTTAGCTATCCCGGTCACATCTATCGGACGTGATGACAGCTTCCTGAGCCTGGGGGGCGATTCAATCACTGCTATAAAACTGGTCAACACCGCACGGGAAGCAGGTATAATCATCGCAGTGAAAGATATTTTTCACGACCCTCGATTATCGGCTGTCGCTTCTCGAGCTTATCAATCTGACAGCATCGAAGTCTATTCCGAGGTACCACCGTTCAGTTTGCTCAAAGAGCCATTGCGTACTATAGTCTTCAATCAAGCACTTCAATCCGAGCTTTCCTTGCCTACCGACTGCACTATTGAGGATGCCTACCCTTGTACCCCGTTCCAAGAGGGTCTCATGGCTCTGTCTGTGAAGCAGCCTGGTTCATATGTCGCCAAATATATCTATCAACTCTCTGGCAAAACAGATATTCCACGATTCAAGGCAGCTTGGGAAAGGACAGTCAATCTCTGCGCTAATTTGCGAACAAAGATTGTTTTACTCGATGGAGTCTGTATCCAAGTAGTTCTCAATGGTCCTGCTCTTTGGGAGGAGAATACCACGAATTTGGAAACTGGTCTTTGCTCTGGCCAACCTTTGCAGATGAGCTATAGCTCTGTACTTTGCCGTTTTTCATTGATAAATGACAGGGCCAAGGGCCCTCACTTTGTCTTGGCTTTGCACCATGCTATCTTCGATGGTTGGAGTATGCGAATCATCATGAATACGCTGCATAAGTCATATTTACAACTAGATCTCCCTAGTCCTGTCAAATACTCTTCGTTCATTCAATACATCGCATCTCTTGATATGAACAAAGCTAGAAGCTATTGGGAAAAGCAGCTGCATAATACAAAGAGAGCCTCTTTTCCGCCCTTGCCTCGTGTAGAGGCAGCGACTGCTACGCGAATAATGACCAAGAAACTTGCTTTCCCATCGACCGTCAACAGTGCCATCACATTAGCTACTATCCTCAGAGCTACTTGGGCTATAGTCCTGGCTCGCTATTGTGATACAGATGATATATGCTTTGGCACCACCATTTCAGGACGTCAAGCCCCTGTTCCGGGATTAATGGATATGCCTGGGCCTGCCGTTGCTACCGTTCCTATTCGTATCTATCTTGACGATGACCAGACTATATCCCAGTATTTGAACGGAGTCCAGGCACAGGCAGCGGAAATGATTGCCTATGAGCAGTTTGGCTTACCCAATATTATTAAGCTGGGTCCTGATGCTAAAGATGCATGCGAATTTTCCAGTTTGCTTGTTATTCAACCCCGAACTCATCTTGACTTGATTGATAGCGAGTCAGACAGCTCTCCCGAGTCGCTCTTAACATCTGATTCTATTGAAGGCAGCTCTACTGAACAGTTAATGCAGGGCTACTTTACTTATCCATTAGTTGTCCAAGGTCACATAGCTCATGATTCGATTGAGTTGATGTTTATCTATGACTCCTCAACACTCTCTGCAGATACTCTGAAGGCAATGTCCTACCAGTTTGAACATGTTGCCAAGCAGCTGTTTGAGGAGCCCCAGGCCACACTAAAATCAGTCTCCGTGTCTTGTCCGCATGATCTCGAAGAAGCCATGAAATTGAACTCTGAAGAAACTGACCTGATCGACTCTTGCGTCCACACTCTGTTCGAGCGTCAAGCTAAGATTCGCCCTCATGCCCCTGCTATTATTGCATGGGATGGCCAACTTACTTTTAGCGAGCTGAATGTTATGGCTAATCGCGTTGCCTATCATCTTGTTGAATATGGAAACGTCAAGATTGGCGATTTGGTTCATGTTTGTTTTGAGAAATCCCTGTATCATTTCATCGCTATCCTCGCTATCAATAAGGCGGGTGCTGCCTGGGTGCCGCTTGATTCTTCCTATCCCGTTCAGCGTCTGCAACAAATAGTTGGTCAAACTCGTGCCAAGCTCGCACTCTCATCCCCATCAAATTCAAAGCTCTGTGCCACTCTTGTTGAGAGAGTAATTGAAGTCTCCGATCAACTGGACAAGACCCTTATTAAGACCTACACTGGTCAACAGGGCCCTGTAACAAACGTCACCTCCAGAGATCCTGTATATGTTCTTTTTACGTCTGGAAGCACCGGAACACCCAAGGGTCTTGTAATGGAGCACGGATCTGTTTGCACCAGTGCCACCGCTATCGCCAAGCGCTTGGGTCTTTCACCTAGTGTTAGGATGCTTCAGTTTGCCTCTTATGTGTTTGATCTTTCAATTGGCGAGATTATAGGACCATTGATTACTGGTGCATCAATTTGTGTTCCTTCTGAAGAAATCCGCATGAATAGACTCAGTGATTTTGTTAGAGACATGAACATCAACTGGGCATATCTCACCCCATCATTTGTTAGGACCCTCAAACCGGAAGAGTTGCCAACTCTAGAGCTTCTGCTCCTTGCTGGCGAAGCTGTTGGCCGTGATATTCTTGATACATGGTTTGGCAAGCTACGTCTTGTCAATGGATGGGGCCCTGCTGAAACTTGCTGCTTTAGCACATTACATGAATGGGAGTGTATTTCCGAATCGCCCTTGACTATTGGGCGGCCTGTTGGTGGATGCTGCTGGGTTGTTGATACCGAGAATACACAGCAATTAGCCCCAACAGGCTGTATCGGCGAAGTGGTTATCCAAGGACCAACGCTTCTTCGCGAATACCTATCCGATTCTCTGCGAACGAATGAAGCTATTATATCATCGTTGCCGGCTTGGGCACCTCGACGAAATATTGCGGCCTGGAATAGATTTTACAAGTCTGGAGATCTTTGCTTCTTCAATGCTAATGGTACTCTCGAGTTCTATAGCCGCAAGGATACCCAAGTCAAAATTCGAGGGCTTCGTATCGAGCTTAGTGAGATTGCACAGCATATCCGTGAGGCTCTGCCAGACGTGCGTCAAGCTGTTGTTGATGTATATAAAACCGAGTCTGGGGCGACCTCTCTTGCCTCTTATCTCTGCTTCAATGACGATACGAAAACGACCACTGTCAATGGTAATCACGATGACATCTTTATTCCTTTGACTACAGATATGCAGTCTGCTATCACAGCTATGCTGGGCAAGCTTGTTGCTTCCTTGCCTCGATACATGATACCCACGCTCTTTATTACCTGCAAGTATATGCCAACGATATCCTCTACCAAGCTCGACAGAAATACGTTGAAGCGGTTGACTTGTTCTCTGGATGTTCAACAGCTTTCTTGCTATTCGCTCCGTGATAGTAAGAAAAACGAGCCAAAGACGGACATGGAGCATCTCCTTCAAAAGATCTGGGCTGATATTCTATCAATTCCTCAATCAGAGATTGGTCGTGACGATAGCTTCTTGGCTTTGGGAGGTGATTCAATCACTGCAATTCATCTTGTCAAGAGCGCTCGAGATTCAGGAATCTCACTGACTGTACAGGATATCTTCAATGACCCTCGACTCTATATAATTGCTACCCATGCTGAACGGGCTGACCAAGGCGTGGACGACGAAGCGCTTCTATCCCCATACAGTCTTCTCGACGAAGACTCATATACCTTTGCTCGTAGTGATGGCTTGAGAGATGCATGCAACTTGGAATCAGATCAAGTGATTGAAGATGTGTTGCCTTGCACGAAATTGCAAGAGGGCCTTATGGCCTTGTCTGTCAAGCAGCGCGGCTCGTATATAGCAAAATACGTGTACCTTCTACCTGACTACATCGTCCTCGAGCGTTTTCAATCCGCTTGGCAACGCACTATTTCAGTGTGCACCAACCTTAGGACTAGAATTGTGCTCCTAGGCAATGGTGTTGCCGTTCAGGTCGTGCTGAAGGATCAAAGAGACAGAGACATGAGCTCATATGATCTAGCTTCCGCTCTTGCTGCTATAAAGAGCAGTCAGATGAGCTATGGCTCTATGCTGTCACAGTCGGTGATAGCTCAAAATGAAAACGGTGACCGATATCTGGTTTGGTCAATCCATCACGCCATCTTTGATGGTTGGACCATGCGCCTCATGCTGCATACTCTCCACAGTTTATATTACGGCGCTGAAGTGTCCAAACCCACACCTTATGCTCGCTTTGTCAAATTTACACTAGATACAGAATGTGATGATGCGGCCAACTACTGGAGAAACCAGCTGCATGGTGCCACCAAGGCCACATACCCACCGCCTCCTGTTTCTGGCACATCTGGTGGTGCGACTTGCATTTTAGAAAAGACTATTGATCTCCCTGAAACGCCAAGCTCTGGTATTACGAAGGCGACTATACTCCGTGCTGCGTGGGCTGTCGTACTGGCTCGTTATTGCAACGATGATGATGTCTGCTTTGGTGTCAGCGTCTCCGGTCGCCAGGCCGATATCCCAGGTTTGACGGAAATGACGGGTCTGACTTTGGCAACCGTACCGGTCCGGATCCGTCTTGACAAGCAGGAATCCATTTCCAAGTTCTTGCGCGATGTCCAGAATCAATCATCTGAGATGATAACCTTTGAGCAGTATGGTTTACAAAACATTTCGAAATTGGAATCTGGTTATAGAGAAGCCTGCAACTTTACCAGTCTGTTAGTTGTCCAGCCCCTCCAGCACCTGAGTGTTAAGACGGAAGGCAATAGCCCTGTGCTTGTAAACGATGACTCTTTCACAGAATTCGAGACTATGCAGGGTTATTTCAGTTACCCTCTTATTGTTCAAGTCCATGTCGATGAAAAAAGTGCCAAATTAGTCCTGATCTACGATTCATCTATGCTTTCGCAGACACGAATGTCGATCCTTTCACAGCACTTCAATCATGTAGTGCAACAACTTGTAGCCAAAGACAACAAGTGCCTCAGCGATGTCTCTCTTTCAGGTCAATGGGATATCGAAAAGGCCATCGAGTTCAACGGAGAGGAACCTGAGGTTATTAATGACTATATCAATAACCTGATTGCTGATACCGCTTCCCGCCAGCCCAATGCTGAAGCTATCGCTGCCTGGGACAAGAATTTCACATATCGCGAGCTTACCAGGGCTGTCAATCGACTCTCAAATTATCTTGTGAAACAATACAAAGTCTCGGTTGGAGAGATTGTTCATGTATGTTTTGAGAAGTCAGCTTGGTATATCATTGCAATCCTGGCTATCAACCAAGCGGGTGCAGCTTGGTCACCACTTGACCCAGCCCACCCCCCTCAACGGCACCAACAAATTGTTTCTCAGACAAGATCCAGACTATCTCTTACATCACCAGATAATGCTTCAAAGTGTATTAATCTTGTGGCAGACGTTCTTGAGGTGTCTATGGAACTTGATACCAAACTTTCTAGAAATTCGCACTGGTCTTCCAAGAGCCCTGCTGTAAAGATCTCGTCCCGTGATATGGCTTATATCATGTTCACCTCTGGCAGCACTGGCGCCCCGAAAGGTGTGGTGATCCCTCACATCGCATTATCTACCAGCCAAGTTGCTCTAGGTAAGAGGTTTGGCATGAGCTCAACCGATCGTGTGCTACAATACTGCCCCTTTGTCTTTGACATTTCTCTTGCAGAGATCATTGCGCCATTGATTATAGGTGCATGTGTCTGTATCCCTTCTTGGGATATGCAGATGAACGCATTGGATAAATTCGTTTGCGATTGGAATGTGAACATTGCCTTCCTGACCTCCACGATTGCTCGAACTATTAATCCCGATGACATGCCGTCTCTGAATCTACTGGTACTTGTCGGTGAGGCGCCGAACCGCATTGTCATGGATCTTTGGTTTGGTAAAGCTCGTGTAATCAACGGATGGGGTCCCACAGAGGCTACCGTGATAGCCGCTACCAACGAGTGGACTAGTATCACCGAGTCACCAACCAATATTGGCCATTCGATTGGAGGCTTCTGCTGGATTGTCGATACCAATAATCCTACACGTTTGGCTCCAGTTGGGTGTATTGGTGAGATTGCTGTTCAGGGTCCTATCCTGCTCAACGAGTATCTCCATAACAAAGAAAAGACTGATGCCGCGTTGATTATTGCACCAACATGGGCTCCCCATTCCTATTCTCCAATTTGGAACCGCTTTTACCTTACCGGAGACTTGGGGAAATATGAGGAAGACGGTACCATTCAATACCTTGATCGCAAAGACACCCAGGTCAAGATCCGCGGTCTCCGTGTAGAGCTTGGAGAGATTGAGCATCATATTAAACGAAAGCTAGAAGGGGTCCGTCAGATCGCTGTAGATGTTCTTGAGTCTGAATCAACATCAACACTGGTTGCATTCATCTGTTTCAATGATGACACTAAGCTGGGTGTTGAAGAAGACCTTTTTCTTCCTCTCGATGAGGCACTCAAAGCTGTCATTGGCAGCTTGATCATTCAACTAGGCTCCGTTTTGCCGTATTACATGGTGCCTTCGATTTATTTCCCGTGCAAGTACATACCAACGCTTATTTCAACCAAGCTGGACCGCAAGACTCTGAAACAACAGTCAGCAGTACTTAGCCCAAGTGAAATAGCCAAGTACTCACTCACTTGCGAAACAAAGAATGCTCCGATCACTGCCATGGAAAGCCAATTGCAGTTGTTGTGGAGTCAGGTACTCAACATCTCAGCGCAGTTCATCGGTCGAGATGACAGCTTCCTGCAGATTGGAGGTGATTCTGTGGCCGCTATTCGTCTAGTCTCAGTATCCCGCGAACAAGGTATCGCACTAAGCGTGGGTGACATTTTCCAATTCCCTCGATTGTGGGAATTGGCTGAGACATTAAGCATTACGACAAGCAATTGCCATGAGGTTCGCATCTTGGAACCGTTCGATCTGCTAGACGTAAAGGCGCGTGACGAGCTTTCTGATAACCAGACCCTTCAGCAACTCGGATTCTCCCAGAATGACGAAATTCTGGATGCATACCCATGTACGCCTTTCCAAGAAGGCTTGATGGCTCTCTCCGTCAAACGACCTGGATCATACATTGCTAGTTTTGTATATCGAGTTGGGCATTCGACTGATATTTCGCGGTTCAAATCTGCATGGCAACAAACTATCAATATGTCCAGCAACTTGCGAACTCGAATCGTCCTTGTCAATGAGAAGTCATTACAGCTTGTCCTCAGAGATGATGACATTTGGAAAGATGGGGAAAAATCGCTGATCCAGGACCTATCATCATATATGGACTATACAGACAACCTCGAGATGAGTTATGGCTCCAGCTTGTCACGCTACATGCTCATCCGAGATCATGATCAAGTCTATTTCGTTTGGACAATGCATCATGCCATATTTGACGGTTGGAGTGTCAAGCTCAATCTAAGCCAATTCCACGATAATTACCACAACAGACCCCCGGTTGTGCAAGAGCCATTTACACGATTTGTTCATTACACCCTCAATGTAAATCATGATGCTGCCAGTCAATTCTGGACTACCTACCTCCAAGATGCCCGCAGAGCTTCTTTCCCATCTACTGAGCACGCATTGATGGCAGCGTCTCATCACAAATCTTCGGCAACTCTAGAGAAGACAATTAGCTTCCCCAAAAGATACGACCAATCCATCACTGCCGCGACAATGGTTCGGGCAGCCTGGGCGATTGTTCTTGCTCGCTACTCTGATACCAACGATGTCACGTTTGGTATAACAGTATCTGGCCGACAGGCACCTGTAGAGGGTATCACTAATATGGCAGGCCCTGCTGTAGCAACCATTCCCGTGAGAGTATTGCTCACAAAGCACCAGTCTGTCACCGAGTTTCTGCACGACTTGCAATCTCAGGCCACCGAGATGATCCCTCATGAGCAGTTTGGGTTGCAACAGATCTCCAAGTTAGGGCCTGATGCCCAAGATGCCTGTGATTTTTCTAGCCTGTTGGTTATACAGCCAGCTCAGATTATTGATCATGATGGCATCGGCGAGGTTCCTATTCTAACAGCGCCTGAATCGGGTAAAATTGCAGATGGCTACTTCACTTATCCCCTTGTTGTTCAGGGCCATATCTATGACAGTCATATCACGTTACTACTTGTATATAACACGAGCATTCTTTCCCAACCACAAATGCAGGGTTTGGCTCAACACTTTGATACCGTTCTTCAGCAACTTATATCACATACCAACGCACCACTCAGTTCTATTTGTGTCTCCGGTGACTGGGATCTCGAACGTTCTCGAGATTGGAATCAAGAAAAACCCGAAATCATCGACTCCTGTTTCCATAACCTCGTCGAGAAGCAGGCCATATCTAGGCCAGATGCTCTGGCTATTCGAGCCTGGGATCTCGAACTTACATATAGCGATCTGAACAAAGCCGCCAACAGGCTGGCTCACTACCTAGTGAAAAGCTGCGGTGTCAGGCCGCATAGCTTTGTTCATGTCATGTTTGAGAAGTCTGCTTGGTATTTCGTCTCCATTTTAGCGATCAATAAAGCTGGCGCTGCGTGGGTGCCACTTGACCCTTCTCACCCAACGCAACGGCTGCAGCAGATTATTGCCCAGACTAAAGCTTTTGTTGCTCTGGCCTCAATTGAGAACGCCAAAACTTGCTTGAATCTTGTATCAACTGTGGTCGAGGTGTGTGAGGCTTTGGATACCAAGCTTCGAGCAAAAATCACAACTAGTACAATTGGCCCAGCTGTCCACGTCACCTCTCGTAGCGCCGCATATGTGTTATTCACCTCTGGCTCCACTGGCATACCGAAGGGTTTGGTGATGGAACACGCCTCAGTGTGCACAAGTCAGGTAGCTATTTCCAAGAGACTCGGGCTAACCGCCAACGTTCGAATGCTGCAATTTGCCGCATTCGTCTTTGATCTATCAATCGGCGAGATCATTGCACCCTTGATTATGGGCGCTACTGTTTGTGTACCCTCCGACCATACCCGACTCAATAGCCTCGAGGACTTTATCTGTGCTATGGACATCAATTGGGCATACCTCACTCCATCATTCACTCGCACTCTTAGGCCGCTCGACGTGCCCTCTCTCACACTGCTTTTGCTTGCTGGTGAGGCTGTACCTCGCGATGTATTGCATACATGGTTCGGAAAAGTCCGCCTTATAAACGGTTGGGGTCCGGCCGAGACATGCTGCTTCAGCACTCTACATGAGTGGAAGTCTACCAACGAGTCACCCCTAACTGTTGGTAGGCCGGTTGGTGGCTTTTGTTGGATTGTCGAGCCAGACAACCCCAATCGTCTTGCTCCTGTAGGCACCCTTGGCGAGGTTGTTATTCAAGGGCCGACTCTACTAAGAGAGTACCTGGCCGATCCTGGTCGTACATCTGCTGCTTCCGTAACAACCTTGCCTGCATGGGCACCTCACCGCAAAAATCAGCACTGGAATAGGTTTTACAAAACTGGTGATCTTTGTTCGTATAATTCTGATGGTACAATCGAATTCGCTAGCCGAAAAGATACTCAGATCAAGATTCGTGGTCTTCGTGTCGAACTTGGCGAAGTTGAACATCACATTCGTGAAAATATGCCTGGTGTGCAGCAAGTTGTGGTGGATGTGATTGATGGCGATACAGGAGGCTCTAACCTCGTTGCATACTTTTCGTTTTCTGACGCCACCAACAAGACTTCGGCAACTAACAAGCAGCGACCTGAAAACCCTTTTATGCAAGTGGATGATGGCATTCGAAAGACGTCAATCTCATTAGTTTCAGCGCTGAACATTGCTCTGCCGAGATACATGGTTCCTACTTTCTTCATCCCTTGTTCTTACATGCCGACTATAACTTCAACCAAACTCGATAGAAATAAGTTGAAGCAACTTTTTTCAAGTCTTTCTCGTGAGGAGCTGTCTTCCTATGCGCTCGGTAGCGCTGATAAGCGTGCCCCTGAGACTCAAATAGAATCACGGCTCCAGAAGATCTGGGCGGAAATCCTGTCTATCCCACTCAGCAACATCGGACGGGATGACAGTTTCCTTGGCCTAGGTGGTGATTCCATCACAGCAATCAGGCTAGTGCATGTTGCTCGAGAGGCTGGCATCGTGCTTAATGTTAAGAATGTGTTTGATGATCCGCGATTATCATCACTGGCTGCACAGGCTGGCCACTCAGCTTCTATTGATAGCTATGTGGATGTTGCCCCATTTAGCCTGTTACCACAGCCTCTACATGACCTGACTACAAGGAAGGATATACTGTCCAAGCTATTATTGCCCGCTGGCCACACAATTGAAGATGCTTATCCCTGTACTCAATTTCAGGAGGGACTAATGGCCCTGTCACTGAAACAGCCGGGCTCTTACATCGCTAAATATATCTATCGTCTTCCCGACACAGTAGACATTGCCCGTTTTAAGGCTTCTTGGGAACGGACGCTCGCTCTGTGTGCTAACTTGCGTACAAGGATAATAACAGTTGATGGGATCTGTGTTCAGATAGTCCTTAAGGGGCCGGCCATTTGGACGAATCACGTCACAGATCTACAGATGGCCACACGCTCAGGCAAGTCAATGGAGATGAGCTTTGGCTCCGATCTTAATTACTATAGTCTTATACATGATCGTGCGCAAGGCACTCACTTCATTTGGACCGTTCATCATGCTGTCCATGATGGTTGGACTATTCGCATCATTATGAACACACTCTATCAAGCTTATCAAGAGCTCGAAGTTCCTAACATTTCAAAGTACTCCTCGTTTATCAACTATACTATTTCTCTTGAGGACACGGAAGCTAGAAATTACTGGGCTGGCCAGCTGCAGAACGCAAAACGGGCTACCTTCCCACCTAAACCTCGCGTAGAGTCAAGTGGGACCACCCGAATAATGAGAAAGGCAATTAACTTCCCATCTATTGCCAATAGCACTATTACAAAAGCTACTATACTAAGAGCGACATGGGCTTTGGTTCTCGCTAGATATTGCGATTCGGATGATGTCTGCTTTGGTACCACTATTTCAGGTCGTCAAGCGCCTGTTCCCGGCCTATTGGATATGCCTGGCCCTGTTGTTGCTACAGTTCCTGTTCGTGTACGTTTGGACAGGGAACAGACTGTGTCTACATTCTTGCAGGAAATCCAATCACAGGCAGCTACAATGATTCCTTATGAGCAATACGGCCTATCAAATATCACCAAGCTGGGTTCTAATGCCAAGGATGCCTGTAACTTCTCCAGTTTGCTTGTCATTCAGCCTCGCACTCACCTTGATTCAACCGATAAAGAGTCAGAAGAAAGCTCCTATCATACGCTACTCGTGCCGGCTCTCGATGATGGAAACTCCGTTGAAGATTTAATGCAGGGCTATTTCACTTACCCCTTGGTTATCCAGGCCCATGTATTCGATGACTCCATTGAGCTGTTGCTGATATATGACCCCGAAGTTCTATCCAAGACTCCCCTGGAGGCGTTGGCGTATCAGTTCGACCATGTTGTCAATCAATTGTGTCAAGGGGGTCAAGCTTCTTTGAGGACCATTTCTATATCCGGTCCTCAAGATCTCGAACAAGCGGTGAAGTGGAATGCTGCGTCGGCGGACACCGAGATTATCGATTCATGTGTTCATACTCTTTTTGAACATCAAGCTACAACTCGACCTAACACAGTAGCAATTTCTGCTTGGGACGGTCAACTTACCTTCCGTGAATTAGACATCATGGCCAACAGACTTGCTCGCCATCTTGTGGAAGTTGTTCGCGTCCAGGTGGGAGATTTAATTCATGTGTGTTTCGAAAAGTCCTTGTGGCACTTCGTATCCATTTTAGCTATTAACAAGGCCGGCGCTGCCTGGGTGCCTTTGGATTCATCACATCCAATCCAGCGTCTCCAACAAGTCACCAGTCAGACCCGCTCTAGGATTGCTCTCGTCTCGCCCTCCAACTTTGAGTTGTGTGCCAGTCTTGTTGAGACAGTGATTGAAGTATCACCTCAACTTAACGCAAGCCTGTGTAAGAGCTATACAAGTCCAAAAAGCCCTAAAGTGAATGTGTCTCCCCGAGATGCTGTATATGTTCTTTTTACTTCGGGAAGTACAGGAACCCCGAAAGGTCTCGTTATGGAGCATGGTACAGTTTGCACGAGTCAGATTGCAATTTCGGAACGGCTTGGTCTCACATCAGGCGTGAGAATGCTCCAATTTGCGGCCTTTGTCTTTGATTTGTCAATTGGTGAAATTATAGCCCCATTCATCAAGGGAGCTACTATTTGTGTGCCCTCTGAGCACACCCGTATGAATTGTCTCAAGGAATTCATTTGCCAGAATGAGATCAGTTGGGCTTACCTAACACCATCCTTCACGCGAACACTCAAGCCTGAGGATTTGCCAAGTTTACAGCTTCTTCTTCTCGCAGGTGAGGCTGTGCCACGGGATGTTTTCCAGACATGGTTTGGAAAGCTGCGATTAATCAATGGCTGGGGGCCAGCTGAGACGTGTTGTTTCAGTACACTTCATGAGTGGAAATCTCCCCATGATTCTCCTCTGAATATTGGTCAACCTGTTGGCAGCTTCTGCTGGATTGCTGATCCAGAAGATCCTTGTAAACTTGCACCAATTGGAACTCTTGGAGAGGTTGTTATACAAGGTCCCACTATACTCCGCGAGTATCTTGCAAACGCTAAAAGAACAAAACAATCAACGCTCACAGGACTACCGAATTGGGCACCAAGAAGAGAGTTGCAGCACTGGAATCGGTTTTATAAATCTGGTGACCTCTGTTCATATAACTCAGACGGTACTATTGAGTTCTGTACACGTAAGGATACTCAAATCAAAATTCGCGGACTTCGTGTTGAACTCGGTGAGATTGAGCACCACACTCAACTCGCAATTTCTGACGCTCGCCAAGTTGCCGTCAATGTCCTTGAGAGGGAAAATGGCACTCATCTAGTTGCATACTTATGTTTTAGCAATGAGACACGTGCTTCTAGCAGTATTGATTCAGACGGTCCATTCCTCTGTATGAATGATGAGTTGAAAGTCAAACTTGCAGGTGTTAGAGGTAAACTGGGTGTTTCTCTACCCTCCTATATGGTCCCTACACTGTTTATTCCTTGCAAATATATGCCATCAATCACCTCCACCAAGCTGAATAGAAACGAGCTGCAGGCAAGAACTTCCGCTCTCAGCTCATCAGAGCTTAGCCAGTACTCGATCTCGGGCGGTGAAAAGCGTGCGCCGCAAACAGAGATGGAGTCCATGCTTCAGGTTATTTGGGCTGAAATCCTTCAGATTTCCATGCATGAGATAGGTCGAGACGATACATTCGTGAGCCTTGGCGGTGACTCTATAACTGCTATTCGCTTCATCAACATTATGCGAGATGAGGGCGTGGCAATCGCCGCCAAAGACATATTTGAAGATCCCCGTCTGATGTCCATCGCTAAAAAGGCCAAGAATGTTGGCATTACCGAAGACGAAGACCTTGTTGTTACACCATTCAGTCTTTTGGATGAGTCTATCAGGGCTACTATAACTAGCTCGTCATTCAGTAAAAAGCTTGAATTGGCAGACGGCCACTCTATTCAAGATGCATATCCTTGTACAGCTCTTCAGGAAGGTCTGATGACATTATCCATCAGGCAGCCCGGCTCTTACATCGCCAAGTATGTATACCGTTTACCAAAGGACGTTGCCGTTTCCCGCTTTCAGCGTGCATGGGAGCAAGTAGTAGCTCTATGCGAACCTCTTAGAACAAGAATTGCGCTGATCAATGAAACACATGTCCAGCTTGTAATCAAACAGGGCATAGTTTGGGAGTCAGCTAAGGGTACTGACTTGGACTCAACCATCGTTTCTACTCAAGCATTTGAGATGACATACGGTTCTACCCTCTCGCGTTATACCTTACTGCGTGACCGACATGGTGATAACTACTTTTTCTGGACGGTTCATCATGCTGTTCATGATGGCTGGTCCTTGGGTGTGGTGATGACCACCTTGGTCCAAGCATTCCGCGGCTTTGAACCTTCTATCCCGCGACCTTATTCTCACTTCATTCACTTCACCTCCACGTTGAATATGGAGGAGGCATCCATTTATTGGAGAAACGAACTGGAAAATGTCAATAAATCTCAATTGCCAATGATTGGGCTCCGAAACACGTCCAGCCCCAAGGATGTTACACGTACAATGACCACTACATTAGACTTTTCCCAGTCTGCTCATATCGCCATCACTAAAGCCACCATTCTTCGCGCCGCTTGGGCGATCGTGTTGGCAAGATACTGTGATACAGACGATGTTTGCTTTGGAGCCACTATTTCTGGTCGACAAGCACCAGTTCGCGGTGTTACTGACATGGCGGGCCCCACGCTTGCAACTATCCCAGTTCGGATTCGTCTTCAGAACAAGCAGCCTATTTCTGAATTCCTACAAGGAATTCAGAACCAATCCTCTCAAATGGTTGCTCATGAGCAATTTGGACTGGCGAATATCTCTAGACTGAGTCCTGATGCCAAGGAGGCTTGTGATTTTACTAGCTTGCTGCTCATCCAACCAATGCAATACTTGGCTAATCCTGGCGGCGATATGAACATTGTATTAAGACCAGCAGATCTCAACCAACATGTTGAGGATAACCATCTTCAAAACTACTACAGCTATCCTCTGGTCATTCAGTGTCATACTTATGATGATCGCGTTGACTTGTTTATTATTTACAATTCTTCCATTCTTCATGACAACCAGATAACCGCACTATCTCAACAGCTCAAATTCGTTGTCCAGCAGCTCCTTAGTGGCCATGCAACTATCATTTCTGATGTTTGTGTTGCTTCCCCCTGGGACCTTGAGCTAGCGAAGAATTCAAACGGCGACGGCCCTATTTTAATCGAGGATTGCGTTCATCATCTCATTGAGAGACAATCTAACCTTACCCCTGACGCATTTGCCGTCTCAGCTTGGGATGGTGAACTTACATATGCACAACTTGAGAGTGCTGCTACCAGGCTCGCCACCTACATCTCTGAACAATTTATTATTGGGCTGGGTGATATAATCCATGTTGTCTTTGAGAAGTCTCTCTGGTACATCGTTGCAATTCTGGCAATCAATAAGGCCGGTGCTGCTTGGTCTCCCCTTGATCCAGCTCACCCCTTCCAGCGACTGCAGGCTGTATCAAAGCAAACATGTGCAAAGATCGCGCTCTGCTCTCCTGGTCATGCTAGTTTATGCAAAAGGTTATTCGACTCTGTTCTTGAAATTGGTCCTGATCTTGATCAAATGTTGGCAGGCAAGCGTATCTTGAACAGTAGGAAACGTGATATTAAAACAACATCGTCGGATGCCGCATACGTCCTATTTACCTCTGGCAGTACAGGCACTCCAAAGGGTATAGTAATGCAGCATGGCTCTGTTTGTACTAGCCAGACTGATATTAGCCGCCGATTAGGCCTAGACCACACAGTTCGTATGCTTCAGTTTTCATCTTTTGTCTTTGATGTATCTGTTGGCGAAATCATCGCCCCATTGATCCACGGCGCCTGTGTTTGTATACCTTCTGATCAACAACGCCTTAACAATCTGGACATATTCGTTCGCGAGTTCAATGTGAATTGGGCTTTTCTTACGCCATCGTTTGCCCAGACCCTTCGTCCAGAAAAGTTTCCTGGCCTTGATCTTCTGCTTCTTATCGGTGAATCCGTTACGCAAGACGTTCTTGATGCATGGTTTGGTAAAACTAAATTCATCAACGCTTGGGGTCCTGCCGAGACCTGTGTATTCAGTACTCTTCATGAATGGAGTTCAACAAAAGAATCACCTCTTACAATTGGCAGGTCTGTCGGCGCCTTTGTATGGGTTGTAGATGCTGATAACCCACAGCGGCTAGCCCCAACAGGTTGTTTAGGAGAGATTGTTGTTCAAGGTCCTCCCTTGCTCCGCGAGTATCTCGCTGATGCTGGGAAGACATCAGTTGCTGTAGTATCTAGGCTCCCTGAGTGGGCTCCTCAGCGTGAAGCTCAAACTTATAACCGGTTCTATAGAACTGGTGACTTGGGATTCTATGGCCATGATGGTAATCTATACTACTCTAGCCGAAAGGATACCCAGGTCAAAGTTCGTGGCCTTCGGGTTGAGTTGGGTGAGATTGAGCACCATATTCGCAACACTCTGTACGGTGTTCGTCAGGTTGCTGTTGACGTCCTTAAGACTGATGCAAGTACCAACTTGGTTGCCTACCTCTGTTTCACTGATACAACCAAAACCCCTGGCCCCGACACTGATCCACACGGCCAAGACATATTCGTACCCATGTGCCATGAACTTAAGGCTCACCTTGAGGAAATGATGAAAGAACTTATGGTGACCCTACCAAACTACATGATTCCTACAATCTTTATCCCTTGTCACTATATGCCCTTGATATCCTCCGCTAAACTGGACCGCGTCAAGCTTCGAAACACTACGGCCTCGTTAGTGCGAAATGATCTCGATGAGTATACTCTTGATAGTTCAAGAGACAAACAGGCACCTATTACCTCAATAGAGATTCGCCTCCAACAACTGTGGGCGGAGATTTTGAAGCTCCCAGCTGATTCAATTGGGCGGGATGATAACTTTTTGCGTATTGGCGGTGATTCACTAGCCGCAATTCGCCTCGTCTCTATGGCCCGAGAACTGAATATAAACCTTACCGCTGATGACATCTTTGAAGATGCTCGTCTATCAACCATTGCTGTCAAGGCTACTGAAATTAGCCGGGAGGGCGATGAGCTCCCGTCGTTGGAGCCATTTTCCCTGCTTGAGGAATCTATAAGAGAGCCTACCCTATATGCCGCCATTCGGAGTGGATGTTCTCTTAAAGATAGTGAAGTCATTAAAGATGCTTATCCATGCAGTAAACTCCAGGAAGGCCTCATGTCTCTCTCTGTTAAACAGCCTGGCTCATACATTGCCAAGTTCTTATATCGCTTACCAGATCATGTCAATCTCACCCACTTCTCTGCTGCGTGGAACCAGATGGTCACACTCTGCGACAATCTGCGCACCAGAATACTACTATTGGAAGATGGCAATGTCGTACAGGTTGTTACTGACCAGCCCATGAGCTTATTCAGCCCATCAAGCACAATCGATCTGACCACCGCCATCACTTGCCTCCATGCTACAAAGATGACATATGGTTCCCCTCTCTGCCAATATCAGGTTATTTCCACCGAAGACAACGAAACATATCTCGCTTGGTCTATTCATCATGCAATATTCGATGGCTGGTCTATGCGTAGCATGCTGCAGATATTGTATGATTCATACCATGGCATTGAGAATTTGCAGCCAGTCTCATATGCTCGCTTCATCGAGTACACCGCAAATATCGATTCAAGTGAGGCCGAGATCTATTGGAGAACTCAGTTGCAGGACTTAACCAAAGCGTCATTCCCTCCCTCGGTTTCATCACATCTCTCTGCTACGCATGTACGCATTGAAGAGACAACCATTGACCTGTCTTCAACATCTGCCTCACATATTACACATGGAACTCTTCTTCGTGCGGCTTGGGCTATTGTTTTGGCCCGTTATTGTGATACCGATGATTTGTGCTTTGGTACAACTATTTCCGGTCGGCAAGCGCCTCTCTTGGGAATTGCTGAGATAGTCGGCCCGACGGTTGCAACTATCCCAGTAAGAATTCGACTTGATAGAGAGCAGCCGATATCTGAATTCCTAGACGATGTCCAGCGACAGGCATCCCAAATGGTATCTTTTGAACAATTCGGTCTGCAGAATATATCCAAGTTGGGTTCTGATATTAAAGAAGCTTGCGACTTCACCAGTTTGTTGGTCATACAACCCCTCCAGAATATTACAGATCAGGAAGAGAGCAAGGACGAGATCTTGATGCCAGCAGATTCTCATCTTTTTGGTCAATCAGATACCCTCCAGGGCTTTTTCAGCTATCCTCTGATCGTTCAGGCGCAACTCTTCGGTGATGGTGCCAAACTGAGCCTTGTATACGACACGGCGGTTCTCACTCAAGGCCAGATGTCCGCCTTGTCACATCATTTCAACCAGGTTGTTTCCCAACTGGTTCAGAACCAAGCAAATTGCCTTGGTGAAATATCTGTATCCGGTCAATGGGATGTTCAAAAAGCTCTGGATTTCAACGGCGATCATCCAGATCTGGTTCAAGAGTGTTTACCTGATGTTATATTTGCCACGGCGCGTCGCCAACCCAACTCGCTCGCTATCGCTGCCTGGGACAGAACCTTCACATACAGAGAACTGATGCATTCTGTTGACAATGTTGCCAAATATCTTATTGATTCACAACGCGTGAGTATTGGCGAGATCATCCATGTTTGTTTTGAGAAGTCAGCATGGTTTGTAATTTCCATTCTGGCTATCAACAAAGCCGGTGCAGCTTGGTCACCCCTTGATCCGGCCCATCCGGCCCAACGACACCAGCAAATCGTTGCACAAACAGGTGCAAGAATGATTCTTACGAGCCCAGCAAATGCGCATAAATGCATCAAACTTGTAGGAGACGTTGTGCAGATTACCGCGGAGCTTGATGCCAAGCTATCAGCGCAAAAGCATCAGAGTGCTGGCCCATCATTGCCCATCGTTTCTCCGCAAGATACTGCTTATATCCTCTTTACCTCAGGTAGTACTGGCGTACCAAAGGGTGTAGTTATTCCGCATACTGCTGTTTCTACAAGTCAGACTGCGTTGGGGAAGAGGGTCGGATTAAGTGCCACTGATCGCGTATTACAGTTCTCGGCATCTGTTTTTGATGCCTGCATTTTCGAAATCATGGCCTCACTTATTATCGGTGCCTGCGTTTGCATCCCGTCCTGGGACATGCAAATGAATGCATTAGCCATGTTTATCAACGACTGGAGTGTCACTGCTGCTATGCTTACTCCAACCGTTGCACGAACCTTGCGACCCCAAGATCTTCCATCCTTGAATATCCTTGTGCTGGCTGGCGAGGCCCCAAGCCGGATGGATCTAGATATCTGGTTTGCAAAGGTTCGCCTACTTAATGGCTGGGGACCTACTGAGACCACCGTAGTTGCAGCAGTCCATGAGTGGACAGCGGCTGATGAATCGCCGCTTCTGATCGGCCGGTCAGTTGGTGGTTCCTGCTGGATCGTTGATGCCTGTGATCCAACCCGCCTGGCCCCTATCGGCTGTATTGGAGAGATTGTTGTCCAGGGACCTAACTTGCTCAGCCGTTATCTTCATGATCGTCAAAAGACAGAGGCAGCCATAGTTGCCACACTTCCGCAATGGGCACCGCAAACAGAATCCAGTTTATGGAACCGTTTCTATCTGACTGGCGATTTGGGTTGTTATGACGCAGATGGGAATATCCAATACGCCGGCCGTAAAGATACACAGGTCAAAGTGCGTGGTCTGCGAATTGAACTTGGTGAAATCGAACACCATATCCAATACAATCTGAAAGGAGTCTGCCAAGTTGCTGTCGATGTCCTCAAATCAGAGGCTGCATCCGTTCTCGTTGCTTTCATTTGTTTCAGTGATGACACTAAGCTCAACTACTCAGATGATTTGTTTCTCTCACTAGAAGGCGAATTACACACAGCAATAGTGAATTTGGTGAGCAAGCTTAGTGTGATTATACCAAGATACATGGTACCCACAGCTTTCATTCCATGCAGCTATATGCCAATGCTTATTTCCAGTAAGCTGGATCGCAAGACCCTGAAACAATGTTCTGCGTCTCTCCCTGTTAAGCAAATGGCTTCATATTCGCTTGTACATGGGATAAAGGAAGCTCCTCAAACTACAATGGAGGCTCGTCTACAGACAATCTGGGCCGATATTCTCAACATTCCTACCGACTCGATTGGTCGTGATGATAGCTTTCTTCAGATTGGAGGAGACTCTGTTGCCGCTATTCGCCTCATCTCTGCCGCAAGAGATGAAGGAATTATTATCACTGTTGGTGATATTTTCGATGATCCTCGTCTATTATCGTTGGCGCAGAAAGCTTCGAGCATTGATAACAAAGAGCTGCTTCCGCAGCTCATCGAGCCTTTCAGTCTCATTGAACCTTCTCTTCACAACAAGCTGCTCCACAATGACACCCAGCAACAGTATTATGGTTTTCCAGATGGAAATATGATCCAGGATGCTTACCCCTGCACAGGATTCCAAGAGGGTCTCATGGCCCTTACCATCACACAGCCAGGATCATATGTTGCTAAGTATATATACCGCCTAGGAAGTAGCGTTGATATCAGCCGCTTCAGAGTCGCTTGGGAGCAAACTGTTCGACTGTGCAGTAACCTCCGCACAAGGATAATTATCATTGATGATATCTCTATCCAAGCTATCATTAATGAAGATATTGCCTGGACGCCAACAAGTGATATTCAGGATATGGAGCTAAACCTGTATATGAATTCTCCGCATAATTTCAATATGACATATGGATCTAGCCTCTCACGATATGCTCTCATCCGTGAAAATGAGCAAATTTACTTTGTTTGGTCTCTACATCACGCGATTTTCGATGGCTGGGCACTGCGTCTGATTGTTGGGACCTTTTATAGCCTATACGAAGGACGCACACCGGGCATTCTCCAGCCGTATTCTCGATTCATTAAATACACAATGGATCTAGATTATGACTTGGCGCGTCAGTACTGGATCAGCAACTGTGAGGGTGCTAGAAAAGCAGCATTTCCACCATCTAAATCACAATCTGGGCCTAAGATTACAAAGGTTATCGAGCGTGAAGTTCATCTCCCTAACATATCCAACACTTCAATCACTACTGCTACAGTACTCAGGTCTGCCTGGGCCCTTGTGCTTGCGCAGTATTGCAGTACCGATGATGTCACGTTCGGAACAACCATCTCAGGTCGACAGGCCACGATCAAAGGCCTGACTGACATGGCTGGACCTGCGGTGGCTACCGTTCCGGTACGAGTACGACTTGATCGGGGGCAATCGATAGCTGAATTTCTAAAAGACACCCAGTCTAACGCAACCGATATGGTTCCTTATGAACAGTTTGGTTTACAGAATATTGCCAGGCTGAGCTCGGATGCGAAGGAGGCCTGTGACTTTTCTAGTCTACTTGTTATCCAACCAATTCAAGCTCTCACGTACGAAATCTGCGAGACTGACGCGGTCTTCATTATGGACGACTCAACAGAAACTGCACAAGATTATTTCACATATCCACTCGTCGTTCAAGGACATATGTATGAGAATTCTGTCAAACTCATTCTGATCTATGACGCAAGAATCATCCCTGAAATTCGTATGCAAGCTCTTTCACATCACTTTGACAATGTTTTACAGCAGCTTCTTTCAAAAGGGGACATGACGCTCGGCAATATCTCAGTATCAGGTGATTGGGACCTTCAGCGGGCGTTGGAATGGAACTCTGAAACACCTATGATTGTCGAGGCTTGCTTTCATGAGCTTGTGGAACAACATGCCAGATCTTCACCGAGGGCTATTGCAATACAGGCATGGGACTTGGAACTGACCTACCATGAACTGAACGCCTCTGCCAATCGGCTTTCTCATCATCTAGTTCATACAGCAGGTGTCAAGCCACATGACTTAGTTCCGGTTTGTTTTGAGAAATCGGCGTGGTATTTTGTGTCTATTCTGGCAGTAAATAAGGCTGGTGCTGCTTGGGTTCCGCTTGATCCCTCCCACCCAACGAAGCGCCTACAACAGATTGTTGCCCAATGTAAAACCAACGTCGCTTTGGTATCAACTGAGAATGCACGGCTATGTTCAGAACTAGTTCCCACGGTAATTGAGGTGTCTGCGATACTAGACAGAAATCTACACTCTGGCTCTGATACCAGCAGTTTTGGTGCCGCGGTTTCTGTCACACCCCAACATGCTACATATGTTCTCTTTACCTCTGGCTCTACTGGCAATCCTAAGGGCCTTGTTATGGAACACGGTTCAGCGTGTACCAGTCAGATTGCGATTTCAAAGAGACTTGGTCTTACCGCTGGTATCAAGATGCTGCAGTTTGCAGCTTTTGTGTTCGATCTCTCTATTGGTGAGATCATTGGGCCCTTGATCAATGGCGCTACGATTTGCGTGCCTTCTGAACATATCCGTATGAACAATCTCAAAGGATTTATCCATGATATGGATATTAACTGGGCATATCTTACCCCGTCTTTTATATATACCCTTAAGCCTGAGGATGTGCCTAGTCTTCAGCTTCTTCTTCTGGCAGGCGAAGTTGTCCCGCGTGATGTACTTTGCACTTGGTTCGGCAAAGTTCGCCTGGTTAACGGTTGGGGTCCGGCTGAAACTTGCTGCTTCAGTACACTTCACGAGTGGCAATCCGCTGATGAATCGCCTCTCACGATAGGCAAGCCTGTTGGGGGTTTCTGCTGGATTATCGACCCTGATAATCAGCAGAAGCTGGCACCAATTGGTACCCTCGGAGAAGTATATATCCAGGGCCCTACTCTTCTCCGTGAGTATCTGGCAGAGCCTGAACGTACCGCAGCCTCTCTGGTCACTTCAATCCCTGAATGGGCTCCTTGTCGTGCCCACAGATACTGGAACCGCTTTTATAAGTCAGGAGACCTCTGCTCATATAATCAGGATGGTACAATCGAGTTCTCTAGTCGAAAAGATACTCAGATCAAAATTCGTGGTCTTCGGGTGGAGCTTGGTGAAATTGAGCACCATATTCTACAAAATCTGCCCAGGGTTCGTCAAGTGGCTGTTGACATCCTCACAACGCAGGCAACCCCTAGCCTCGTTGCTTACATCTGCTTCAATCATGAAACATGCCTCAGCACTACCAGCAGTGAAGAGATGTTTCTACCACTGGAAGGTCAAATACAAACTGACATCTGTAGTTTAATCAGCCTGCTCAATGTGAGTATGCCTCGATACATGGTTCCAAGCGTATTTATTCCATGCAAGTATATGCCGATCCTCGTTTCAACCAAACTAGATCGTAATGCTCTGAAACTGCATTCAGCAGGTCTTCATCATGATAAGATGGCCCTTTATTCTCTGATCAGCGATATAAAACAGACTCCAAGAGCTGGTTTAGAAACACACATCCAATCCTTATGGGCTCACATTCTTAACATGCCAGCTGAGTCGATTGGCCGTGATGATAGCTTTCTTCAAATTGGTGGGGATTCTATTGCTGCCATCCGCTTCATTTCGGCTGCTCGCGATGAAGGTATTTCTATCACTGTTCGCGATATCTTCAATGATGCACGATTGCTAGCTGTGGCTGAAAATGCAACCGTCATCAATGAGAACATTGGTGATGCTCTGCTGGACAAGTCTTTTGCGTTGCTAGATCAGCCCACTCGCGATCTTATACTTTCACAAAATATTCATCAAGAGCTTGGCCTACCTGATGAAGCAGCTATTGAGGATGCTTATCCTTGCACTCCCTTCCAGGAAGGTCTTATGGCTCTTGCTGTAAAGCAACCTGGTTCCTACATAGCCAGTTATATATATCGTGTTAGCGATTCGGTGGACACTGAACGGCTCAAACTTGCCTTGGAAAAGACTGCAACCCTATCACCTATTCTTCGAACCAGGATCGTAATGGTACGAGGAATATCTATGCAGGTTATTGACAAAAACTACAATGTCTGGCAGCCGAGTAGCAATGTTCAACATCTCAGTCTCAAGTCGTACCTCCGGTCAACCAATAATCTCACTATGGATTATGGTTCAAGACTCTTCCATTTAGCGCTTGTTCGTGACAACGGGACGCTATATCTAGCATGGACAATCCACCATGCTATTTTTGATGGCTGGGCTATGCGCTTGATGCTCACACAGTTTTACGAGATTTACCATCGGAGTACCCCCATCGTTTCGGAACCATACGCCAGATTTGTCAGATACTCTTTGGAACTTGACCCAATTGCGGCTGGTAATTTCTGGAAGGCATATCTCAAAGGCGCCAGTAAATCATCGTTTCCGCCGACGAACAGGCTATCTAGTTCTGACCCAAAATCTACCAAAACCTTCCAACAGACGATCAACTTCCCCAATAGGTCTCGAAAGTCGATAACGAAAGCCACAATCATCCGCGCCGCTTGGGCTGTCGTCCTTGCGCGCTACTCTGACAGTCTTGACGTCTCCTTTGGAACAACCATATCTGGTCGTCAAGCTCCCGTTGCCGGAATCACGAATATGACTGGTCCAGCTGTGGCAACTATCCCTGTGAGAGTCAGGCTTCCGAAAAATCAGCCGGTCTCTGCATTCCTTGAAGGCATTCAACGTCAAGCTTCAGAAATGATCCCGTATGAGCAGTTTGGATTGCGAAATATCTCCAAGTTGAGCACTGATGCGAAAAGTGTTTGCGATTTCTCAAGTTTACTTGTCATTCAACCTGCACATGTTCTGGCTTACAACACCAACGATACTGAAGCTATTCTCATCAGTGATGACGCTACTGAGATTTCCCATGAATATTTCAGCTACCCTCTCGTGATTCAAGGTCATATGTACGACGACAATATTAGTATGTTCTTCTTTTATGATACGAAGTTAATCTCAACACCGCAAATCCATGCTCTGGCACAGCATTTCGATACTGTTCTCCAACAACTCGTCACAGGCACAGATGTGCAGCTTGGTTCTCTCTCTGCTGCTGGCAGCTGGGATATTCAGCAATCTCTTAATTGGAACAGCGAACAACCAGAAACTGTGAATGCCTGTTTTCACCAGATGTTTGAAGACCGGGCAAAGTTGCGTCCAGACGCTCTCGCCATCTGCGCCTGGGATATCAAACTCACTTACCGTGAACTTGATAGCGCTGCAAATAGGTTGGCAAATTATCTTGTTGAGAAGCTGGACGTAAAACCTCATGACATGATTCTTGTTTGTTTTGAAAAGTCTGCATGGTATTTTGTTTCTATCCTCGCTATTAACAAGGCGGGTGGAGCGTGGGTTCCCTTAGACCCTAGCCACCCTACTCAGCGTAAGCAGCAGATCATTAGCCAGACTCGGGCCACTCTTGCTCTTGCATCTACAGAAAATGCTGCATCAATGGCAGAAATTGTTGCCAATGTAGTCGAAGTGTCGTCTAAGTTGGATAACAATCTGCATACAGGCAACTATATCAGCAATCAAGGACCTGTAGTCAATATCACCTCTCAACACGCTATATATGTCTTGTTCACGTCTGGCTCCACTGGTATACCGAAGGGTCTAGTCATGGAGCACGGCTCTGTATGCACCAGTCAGATCGCCATCTCGAAGAGGCTTGGTCTAACCCATAATGTTCGGATGCTTCAATTTGCGACATTTGTCTTTGATCTTTCAATTGGTGAGATTATTGGTTCACTAATTAGTGGGGCTACTCTTTGTGTGCCATCGGATGAATCTCGATTGAGCAACCTTCAACACTACATTAAAACTACAAAGGTTAACTGGGCTTATCTCACCCCATCATTTGTTCGCACTCTAAATCCTGAGACTGTACCTAGCCTCGAATTACTCTTACTTGCTGGAGAAGCAGTATCTCGTGATATCCTCCAAAGTTGGTTCGGCAAACTCCGCCTGGTCAATGGATGGGGACCTGCAGAGACATGTTGTTTCAGCAGTCTCCATGAGTGGAAATCGATCGACGAATCCCCGCTGAATATCGGCCGACCTGTTGGCGCTTCCTGTTGGATTGTTGATCCAGAAGATCCTCAGAAGCTTGCCCCTATAGGAACCCTTGGAGAGGTCGTCATCCAGGGCCCAACTATTCTACGTGAATACCTCGCAGATCCAGAAAAGACGAGATCAGCAATCGTTTCATCTCTGCCTGACTGGGCACCTCGGTTGAACTTGAACCCCCATTATCAGAGTCGTTTCTACAAGTCAGGAGATCTTTGCTCGTATAATTTTGATGGAACTATTGAGTTCCACAGCCGAAAGGACACCCAAGTAAAGATTCGCGGTCTTCGTATTGAACTCGGCGAAGTGGAATATCATATCCAGCTTGCACTCGCTGGTATTAGACAGATTGCTGTCGATGTTATCAGAGCTGAAAATGGTACTAACCTGGTTGCTTATTTCTGCTTCAACGAGGAAACGCGAACCTCTGCTGCAGGGGATGCAAGCGGCCCATTCATGCCCATGGATCCTTCAATTCAACATCAGCTTACTGCTGTTGTTGGCGAACTAGGTGTACTGCTACCTCGTTATATGATTCCAACTGTATTCATCCCCTGCAAGTATATGCCTTCGATAACTTCAACGAAGCTAGATAGGAACGAGCTTAGATCTCGAACAGCCGCCCTCAGTACTCTAGAGCTTAGCCAGTATTCACTTTCAGATGGTCAAAAACGAGCCCCTGAGACGGAGATGGAGTTTGCACTGCAGGGTATTTGGTCAAAGATTCTCCATATACCAGCAAGTGAAATCGGCCGCGACGACAATTTCTTTGGGCTTGGTGGGGATTCTATCACTGCTATCCACTTGGTTAATATGCTACGAGAAGATGGGCTTTCATTGGCCGTAAAGGCCATTTTTGATGATCCCCGGCTTTTGGCTCTCGCTAGCAAGACTGATCAGCTCAGCCACGATGAACAGAGTGCTAGAGATGCGCTGCCATTCGAACTGTTAGACCCCTCTACCAGAAAAGCAATCCACTCGCAGAATCTTCGTGAACAACTCGACTTGGATGATGATGATTCGATTCAAGATGCCTATCCATGCACATCACTTCAGAGTGGTCTCATGGCGCTGTCGATCAGGCAGCCTGGCTCATACATTGCTAAATATGTGTATCGTATTTCTCATAGTGTTGATCTCCCCTGTTTCAAAAAAGCATGGGAAGCAACTGTATCCTTCTGCGAGCCCCTCCGAACCCGTATCATTCTCGTCAATGATGCCCATATTCAGGTAGTTTTGAAGCAGAATGTTTACTGGGAAAGCAACACCAGCCGCAATCTCTCATCTATCAACAAGGCCACCCATGCCTTTGAGATGACTTATAACTCACCGCTTTCTCGCTATGCTCTAGTCCAAGATGACAAAGGCGACAGTCACTTCTTCTGGACTATTCACCATGCAGTTCATGATGGTTGGTCTCTGGGTATCGTCACAAACATCCTTTCCCAGGTTTTCAATGGACTGCAACCCTCTGCTCCCAAGCCTTTTGCAAACTTCATTCGTTTCACAATGTCCCTCGATACCGATGAAGCTTCGTCTTACTGGACCAAGCAGCTTGAGGATGCCAAGAAATCTAGTTTCCCCAACACCATTCTCAACACTGCAGTGTCTGAGCATATCGCCCGTACTCTGACCACCTCCATACAGTTTCCTACAGGAGGGAACACGGCGGTCACCAAAGCCTCCATTCTACGTGCAGCTTGGGCTATTATCTTAGGGCGCCACTGTAACACTGACGATGTTTGCTTCGGCGCTACTGTATCAGGTCGTCAGGCACCAGTTCTCGGCCTTGGACAGATGTCTGGTCCTGCTGTTGCAACCGTCCCCGTTCGAATACGCCTTGACGGCAGTCAATCCACTCCCACTTTCCTAGAAGCTATCCAGAGTCAAGCCGCTGAAATGGTTACTTATGAACAGTTTGGCCTACAAAACATTTCACGGTTAGGAGCTGATGCTAAAGCTGCCTGTGACTTTTCCAGTCTACTCATCATTCAACCTATACAGCATCTGATGGGAGACAGCCAGGGTGCTATTATGGAGCCAACTGTTCTTGACGTAGATGCCAAAGACAACTATGTCCAAAATTACTTCAGCTATCCTCTAGTTGTCCAGGGCCATGTTTATGACGACCAAGTGAAGTTAGTCCTCATTTATGATTCGGCGGTTTTCGCCGAGGCTCAGCTTGTTGCTCTCTCTCACCAATTCAACCATGTGGTGCAACAACTTCTTGTCGAGAAGGCGACCACGCTATCTGATATCTGCGTGGCCAGCTCTTGGGATCTGGATCAGCTGAAGACTTCTAACGGCAAAGGGCCAGAACTTGTTGACAACTGCATTCATGTCCTCATTGAACAACGAGCCAAGCTTCACCCCAATTTGGTCGCTATATCGGCATGGGACGGCGAGCTGACCTATTCTCAACTCGAAGGCGCCACGAACCGACTTGCACATCATCTCGTCAATAATCTTCATGTCAACGTTGGTGATATTGTCCATGTGAGCTTTGAGAAGTCCCTCTGGTATGTCGTAGCTATTCTGGCCATCAACAAAGCAGGTGCTGCTTGGGCCCCTCTCGATTCTGCCCACCCGTTCCAGAGGTTACAAGCCATAGTCAAGCAAACCGGTGCCAAGCTTGCTCTTTCTTCTACTACAAATGCTACTTTGTGCGCGAAGCTGGTGAAGCAAGTGGTTGAGGTCTGCGCCAGCCTTGACCTACAGCTTACCAAAACAAAGCAGTGGAGCCAGAAGAAGCCACTTGTTGATATCAAATCTTCAGATATTGCCTATATTCTGTTTACTTCAGGAAGTACTGGTGTTCCCAAGAGCATCGTTATGGAACACGGTGCTCTATGCACCAGCCAGATAGATATCAGCCATCGGCTAGGCCTGAATCAAAGCATTAGAATGCTTCAATTCTCTTCCTTTGTATTTGATGTTTCTGTGGGTGAGATTATGGCGCCCCTTATACATGGCGCCTGTGTATGCATTCCATCAGAGGGGCAACGACTCAACAGCCTCAAAACCTTTGTACATGATTTCAAAATCAACTGGGCTTTCCTCACACCATCCTTTGCTCGCACACTTCGACCGGAGAACTTCCCCACTCTCGAACTTCTTCTACTGATGGGTGAGGCTGTTACTCCTGATATCTTCAGTGCTTGGTTCGGCAAGGCCCGGTTGATCAATGCCTGGGGCCCTGCCGAGACATGCGTGTTCAGCACGATTCATGAATGGAAGTCCTTGAACGAATCTCCTCTTATAATTGGCCGCTCTGTCGGTGCCTCTGTGTGGGTTGTGGATGCTGATAACCCTCAACTTCTTGCCCCCATTGGCTGTGTCGGCGAAATTGTCGTTCATGGTCCGACAATAATGCGAGAGTATTTGTCGGACTCTGTGAAGACAGCATCAACCATCGTTACATCCCTCCCTGGATGGGCTCCTCGAAGTGAAACACCGTATTATAAACGCTTCTATAAGACGGGAGATCTTGGCTTCTACAGCCACGATGGTACTCTCCACTATATTGGTCGCAAGGATACTCAGGTTAAAATTCGTGGTCTTCGTGTTGAACTTGGTGAAGTTGAACACCAGATCCGCCAAACTCTAAAAGGTGTTCAGCAAGTCGCTGTCGATGTTCGAAAGAGCGATAACGCGGTCAATCTCGTCGCCTATGTTTGTTTTACTGACAAAACGAAAACTCCTGGACCCAGCACTGACCCCGAAGGTCGTGACATTTTCTCATCGCTTGATGATGACCTTCATTCTTCCCTTGGTACTATGACGACTAAGCTTCAATCCACACTACCACATTATATGATTCCCTCATTGTTTATTCCCTGCAATTACATGCCGCTCATCTCCTCTGCAAAACTCGATCGTGTCAAGCTTCGCGCAGTCACCTCGGGATTGGGTCAACAACAACTTGAAGAATACTCACTCAATCTTGCCGCTCACAAAACGGCCCCCGAAACTGACACTGAAATGAAGTTACAGCAAATATGGGCTCATATACTTCAGATCCCATGTCAATCCATCGGTCGCGATGACGACTTCCTTCGCATTGGTGGCGACTCGCTCGGTGCTATCCGTATCGTTTCCATGGCCTGTGAAGTCGGACTCAGTCTCAACGTGGCTGATATATTTGAAGATGGCCGATTGTTAGCTATGGCTTCCAAGGCTATGCAGACTGTTGGTGAAGATGAGATGCTGATGCCAGTAGCTCCATTTAGCCTGCTCGACGAAGCGAAGCAAAAGCAGTTCAGTCTAGGTGCTCACACATTTGATTCTCACCTCAACGAAAATGACATCATTGAAGATGCCTACCCTTGCACTAAATTCCAAGAGGGCCTCATGGCGCTCACCGTTAAACAACCTGGTTCATATATTGCAAAATACCTCTATCGCCTACCAGCCCACGTTGATGTGGACAGGTTCCGAACCGCGTGGGAGCAAACAGTTGTAGCCTGTAGCAACTTGCGAACAAGAATCATTCATGTTGATGGTGTCGCGATTCAGGTCTTGATCAAAGACGATGTTTCTTGGGACTCTAGTTGCGATACGCTTCAGTCTACCATCGAGCTTTACCAATCCATGCAAATGAACTATGGAGCCCGTCTCTGTCGCTATGCCCTAGTTTCTAACAATGGAACCACCTACTTCAGCTGGAACGTTCATCATGCCGTGTTTGACGGACTTTCTATCCAAGTCGTTCTCAACGTTCTCTTCAATGTCTATAATGGCAATCCCATTGGAGCCACGCCTCCTTATTCTCGTTTCATTAAATACACACTTGAGCTCGACCAGCAAGCCACTATTGATTATTGGACTGCTCAATTGTCTCAAGCCAGACCTGCCACATTCCCTGCCACCACTGAGGTCAGCCGTAATGCCACTCGGGTTTTTGAGCATTCAATTCCATACCAAAACACCAACGACTCAACGATTACAACTGCCACAATCGTTCGATCTGCGTGGGCTTTGGTTCTTGCCAGATACTGTGACTCCTATGATATCACTTTCGCTACCACTATTTCTGGCCGACAGGCTCCCGTTCCTGAGCTGATGAACATGGCTGGTCCTGTCGTCGCGACTGTCCCGGTCCGAGTTCGTCTGGACCAGCAGCGATCCGTTCCAGATTTTCTCCAGGACATGCAAACCCAAGCATTTGAGATGGTTCCTTATGAACAATTTGGCCTGCAGAACATTTCCAAAGTCAGCGCTGATGCAAAGGCGGCTTGCAACTTCTCTAGTTTACTCGTAATTCAACCCACGCAGCATCTTACAAGCAGCGAGACAAGTGACTCTATTCTGATCTCAGCTGGTCACGAGAAGAGCAGCACTGACGACATGATGCAAAACTATTTCAGCTACCCACTCGTCGTTCAGGCCCTCATCTTCGAGGATAAGATCAATCTGCTACTTATTCATGATTCCCAAATCCTGCAGCAAGTTCAAATGGAAGCTTTAGCTCATCATATCGATCAAGTTATCGGTCAGTTGAGTGCTGTGGGAAACAAAAGCCTTGCTAGCATCTCCATTTCTTCTACTTATGATGTTGAGCAGGCTCTCAATAATAATCCCAACAAGCCACAGATAATCGATACATGTATCCACAGCCTAGTAGAACACCAGGCTGCAGTCAATCCCAATGCCCCTGCCATTGATGCCTGGGATGGCCAATTCACATTTTCTCAGCTTAATCGCGCAGCGAATCGATTGGCCAACTTCCTCGTAGAACAATATGAGGTTCAAACTGATGACTTGGTTCATGTCTGCTTCGAAAAGTCAGCATGGTACTTTGTTGCCATTCTGGCCATTAACAAAGCTGGAGCAGCCTGGGTTCCGCTTGAGCCTTCTCATCCAGAACAACGGTTACGCCAAATTGTTCGTCAAACCGGCGCCACACTAGCTCTCGCATCTCCCACCAACGCTGCATTGTGTTCCAAGATACTTCATCATGTGGTTCAAGTCGCTTCAGGATTGGACAACATGCTTGTGGAGACCTTTTCTAGCTTGGAGGGCCCAGACTTGTATGTGTCACCACGCACCGCCGCCTACGTCCTCTTCACGTCCGGCTCGACGGGCACTCCAAAGGGTCTGATTATGGAACATGGATCTGTTTGCACTAGCCAGACTGCCATTGCCCAGAGGCTTGGTCTAACACCAGATGTGCGGATGCTTCAATTTGCTGCGTTTGTTTTCGACTTGTCAATTGGTGAGATTGTTGGCCCGATGATCTCCGGTGCGTGTATCTGCATTCCGTCTGATGAGATCCGCCTCAACGGTCTTGCCGAATTTATGGAAGAGAAAAGCGTAACTTGGGCTTACCTTACTCCTTCATTTGTCCGAACCCTTGAGCCCAGCGACATACCTAGTCTTGAACTGTTACTACTTGCTGGCGAAGCTGTTCCTCGAGATCTACTTGACATATGGTTCGGAGAGGTCCGTTTAATCAATGGATGGGGTCCAGCAGAGACTTGTTGTTTCAGTACCCTACATGAATGGAAGTTCATTGAGGAGTCACCTCTCAATATTGGCAGACCTGTCGGTGGTTTCTGCTGGATCGTTGATCCCGAGAACCCTCATCGTCTTGCTCCTACCGGTACTCTGGGAGAAGTTGTCATCCAGGGACCTACTCTGCTACGAGAATATTTGGCCGATCCCGTGCGGACAGCAGCGGCATCAGTGCTTGAGCTACCTGAATGGGCGCCTTTCCGTGAAGAAGAGAATTGGTGTCGCTTCTACAAGTCCGGTGACCTCTGTTCATATAACGCTGATGGCACTATTCAGTTTGCCAGCCGGAAGGATACCCAAGTCAAAATACGAGGCGTTCGCATTGAGCTAGCAGAGATTGAGCACCGAATCATGCAATCCCCAGAAATCAAGCGAATCATTGTGGACGTGCTCAAGCGACCGGCTGGAGACGCCATCGCTGCCTTTGTTCTCTTCCATGACATGGAAACATCGATGAATGCTGGCGTCACTCCCAAGCTTCTGGAAAATACAGCACATCGTCGGGGATACTTCTCCGATCTAGTAGCCCGACTCTCTGGTGAAATGCCAAGCTACATGATCCCAGAGTACTTTATCCCGACGGATAGAATGCCGCACAACGTCTCTGGAAAACTCGACAGAAAGCTCTTGATTAGCCAAACAGATGTGCTCAATTCAGAAGAAATAAAGTCCTACTCGATCAGCCAAGCTCTACCCTTCCGCGACTGCTCAACAGATCTTGAAAGGTGGCTTCGCGCGCAATGGTCTGCGATACTAGGTCTCGCAGAGGAGTCTATTAGCGCAGTTGACAACTTTTATCATATCGGTGGTGACTCCATCCATATCGTCACGCTATCAAAGTGCATTCGTGAGAAGTTTAATATATCTCTTGCACAACACATCTTAAACAGCAAGCGTACAACAATTTCTTCAATCGCGCAGTACATCCAGGATGCGCAAGCCGGGTCACCTAAGGAGGATCAATTTGATATTGATCTATATGCCAAGATATGCGATATAACTACGAAATCATGGGTACAGAAGCCACAGGATCTGATCCAGCGCCCCTTGAGCTCCCTTCCTGCACAAGCCAACATTTTCCTCACTGGAGGCACAGGCTATCTTGGCACAGAGATCCTCAGACAAATCATGGGGTCATCGTCGGTCAGTCGGGTAGCTGCACTGGTAAGGGCAAAGTCAGAGGAAGAAGGACTGGAACGTATTAAACGAACTGCCTTGATTACAGGATGGTGGAAGGATGGATATGAAACTAAGATTGAAATTTGGCTGGGCGACTTGGCCAAACCGCACTTTGGACTCGATAGTACACAGTGGTCTCGCTTGCAGGGCCGATCCCAATCAGCAGCAAACATTGAGGCATTCGTTCACAACGGCGCCGTCGTCAATTGGCACGCCGATTATGAAAAACTCGCGGCCGCCAATGTTGACTCGGTGATGACGTTGGCCCAGTCAGCCATGTCATCGCCAGCATTCCCCAAACTCGTATTTGTTTCAGGAGGTGCTCCGACAGATCCTCGTGAGGATCTCGCTGCTCAAGCTACGGTTCTTGCCTCCAGTACAGGGTACTCGCAAACCAAGTTCGTCGCAGAGAGCGTCGTGAATGAGATCATCAACAAGCTTCCTCCGGCACAGAACCGCCTCTCCACAGTTAAACCGGGCCGCATTATTGGAGCTGCAGACAACGCGGTCGCCAACACTGATGACTTTGTGTGGCGAATTGTTGCTGCGGCTGCTGAGATTCACATGTATCCCACCGAGCCTGATCATCATTGGGTGACTATTGGCGATGTGAACGCCGTGGCGGCTACCGTTCTCGACAAGATCTTCTCCAAACACCCTGTTGACGCATTCACTCATATCCAAACCGGCCTCTCTACCGCGGATTTCTGGACCGTCGTCAACTCTGAGCTAGACACCCCATGTGTGGGCGTTTCATGGAGTGACTGGATCAAGCATGCTTTGGAATCGATGAACCGTGTGGGAAGCAAGCATCCGCTCTGGCCTGTTCAGAGTTTCTTGGGAGGCTTGGGCTCACCAGATCCAACAATTGCGGAGGCAAACAACGAGGAGACTTGTCATCGCGTAAGAGAAGCAGTCAAGAGCAATATGCGATACCTGTCTCGCATTGGATTTATCCGGTCGTCAGTTAGGAGTCCATCTGGTGATTCGTGTGAGCAAACAATTCGACGTTATCACCAGTAGAACTAAACAAAGTCTGTTTTTATAGTAGTTCGGATTTCTTAATCACAATATTAAATTAGTACATAGTCAGCATATATAGTTTCTTTCTTTTAATACCAACATATTTTATCAAGCATTGCCATTCGTATATTATTTATAGCCTAGTCTTCTATCACTGAGTATACATACTGTTCTATTACTCTAGCATAATATTATCGGGCAATGTTAGCAATTACTAGCAATGATTGGCAATTATTAGGAATTGCTAGCACTGTTATAATATTGCCATACAGTGGCCTGCAATTCGACCAAAGTACCTAGCTCAATTGGTTGTAATTGTGTGCGAGGGTATGGCGGTGCTACAAGTCGGGTTGAACAAGAGACAACGATCCAAGTAGAATGCCGTTCCTAGTTACATAATTTCCCAGCTGTACCATCAAGGGGTACAGATCACTTCAGAGACGTCATAAACAGCGATGATTCATTATGACTATCCCCATAGTCTTCGGTTTTCCTACCATTTAAACTGTATGAAAAGGGACATACAGAACTACAGTGATATAGCTGCGAGAAATACCAGCTAGAAAAGTCCAATGAAGTTGACAATAGAATAGTGAAACGCATGGGGTTTTATAAATATAAGATGTTACAATAAAATGAAGAATCAACCATAGGCTGACCGGATCGATACGAGGTGCAAGTATAAACTAAAGTTAAATTCTTTTGATCAGTTGCATAATTAACGTAGGCAGGGCGATATACTAAAATAGACATAATAAGTACAGTCCAGACAAGCAAGTCCGAGCTACTCCAATGCGTTATATGATTGGCGCTGACTTAGAATTGTTTGTCTCCCATTGTACATCACCAGTTCACGTTTATAAGTTTCTACTAAATAATAATAAAGAGCATTGCTATTTGCACGTTAAGTGTTTTTGCTATTGCACATTACTCCTATTTTCACACAACTTGAGAAGCCAATGCCAGAAAGTTAGCCTTTGACTCTATAGTTTGTGTGCTTGTTGTATAATCTGATTGATACATGAATCCAATCGATGGTTATGAAGGGCGCGTATAAAACTCATGTGAGCGACAAGGTTAGCTGAATCGAAAAAGGTTGTGAAACTCAAACTCTATGTCCACAGCCTTACCACATCACTTCACGTACGGCCCTTGTGTGTGTGCGTGTGTGTTTCCCAAGCGTACTGTTCAACCACAACAAACCCTAAGGTTTAGGTGTGGCTATAAGTTTTAGCTGCTTTGCGACGCTTGGGGACACTCTTGGTTCAACTTTCGGTATGCCTCGTACTGCTCAGACTGCACGTATTCTCCTCATCAGAATGAGTATAGTAAAGTGGTGGTTGGGACATAGCTGATATAATGATGAGCAAGGCTGAGCACATGCCCACAAGAGTTTCGGAAAATTGAGGCAAAACGTAGTGTGGTTGAGTAATTAATCTACAGTGTCAAAATTGACTACAAGCAAGTCTATTATGCATAATATGTGAATCAGCAGAGCAACATCTATTTCAAGGGCCGCGGCCCTTGCCACTTAGGACAATGTGGTCATGTTTACATTCCAAAGCATTGCTATAGATGTATCAAGAATGTTCTATTCCAGGCACCGCCACTTTCCATTTAGAGGAGCATCCAAAGTCCAGCAATCAAAGTCATGCCAATATACACAACACCCGTTTTGACAGACGCGACACCACTATCGCTACCGGGTGTCTTGGTAGCCGAGCCACCAGTTGTTGTGACAGATCCGGAATCAGATCCGGAACCGGAACCGGAAGACGAAGTAGGGGAAACATTGTCGGTCTTGGTGCTAGATCCATCAGACGAGCTGGCGGTTCCAGAAGGAGAAGAAGAGGAAGACTTGGACTTTTCAGGTGTCTCGAACTTGGTAGGGCACGAGAGATCGAAAAGTGGGGTAGTCTTCAAGTTTTCGGTGATGGCGAATTTGACCTTGTTGTCGGGATTGGAGTCGCGCAAGTTATACCAGAACGTAGGGGTCTTGTTAAACAGTCTGCGGCATCCAACCTCGTTCCAGAAGTATTTAGCGTTCTTTACGCTGGGTTCTGCCTCCTCCCAATCGGGTCCAGACACCGGCCACCCCGTCTCAGTCACCCAAACCGGCTTCCCCTTTGACGCACCGATCACGGCATCGTATGCCTGATCAAACAAGATGCCACTGTTCGTAATGACGTTCCTGCCCTCTTCTTTTGATGACGCTTCATAGAATGGGTATTCATCAACTCCAATGAAGTCGACGGCATCAATAACCTTGGAGTTGGTGCCGTTTGTCCACGCATCCCAAGTGTCGACGTGGCCGACGGGGAGCTTGGCAAGAGGTGTCTTCGCGACTGCCTTTCGATAGTCGCTAATAAAGCTAACAATAGCGTCTGCGGAATTGCCAATGCCGCCCTTGTTCTTAACGCCCATCTCCGAGTTTCGGTACAAGTCCTCGCTGCCGACGGACATGCCGATGACGAGGTCGGTGAACTTTTCACCGTGTTTTTCAATGGCCTTCGTCAAGGCAGTGAGCTCCTTGTCGATGTTGTCGGTGCCAGAAGCCCATGCACCAAGCAGAATGTGAGTCTTGGTGTCAATGGCGGCTTCGAATGCCTCGATGGGGTCATCCTGGGAGTAGGCCTGGATGTTGGTGTAGAGTCGGACGGCATTGAATTTTCCGGGAGCGCCGGACAGAGCCTGAGCAGTCTTGAACTCAGCAGCGAAATCAGACTTGAACTTGGCAGAGCGGTCGGCCAGAGTAGCTCCAGAGTTGAAGCCGAGCCAGTTGGTCGCGGAGGCTCCGGAGACAAGCGCCGCGCCGGCGGCAATGGTGGAAGACAGATGCATAGTGGAAAAATCGGCAGAAAAAGCCTGAAAGTAGACACAATCTAAAGTAGCGTTTGTCTGCTCAAAAACAAAATGTTTTTATTGTGTAACAAAAGTAGCCGATCAATCGTCAATGAATGTGATATCGCGGGTGAGGCCGGAGATGCGGCAAAGTGTGCAATGCGTGCAGCGAGTGACGTAGTTGAAGCGCGATTGTCGGGTATTAGTGGGAACGAATTGAAATAAAAAGGGAAGGACACGGGTAGGGCAAACCGCCTGGATGGTACGAGGAGGAAAGGAAGGAACAATAACGCAATCCAGAAGGTGCAACTGCTGGTGTTAAGGAGGTTTAGTGGTGGAGCGCTGCCAACCACATGTCTGATCACGTGCGGGCGCTACTACATCATGCAGGTACGGGACTTTCCCCCTGGCGGCTCCGCCAGCCACTGAATCTACACTTCCAAGTTTCCGTCTGAAACAGGGGGGGTTGCACTGCCACGCAAAGGGCTCGCTGGCTAGTCCTGATAGGGGCTAGATGACGGGCTCTGAACACCAGTTGCCTTGATCTGGCAGTGGATCGCAGGGGACTAGGGCCAAGGGGAGGATGCTAATAAAAGCTCCTCCAGAGTCTTGGTGGAGGAGGAGAGAAGCAGGGCAGGGACGCAAACACGAACGACGGGGTCCTAGAGAGCAGCTTTGATGAGTTGGCTGAGAAAGAGTTTGCAGATCGCCCAGGACCGTGAGGCACGAGATTTGCCCATTTCGGATGGCAAGACGAGGGCTGACTAGGTATGACCCCTTTTCGCGTTTTGCTTGTTTGGTTGGTTGGCCGTTTGTTTTTCTTCGTATTGAACACTGATTACATATGCGTGCCTAGGCGAAATCAATAATGCGTCCTCTTCGCTCATGCCGAAGCATCGAGTCATTTCCGTACCTCGTCACGTTATATACGTACTCGGTGGACCGCCCACCCCTTCTCTCCTGCATGATAAACAACACACGGCGCCACGGCGCCACGGCGCCAGCATGTCAAATTGCGTGGCCTCGTAATGGCATCGGGAATTAGATCAAGCGCCGACACCCTAATTACTACTCCGTCCCGATCATAATAAGACCGATCCAATCTTCAACGAACCTCTGCCGCCGATGTGCACTGACATGGAGACAGTCGGAATGTCGCACGCACTGGCATACTCGAGTGTTGTGATACGTAGTACGGAGTCTTCTGACGTGCACTGGTATTTCGGCCTGCGGAGCGCGCCGATGGTCACACTTATAAAGTTAAAAACGTCAGGGAGGCTGTCGGCGTCGCTTTATTTCAGATATGCTCCACTGTGTGATGACAATGAAGCGCACATGTCAGAAACGTTGCCCAGTGCACAATTTAAGCAGTTGATATGCAAGTTAATACGAGCATTCCCAACACCAAGTGTTTTAACTCACGTACCCTGCACTTCCTGCCCTTAGGTGCCGACCAACCATTTTTTGCGCCCAGCAAACAAGCGTATGGTCAAAAGAAAAAGAATAGAAAGATACATGGCATGGCATGTTGCCGTCTAGTGGTAGACTGTTAATTTCCTTCATTGTCCCGCCATTTTCGTACACAAGCAATGACGGCGTCGTACACATGTTGACGCTATATGCCTGCGCACGGCTGAGCAAAATACTAACAAGAGCATTCTCACTGTGCCATCTTACTTCGACCCTCACGTGTCTGTAGAATTCCTGGCAAAATCCACTAGATTTGAAGTAAAATTCATAGGGTCCTACCTTGCACTCCTACTACCGAGTCATTGCAAACAATTTCTAGCACACCAGAAGTTTTCAAATCTCTCGTTAAGAGACTCATTATTACTCAACTGCTGTCAATTTCTTCCAATAGCCTTGGAGCAGTAGTAGTCATAGCTTTCGTTATCCCAGGCTGGAAGAAAGACATTAGGCATCTTTCTGAGCCCTCTTCCAGTCATAAAAAATATGATCCCACATCGTATTCAGCTCATCGCCCTCTAATGATTCCCCCGAAACCTTATCGACAAAGGTGATGCTTTCCCGCGGGAGAAGACCATAAAGTTCTCCCCAGTTCTGTAGCACCACAAAGTCTATATAGCTAGCATAGCAAACAATCTGAAGCTCTTCACATAGAGGAAACTGTTTGATGCGATCCGACTCAAAATCAAATGTCCAAAGCCAATTATTAACCTCAACCCTGAGCTTTCGAATGTTTAGTCGCTCTGACTTTATGCATTTACAATTTCTAGTCCCGATAGAAACGATATCCATCATAAAATTCATCCATATGTACCGCGGCTCGGGCCCGTTCAGAAATGTTTTCTGGTAGAGTCCCAAACTGCGCGGCTCGTGCGAGGTATGCATAATCGGTGCTACCGGCGTTGGTGAATATATCGGTCGAATATGCGCATGTAGGCTGTTGTTGGTATGCTGAATATCCACAATGCGAGACTCCATAGTCATCGCCCAAATCTGAGCGCGAAGCTCAAAAGGGAGCCGTGGAAAGGGGTGAAAGGAGGCCATTTGCGACGAAGAAGAATAGAGCTTCATCCAGTTAGATGGCGAGTATGTTGTCGCGCGAGCTTTGATGTAATGAGGAACGATGGATTTGCTAGATAAAAGAACCGCAATGCAAGACAAGTTATTGGCAAGTGGAGCTACCAAACGACCGATAAGCAGGCACAGAAAATCTGAGCTGTGCTTTATGACTGTCTCAACACTCCGAAAATCGCTGATTTGACTCACAGCTCTTTAATGATTCATGGTGTTGGTCGGCGGCCGGCATCGAGCCGCAAGTGCACAGCCTCCGGATCGTGAGTGTCATGGTTGCAGCGAGTCGTCGAGAAAAGGGAAAGAATAAAAGAAAAGTAGATGTTTCTATCCAAGAGGTATTATTTTGCTATTTGCAAGGTAAATCTCCACGATCCGTGACATCTGAATTCTCGACGAGAGTTCTCTGTATTGTTAACAATAATTGTGAAAAATGGTAGCAAAAACAAGTGAAGACAATCCGTGGCTGATGCTTCCGACAGAGAATATCGGTGCGCTGTAACTCTCCTCTATGCACGCTGGAATGCGTGTGCGATGCGAAGCTTTGCCAGTCACTGTCCTCATGAAGTGGCAAGGTTTGGATGCCACCTACCATCCCGAACTTCATGGCAATCGGCTTTTCCGCTTAATAACAGGCCGCGCACGTCGAATTTGGCTGTGACTTGCACGCACTGTTCACACCGGTCCGTCGCCGTAGGAATCGAGCGCCCAGAAGCCTGAGGCAAAAATGGCACCTTTCTTCCCTTCATTCCTTCCCGAGAGAAGTGCACTCAAGCGCACAAACAAACTTCTTCCTCACTACAAAATATGAATCCGCACAGAGTATTACCGCAAAGCGTTGATGCCGCTGGGTTTACATCATCAATCACGCATTGAACTCCGCAGTTTATAATGACTAGCGGAATGTGCACGATGACGACATCCACTCGTCCTTATGTGGAGATGGGCCCAGAGTCTCCAACCCTCTTGACTGAGCCCGCAGGACAGGCGCGAGAATAACAAAGATGATGACAATGCAAGCAGCCCCAAATAGTCCCTGGCTGCTGTATTTCTAGACATAAGTGCTGACACTGGCTTCCAGGCGTCAGCTAGACTTCCAACGTGGAAACAATCGCGTCGCGTCACCCCACCTCAGTCAGCTCTGCTCTGCCATCCCGAGCTTCCTTCCAACCACATGTCTTTTGGATTTGAGACTCCACAGAGCTGGTCCCAGAACTCGCGGACCCGAAAGACGACATATGGGCTTTTGAGAAATCTGCCAAAGACCGTTGTCCAATTTGACCCGACGTATCCCGTCGAGGTCCGAGTAACACTGAGCTCCCCCAACAGAGAGCTGTCGGGCCGAGCCGATAGCCGCAGCTTCAACCCCGCCCCCGCCTTCAACCGTCATTCCGAATATTAGACCATAATTTAGACACGCTCATATCGTGGTTCGCCAACGACTCGATCCGTCTTTACGGCCGTGACTATCTGTGTGGTATCCATCATGGCCCCTCAGTTATTGTATCTACCGGACGGTCAGTTATTTACTGTGACGCCTGTTTTCGCCGGCGTTGGTTTCAAGAGCCACACACTCACCACCCACCACAATGCCATCCCGATAGGCTGGACCACGGTTTTACATACCGAGGAGGAGATTGAGGCGCCTTTTGACGATGTCGTAGGTCAACTGGAGGAGACAACATCCAATGAAAGGAGCGATGACAGGCTGCGATTGCCGAGAAGGAGGGTGCGCGGATTCGTTAAACCAACTTTGCGAAACGACACTCTCTTCATCTCCTCCGTTTCCAACCCCGCCAATAGTGACTTTAAGCCTGCAGTCAGTCCAACACGACAGATAGCTATGATGATGTGGGTTACGCTCTATTGGTATTTCCACCAGACCGAGCCTAGCGCAATGCTGCATACCGATGCTTCCAAAAACACACCCGACCGCGCCAAACCTAGTGGCGAATGGAAAATCTACATTAAGAGAGATGGGGTGCTAAGGGGCCGAAACCTCATTCCGAAGCTAGAGAGAATGGGTCTCATTGCAGCTGAAGACACTGCCGTGGGTATGACTCTTGACGACAGTGGTGAGGGCTGGGCCAACATGTTTGTTTCGCAACCAATGTTTTGGCAAATACCAGGCCACCTATTTCTCTTCACGCCACAGCCTAGTCGGCCATTGTCTTCATTCCCCGGGTCCCCGGCTGGCAGCCGATCAACTTCGCCGGTACGAGGGGACGCATCGCCATTTTATCGGACACATTCACCCCATTCATCGATCGCACGTTTTGACAGCGATTTCTCAGGTGCAACTCTGCCACCCACCATGATGCCGGGCTCTTCTTTACCTTCGGGGCCGTTCTTTTCAAAGTCGCATCTTCCAACCTACTACCCTCCGCCGCCCTTACAGTACACCTTTACCAGTGGTGTTCGCCATCCCCGTAGACCCAAACCGCACAGAATGGGCGAGATCTTTTATGCAAGGTTTATTCCCAGTGTTGGCCAGTACCTGTCCTTCCGAGTTGCCTCATCGTCCTCTAAGCCTGTCCCATTTCAAGGCCCGATCGGCCCGAAGCCGCCAGAACACACCGAATTGACAATGTTAAGTGATGACTCCCTATTGAAGAATTGGTTGGCCAATCCGCGAGTAAGCGAGTTCTGGGGCGAGTACAAGCCTGATTTTCTTGAGAATGCCCTCTGTATGCGACACTCGTTCCCTGCCATTGGCATGTGGGATGGCGTGCCTTTCGGTTACTTTGAAATCTACTGGGTGAAAGAAGACTTGCTCGGCCAGCATCTTGCAAATGGAGCCGATGATTGGGATCGAGGGCTGCACGTACTGGTCGGAGAAGAGTGGGCCAGAGGACGCGTTCCACTATGGATGACGAGCCTCGTCCATTGGTGTCTTATGGCGGATTTTCGCACGATGAATATCTGTCTGGAGCCTAGAGTTGACAATGCAAGGTAATACAAACTTACCCGATCCCGCAGACTGGCGAGATGTTAACATGGAAAATAGGATGCTGCGCCACCTGGAGGCCACTGGGTTTGGTCGGGAACGGCAGATCTCATTCCCCCATAAGCGCGCATGGTATGTACGGTTGCGCAGAGAGACATGGGAAGGCCCAGTGTTGTGATGAAGTTATGAATGACGTGGAAATACTGCCGCCAACGTCTATAGGCCAGCATGGATCACCATTGCCATGCCTATATATTGTGTACATATGTTGAGACTTCACGCGAAGACCTTCCCACTTGAATGAGGATTTGAGATTGGCTTGGTTCACTCTGCGCCGATGAAAAGGTCTTGAGCTCTGCATTTATCAAGAAAATACTAACAGCCCTTCTTGTGAATATCCCACTACTCAGTTATCGATTGCTGCTTCTTATTGGGGCTGCCCTTCGGCCTGTTTCTTTCTGCTACCAGTGTAGCTCCCATCATACAACCTCTTGACTTGTATATACAATGACAGGCTAGCGAGAAGCTTTGCAAGAGCAAAACTTTTCGTTATCGCAACATCATGTCTGGCATATTCACTTGACTCATGAGACTGAGCGACGATCTTGAAGTTCTTGCGCTTCTCTTTCTGGTTGGTACTCTCATTTAAATTTGCAGTCCCCTTCAAGGGTGCTGTATGCGGTCCAAAGACAAGATCATCTTACACTAGCTTGTCAAGCACGTTCGCCTCGTTATTCCATGATAGGATGTTCTTGAACCAGCAAAGATTTCCCAGAAGCAGAAAATATCACAGCGACCACGACAAAAGATCCTTATTCGACTTCTGCGCTTGTCAAAAGTAGATTGACATATCTTGGAGGTGTGCATGACTTCTTAGACAAGTAGCGCGCTCCGCTAGTCGACATCCATGGGTGCTGCATGTGTTGACCATCGCTGCCCATGTCGAGCGCCTTGAAGATATCTGTTTGGCTTATTCTGATCGGCACAGAGTTAAAAATCACAATCGTTGTGAACACAACTCAATAATCGTGCCAGTCAGAACGGCCAATGTTATCATTATCCTTTAATATCTCGGCGACGTGATCCCCAGCTTGACTGAAGTCCGTACGAACTTGATGCGCATATCAAGTCCAGTCTTGCCAGCTATAACCAGATTGATAAGTGGTATCAAGTATATTGACTTGATAGAACGCACATCATCGTAGTCTGTATGGATAATTGGAACTCTTTCTACATGGTTGAGCTTTTGTTGCGATGTTATCCTTGTAATCTTACGCAGCGGACAGCATTTACCCCTTTGTCTTTTTTCCGTCAATGAACTCGATACCTGTGCCAGCTTTTACCAATATCAAATGCATAAAGACTGTGCGTGTTTTCCCAAACTGATGTTATATAATTGCTCACATCCAGCAAAATTACATCATCGTTCACCTTGCAAAGTAAAGAATAGACTCTCTAGCCTCCAAGTTTGCAGGCGCAAGTGTCCCAACAAATGCCACAACCTAACAGTTGCACAACAGTTTATTCATTCAACGTTCTCGCATAAGTCATCGAAGCATGCAGCGACAACTTGTAGTTCAACCAACCCCTGCCACGTGTGGAAATGGCGAGCCCCGTGGACGGTTGTCCCCGTTTTTACTTCTGCCAAAGAGGCTTGTAGTTTTACAGTTAAGCAGTCTTACCAATAACTTATGCAGTATCCGTAAGTTAGTACTGAGTTGTAAGTAGATTCAAACTTGCCGTTGTAGAATTTGACGGCTTGTGTTGCTCAAGTCTGCCGGCCGGATGGCATGATTATGCACTAACCTGGCCAAAGGTAATCCAAATGAACGGGCACTTAGTTTAGCGATGTGCAGGGCCTTATCAGACGGCAAATTGGGCAAAATACATGTTTTGTATCTTCCTACCCACATGTAAGACGATGGAGTGTGGTACGTAGCACAGACGCGTTTATGATTACACAAGCGTTGTTTGCAGAGCTAAACTTGAAGATTAATCACTAGTTTAGTAAAGAATCTCGATCGTGAGCAATTTAAAATATGTTCTAGAATCAGTGGGTGCGAGCTGGTGTGATATATATAGCTTACAAACAAATGATCTCTTAAAGATTCACAGCGGTAATTACGGCGGCACCAAAACCTGTCGCTGAATGTATGCCTCCAGCTATCTGGATTGGTTTCCAAGTCATCCGTTAATAGGTCGGTATGGAGGGTTGGGATGAACACTTGATCTTCTGAACTGGTTGCAAGGTACATAAACATATGCACTGAATGTTGATTCAGCCTTCCATCAGTAACTAGGGCGGTGTGGCTGTGGCCCGGCACTAGCATCCAAACTATCAAACTGATAGTAAGCAAGCCATGAAAGTGGTATGTCTCACCGAGGGTAGCTCTAATTCCTTCATCAATCAGACTATGCTTCCCGAGATTCCGATACTTGCATCTCCAGATAGTTGGGCCGAACATGTGATCATTGCAGTGACATGATATTTCCTCTTTCGGTCAATCTTGATTGCATAAAGCTCGAGATTGCTGCAAACCAAAGATTGGGCAACCTACTCGTGAATGAGCATCAAACCAATTGGCGAAATAAACATTGTTTTTATTTTCAATATGGCTCCTTCAACTATAAGTGAATCGTATGGAGAAGTTACGACCTCAATGAAACAGCCAATCCCGGTTCTGCATTCCAAGATGCAACCAGCAACAGACAGAGCGAACGTGACTTTATCTGAGCCTCTTTTCACGCCGCCTCCATCGCGATTCAAACCCTTGTGCCATCCGTTAGAGCCTCAAGTCACTCATGAAGTCAATGAATATTTTCTCCAAAACTGGCCTTTCAAAGGGAGCAAGGAAAAGGCAAAATTTGTTGCAGCTGGTTTTCCTCGCGTCGTCTGCCTTTACTACCCACGGGCAAGGGATGATCGCATCCATTTTGCCTGCAGGCTGTTGACTTTGCTCTTTTTAACAGATGGTGTGTACCTTATAAGCCTCCTACTCTGGTCTTTCTAGTCTGAATCTTCAACTCACGGTGGCATCTTGTTAACTTGATGTTGCAGATCTATTAGAAGACATGTCATTGGATGTAGGATCTGCCTACAATGAGAAACTCATGCCTATAGCTCGTGGCGACGTGTTACCAGATCGATCTGTGCCTGTGGAGTGGATTATGTATGACCTTTGGGAAAGTATGCGTGCTTGTGATAAGCAGCTCGCGAACAGTGTGCTTGAGCCGACGTTTACTTTTATGCGAGCCCAAACGGATAAAGCCCGTCTCACCATTCGAGGGCTAGGAGAGTACCTGGCTTACCGAGAAAATGATGTTGGAAAAACGTGAGTTTGGTTTGGCTATTCTGTCACTGAAGATAACATACCATACTCCCCCGCAGGTCGACAACGTTTTTGCTGACGATTTTCTCTGGTTTAGTCTTTTGTGTGCACTGGAAAGATTCGCCATGAAGCTTCATCTCAGCAAAGAGGAGATTGCATCAGTCCAGCCCATTGAGAAGAACTGCGCCAGGCACCTCGCCGTCGTGAACGACATCATGAGCTGGGAAAAGGAGCTTGCCGCCTCGCGGACAGGCCACCCAGAAGGCGCTGCAATCTGCTCCGCTGTACAAGTTCTGGCAGATGAAACATCTTTGCCAGTCTCGGCTAGTAAACGGATTCTATGGATGTTGTGCCGGGAGTGGGAGCTGCAACACGAGATGCTGGTGGCGAAGCGGCAAGCAGATGTTGAAAATCTGCCGAGTGGCGACCTCATGCTATACATCAAGGGGTTGGAATACCAAATAAGCGGCAATGAGCTCTGGAGTAAGACTTCTCGGCGTTATACCGCTCACATTGAACAACATGTAAGCCAGTAACAAAATTTTGTCAAGCTTATGTATTCCTGGAATATGGAGTGTAATATGTGTCTCTAAACGCATGCGGAATATCTACGTCTACTCGATGTTTGTCGTCATCACATGCCCTCCCAATCACAGTCATTCATTTCCATTATCTATGTCTTCTACGGCGAAGATGTGGGATTTAAGGTTGCCCTATCTTCTAGCTGCATTCCCTGTCCTTGGCTGAACTATGCAATATCAGAGTTGCAACGAACCCTGCCTTTCAATAGGGTTCCGGATGTAAACCCCCTTCCCAAATCAATACCCGAAGTGCGCTATTGAACCGTTGATGAAGAGCTGACCGCATCCAGCCAATCCGAACCATGGACCTATTAGATTGAGAAAACAAGCCCAGACGCCCTAATGTAGCCCTAATGTGAACTAACGATGTCTCTCTAGTCTGATAACCTTGAGTACTGCATATTTCCGGATTCTGTAGTCGGTTTGCGGTAGTAATAACATGAGCAATACTAAAGTTCAAAGATTAATCATGTCATTCATGACACGTTTACTAGCTGGACCTGTACTCAATCACCGAGGCGATTGCCGAGCCAACATTCAAGAAGGCGCTACTTTCATGCTGATTGTACATGTTATTGTCCTCTAGCTTACAGTTGCTCGCGCCTATCATTTCTTCACGATCCCCCATCAGGCAAGCCTGGATCATGGCTCGGGCCCGCAAAAGCAACACCACTACGGACCCGTGATGTATGTCTCTCTCTACAAGGGCGTTGTCTAGATTCAGCCCTCACAGGGCGCAATGACAAGCCTAGCAAAAATAAATGCTGGATAATTGATTGGTTGCTAATGTGTACTAATTAGCTTACTCGGATATCCGGATGTCAGTTCCAGTGTCGCAGACCACAGCGAACTCATGTCAATCTCGGCAATTGAAGTAGGTTCAGAGCCGCCTGATGGGGTAGAAGAGGATGCTTCAAAGCGGAAATGTGCCCCACAGGTGGCAGGTTGTTTCTCTCCAGTGGCATCAATATTCTGGTCTGGACAAGATAGAAGCATCCACGTCTTTTACTACAATTTCGTGGTCCACTGAGCAAAACCGACTTTGAAAGCCAGCTTTCCCAAACACTTTCTTGGCCATAATTTTTGATTTTTGCCATGTTTGATATACCTGTAGTAACAAAAGCTCCGTCTATTGGCATTGTTCTGGGTGCAGTAGGTCTGCCTGTCTTCCACTTCTCAGCTTCACGATTCCCCCAGCGTGTCAGGCCATGATTGACAATATCTAATCTAGATTCTCACGTACATCATTGCCTCTGCTGTCCACAATCTGTTTTTCCACCCATTGTCGAATTTCCCAGGGCCACTTATAGCGAGGTCCAGTCTGGTAAGTGCACTCTTGTGCTCCCTTCTTCAGTCACTCGTAGCTCAGCCCAAATATCAGATATGGCGCATCTACCACTGCCAGCGCGGTCGTTTCCACCGTGCCATCCAAGAACAGCATCTCAAGTATGGTACGGACTACTATTGTTCCTTTGTTTCAACGGCTGCTGAAGACTGACCCTCTTAAATAGGTGATGTGGTACGCATCACACCAGATGAGCTCTCATTCGCTTCAGTCGAGTCGTGGAAGGCCATCTACGGTCATCGCACGGGAAGCAATCCAAGACCCATCAAAAGCAAGTTTTACGACATCTTTGGAGCAGGATTCGCATCGACGTGTATCGGAAGCGAGCGAGATCCTCAAGCGCATGGCAAAATGCGCAAAATGCTACTCACGGCATTTTCTACGAAGTCTCTAGTAGAGCAAGAAGATATTGTCGCCCATGCTGTCGACGAATTTATTAACCGCGTAGGAAAAGACGGCACTGGGCCAAAAGGGCTGAATATGAGCAAATGGTATGAGATGATCACTTTTGATGTTCTGGGAGAGATGGCGTTTGGGCAGTCTTTTCACAGCATAAAAAACGGTGAGTTTTTATTTACTATAAATGACGCATGATATCATATGTTGACAAAAAAACATCAAAGGTGAGCCTCATTTCTGGGCTGAGATTATCCTCAATCATATGTATATCATCACTTTAATCGACAACCTACGACGATTGCCACTCGTAGTCACTCTCACCAAGCTGTTATTCCCATCCACTTTTGCGCTTCGCAACAGGAACTCGGAATATAGTCGACAAAAGGTTTCAGAGTATGTATCTCTAGCCATATTAGCAGGAGGATATAACTAGACTCACCATCACCAGGAGGTTAGCAAAGAAGTCAGCCCGTAAAGACTTTCTATCCGTGATCATCAAAAACTATGAAGAAGGGAATCTTGGCAGGGAAGAAATGGCAGCCCACGTCTCGACTCTAACGTAAGTGTATTTTCTCTGTTGCTACACGGTCTTCAATGCTAAGAAGGAGCTAGTATTGCTGGTGGCGAGACTACTTCAACCTGTTTAGCTGCAACGACATTCTATTTGCTCAGCAATCCAGACTGTTTTCGGAAGTTGCAGATGGAGGTTACAACAACGTTTTCATCCTACGAAGAAATAAATGCTACTGATGCGAGACAGCTTCCATATCTGTATGCAGTCATCTGTGAGGGCCTCAGATGCTACCCTCCTGGGGCCTGTGGATTCCCTCGAATATCACCAGGATTGCAGATTAGTCAATTCTATGTTCCACCGGGAGTAGGCCTAGATACCCCGTCTTCCAATCTCTTTATATTTCACAGCTGACACTGAGGAATAGTATGACGTATCTACACATGCATGGACTGTAACTCATGATGAAAAGTATTTCTCTGACCCATATGCATTTAAGCCTGAGCGGTGGTTGGATCCCAACTCCACCGATACCAAAGAAGCAAGCCAGCCATTCTTGCTTGGACCGCATGGGTGCATCGGACAAAAGTAAGTGATACACTAAAAGGGAATCATCATCTGGGCGAGCCCTGAAACGATAGCTGACACCCTCGACCTAGTTTTGCCCTCATGCAGATTAATCTGATCTTAGCAAAGTTGGTTTGGATGTATGACATGGAGATCTTGGATCCAGATCTTGATTGGGAGGGACAAAGTCATCAACATGTCATGTGGCAGAGGCCGAACTTGATGGTCCGTTTTTCTCCAAGGCGCATCGAGGAGTAGAAACCTGGGTTAAGCTTTTACTTGCGAAATCAAGCATCCTCCAGAGATTGCCGGCTGATACTACTCTATCAATAAATTGAACCGTTTTAGCTTTCTGGTAGTCTCACAGTATCTATTTATGAGTGATCATCATACTCAGTTGATGCCGTCATTATGCTGGAGAATGTGTTAAGTACACAACCCACAGGACAATCTGATCCAGGAGTTGAATGTACAAAAGAGGTGTGTTCATCACACAGAAATAAAAGACAAATAGTATAGTATTATTGTCTTTCAATGTTTCTTGGTTCCGTTGACTTTGTTTCGCCGCTCGTCGAAGAATGCGTGATCCTGGTCTGTTGTGGCACCTCTACTACTTGATGCCTTGATTGGAAGGACGGGTGACTTAAACGACCTTTGTTAATCTTGCAAATGTGCAGGTAATGTAATTACCAGGCAAAGCAGTTGCCTGTTGCAATCTATATCCCTGATTTTTTCCAATACCAAGACGCCAAATTGGGATGGTGTGACTTGTCCTTGAAAGTTCAAGGCAGACCCTTGATGGCCGTTTAGGAGTCTGCACGGACGGCAGCCCACTGACGTCATACTCAGCCCAACCCTGGCGACATGTGGTCATCCAAGATCCCCAGCTTCATGTTGTATGTAGAATCGCCCACTCACATCGCCTAAACTCTTTACAACGCTGTTACAACTCTATTCTTGCGTGAGAAGCTGCATCACAGTCGGGCTACGCAATGAGTTGGGTTTTTCGACAGGCAGCATTGCGCGCGCCGTCGCTCCTCAGTGTGCCGTTTCCAACATGCCCATCAGCCCATGGCAACAAGTCCCTCAGGTGTCTGTACCAAGGCTCTTCCGTGACCTCGGTACGCCATCTATCTATATCGAGGAATTATAGGGAGGATGAGGCGTCCAAAAAGGCAAAACAGCTGAATCAAAAGGCTGTGGACGAGGAGGAGCAGCGCGTCACAACCACCAAAGGCGCGCAGAGGTTGGTCAACGACCGGCCATGGCATAGAGAAAGTAGCAGCGCTCAGCCGGAATCGACGTCGCCTGACCCTGCGAAAGGCGACAAAACTAAAGGTAGAACTAACGCTCTCTTTCACCCTTGAACATTTTACGAATGCGACCAGCTAACCTTTGTATCTATCAGGGCGGCTTCTAACGACCCCGACACGACTCCTCAAGCTTATCCTTCCGATGCCATTTCACCCCGAGCAAGAGCACATCAACGAAACCGAGAGTGAGCAGAAGAAGCACAACGACCGCCATGTAGATCCACTGGCGCTCCTTATCCATCCCAACCAGCCGCTGTCGTATCTGGAGAGGCTGATACAGGCTGAGATTCCACCCCTACAAGTCAATAATCGAGAAAAGCTCCCGGATATAGTCTTTCGAGCCGAGGGTGATCATGAAAAAAAGCCCAATAAGCACGAAAATGACCGTACAAACGTTGCCCAGTACTCTGGCCTTGGTCATGAGGGTCCGAATACAGACGAGGCGAACTGGGTGAGATGGAGTGGCAGCACCGAGGTTGGAGACTTCATCAGAGACGCTGCACGAGGGCGCGAATTCGCCATCAACATTGAGGGCTATGACAAAGAGCTGCGGGTCGCTGTGCCTAGCTTCAAAGACCGAACATACTACATGCGCGTGCAGTTAAGGCGCATGTCACGGCAGATTGACGATATGATGAAAGTCAAGACCGAATGCGACCAAATCGCCCACAAAGGAGCCCATCTTCTCGCCAAGGGCGGGTTCGCAGCTCTAGCAACTTGGTGGGGGATCGTCTACTACATCACATTCCACACAGAGATGGGATGGGATCTTGTAGAGCCCGTCACATACCTCGCAGGACTAACGACCATCATGGGTGGCTATCTATGGTTTCTCTTCATCAGCCGTGACCTAAGCTACAAAGCTGCCATGAACATCACGGTTTCGAAACGGCAGCACGCTTTGTATCAAGAACGTGGGTTCAATGTGCAAAAGTGGGAGCAGTTCATCCACGAGGCAAATGCGCTGAGGAGGGAGATTAAGATGGCGGCAGCAGAGTATGATGTGGAGTGGGATGAGATGAAGGATCTGGGGGGCGAGGAGGTTAAAGAGGTGTTGGAAAAGGAGAGAAACGGTAAGAAGCAGAAGAATAATGATGAGGATGATGATGATGGTGATGAGCATGAGCCTACGAAGAAGGAAGTAAAAAAGGAGAAGAGCGAGGCAAAGGATCAGCATAAGGGGTCCAAGGGCGATTGACGGGTATATGCCATCAGCCGTGGCTAACATTCATCCGTGGTGGCTTTTTAGTCAGACTGGGAAAGAGTTTTGCTGATATTAAAGTTAAGACGACATAAGGTGTTGCATGTAGTTTATAGCGTAGCGATTGTTTTTTTTTTTTTGCTCATCGGATGGTTTGCTCGCGCTGGTTTCAATACAGTCACGTTCGGCCCTCTGGATAGTTTGTAATATCTCTAAACTTGTGGCATGCTGTGGCCAATTCTCTGTAATAGATGGACCAATCTTTATACAGATATGTCAGTGATATTGAATGGTTCAGGTCTGCGCCTTCGACAAGACGCTTTTCATGCAACTACTACAATAAGGGCCATTTGGCCAGGACACGGCACAATTGAAAAGTAAGTTTGTTGCAACCATGTTAATAATGCTTTGTTGTAACATAACTCTTCATTTGATGGGCAAACAGTACTAGGTAATGGCCTTTGAACTACACTGTCCTCGCCAACCTCCATTTTCTCCCCCAAGACTGGTCCATCCATGATGGAGGACTAGCTCACTATCTTCTCTCCCGCCTTCTTCGCCCAAACAATAATCTCAACTCAACCGACCACCCTTCTTTTAGGTCTGAACCATCCCCTCAGTCTCCAATACCCCATCATCCTCCAAAGCAGTAAACACCTGCTGAACCCACGAATAGCACTGGCACACTGGCCCAACATACTGCTGCGCTGGCGGCGCGATTGACTCGGCAATCTGCTCAAAGTGGTCAATGTCGTCTGTCTTGACGCTCCCCCGCTCATCGTACCGACGGATGGTGAGAAACCCCCTGGGTCCTGGGCGGATGACGTGTTTTTTCTCGTAGATTGTGCCGGTGATGCCGATGGAGCGGCGGACGTGGAACATGATTCCGGCGCCTTCGTTGTCGGTCTCGATGAAGACTGCGTAGTGGGGGCTAGGCTGGCCAGAGATTTGTACGCGGTAGACTTTGAGGGAGGTCGTCATGTTTTTTGTTTCCTTGGATTGTTTATTTTTTCTTCGTTCCTTGTCAGCCTTGTTTATTGGCCAAGTACTACCGAGTCAAGGTTGATAGACTCGAGTCCTGCTTTGTCGGTAGACTGGGAGTTGAAGTGATTTGTGAGGCAGCGAGATCCCCAAGCAATAATTGGCTTCCATATGACGATATTCATCGATCTTTAGTAGTGAATCAGTGTCTTGGGTGAAAAGTCGGTCGGCTTCCGGTCTAATTGATCATGTGAAGCACAAGATCATGATTCAGCCCAGTTCCAAGATGCGAGCGGCCCGCCATGCGAAAACTATTTCTGCATACACAACAGCGTTAGGATGGTTCTTCGGCATGGGACACTCCGCGAGTGTGACACCAAAAACAGATTCTCTATGTGTATTTTTTAGACTCTCGGAAGGTTTCTTCGGAGGACTGCTAGCCTTTGCATTGTTGCAAAACAAGAAGTCGCAGAACACTCACTCTGTGATCACAGCTCTCACTCTTTTCTCAGTCACCAAAGCTGAGTGGAATATACCGAAGGATAGCACGGCTGTTTTCAAATGGTTTCTATATATCGGCGATGAGAGTGTCTTGTTTAACCTGAGTCCTGCTGCTGTGACACGGGAGGCCGCCTTGGTGGCGTCATCAATCATCTCTTTGCTTCGTTGCACACAGAGAAAACCGGTGATTGTGAGTTGCGTCAGAGTGGCACAGAAGCTTTTACAGAGAATCTGACTCAAATTCAATGCGGCATGTGGTGCGAGGGGATATTGACTTGGTCATAGTCCTGGGGGTAGAAGTGTTCTTGGAGGATCCAGGTTTGGGCCGAGGGTGGCTACCCTAGAGCGAATGAGCGGATCATGGACGCAATGCAAGATAGCGTCCACAAGGCAAACTCAGTCATTCGTGATATATAATTAACCGAGTGGTACATAAACCGAGCTGTTATATTTTATTTCGGCTGGTTGAAGATGAGTATTGCGAGATTCCTGGGTATTTTGGCAGTCGTACGGTTGTAGCTGGGTTTACGTCACATTCATCATCAAATTCCCAGAGTAGTGCAAAGCTGTGTGGGGATGTAGTATTGTCAATAAGTGTGATTTTATTCCTTCACCATGTCAACGTAGAGAATTGATTCAAATCATGCAATATGCTCTACATTAAAAGATTTTCATGCTCTAAAATGTTACTCCCATCGGCTTGGCCAAGACGCGCATACACACACTCGGATTAGCGTTACCCGATCAAGCTCACCAGACCCCGCCGTCCAACAACTCAGTTCGTCAGCTTCAGCCTCTCACCCCGCTCTTTTTTCTGTTCGAGTTGTAATCAAAAGGCTAGGCAGGCAACTTTAAATTGAGAACAAATCAACGTCTTTAGATGGCTGTAAACGACAACGGCGCTGCTCCACCAAATATGCAGGCAGACGCCGATGCTAGTCCGGTGGAGACTCCGGCAGCGGCAGCGACGGTCTCCGGTTCCCAATCGCTCTCCGTGGCTATCGGCATCATCGGCCTCATCGCGGCATCTAGCCAGACGTTCAACGACCTCACAGACCTCAACGAGGACCCGGCTGATCGCACCGCTGCTCTTGAGCGAGCGGTCAAGGTGCTCAAGTCGTTTAAGCTCACTATCCAGCTTCTGTACAAGTTCCTGCGGCGGTTTGAGTTGAATATGCTGCAGTTGACGGAGCGCGCGCTGCTAGTTGATATTGATATTCTTACCGCCGTGCTGACTGAGTCGGTGCTCGCGGTGTCGGAGCTGGGAAACCAGCTTGTGGATATCGTGAGGCAAGCAGAGGAGTTGGGCACGTCGCCCAAGATGGTCTGTCCGACGTACGGCGAATCTATTCGCAGAGATGCCGATAGGATATTTGTGGTGGACGGAGTTATCATGAAGCTTGTTAGCGTGTTACAAGTGTATGTATTTCACGACGTGAATGTGAATCTGCATTGTGATGTGTGCTGCTATGTGAGAGAGGGGATGAGAATGGCGTGAGAAACATGGATGTTACATCTACTAATACATCGTTGTCAAAAGGCAAAATGAACTGGAGGCTCTGCGGTTTCGCGCCCAGGCAGAGGAGACAGTCAAAGGCATGCTGGACACCAACGCACCGTTGGCAAGCCGGATGAACCAGATAGAAGACATCTTTGGAGCGCGCGCTCTCGTACCTCGCGGACGACTCAACGAAGTTGCCGCCATACAAGCACCCCCAAGCTACATCCACAGCAGCGGCGGCGCCGACGAACTCCCGGACTACGCAGCGGCGACGGGAACCGATAGGCCCACTTCCACCTCCTCCGTGGAGTTCAACCCGGGCAGCTGGTCCATCTTCTCCGGCCTAACCATCACAGACGTCAAGATCCTATCGCTGATGCCGCTGCCGCTGACGGCCGGCGAGCTCCGGTATGGCAGTTTTTATACGACTGACTTTACCAGTTCTGTCAACGACGCGCTCGGGGAACTGGCTGAGATGAATACGCGGTACAAGGGTAAACGGCTGGCGACGATCCTGGGGTTACGCGTGGTAGGCGAGCCTGTGGACGAGGATGCCAAGTTTGCGCGGTGCTTTACAGCGAAGCCTGGGTTGGGTAAGTGATTTCTTGATAGAGTAACACTGATGAAGTAGAGAGTTGACTTATTGGTGTGATTAGGTACGCATGGGATCAGGCAAGCATTGAACACGGCGACGACGACAGCGTCAGCGACAGGGTATGGCATGGGGGCGCATTCATGAGTGTGTTTGGTGTTTTTTGTAAATAGTTGATGGGAAGGTTGGGTTGGTGAGAGTTGCCAATGTTGTAACGTTTTCTTACAAATCGCGAATTCTTCTTAGTCTTGACCTCGGCAATACATGAAACCAGATGGAAGCACACGACTCGGGAGGATCCAAAGAGCCTCATTCTCTGTGCAACACATACATGTCGAATATTATTTTAGCGATATTACGTCCTCGCACACCGCGACAGTTACTGACTATTACGCGAATATTGGTTTTCTGTTTCCCTTATTACTTGAGCGTTGTTTAGGTGCAGCCCACCAATAAATAGCGCATGGCGCATATTGTTTACCAAAAGAAGCGAATGAGTAGCCAAAAAGGGGGGAGTGAAAAAGGGTAAATAATAAGCCAAGCCCCCAGAGAGAGAAAACGGGCTTGTATTGGGGCGGCGCGCGAATACGAAATGTCATTGAGGTATCAATACCTAACCCTGGATAATTACTGACAGAGAGTGCTGTACAACTATAGGTGCTGTCTAGGTACGTAGGCATGGATATGGAAGCCCTTGTCACATTGCATCGATTCGCTAGCCCTTCAGCTGGCCGCACCTCCTGGCAATTTCCACAAGGTTGGCTGGAGCTGGCTGCCCAGGCCACACTATTTCGGCACTATTGACAGCGCAAAGCATGTCTGCGTGTCTCTGTGGGAAAAACGCAGTGACAGCCCGGTGGGTGTTGGCGCCAGGCTGCATTGGTGCGCATTGGGTTGAGGGTGGAGGAGAGGCTAGCTAGCATCTGCATGATCAATCTATCTGTATCTATTTACCGTCCTGCTAATGCCCGTTTTGGGGGCGTTTCTGGATGATGCCGTCGTTTGCTAGCTGGATGAGGCTGAAGGAGTCTACCGGCTGGCTGGGTTGACAGGTGGGTATGGAGGTTGGGTATCATTCTACATAGTAGAGTAGAGGAGTTGTCTCCAAAGTATGTTTAGGTAAGTTGCTACAAAATGTCTGTCTATAATTTGTGATGTTCGATTGATACCACCAATGCCTGGTGCTGTACGGAGTAATTGATATAGGTATCTACGGCTACGGGAACGGGGCGGTGCATCTACGGGATGTGGCGCGGGCATGATTATTCCGTCGCCGAACTGCAGACAGTCTGGATTACGGCAGGCTGCACAAAGTCAAGTCAACAAAGAGCCGCATCACCCACACGTAGACAACAACTGGAGAGAATCGACATGCAGCATCGGCAACATGAATAATACCCGTACCATGTCCATGCCGCCCTGTCGATCCATTCGCCAGTTCTGGGTTCTGTGATCAGTGTGTCTGAGTCTGAGTCTATCTTTGGCAATATGTACACCAACAATGCCCAGTCAGGAAAGGAGAAGAGAGGCCTACCGTGCATTAGCCGCATGCATATCCATGGATTACCAGGGCCAATTTATCTCTGCCATCCCAGTCACGAACTACTAGCGCTGCCCACTTGCTCGCCTAGGCCTGTCTAGCCTTCAGTATCGTAAACAGGGGGGTTGGAGCAAGTTGGGCGAGTTGGCAAAGCTAGCGGAGGGCTGTTCTGCATGCGGCGCAGCCTCTTCACTCTCCTTTGTTTTTGGGATTTTTTACTTTTTTGTTTTTCAATTCTACAGGCCTCCCGATAGGCTCGATGATAGCGTGATAGGCAATTGGGACCAAGGGCTGGGCTACTCAGCTTGCGCCTCACCCACGTGGTGTGGGTGACACTTTTGTGTCTCTCAAAGTTTGCTTGCGAGCGACGGCAAATACCACCTCTGGGCGCGGCTCTGCCATAACGGATGCCGCTTGTCCCGGTTCTTGGGAGTCTGGATCTTGCTGCGACAGTGCATTTGAGTCTGTACGTGTCTGCTTTGAGCCAGGTCATACGCGAACCACTTCCCACAACCCGACGATGGGTGCTGCTACTGCTGCTGCCGACGCACGGCAATTGTTTTTTGTCCCGTTTTTGACAGTGTGGCTTGCCTACGCATCTGCACGATGGACAACCTCTGGTACTCTAAGGTTGCTTTGTAGAGTCTGTGTGCTGATGAATGAATGAATGAGTAATGCTCCTCTAGACACAAATGTACCACACACACATTTTCATCGTCAAGGCACGAGACCCGCCAGCGTTAACCATATCCGAGACATCTTCTCCTCTCGACAACAGACGTGAGCGCTTAGCTTTCGTCTATTTCGGCACTCCCTTTTTAGATCCCAAACCTATTGCTGCCGATGCTGGTACTATTAATTGTATGTGTGCCGTACGCAGTACTGTCCAGGCAGATGCCAAGTCATCCATCGCCGGCTAAGCTCAAAGCTGATGAATGCACCACACCGGCATCGCGGCATTCCATCAATTTTTTTTTTGAAAGATAACAAACCATTGCCCACTCCACATAGATAGGTAGGTAGTCAGTCAGGTCTTCGTTTCTTGGTGCTTAGGTTACAGGTACAGGTGGTGGGCGGAAACAACCCGGATCGGCGGCAGGTCGGCAAAGTCGGTTCCTGGCTTTGCAGCCCCAGGAAGGATTTGTCGATGCGCGCCAGGATGGTTGGATGGATGAATGAAATATGGATTCGGTGGTCCAAGCAGATCTGGTAGCCCTGGCACAGCTATTCATTAAAATGGGGATCATAGTAATAACAAGATGCACACACTGGCAAAACGCATCTTCATCCATCTGCATCACGTCCCTTCACCGACATCAACCCCGACGTCTGCCACGTGTGTGCTGGGCATGCCTGGGCTGCTGGCAAGGCTGAGTTGTGTTGTGTTTGACGGCATCTAGACCTGCCGCGCTGCGTCTCCAGTCACAAAGTTTGTCTGTCCGGAGCAGAAGCAGCGAGTGATTGCTGGGAGCGCAGGCATGCAAACGTCGCTTGGGCCAAAACAAAAAGTCTCGATCCTGAACCGGCGATCTGGGCTGGGCGAAAAGGCTGTCGCACGGCGTTGCGCCACCCGCATGGGGCGCGGCGAGGTGGAAATTCGCTCTGTTTGAACTGAAGAGGAGGCTCTAGATCGGACTCACTAACCGTTCTCGCTCGTTACACCTATTTTGTGTGTGTGGTGCAGCTCAGCGCAGCGACGGGGGCCCATCGCTGCTGAAGCAAAAAATGGGAGCGCTAGGCCCGTTGCGGTGTCGACAGGCCCAGCCGCCAAGGGTGCTAGGGAACCGCTGGACAGGGGTCATGCAGGGTCCTGTAGCCTGCTTGGGGTGCTCGCTCCAGTTGCTGTAGCCCACTGTGGCCGACGGTGGCTGCGCTACCAAGCTCTAGCGCCCAGATCGCGTGGTGGGGCTATCTGCTCTTGGCCGGCGCTGGACTGTTCTTGGCTGCTCTTGGCTGCTGTGGGCTGCGCTCTGGACTGCCAATTTGGCCTGATGGCAGAACGGCACTGCACTGTGAGTGCCCCTACTACGGTGAATGCATCCCCTGTGGCTCTCCATCCCCTGCACCATGTTCCCCTGGGCGGTGCCGCAGCCGCCGCCGGTCCCAGCAGCCAGGGTCACCCACACACTCTCACCACATGGCGCGCAACGCAACCCAACGGCCAGGCCGGTTCCTTGAGTCCAAATCCATCCCATCAAATATTAAAAACGCCAGCCCACCAAACCAAAATGAAGATGCCTCAGCTCCCGGTCTCTCACCACCACCATCCAACTCTCTCTCCGTCTCCTAGAGCATAAGTCGACCACAGTTAATCGACTTCTCTCTCCTCACCCTCCTCCTCCTCTCACAGCTTCGCTGCCCATCATGGCTGTGGGTGCGTTGCTCTTTGCGGCCTTTGCTGGCCTGGCCAGGGGCCTCGGCTCCACAGACACCATCACCTGGGGAGGCGACAATTCTCGCGCCGGTTATGAGACGTAAGTTTGGTTGATTTCACGGTTTAACCCAAATTCGACTTGTCCTTCAAATCGCAATTGGCTAACTTCTTATGCTTGGGTGGCATGCAGAAACCACAACATGGATCCTGCCGTCGTCGGCAGCGATCAGTTCGGCCAGTTGTTCCGAACACTGCTTCCAGGCCGATACAATGGCGCCACGGAGCAAATGTTCTCTCAACCTCTCGTCTACACACCCAATGGCGACACCAAGCAGTATGTCTACGTCGCAACCACTCAGAACAACGTCTACAAGCTCGACGCCAAGACCGGCAACATCATCGCCTCGCGAAACCTCCACATTCCCTTTCTCACGGCAGATCTCGATGGCTGCGTCGACATCAACCCGACCATTGGTGTTACCGCCACAGGTGTCATTGACCCTGATACCGACACTCTCTACCTGACGGCCAAGACCTATGTCAACCAAAATGGCGGCACCGGACCCCAGGGACGACCTGCTGGCCGTTACTATATCCACGCCCTCAACGTCAACGATCTCAGCGAGCGCCCTGGCTTCCCCGTCGATCTCGAAGGCATTGTGGCTCGCAACAACCCGACCCGCAGCTTCGGTGGCGGCATTCACCACCAGCGCCCTGCTCTGCTGCAGCACGGTCAGTACATCTACGCCGGTTTCGCCTCTCACTGCGTCCAGTACAACTTCACTGGCTGGATCGTCGGTTGGGACAAGGGCTCTGGCAAGATCGTCGAGCAGTTCGCTACCGAAGGCCGCGGCATTCCCAACACTACCCCCGGTGCTGGTGTCTGGATGTCTGGCGGTGGTATCGCATCTGACAATGCTGGTTCCATCTTCTTCTCTACCGGTAACGGCTATGCTTCTCAGCTGAGTAACATCCCCGTCAAGGGATTCAACCCCCCGACCTCTCTGGAAGAAGCCGCTGTGCACATGTCCATCAACGGCGACGGTAGCCTCAATCTTGTTGATTTCTTCATGCCCTGGGAGAAGCAGGCTCTAGACGGCGCCGACAAGGATCTTGGAACTAGCCCGCTGGAAATCCTCCCTAGCAGCTTCGCCTGTGGTGATACCAAGCGTATTGGTGTCGTCACTGGTAAGAGCGGCAAGACCTACTGGCTCAATCTCGACAATCTCGGTGGCTATAGAAATGGCAACAATGGCAAGAATGGACTCGATGATATCATCCAGGTTTATCAGAATGACAACTCAGTCTACTCCGGCGCTGGTGTCTACCCCTTGGAGGGCGGTTACATCTACATCAACGTCATTCAGTACCCGTCCAACATCTTCAAGTTTTCCTGCAACAATGGCATTCCTTCTTTCACCAAGGTCGCCGAGACTCCCACCCCTAATGCTTACATCTTGGGTGTCAGCCACGGAGCTGTCACCTCTCTCAACGGCCAGGCCGGTACCGGTCTTTACTGGCTCACCGATGTCCAGGGCCTCAATCTGAGAATCTACAATGCAGTGCCCAAGGATGGTAAGCTTCAGATGATCAAGGGCTTCAATGTCCCTGGTACCATCAAGTTCACCAGACCCGTCTTCGGAAACGGTATTGTCTACATGGGCACCAACCAGGGTTACCTGTACGGCTTTGGCTCACCTGTCAACATGCCTCTCAACTGTACTTCTCCTGTCGACTTTGGCAATGTCAACACAAAGACTCTGAGTCCTAGCAAGCCCGTCACCTGCAAGGCCTCCATTGCCGTCACTGTCACCGACGTCGGTCTCGATGCCTTGACTGACTTCAGCCTCTCGGGGTTGCCTACTCTCCCTCTCCAGCTGGCCAAGGACCAGACCTTCACTGTCCAGGCTCAGTTTAAGCCCAACAGCGTCGGCTTCCTGTCCAGTGACATTATTGTCAACACTACCAACAGCATTGCTGGCTATAGCATTAGCACACACGCCAGGCTCAGTGGTACTGGTCAGAGCGCCGGTCCTCTTCTGGAAGTCAGCCCCAACAGCGTCAGCTTCCAGGGTGTGGTCACCGGCGAGAACCCCAACGGTGTCACCGAGGATCTCATCGTTGGTAACAAGGGCAACAGCCCGCTTACCATCACAAGCATCCAGTACTCCACATCGAGCTCAACTGGCCCCTTTGATACTTGGAACGGCCAAGGTGACCTGGTTGTTGGCAAGTTTACGCTTCAAAACATCCCCTCCACCATTGCTGCCAACACTGGCTCACCTGTCACTATTCGATTCGACACTGCCACTTCAGGTGTCTTCTCTGGTTTCCTCAAGTTTGTCAGTGACGGAGGTACCAAGTCAGTCTCCATTGCCGGCTCAGCTGGACCTGCCGCTACAGCCCTGCTTGAGTTCCAGACTGTTGATGGCTCGGGCTGGGTTGAGTACAAGAACGACACTGCATTTACCTTTGGCAACGTAACACAGAACAATGAACGTTCCCTCAAGTTCCGTGTCACCAACAAGGCCCCCATCGGTGGTGTGAGTCTCTCTCTCACTGTGTCTAAGCCTCCCTTTGGTGTCGCTGGCATCATCAGGGCTGCCAACCAAGTCGATCTTGCTGAGGGTACTTCACTGGCTCCCGGCGAGAGCGCCACTGCTGTCATGTCTTGCATTGTTCCCAAGTCTCAGTGGAATGTCGACCCATACAATGGTACTGCTCAGTGGACCATGAACACCAATGATCCTAAGTTGGGCAAACAGTTCATCCAGTTCTATTGCAATGCCGTGGCTCAACAGGCTCCTCCTCTGCTACCCGCCGGCGACCAGGGCAGATACCGCTACATTGGATGTTTCAGGGAGAACAATCCCGGCCGACAGCTTTCTAACCAGCTGTATGGTAACGACGCAGGTACCAATGGCATGTGTATTGCTGCTTGTGCTCAAAAGGGCAACATCTTCTGTGGCACTCAGTATCACCGCGAGTGCTGGGCTGGCGACACCATTCCTAACCAAAAGGTGGATGACGAGAACTGCAACTTTGAATGTGCTGGTGACCTCAATCAATACTGTGGCGGAAATGGTGACGGCACCAAGGTTTACATTTCTCTCTTTGCTGACAAGCTCAAGTGGGATGGAAAGTTTGTTGACCAGCCCCCAATTCCCACTACAACACCCACACCACCAACTGGTCCCATCGTCAACCCTGGTGCTGAGGGATACACGAGCATCGGATGTTACACTGGAGGTACCAACGGCCGCGCTCTGCCTAACGGAGTCAACAATGATCTGAAGACTGTTGCTTCCTGCCTCAAGGCATGCAAGGCTGCTAAGAACTACCAGTTTGCCGGTCTTGAGTATGGTGGTGAGTGTTGGTGTGGTACCGCCATCGGTGCTGGTTCCGTTCCCGCCCCTGCCAAGGATTGCAACATGCCTTGCAACGGCAACGGCACCGAACTCTGCGGTGGTCCTTCGCGACTCAACGCCTACCAGCTTGGTAGTGTTTCTTCTTCGACAACAAGTACTGTCACCACTGCTCCTCCCACTACCAGCGATGTGGCTACGACCACAACCTCAACCACGACAAGCTCAACACCCACTGGCCCCGTAATTAAGCCCACTGTTGGCGCATACGTTGCCCAGGGATGCTGGACGCCTCCACCCAACGATCGAGTTGTTTCGGACAAGGCATTTGCTGACGATACGTTGACTCTTGAGACTTGTGCTACTTTCTGTGACGGCTTTGAGTACTTTGGTGCCGAGTATGGACGAGAATGCTATTGCGGCAATACTCCCAAGGAGGGCAGCGCAAAGGCAGCCAACCAGGATGACTGCTCTTTCCCTTGTGCTGGAGACAAATTTGAGTTCTGTGGTGCTGGCTCTAGGATGCAGCTCTATAAGCGTGGAACGTCGACCCCGACGACGACGACATCCAGCGCGGCCGATCCCTCGGGCACGCTTGCAGATGGCACCACAACCCCTACTTCCACCACGACTACCTCGACTTCAACCACCACATCTGCTGCGGCAACGCCAACCCACAAGGCCACTGTGGGAGCCTACAAGTTCCAGGGATGCTGGGCTGAGCCTCCGTCTGGTCGAGCCATCAATGCCAAGGTTCTAGGCGATGACAAGATGACTAACGATATGTGCGCCCAGTTCTGCGATGGTTACAACTACTTCGGTACCCAGTATGGCCGTGAGTGCTACTGCGGCAACGCCCTCAAGGATGGAGCTGCCCAAGTCGCTCTTGGCAACTGTTCGTTCCTCTGTCCCGGTGACAAGCTCCAGTACTGTGGTGCTGGTGTCAGACTCGACCTGTACAAGAAGGATGACGCAATTGTCGCTGAACCGCCGTCTACTTCTACGTCAACTACAACCACGACCACCTCTACTTCTACGACACCTCCTGCCACACCCACCACCACCTCGACTACTCTTGTCACAACCACCACCAAGGCTACAACTACCACGACTACCACGACCTCTGCCTCTGCCACTCCTACCGGTCCCATTGTCTACAAGGGTAACACCAACTTTACCTACTACTCTTGCATGTCAGAGCCATCCTCTGGCAAGCTCATGGACTCTCAAGTCTACAACAACGGCACGCACATGACTGTTGAGATGTGCCTGCAAGTCTGCAGCAAGTACACTTGGGCTGGCGTCGAATACGGCCGCGAGTGCTGGTGTGGTAACCGCCTGAGCCTTGATGGCAGACAAGCCGCCAAGACACCGGGCAAGAACGTCACGGACACTGACTGCAAGACTCTCTGCCCCGGTGACAAGAAGACGTTCTGTGGTGCGGGTAGCAGGCTCAGCTTGTATATCAGGAAGGACCAGGTTCTGAACAACCTGCGAGCGCGAGAAGCTGGATTTGCGGTTCTGTACTAGACTGTCAGCGATATGGTGATGGCTGACTGACTGGAAAGATGGTGCATTGGCGCCTTGATCTTCATTTCTTTTCATACCCTTGTTTCTCTAATATTTATTACACACACACACACTATTTGGGGTTGCATTGGCGTTTATATATCATGGGATATATGGAATGGAATAGCATTTTTGGATAGAGGATGCCGGACGGAGGAATACATGTCCGCTCCAGGGATCTCACTCATATCATACATCAGTTTTCTTTACTACATAATTATTATTAGTGTTAATATATAAAAAACACATGAAAATCATTTCAATGCTTGCATCTCTACATGGTGACATGGGTCGGCTACGTTCTAGAATCATCGCTAAAAGCATCCTACGCAGTTGGGCGTCGATTTCGCGCGGGGTTTTGCCATCATCTTCGCCGTTTTTTAGTCTCTGGTGTGTGTGTGTGTGCCGGCGATATAGCCATTCAGGGGAAAATCACCGGACTGCGTCTCAATCATGAACGGACTTTTGTTGTTGGTGATGGAACGCGGTGCAGATGACCTATTTTGATGTGGCACACAGGGAAAATGAGGGGGGTTTTACCCCGGAGTTTGTATATTAAAGCGAAAGGTTCAAAGGGACCGACCGGCGGCCCTTTGTCGTTTCCGGGTGCAGCGGGTGTTCGGGCCGGGGAATGAGGGGGGAGGCGGGGTGTGTTGCGGCTCGGGGAATTGTGGAGACGATTTGCCGGAGACCGAGATATGCGTCGATATGAATGATTCGTTACTCCGTAGCGCCGATGGTGTATGGGAAGTAGGTCGCACCGAGCAATGATATGCATTGATGAACTACAATTGAGCTGAATGGAAATTTGCCAACGGACTTTTATTACAGACCGGGTTATTTTATTACATGATGTTGTGGAGATTCGGGCGCGACAAGGGTCAGGGTAAGGGAAGCGAGCGAAGCTGCTAGTGTTATTCCCGAGACTAATCATGTTGCATGCGTTGCTTTGGCTACGTTTCTGGCTACTTCTTGTATAGCTGTAGCTATGGAACAGAGTCTAGGCAGGATCTTTGCCTGGTCTTTGAAGAATGTGAACTTTCTGAAATTAATTGTGAGACATGTACCACTTCTATAAACGGTGATGATACAATCGGTGCTTGAGTCTGAATTCATGAGCTTTGTGGGCGCATTTTCATCCTTAGGCACTTAAACATGTTGGAGAAACAAGAATGTGTAGACTGTTGAAGGATGAACCTCCTCTTGGATGCTAGCTACGGGAAAGGGCTGGGCATTGGTCAGGCGACAGGATTTGAAGCCTTTGGAATAGATTAAGGGTTATATTATATTGAATACTTCATCTATGGAGAGTTCTTTCCAGCCGTGGGACCCCTTGCAAGCGTGGTAAAAGACCGATTGGTGACTTGGATATTATGTTCAATCAAGTCTTGCTGACTTTGGTTTGTTCCGAAAGTATTATTATAGCCAAACTTACGAGCTGTGCAAAAGGTTATAAACCTTTTACGTATGACCTTGTTTATTTTATTCATGATATCAATAGTGAATGCCAGATTGTAAGGCCATTTGCTCATGGATAAATGAAAGGCTAGGCAAGGCAATGTAGGAAGAAACGGAAAAGGAGGAGTGTTGATGTCATGTGTGGAGTTCTGGCCGTGTGGGGGCTCTTGTAGTAGTAGTCCCTGTTTTTCTTGGCGGGGTAAGGATTATGCTAGGGTTATCCCCGAGACTACGGAGGACCATTTCAAAAGTCTTGTCCAACGCTAAAATGGTAACTAAGCTAATTTGGGAATAGTACTAGTAAATTAGTATGTACGGATCCCTGACCCTTCCCTGTATTCATTTCCTCCCTCCAACTTGATGATTTCTTGCACATGCCTTAGGATGCGTTCAATCCAGCTTTGAATAGCTTCCTAAGGCAGCTCTTTCCAAGCAGCTTCCCAAGCACAAATAGCTTCCTAATAGGACTTTAGAGTACCTTTTCTAGTAATCTTTCTTTTCATCTAGGGCCAGGCTGGCTCTATAGCATTAAGATCAGGCGAATTACCATACCAAAGCAGCCTCTGAACCTTTATAAGATCAAAAATCCATTATTGAGCAAAGTGACTATGTGCGGGGGCCTTATCTTCCTAAACAAGGGTCTTTAAGCAGCTCTTTTCATATTCCTATACAAAAGGAAGCAGCTTTGGTATAAGGATCATTTTTTGGTAGCGATACCAATCTATTCCATGGCCTTTACCTCTTCCAAGCTTACCAGCCTATGAATTCCAATACCATTAAGGCTTAGGGCTAGGAAGCTACTATAAATACAGGCACTGCATCTATATAGAAAGCTCTTATTATTCTTTTATTATAGGCTCTAGTTCCTTATTTATCTCTTTGATATCTTTTATAGCTTATTATTTTTCCTTTATAATCTCTAGACACCAATAGTGACTAGGGCCTTTCTTTTTATAAGAAAAACAACCCTAGAACATAAATTCTAAAGATCCTTTCTATCTCTCTTATATACAGCTTCAAACAAGCAGCTCTTCTTTAGTCCACCAGACTCTATAGCTTTCATAGCAATAAAGAAGAACTATAAAAGTCTTATCAAACTAAATAATATTCTTCTAGTCTTTAAGAATCTAATTTTGATATTCGAAACACCAGCAAAGGCGATCTTGCTTCATCTTCTTTATCAATCCAGGCTTCCTTATTGATTTTATCTTTTTAAAGCCAGCTTTCTTAAGAATTCGCCACACAGTTATTGCTAAGATATCTATTCCTTCAACACTAAGTTCCCCAGCAAGATCAGCATAGATTTTTTCCCTTCCAAATCTATCCCTCTATACTTTCAAAGCAACAGCTTCTTTAGCTTCTTCTTGTTTCTTTAGCCTTCCAGAGCATACAGCATCTGCAACAAAGGCATCTTCAATTTGAATAGGCCAAAGGTACAGATCAAAGCCTCTTTCTATGGCCCTAGCATAGATACGGTTAACCTGCCGCACAGAGAGCCCTGTGACAGCAGCAACCTCAGCAAAAGTCTACTGGCCGCTGGATTTGAGGCCTATAACAACAGCCCGGATCGCAATATTCATCTCTCTTCGTATTTCCGGCATTTTTGATCATTGAGGAAGAAATTCAACTATGGTACAGGCTGGGATTTTTTGCATATATTTTTGGTGCAGGGATCCCCCTTGCTTACTTAAAGTAGGGCTGATCCCTGCCTTGGACAAGACTTTTGAAATGGTCCTCCGTAACAACAAATGCTTTGAATGTTACTTGGGGTTAGGTAGATGGGGTAAAAGTATAATATGCTGGTCTTTTGCTGTTCTTTATTTTGAATTGGAATAAAAAAGATTGCATTAGAAACTGTGGAAATCACTGACACTCAACGACTGCACAGATTAACAAGAAAATTGCAACCAGCATTACGATTCAAGACAGAAACAACACCAACACAATGGAGTCACTCATGAATGCCATGTCGACGATCGCGCAGTTCACGTCGATCAGGCTGTTTATCGAGTGGGGTGTGTTTGATACGCTGGATGTGAATGGGGATGCTATGTCCTATGAGGAGTTGGCTGCCAAGGTGAATGCTGAGACGGCGCTGATCAGTATGTTATCCTCTTTTCGTTGAGAGGGCTTCCGGCTGTTATACAGATTTTGGAAATGGAAATGAACTGACTTGAGGATGAAGCTCGGTTTGCTGGGATATTGGTAGCCACGGACGTGCTAAAACAAGTTGGAGACAACAAGATTGCGCATTCGGATGTCTCCCGAGCGTATACATCGCAGAGTCCATTAAGTGCCATGGTGACATGGGGGTATGTTAACCCTCAGTGTTGAATACATACCTCACTGAAGATATCTCATACTGATAAATCAACACACAGCTTCGACGACAGCTTCACAATCATGACCTCCATGCCCGCCTACTTTGAAAAGTACGGGCGCAAAGAACCCACCGGCCGATACCACACCATCCACGCCTTTGCAGCAGGCAACCCCGAGATGACAGTCTGGGAGCACCTCCAAACGGACCCGAAAAAAGTAGCCAATTTCATGAAGACCATGGCCATCATGGGCGCGAAGATCTCGACGGTGGGTAAGTACAAGTTTGACTGGGTGTTGGCGGAGGCGGAGAAGGCGCCGGAAAGGAAAGTGATTGTGGATGTTGGCGGTGGGAATGGGCATGCGATTAAGGCGATTGCAAAGGCTACGCCTGGATTGCCGGTGGAGAGGTGTGTGCTTGAAGATACGGAAGTGGTATTGGAGGAGTCGAAAGCAGGGTTTGAGGATTCGGAGATTGGGAGGCCTGAGTTTATCGCTACGGACTTTCACAAAGAGCAGCCTATTCGCGGTAAGTTTCTTTGTCAACAGAGATCTCCAGATCTGCAGCTCCCAAATTGGTCGATCAAAGCTAACTCCTCTCTACTTGAAAGGCGCCCTCATCTACTACATCAGACGCTGCCTCCACGACTACAGCGACGAAGAATGCGTCGGCATCCTCAAGCACATATGCGGCGCCATGGCCTCAGATAGCAGGCTCCTCATCTTGGAGCAGGTGCTCACGAACCCGCCGTCTGCGATGGCTGCGGCGACAGATATCCTCATGGCTTCAATTGGCGGCAAGGAGCGTACGGTCGAAGGGTTCCGCGACATTGCGGGCAAGGCTGGGTTGACGATTAGAGAGGTGTATCTGTCTGAGGGGACTGATGTGTCTGTTGTTGAGTGTGTGAAGGCGTAGGGTGTATAGTACAGTCTTACATCAAACATGTTGACATGGCAGCAATGACAGTAATAAATCTCTACTTGAGCTCCTTCGCCCCCGCAGCTTGAACCGTCAACACAACCAACACCGTAACATGCAGCCTTCAATCCAGGATCACATCACAGCTACACCACAGCCTGAATTGAACTGTCCAATCCTGTCTCTTCCATCATAACATCACGTGTTTCGAATGCTCTCTGTCTGCCTTGTCCAAAGATTCTTCCCCCTCTCGTGCCACTATCGACACTACCTATTTATACACCTCTACGTCCATACAAAAGTACCACAAAATACAACATCCTGCTACGGTCCAACCGACATGGATCGTCTAGTTCGACGTCTTAAGCGTAAACCGGAATCAGCGACAACAACATCACCTCGGACGACCTTTCCATGCGGCATCAAACAGTTGCATAGTCCAGACCGGGTTACAATCGAGTGTGTTTCATCCAGAGGTTTTTTTACTTTTTAAATAAGGAAACCACCAACTAATCTTGAATCAACATCTAGCATCGTCTTTGTGCACGGCCTAACCGGCGACCGCGAGAAAACATGGACTGCCACTGACGAAGATAGCCCATGGCCCCAGGCGTTGTTACCGCAAAAGCTTCCAACTGCTCGAATTCTCACATTTGGGTATGATGCGAAAATAAAGGATTGGAAAGGTGTCGTCTCGCGAAACCGGATCCAGAATCATTCGTGGAATTTATTGACGTCCCTCGCTTCCTTTCGCGAAGAAGACGATACGGTACATAACCTCCATGCCGCGAATTTTGGAGTTCGCCTTGACATTGCTAATATGCGCAGAATGAGCGTCCGCTTTTATTTGTTTGCCATAGCCTAGGAGGCTTGGTCTGTGAAGATGTAAGATTGCAATCGGATTTCACTTCAACTAAAAAGATTTCACAAGCTAACACACATTCCAGGCCCTCGTTAGATCTAATGAAAGAAGCGAGTCACACCTGCAAGCTATTCTGGACCAAACCCGCGGTATTCTTTTCCTCGGCACACCACATCATGGTTCCGGCCTTGCCCAGTGGGCAGAGCGGATGTCGCGGTTTGTTGGAGTCATGAAACAGACCAACTCCGATATTGTCAAAACCCTGAGAAGCGACTCAGAGGTCCTCGCTCGGATACAGGATAGTTTCCACACACTAGTTCAGTCACGCAATCAAGACAGAACAAAGGCTATTCAAATCACTTGCTGCTATGAGGAGCTTCCTATGGAAGTTGTTGGAATAGTAGGTGGCACGAGATTTGTGGTGATACTCGTATGCTAATGCACTGCAGATTGTTCCACAGGAGTCTGCCACTTTGCCCGGTTACATCCCAATTGGAATTCATGGAAACCACACCGAAATTACCAAGTTCAATAGCCTGGAAGATGCGGGGTTTAAAAGCATATCTTCGGAACTTCGTCGATGGATCAAAGATATTGATAAGGAGAGACCTCTACCGCAACCAGAGAGTCAAAAGGCTGAGCTAGAAACAAATTCTAATCGTTAGTATAATAACAAGATTTTATTACAAGGTCTTGTGGCTGATATTGTACAGCAACGGCGTGCTTTCATATCCCGTTCTCCGAGAATTCCAGATTCGTAGGCCGTGCTGCCATCCTTGAGCAACTGAAGCAGATCTTTTTCATTGACAAGAGTTGTCGCAAAGCTGCCATTGTAGGGCTTGGGGGAGTTGGGAAGACCCAAGTTGTCCGTCAGTTTATGTTTTGGGTCAAGAAAAACAAGCCAAGTTATTCCATCTTCTGGGTGCCAGCACTAAGCAAGGCGAGCTTCAACCAGGCATGCACCAATATTATGGAAGCATGTGGTATTCAACGTGCCAACGACGAAGACCCCAAGGAGGCAGTTAAACGCTACTTGAGCTCAAAGAATGCGGGACAATGGCTCATAGTTGTGGACAACGCGGACGATATTGATCTTGTTCATGGATCAGAAGAATTCACTGGCGGTATTTATAATTATCTATCAAGTCACGACACAGGATTGACGTTGTTCACTACGCAATCTCGGAAGGTAGCTGTTTCACTTGCTCAAAACAATCTGATAGTATTATCAGAGATGAGTATGGAGGAAGCCACGATCTATTTGAATCAGTCATTGAGAACAATCGATGCTAGCGTGAATGCTATTCAGGACCCTCAAGTCATGGAACCTCTCCTCAAAGAACTGGCATATCTGCCATTAGCCATCACACAGGCAGCCGCATATATGACAGAAAACATGATTGGGATTACTAAGTATCTGGAAATATTCAAGGCCACAGAACAAGATAGGATTGAGTTGATGAGCAGCGAGTTTTACGACGATACAAGACACAAGGGTTCGCAGAATGCTGTGGTCACGACATGGCTGGTTTCATTCCAGCAGATACAGCGAACGGACAAATCGGCCGCAGAAATCCTACTATTTATCAGCTGTACTGAACCCAAGAACATACCCCGATCCATACTGCCCCAAGAGTCGACTCAGCGATTGACCAAAGCGATTGGTACGCTTCTTGGGTATGGGTTTTTGAGTAAACAAAAGGATGAGAAGTTCTATGAGATGCACAGTCTGGCGCATCTGGCGACACGCGTGTGGGCATCGGAACCACAAATAAAGGAGCGAACTTTGGCTAGTGCTATTTCTCATCTAACGGATGTATTTCCATCTGTGAAATGGGAAGATCGCGATATATGGCGGCTATACCTCCCTCATGCCTTGAAACTGCTTCAAGTAGGACCCCAATCGGCCCAGCGGTGGCTTTTGGAGGGTCGGGTGGCTGGGTGTTTATCTATAGACGGGCAGACACCAGAAGCAGTGAAGCTACTAGAGTTGGCGGTTGGGCTCAACAAGTCAATGGTAGCGGAGGATCACCCACTTCAACTATCAACACAGATTCAGCTTGCAAACGCCTATATTTACGATAGGCGACCGGATAAAGCAATAGAGCTACTAGAGAAAGTGGTAATAATATGGAACACACTGCAGCCAGAACGCAGAATTCCTCAAGTAACACCACAATATACACTTGCACAGGCTTATCTTGAGAATGGGCAACAAAAGAAGTCGATAAAGCTACTAGAAGAGGTGGTCGAAATACAGAATACAACGCTAGTAGTGGATGACCCTCATTGTATAGAAGCACAGCTCTCGCTTGCCGAGGCTTATGTTGCTGATGCTCAAGTGGTGAAAGGAATAGACTTATTGGAGAACGCGGTTAAAATGTCGAAGACAACCCTTGCAGAAGATAACCCATATTATATGTCATTACAGCTTGCGCTCGCACGAGCTTATAGTTATAATATGCAAACAATGGAAGCAGTACAGCTACTAGAAGGAGTGGTTGAAAAACAAGGTTCAATACTTGCAGAGGACCATCCGGCTCGACAAAATTTACATTGCGCGCTTGCAAATGCCTATAAATGCAATGGACAAGTAAAGGAGGCAATTAAACTCCTAGAGGGGGTGATTAGGATACAGGAGAGAGTTTACCCAAAGACCGACCATCTTCGATTATCAGCACAGCTTATGCTTGGCTGCCTTTATGCAAGCGATAAGCAAGTACGGAAGGCAATACAGATAATAGAGGAGGTGGTGACAATACGAAAGACAATACTAGCAAAGGATCACCTAGAGTATCTGAGGTCACAGCATATACTTGCAGGCGCTTATATCGCAAATGGGCAAATAAGGGACGCAATACCGCTACTTGAACATGTGGTTGGGGTACGAAGGATAAAGGTGACAGCGACTCGCCGTGATCGATTAAATTCACAGCTTCATCTTGTAAATGCGTATCTTGCAAATGGGCATGTCAAGCTGGTAATACATCTACTGGAAAAGGTGGTTGAGATGCAAACCGCAAATACGCCAACCAGTCAACTAGCTGTAGAGCTTGATCTTATAAATGCTTATATTGTAAATGGGCAAAAAGAGGAGGCAATGAAGCTTGTGCAGCAGCTTTTCTCTGTCGATTCGCAGGGCTGTTAATCATTAGTTACATATAATGTGTGAAAAGATTGGCTTAGTATGGCGAGTTATTTTAGTCATATTTAAGATCTAAAGGATCTATGTCTTCATTTGTTCAAGAGAAGAGCAAAGTTTTCTTCTGACTTTCATCCTAATTATCCTTACTATTATCCTCGCTTTTGTCGCCCACAAGTAACCCCATACAGGTTTTCCATGACCATCAACTAGCTCTGTCTATTAATCAGATTAGGCAACACGCACACGACCAACACAGTCAAAGACTACCGATTTGGCCTTGGCCTCCCGATTTCTGTTGAAGTTACTAGTCTTATTGAACTGGAAACCAATATTCAATTAGAATGCAGTGCCTGGGTGCGTCGATTCTTATTTGACAGAGTGCAGAAATCGAACGAGCTCACTGCTGTATCACAATTACGCGTCGAAAAGCAAATAATCAGCCGAATGACTAGGTCTTGGAAAAGAACAAGACGAATCTAGCCACCGAAACTGAAGCTGAAAGATGAAATACAGGTAGCACTGTACTCAAATACGAAATCTGCCACATGATTGTAGTGAATTATGCTAGACATTTGACTAGCTATGGCCAAGTTTGCTAATCATGGCGCATACCACAACACAACCATTCGGGCAGGTGGGCAGTCAACTCTTGGCTTCTAGGCTCCGTGGATCGACTTTAATTTGACGTTGAGAAGCGAAACATCCGCAACACAATTAGCCAAATATATTTGATATGGCTAGATCTCAATTGTGAACAAATATACTGGCCACTTGGCTGGTGTAGATGGTCAGTTAACCAAGTCTAGTGGAAATTTTGTCTCTAAGCGAGCTCATCACCATTGAAAAATGTGCCCTTGAGAATGCGAATGACGACATGCTTGAAAGCATAAGCAAGGTTCAAGCTGCGGTAGAGTGTATCGCAATGTTTACAACCTAAAGCATGGCTGATCTGAACATACGAACATCACGTTGACACCGTTGCCGCTAACTCAGGCTTGGAAGTGGGTATGAATATGTGGTTATAAGAAACTAGAGGAGTCGTCGACATCTTTAACACATGGAAAACATCTCTCAGTTTACATAAATGCGCCCAAGATAAACGACTCGCCTCTCGACACTTACAGTGGTATGAATCTAGGCCACTTCGCTTTTATGGTGCTTCTACCTGGAGCTGCTAGCTCGCTTGAAACTTTATTGGCAAACTAGAGCTGTCAAAGCCCTCACGCTGCCAAGTATACCAATGTAAAAAGTCCCCTTCATCTTTTCCACTCCACCTTCCCTCTCTTGTACAAATTGTACCACTTTCTTCCGCGGCTAGGATATTGGCACACTAAGTATGACAACCTCGAATATATTTAACTTGGTTTGTATGTGACCTATTATGGTGCTCGTTCACATGCCGCTAGATTCATTATATATGGGCACATATAAACCACAACAACACCACCGACACTATCAACAACAATACAAAAATTACGGCGTATGTAACTCATCGTGTTCTACAGCTGCTAAACACTTCTATTGCCGTTCCGAACTTTCAAATGGCAAATGCTAACATTGTTTCAGATGCCTGGCCTATCTATCTCCAGTTGCGGGAGATGACCTGGACTGCAAAGACGGTGACGGTTTTGCATGATCGAGGTCGGGATGGTGATGGTGGTGATAAAACTTGCTGTTTTTCCGATGCAATCTAGCTGAGCCAGAGGATTAAGGGTGTGGATGGAGGAGGATTGCGGCTGCAGAATGGACGACGAGCAATCGGCTTTGTTGGAGTTGAAGATGCTGATTTGTGCTATGTGGTGGTGTTTCTTTTAATGTCTTTATGACGACTAAATAAATGGAAGCTTTCTCGTGGTAAAGTTAAGACGTTATGAGCTTAGTGGAGCCATTCGCTTTGTCAATAAAGTGAAGTCTGGGGGCGATATAGCAGCGAGAATGAATGTTGGTCATTGATGATATTGTATGGCACTTGTAAAAAGAAGCTACCTGCCGTAAAATATGCTCTGCGTGTGATGTTTACTGATAGCTCACCAAACTGCGAATACTTCCCTGTGATGACTGGTAATTGCCAGACATTGCTGAGTATTGCGGGAATTGCTAGAATCGCCAATACTAGACCTAGCAACTACCTCTTTCTCGCGAAGCCGATGGATGAGAAGAAAGCTTGGTTGCTAATCCAGGCAGGCGACATGATGATGTCCTACTGATGAATTGTTTTCTCTCACTTAGGTAATGGGTTGGTCGTTCACTGAACCTTTGGGTATTTTCGATCCTCTGAACATCAAACTTGCACACTGTTATTTGGCGTTCGGAAGCATTGTGAATTGACTCTAGAATTCTAATTTATATACCTACTAAGACATTGCCTCCTGTGATGTATATCTGTTCGCGCTGGATTCCTTGATAGTAAGAGCCGCTCCGAAACTTGCTACAGTAGCTGAGCTTTGTGCTTTGAAGTCTTGCCCAACCCATCATTGCGCCGTAATCCTCGATAGTAGAAGCCGCGTCACCTTCAAAACTGGCCTAGCACCTTAAGCTGCACTGGGCCCTGGTGTGGTTGGTCACACCACACTTTCCAAAAGCACAGTAGCTTAAAATTCGAGAGGAAGAATTGCTCCGAAAATGAAGTGTGAACTTTTATCTGGTGCTTACCAGATCTAGGGGGTTTCCGTCTGGGCCATGTTGGTCCATTCTAGAGTGGTTCTATCCTCTGTATATTCTTTCAACAAAGCCATGATTGTGGGGTTGTTGGTTTACACGGTTCGTGTAGGATGACAATACACCTTTCCTGCCTGGTGACATCACTGCCACGATTTTGTCTGTGATCTTTGCATTGATTTCCCTGGCATGAATTGACATATTATTCGAGACCTTCATTTTGGCCAAAACGGGTTCGTAAATCAGTTATGCATCCTGTCGGGTTAGAACCTCCTTTTTCTCGTAGGTGAATACCCTGTGACCCATCGTGTATTCGAGTATTTTGTTAATCTCTGTCCCATGGTCCTCGTGATAGAGTGGATCGTACTCGTCATCCTGTGTGTCCTGTCGACAAAGGCTCATCATCATCAACGTGTTAACGGTCGTTGGCGTTTGAAATTTGATCAACTTATCCCAGGAGCAAACGATGAGTCTGCGATCCGGAGGGCCGCCGTCACGATCTTTTCATCAGAATCCATGACAGTAGATTCCGCGCCGACGTTGTCGATATTAGTAGCCATGCCGACGTTCTCAATAGGAGCCTCGCCGACGCCATTGGCCCAGAGCCGAAGGCTACACTGGGCCCTAGTATGGCCCGCCACACTACACTATCCAAAGGCATATTAGCAACGAATTTGAAAGGAGAATGAAGCATCAACTTACCCACGAGCAAGCTATGGGTCTGCGACCCGGAGGGCCGCCACGATCTTCTCCGTAGTCACCAAGACTTCCACTACCACACCCCGGCCCGGGCTCCGACCCCGATCGCCCGAGCCACTATCTGCGCAAAACGCGGCATCTCTCGCAGCTGGCCCTCTGATAGGCCCGACATCTAAATACCATGTTAGCATTTTCCGAGGGTCAGTTCAGGCACAGCGACGTATGCTAGGGTAGGAATGGTGTAAATGTGCAAGACTCTGTAAGAAATGGTACATACCTTGCTGACAGTCGCGAATTTGCTCCGGCCGGCGCCGTTTCACGCCATTGTTGTCTGATGCGGCGACGCCTGGTGCCTCATGGCACCTGGATTTGATGTGACCCAGGATACCACACTTCTCAAAGTATACATGTTAGTAGGGTACTTTAGACATGGGATGAAAAAGGACATACATTGTGGCACCGTTTCTGGCGCCACCGATATGATAATGTTGTTTTGTTCCATTTGCCAACGGAAAGCATCAACTGTCTGCACACATGTAGCAAGACAAGTGAGGAGTTGTAAGTCGCGCTCGATTGTTGTGATGAGAATATGCTGAGTATTGACGAGCAATGTGATGCGATGCAGATTAAATCTGAGAATTTGTATGAACCGACTCGAACAGAATCGGGTATGGTTTTGATGGATACGCAAACGTAATGGTATGATGCTATCTTGGCGTATATAAGACAGGGCAATATGCATGTCTGTAGAGTTTTAGCATGGTACAAGGGGCATAAAAGTGGAAAAGACTAGATTTTGAGCATCGGCATACCGGTTCAGTAGTGTAATTAACCGTGGCTGTGAAAATGTAGTGTAGATTTTGTTGTATAGATACGATGTCAGGCAGGATACGAAACTGCCCGAGGGCGGTATCGTTATAAGATTGCCGCTATTGGACTGTGGTAGGGAAAGGGACCGATTTGAGTCTGTACTGTTCCTGCTGTCTTGTTCCGTCGAATTATTAAAGGACAGCAATGATGATAAAGAAGATAATCAGACGATGGGGTTGTATTAGGCTAGTTTTGTCTTCTTATCCCCCGTGACAAGACTTGTGGCGTATTGTCACCAAGGCTCAGGGAGAGCATCATGGGTAATGATGGGTGGGAATAATGATATTGAGTAGTGATATGGGATTTTGTATAGAGGAATAATGAAGGAAGTGGGAAAAAGAAATGTGCGAGGGTTTTAAAAGGTGTGCGAGTCTGCCAGCTGTCAGGGCATGGACAGGCGGTAGGGTTTGTCAACCGAGGGTTGGGTAGTCGCACCAGAGAGATATGGCGAACTTGACTCTGATATTGAGGCAGCTGTTTCTGCCTGCCCATAAGAGTACAGAGACTCAGAACCTTCGAGAAGTGTTACAGACGGTTGACTGAGGGACTGAATGGTGACAGCTGGCACGGGGGGCACGTTCTGGTTACTATTGCGATGGGAGCTATTACATGTTTGCTGTGTGTTTGGGGGGTTTTTATAGTTAAGGCAAGTTAAGTAAAATAAAGAATTTGGCATAATAATATGTACCGAGAATTCGAAATTGGCTTTCGTTTGATGGTTAGTTCCCGTTTGTCGAGGCGGCTTCACACCGCACTGGTCTTGTTAATGGGACAAGAAGCACACCATCTTGTCGCCTATTGAAATGTACGTACGAAAGTGTGCTCTACTGTTTAAAAACAAACAGAATCACACGAGTGGATGTGTATATCAGCCAGATTTAAGGCAGTTGGCCGCTATTTGTAGCCCCAGTCCGAGTGTCTGTGGGAGCGTAGACATCTCTACACCAGTATGTGACAGCCCAAGCAAACAAATGCGGTCATGCAATCTCGGCCTCCTTGAGATACATGTCCAGTTGCTTTTGCATTAATTTCCAAGAAATAAGGTCTGTCCACTACCCCTGATCGTGATATTGTTGGACGTCTGCCGTGATTCCATGAGGTGACTCTGCGATATTGTCAGTAAGCCCATCTGTGGAATATCTGAGACACTTGAGATCCTCCAGCAACAAGTACTTTATCTGTCTTGTCTGTTTTTTGACCTCATCATAAAAACACACTGACATCAGGATACAACCACAGGTCAATTCATTCAAGACGTTCATCAGCGGATCGTCACATCCATCCACCCCGCTCCCAACACCTCACCATGCTGGACGCCGTACATCTGCATGCAAGCTCCACCCACACTACATGAAATGGCAAACTAATCCGACCTCATAGACTTTTTCCTCATCGACCTGCGCATTGGGATCGTGTTCATCAATGGGTACCAGGTGAGCCTCCTTGGCTCGCGCGCGAGTTGCACCCGTCATCCGATCGCCAACATCTCAGCATCGTTTGCGTCCGATTCCCGTCACGGATGCATTAGTGCCCGCATCAAGTTCCCGCTCTCTACTAATTCAATGGGTCTAGATCGTTTCTTCCTCCAAGAAGTATCCAGAACTCGACATGAGCTGAAATGCGGCTCCAGCAGCCCCTCTTCAATGTCATTTCATATGGCAAATGGGCATCATTGTCTCCACACATATATGTCTCTCTATTTCCTTGGACAACGCGAATCAAAACCATGTCGGCTATCAGTTCATGTCGCTTGGATACCGTCTGCCTTGGTGCGGCCAGCCCCAAGTCCACTATTCACGTCATCAAGTGTTATGGTCTTGTCGTATGTGTGTGTGCCGCGCCAAGCTAATACTTCTGATGTAGAGACGTATAATGGTAAACGATCGTCGTCTAGAATCCCCCGATTTATCATCTAAATTAGATATGAAGTATTCGGCCGATCTAAACCGAGTTGCAAGAGAGATGTATAAGTCGAATGGATAGCCACCTTAATCTCTCGAACACTTTCATCACACACTCTAACACATTCTATACCACAACTTCTCAATCTTATTTACTACGACAACTACTCTACTTACCTAACATTGTTCATCATGTCTGATCAGGCCGAGCCCACATCCCAGGAGCGTATCGACCGATTCAAAGATTGGGTCCACACAAAGGCTGCTCCTAAAAGCGCCACTATCCTCAAGCAAGGCAGCAAACCCTCTTAACCGCCGCTTTCCATGGCCTAGCCCGACACAAAAAGGGGGTCAAAGACTTGACCTACTCTGAACAATAGGTGTCGACTTTTTGAAGGCGTTGGCCGGTGACGATAAGGAGGTCTTCCGCGCATACGGAGAGATCTGCACCGAAGCCAAAACCTTGGCTCGGGCAGGCACATTTGCAGCTGCTAATGTCCCCTCGTCTGTCATGAACCTGTCTGAAGATACCCCTTATACAGAAGAGATGTACAAGAAGGATATCCTCGAAATGGCCCATGAGACCTGCACGCAACCCCATATCCGCACTATTACTCCAGAGCAAGTGGATAAAGATGGCAATCTCGAAGAGAAACCCGAGTTTATCACTGCTTCTACAGAGTTAAAACGCGAGGTTACTCTTTTCGGCCTTGGCGAGAAGGCAATGGAACAGTATGAGGTTGAGACGGCAAATACTACAATGGCTCCCATCAAGTTCAAGTGCCAGCCTTTCCGCTTTACATGTCACAGAAGGTCCGGCGAGCTAGGCAAGGACGAGGTCTATTTTACTTGGGGCTTCGGTGGAGATGGCCAACAGAAGGTTGCACATCGCACTGGCGAGTTTGGAAGTGTCAAGGCTGGCAATGTACGAGACTTCCCTCGCAATCCGCCTATCTACGCCGGTACTGTCGAAAAGGGATTCGCAGGACACATGGTTTGCTGGGAAGCTGACCATAGCAACTCCGAATGGTACAACAAGCTCATCAAGGCCATGCAGGAGATTGCGAAAACGAGCTATCAAATGGCTGTCTCTGTGGGCAACAAGCAATGGGATCAACTGGTTGGTCTCATCCCTCAGGTTGGGCAAGTCAATGAGGTGCTCATGTGGATTGAGAATATTGCCACGCTTGTTGCAGCTTTCCTTGATCTATTCCGCAATAAAGATGATCTTGTCAAGGAGTGTACCTTTGCGTATAACCGGGCTGCGTTGAACAGGCCGTGCCACCACATTTTGAGTATAACTGGCGGTTTGACGGAGGAGGTGGTGGCGATCATACCGTCAGAGTTGAGTTTAGTCGTGATTAATGGGCTTTGAGATGAAAGATGGTACTGTTGTTTTAGATAATTCGAATTCATTGTCAACTAGAGATTTCTGTTTTGATATGGTACGAATTAATAAAAAGCATTCCGATAATATAGCTAGCTGTGATGATGACATGATGTACTTGCCGAAAGGCATTTCCCTTTAGTCACTATCGCTAGTAATTGCAGTCTGTCGCTGCAATTACTGGCCATTCCTCTGTATTGCTAGGAATTTCTCGATATTTGCTAGAATTGCTAGCATTGTTGGCTATTGCTGTATTCTGCCACTTCACCGATCCGTTTAAAGGTGAAGAATACAGGCATTCACGCAAACGGTGGCCAATATTGATGTCACGACTCACGAGCTATATCAGTTCAATAAATTGCAAATATGTGCCAGTCTTCGTAAAGTAGTCGGGAACCTGCCTGCCAGCTGTCAAGTTCCACGTTGCCACTCAACCAGCCATATTTAAGATTTCAAGGCGCACAGCACAGGCCAAGTGACAATAATATAATCTGCATCTGAAAAAGGCTAATATTTACCTGAACCTTTCCTTGTATGCGTCAACCTTTTTTCTCTTATCTTCTTCATTTATTTCTTATTTATCACCGCAATTTGCAACAGTCACTTCCACAGCTTCGTCGCCAAAGTGTCATCAACAACGCTAGCCTTGAACAACACTACATCTTTGTCATTTATTTTCGACGCGATACCGAGACTTGGTTTCTTTTTATTTTATGGGCATCTTCCATTGTCTGTCACCATTACTGTCCTTATTCACATGACGAACATGGCTTCTCGGCAGGAAATACAAAGATACATCGGCCCTCTCACAGATTTTCTGGCCAGACCATCGACCTTGCCTGAAAACAAGACCACTTTGATGGCATACTTGAATGCCAGCCCCTCGTGGCGGCCAACTTTACCTATTTTACCCGCTGAAGAACTAGAGATTCGCCTGGGGTATATGCGAAATCTGGAAGCGAAATACCAGAATTACTACAGGGAATCATTTTTTAGGTTTCCCAAACTTCAAACGGCAGTGCTTCTAGTAATGCCATTGAAGGAACTAGAAGCTCATGCTCATGAGGCTCATTTTACTCGGATCGCCAATGAGATTAGATTACATCGTAATTTGATGTGGATGTGTGAGTAACCTCTCCATCATCCGCACAACGAGTGTCTCAGGCCCAATATCTGACACACGGCAGTAACTAAGGGTTTGATTCCGAAGAAGCATACCGCGTCATCTCATGCCTCTCAGAGAAAGATCAACCGAAACGAAAAGCAAAAAAGACTGGTGAGCCGACCTCCTCATTGCTATCTATTCCCACACAATATATATGTTCTGACCTCATTATTAGGCAATTGCAAGAGATAAGAAATGCCTTCTCCTAGGCACAGCAAGTCCAGAGGCTTGCCATATTATGCCATTCGACCTAAACTCAAGCCTTGCGAATCTCGATGCGGCTCGTGACCTAAACTGTGTCCTTTTCCGTCTAGTCGGGCCTTCTGAGTCCAGGCGCTTCGTAAGGCTATGCGCAAGCGATGCTGGCTGTTCTGATAAAGACTGGAACATGATTTGCCTGAACAGCCAACTCCATGACTGGTGGGCTAAAACATATTTTGGACTCAAGTGCCTAGGGGTTTCGACAACCGATACCGATGGTATGTCGCGACTACAAATACAGTTCCACTGGCTGCAGCGCCATACAGGCGATCCGGTGACCCCGGTCGAGATGGAGGTTGGTGCGATCCGTGAAATGTTAGCCACTGTCCAAACTGAAACTGATGGTTATCGATCTGGCTCAGCTCGGCCACTACAGACCGGCCAAACCTTCTACATCAATGGTTTAGAAAACAACAAGGCCCGGAAAATGAAGCTGATGCTAGATATACAATGGGCGTGTGTTCGAGTTGCAGCCATGTCTGGGGCTGCATTCTCGCCAGAATCGCTCAATAATAACGTTGACGATCTAGATGACAACACTACCTTTGATGAATGGGAAGATATTTTAGATTGAAGATTTATTGTCGGCAGGCAATCGCCAAGAATCGCCAGCAATTTCTAGCAATTTCTAGCAATAGCCGGATATAGCCAGCAATTGTCAATTATACTTTCCAATGAACGTGATTATCAACAATTCAAAACGTGCAACCACCGTCGAAGTAGCAGCCTTGGACGGCTCGCTATTTAAGCAAAACCCTCGGGTTACTCTTTGCATACCAAACTTCGTTTACAGCTTGAGCATTGGACTGAAAATGTCCATTCACGATACCCTCTCTGGTCCGTATCTCGCCCTTGTTTTTTCTTGCCTATGTGCAGCAACCCCAGCATAAATAGGGGTCCAGTGGCCACCAACACCAGCAGCAGAGTAAGTACCTAGGTCACTGTACCTTTTACCCCTCTCCACTTCCACTCCGACCATCCATTGTCTTACCTAGGCAGGTACATACCGAATACTAACCTGGGTATTTAGATATCAGGCATCTCTGAGGGCCAATTGAGACAAATGACGCGGTTTGCCGCTGTGGTGGCAGGGTCGGGACGGGGACGAAGCCGTGGTCGTGGTCGTGGCGGCGGCCGTGGAGGTGGTGGGGGTGGTGGGGGTGGTGGGGGTGGTGAAGGGGGCCGTCTTGATGCCGGCGGAGAACATGGTGGCCCGTGGTCCCCCCGGGTCGTAGACCCATTGTTTGCTCCTGGACAAGTTGATGCATTATTCTCCTTTCAAGTTCCCGTCTCTGTAAATACCTTATGCTTCTGGATATTGTGCTGTGGCGGATCACACCAGGGCCCAGTGCAGTGGTGTGGCACTAATAGTGAGTGCCGATCCTTCCATCGTTCACGAGTTTAAAACCGTACTCCAAGTTGCATACACACCTCACTCTGCTCGGTGGTACTACATCACCACCAGCACATGAGCATGTACAGTCTACATGGTCGATATGCAAGGCCTATGCCCAAAGCGGAAGCACGAAGAGTAACATCGAGATATCAAGGCGGGTGAAGAACCTGGTAAGATGTATGTAACCATCGTTGGGTAAACGTGTGACTGTGCCGCTTGTTTTGTCTCTTCTTGTCTCTGTTTGTCTTGGACTTATTGAAGATTTGGTATTTTTTGGCGAACCAAACTGTACTACAGAGCACATCCAGAGACTCCCTTTACTTCCTTAATTTCCATGGCCCCCGCAGCAAACCAGAGGCGCCCGCCAGACGGCGACATCGAAGCCCACGAGCGCCACGCCGCCGACAATGACTCCATCACGGCAGCCCACGAGCCCCGCTCGGCAGCCCGCACGGCAGCCACCACAAACCTGACCTCCGGAGACGAGAAGCTGTGCATCAACGAGCAGCGCCATCTGGGCACGCTGGAACGGCGACTCAAATCCCGCCATGTCCAGTTCCTCGCTCTGTCCGGCGCCATCGGCACGGGCTTGTTCGTGGGCAGCGGCCAGGTGCTGTCCCTGGCTGGTCCGCTCTCCGCCTTCATCTCCTACGCCGTCACGGGCTTCAACCTGTACTGCGTGATCAACAGCCTGGGCGAGATGACGGCCTGGCTACCGATCCCAGGTGCGGTGCCGGTGTTTGCGTCCCGCTACGTAGACCCAGCGCTGGGCTTCACGCTGGGATGGAACTACTGGTACCAGTTTGCCATAGGCGTGAGCATCGAGGTCAGTGTCTGTTGTGTCATTATGGATTACTGGCAAGTGAGCACGCCCAAGGTAGCCCTCATCACAATCTTCTTCGTCACCATGATTGCTGTCAATTGCCTGCCGGTGCGCATCTACGGTGAGGCCGAGTTTGTCTTTGGGGCCATTAAACTAATCACCATTGTCGGCCTCATCATCCTCATGTTCGTCATCACAGTCGGTGGCTCTCCGACAGGCGAGACAATTGGTTTCAGGTACTGGCGTAAACCGGGCCCCATGAATGAATACCTAAAGACTGGATCGCTCGGCCGCTTTCTAGCCTTTTGGAAAGTCTTTATCCAAGCTACGTTCTCGTACGGAGGCAGCGAGATGGTGGCCGTGGCTGCAGGCGAGACGCAGAATCCAAGGGTCAATATCGCCAAGGCTGTGCGTCGAGTCTTTTGGAGAATCGCCATATTCTACGTGCTTGCCATCTTTCTTGTGGGCCTCTGCGTCTCATCCAAGGACGACAAGCTTCTAAATGCCATTGGCAGTTCTGCGCCCGGTGCTGCGCAGAGCCCGTTTGTCATTGCCATTAGCAACGCAGGCATCCGCACTCTCCCTGGTATTATCAACGGTGTCGTACTCTCATCTGCCTGGTCTGCTGGAAATTCATTCTTCTATGCGTCAACACGGGTGCTATATTCAGCAGCGCTAGATGGAAAAGCCCCTTCGTTCCTCTCGTGGGAGCGTCTGGGCGTTCCATATGCATGTGTAGCAGCGACAACGGTTTTGAACTTGCTGGTCTACCTCAACGTGAACAACCGATCCTCTGAGGTCTTTTTCTGGATCAGTAATCTCAGCGCGGTCAGCACACTCATCGTCTGGGCAAGCATCTCTTATACATACCTGCGCTTCTATCACGGCCTCAAACACCATGGCGTTGACCGCAACACCCTGCCATTCAAATCACCCATGCAGCCGTTCCTCGCGTACTTTGCCATTGTCTTTTGCCTTGTCGTAGCCTTCTTCAATGGCTTCGATGCCTTCTTCCCTGGAAGGTTCAGCGCCAAGTCTTTCATCCCACCATACATAGACATACCCATCTTTTTGTCACTGTTTTTGGGTTACAAGCTCGTCAAGAAGACCAAATTTGTGCCTGTCTCGGAGATGGATATCTGGTCCGGCAAAGCAGAAATTGACCGGTTGGAGCCTACATGGAAGGAGAGGAAACCGAGGAACTTTTTGGAGAGAATTTGGTTCTGGATTGCCTAGGTAGACGACTGACTTCAGGATATCTGCTGGGACACATATAGATCAAAACATTTGTTGGTGGTGGTGCTTTTCAAGATGCTGGATTGATTGTGCTCGTGTTTCAATGCCATGTCGTTTGTGTTTGTCAATTATGTGCCGTTGATCTAAATGTTCTATCATTGCAGGAATTATACTAAAGTAATCACTATAATCACCTTGCGCTATCCCCTTCGACTATATTACTCTGCGGCCTGCTTTGAACACAACAGTGAATATCGCTCAACTGTTGGTTATAATTGGGATGAGAGATGCTCAGGCAAAACCATGAGCTAAATGTAGATGAAGGCTTTCATTTTGAGGCACCTGTGCGAAAGGAGGCGAAATGACAGAATAAGCGAGGTTGTAGTCCGTGATCTGCAGGGTTGCGAAATTAATTGTAGATGTGATATAGGTAAGAAAGGGTTTGTGCTATTTTTGGCATAATGCTGCATCCATCCATGAGTCAGTGGAGAAGTGATGGGGCAGCACACAGTGTAAGGCGGCCAAAAGCTTCTCCGAGTTGGCAGGGCTGAGCCATGTTTCGCTTCTAATTTTACTCCTCCAGCTGAACAAAGACATCCTTCTGGATGGATAGGAAATAAATTACTTCCATCATCATGAGGCTCAACGAACCAGGAGCTGAGGCCAATCCTGGCATTATAATGGATCCTAGCCCAGTAGGCTGCAGCTAATCCCAAAGTTGGGTATGCACTGCGAGTTTCCAACGCGTGATGATGGCGATGATCGACCCTCAACGACTCCACAGGTAAAGATGATGTCCTCTAGGTATAAGTAATGGGCTGCCTTGATCACTGAATCTTCAATTAAAATTCACACATCTCTGCAATTCAACACAATGAAGTGGTCTGCTCTCGCCGTCCTCGTCGCCAGCACGCTCGCTGCGTGCCAAAGCCCAAGCAACTGCAAAAGCGGAGGGGCAAGACAAGGCAAAGACTTCATCCTCACAGACCAAGGCATCAACAAACACCTCGCCCCGCTGTCCAAAATCTTCACCAACGCCAAGAAGCGAGTCAATGTCTCGGACGTCTTTGACGATGGCAACCACAAAATGAGCGGCAGCGCCAACAAACTCTCTTGGGAGAAGACCAAGGATTACAACGACGTGGACACTAAGAAGTGGATGCCGCAGGGCGTCACGTCCACCGCAGATGCCCTCGAGGTTGGCACCTACGATGGTAAAGATGGTTGGCTCGTGAGTTGGTATAGTGATGAGACCAGCCAGGTGCGCATTACGTTTGTCAACAAGGCAACTAAGAAGTACCGCAACGCGCTGCTGGTGTATCCCAATGCTGATGATAACTATACGGGTGTGGACATTCATGCCGGGGGTATCATGTGGTATGGCGACACGCTGTGGGTTGTTGATACCACAAAGGGAATTCGCGTCTTTGACATGAGCAACATTTGGGACGTCGGATCTGGCTCTGGAGTCGGCAAAGTCAGCGCCGGTAAATACTCCGCCGCAGGCTATAAATACGTGATCCCCCAAAGCAGGTAATGATGTTTCCATAACACATTCCAAGATGATTATCATACTAACAAGTCGATCTTATTAAATCAGGTGGTACAAATGGACACCAAAGTTCGAGTTCCGCTTCTCCTACATCGCTCTAGACCGCACTGCCTCCCCCGATCGTCTCATGGTCGGCGAATACCAACCAGACGAAAAGAACCCCATCCGCATGGTGCAATTCGAGCTTGACCACACCACGCGCACCCTCAAGACAGGCGCGGACAAGAAAACAGCCAAGGGCGTCTGGGCGTACTGCCTCGACATCCTGCGCATCCAGGGCGCCGTCCAGGCCAACGGCAAGATCTACATCTCGCGTAGCAACGGCGCCAACAAAAACGGCGATATTTGGGGGTGGTTGCCGGGTAAGGGCGCGCGAAACAATGTGGGCATGGTGCCGCCAGGGACGGAGGATTTGAGTTATGATAAGAGGGGGAAGAAGATTTATACTGTTACAGAGCATCCTGGTAAGCGGTTCCTTGTCACTGTGGACGCTGCGAAGGTTAAGTTTCCGTGATGGAGGAGTCTACATGGGACAGTAGCAAGAGTATGGGCTGTCAAGAGACAACTAGCAAGTTTATCCCTGTTTTTTTTCGTGTATTTTGTTCATCTACGGTTCCACCGACGATTTTAACCCTTAGTTATTTATAAACAACAATCAGGCTTATGCTTCAATTGCTCATTGATACTTTATTGAGTAAAAGATATCGCTTCAAAGAACGATAAACTGTATACTCTTGCCATATATATGTGTTCTTTCACATGTGATGAATTAGCACATAATTATTTACATTATATTGATTTTTTTTTTTTGACTTATGTCGTACCCTTTCCTGTCGTGTTAATCAGCCATAAGCTACAAACTTAACTCCGCTTAAATATTCTAATACAATCCGCATGTCACAATATTGCAGACGGGATGCGTAAAAATCTGGCATTTTCAAAAGTATTTGTGTGTCGAATCATGAATTATCTAGCAATCCTAGGTTTGGGAAGTCGTAGGTCTAGGGTACCTGTCTATTACAACTGGGATTGGTTGGCTGATGTTGTAGGGATACAGATGAACATAAATACGGCAGCTTTGGTCATTCATGAAAAGTGCACAGCCTTTTCGACGTCATGAAAAGGACTTTTGTGTGAGGCTGGCAGGCGCACTTTGGGCTCATCTAGCATTTTCGTATATTCCATCAGGTCAAATACGAACGGATGGTCATCTCAGCGGTGGTCTTTTGGCACTGTAGACTATGATAGTATCATCATAACAACAGAGTATCAGAAACGTATCACCACGTCCAAGTGTGCAAATATCAGAGCTATGGAAATAATCTCTCTGATATTCACATGGAAACTTCACCTTGTGATACGCAATATAAGCCCGTAACTCTAGCTTATCTGTCGGGATGGTGACTGTACGAGATTGGATCTTTGAGTAAGTTTGCTTTGATGGACAATCTACAATCCCCTATGAGTTCACAGTCTTTAGGTTCGTCCATATTTTCATCGGCATCATCTACACGGCATCATTCCGTGTCATTGACACAAACCGAGAGTATCCGGCGGAAAACGTCGCGGAAACTTACCGTCGAGTATTTCGGAGACCCGTAAAAGGCAGGCCGTTGCGAACACGACGCCATTGCACAAGTAGGGCCGCTATCTTGGTCGAGGATGAATAACGTACGCGACTAAGGCTCGGCCATGTCACTCTCCGTGTTGACGCCAGGCAGACCGGTGTTGTTTACGTGCATGGCTGACAGGACATGATTGACAGTGGTCGGAGAGCGAACGTTCGGCCAAAGCTGTAGTTCCCGAGATCGATGTGGCCAACTAACCGGAGGTAACCCCGACATGACGGCCTGTTGCAAGCTCCGAGCTATAGTGATGGTGGTGGTACCAGGCTAGATCTGGCAGCTCGAGGGTGTCGCGGGGAAAAGCTAAAGATGCATATCTTGATCTATTATTGTCCCCTGGCATTAGTTACTTCAATCCAATCCGTGACTGTATTGATGTTTGTCCGTCTATTAATAGCATTGTGAAGACTCTATACTATCATGAGCTTCATGCGGTAGGTAGGTAACTTGGTAGGCATGATACTTGCTTCCTCGACTCTTGAGTTGAGAGTTCATGATGAGTTCCTTAGCCGAGCTACACATCTCCTACCTAAACCGGATAGACCAGCCGAGGCCGAGATCTCGAAAGGGGGGCATTGAATGTATGTGGAGCATAATCATCCTGTAGAATCGTAGACAGCACGGTTCCCTCCCCGCAGCGTCCTGCATACGTCATGAGAAACCACAGCACGAGTCAAACATGTCGCCTGCGGACTGATTACCCTGCATACCACAGATTAATAACACGAATTCTTATGCGGCAGCTTGGCAGGCCAATCTCAGCATCAGGATTCGGTCATATCAGCCCGGCGGTGCAGTGCAGGAATGTGGTTTGACCAAAGTGCCACTAGGACGGGTTGGAGTACCACCGTCACCTGCACCTCCTGTTGCGTTGAGGGCAACGGCTTATCTATGCAGAGTGTTGGGCTGTTTTTCTATTGGGGCGGGCAGATTGTCGGATTTCCCGGGGTGGTGGGAGGTCGGAAAACTGGTTGTCTTGTGTTGTATCGCGCGTCGTCCTGCGAGTCGAGGGCTGTCTCGTGCTATCTCGCTGGGGGCAAATGAGGAATGTTTGTCCGATCTGAACGTATTTCCAAAGAGGAGCACATGTGGGGAAACTGCATATGCATACAGTGGATGTATTGCATTAGGGAATCTCCAGCCACACTCCCAGCATGGCGTTTTCCTTGCCTTCCATGACATGAAGCTCTTCCCGTGTCGACCCTCATTCGAGGTGTTGGGCCGCAGCGATATAATGCTGCAAGGTTCATAGCATTGATCACATCATTGGGTACCATCATTGCGCCTGCTGCTGGCATCTCGACATGTCCCAGAAACCGCAATGGCGCCCACTTCAGCATCCCTCAGTTCACATGCTTCGCCAGGTCACACCAAAGTTCAAGTTATAGCTAGCTTCTGACCCAAATATACTGGGGGGAAGCTCAGTAGCTAAGCTCGCCTCAACGAGAATAACATTGCGTCCAAGGAGGAGCTAGTCTTGCAACCATCATCCCTTTGTGCTAGCAGGCGCCTCCCCCGTACTCCAAAGTCGGCCTTCCATAGCCAGCTTCTCCTTTGGGAATCGCCACAACAAAGCCATCGTTCAATTTCTGAATAGCCCCGGCATTCTTAATTCTTTGGCTGCAGTACGGCAATCTTTGCGGCAGTGTCTGGTGGCTTTACATGGTGGCAGTTGCTATTACCCCGGCGGCAAGTAGCTAATTGACTTTATACCCAAGTTGAAGACCAGGCACGGAACATTCATTGCTGAGGGAGGTCGTACGAGGAACGGGCTTGCGATGCTGTATTAACGATTTTCATGGCGATCCGGCTCCCACCGACAGAATATAGCCCAAAACATGTTGCAAAGCGACAATGCCCATGTGGCCATGGTGTCTCACTACATTAGGGCTGCGGTTTCCCCGGATTTCGCTTCTGTAGCCTATATTGTCGATGCATTTCTATCAAGTAAGCATCTTTGCGGGTGGTGGCTTGAGTCGCTCAAGCTGGTGATCGGCTTGCATGTTTCTGGGCGAAGCCAAGATCAGCAATAGACAATGCAGGGGACATGAAGCTAGTCTGCATACTTGTAGAACGCACTGAGGCAGTTGGATGCTTTGGTGCTTGGTGCCCCGTTATAGCGTAGGTCGTCTTGGGAGATGGGACGAAAGCACCCGTGGACACGTTAATGGATGGATGGAAGCCTCCATGGTGGATCGCCACCAGGATCATCAGGGTCCAACAGCGGCTCCAACCACTGTTTCTTGAGCTGTACAGACAGCACTGGCCCCCCATCAAGGTGCCCTGTGTCCGTACAATACTGTACACCCACCGTATTAACGCCCCGTCTCTGTGCACTCTCCCTATGGCGGGCCGCCCTGGTAGCTAAGCAAACATCGTCCTCAAGTCCCAACAATGTCTCGCTTCTTCTTCTCATGTACCCATTTCCCATCCTCGGCACGCCATCTCAACCCACCGCAATAGCCTACTCCCATATCCATTGGCGTTTGTACGACTGTGGAGGCGTCCTGCGAAGAAGCTACAGATGTTACACTGGCCTTCCACCGGACCAGCCGCTCGGCCAGCATTCCCATCCTGGGGCCAAATCAATCGGGAAGGCGATTGGGGCGATCGGCGTTGACCCACTTCATCAGGCAGTTCATCACCCCCTCTCCCTCTAGAAGAATCGCGGACAGGACTGGAATTCGCTCGACAGGCGGGCTCCTGGCTCCTCTTCATCTCATACGAGGCTGGTGGCCAAGCATGGGCGAGCCTACCTGGACTTGCTGGTCATCTGCGCTCCATCGGAGCCGGCGGACGGGCGGGGCTATTCGGCAGTCGAATGGGATGGTCCACCGTCCCTGGACTCCATATGACCCATCTCCTCGTGCACCATAATGGGAGCAAGATGGAGCATCTGACCAAGGGCCAGCTCGCCTTTCAGTGCTATTGTGGCGCCACCTTCTTGCAATATAGCCACTCGTGGGTAACTGCGAACTGGACAACGCCGCCTATCTCATCCCCACCCTCTTTCGCACCGGATAGAATGGGCAGATGTTCTTCTCCAAGTCCAGAACAATATTAGTCGCGGCATTTTTCTGGACCTGAATCAGGACCGTGTACAATAAGAGCCGGTGGCTGCGGCAGGACGACCAACCCGTCTCACGTTCGTTGTTGGGGGCCGATGAACCAACGTTAGCAACGTACCGGCCATGCACCTTGATGAACATGTGCCCCGAGCGGACGCATACCGATCAACAAGCATTACCAAGTCATATTAACACGAGAGAATCATGAATAGAGTATTCAGAAGTGGACTCACTATCAACCACTGTTGGGCCAGCCCGCAACTCCTAAGCTATCCAAATAGAGAGCACTATCAACGGTTACATGGGCAGGCGGGCCCAACATCCGTCCGTTCAACGATGTATGTATGTTACAACGCCTCGGCCGATTAGGCTGCATCTAGTCACGCACTTCCTACCACACTTGTGCCTTAAAAATAGCCGACTGGGGCAACGACAGGGATTCGGACATTTACTGGTGGGGACTAACCGATTATGAAGTTGCGTGATCCGCAAGGAGCGACACCAAAAGCAAACTCCACTAGATAACAAGGACAATGAGTGTCCAACATGCACACAGAAGTCACCATTCGCCATTCATTTCGTTCTATCCCCTTCTCATCCCCCCCTCCCTTTCCCTTTTCAGTCCACAGCAATGTAGTCATCAGCAAGCCTTCCGATCCGAGGTCTCTCAGAAGAACCTTTGAGCTAGTGTCTATTCAGAAGCTGTTAATTTCACTGCCCTCCTCGTTGCCCCGATACTTGGCATCTCTTAGCGCCGAGGGAACCTGGGGCACAGCTGTTCTCTTGGACAATGTTCTCAAACCGCCATAGCTCCAGTCAGGGACCCTTCCGTGATCCAAGGGTGCAGTGCAGAGGACATCCAGCGTTACAACCACGGCTCTACACAACTGCCAGACTGGGAAGGTCAAGACAATATGCGGCATCATAACTCACGAAGCAAACATGCAGGCTACAGAATCAACTTCATTGCTCCACTACTAACAAGCTCGGCAAGAAAGATAGAGAGAAGGAAAGGATAAATAGAGGCCATAGCCGCCTCGAAAGTCTAGAGTTCTTCACTTGGAAACAGCAGCCCAAGCCTTCAGCATCTTCTCTCAGTCTCAACTACCAGCAACAGGTTCCTATTTATCATCTTCTATATACCAACATCAACTTTTCAAAATGCGTCTGTCTGTCCTCCTCGCCATCCTTCCCGTGGTCTTGGGTGCCCCAACCACCACCAGGCGAGCCACTCCTGCTCCCGTCCTCGTCCCCCGTGGTGACGACTCGAACCTCATTGCCGACAAATACATCGTCAAGTTCCGAGAGGGCAGCTCTCTCGCTTCTGTTGAGGATGCCGTGACTATCCTCTCCGAGGGCGCTGACCACATCTTCCACCACGCCTTCCAGGGCTTCTCTGGTACCTTGGACAAGGAGACTCTCGAGGCTCTTCGAGAGCACCCCGATGTAAGTCTACACAATACCATCAACCAGACAAGGGAATCTTTCTGACGTTTAATTTCCTTGTTTCATAGGTCGAGTACATTGAGCAGGATGCCATCGTTACTCTCGAGGCTTTCACTCAACAACCCAATGCTCCTTGGGGTCTTGGCCGCATTTCCCACCGTGCTCGCGGCAGCACCACCTATGAGTATGATACCAGCGCTGGTGAGGGAACTTGCGCCTATGTCATCGATACTGGTATTGATGCCGGTCACCCCGTAAGCAACATCGCCTAACAGACATTGGTAATAAGAACAAGAGACTGACAGTGGGTTCACAGGAATTCGAGGGACGCGCTGCCCAGATCAAGACTTTCATCACCAACGATAACACTGACGGCAACGGCCACGGCACTCACGTTGCCGGTACCATCGGCAGCAGGTCCTACGGTGTTGCCAAGAAGACCAAGCTCTACGGTGTCAAGGTTCTCGATGATGGCGGCAGCGGCTCCTTCGCCGGCATCATTGCCGGTATTGACTTTGTCGCTAGCGACTCCAAGACTCGCAACTGCCCCAAGGGAGTTGTTGCCAACATGAGCTTGGGTGGTGGCCGCTCAGACTCTGTCAACCAGGCTGCGGCCTCTCTGGTCAATGCCAACGTCTTCCTCGCTGTCGCCGCTGGCAACAGCAACGCCGACTCCGCCGGTTTCTCCCCCGCTTCCGAGCCTTCTGTCTGCACTGTTGGTGCCACCACAATTAGTGATGCTCGCTCATCTTTCTCCAACTACGGCAACCTCGTCGACATCTTCGCTCCTGGAACCGCTATCCTCTCCACCTGGTTGAACGGTGGCACTGTAAGTAACATGCCATATGTCTTTCTTCCTTTTCATCTACATGGACTAACATTTGCCGCTTTCAGAACTCCATCTCCGGTACCTCCATGGCCTCTCCCCATATTGCCGGTCTCGGTGCTTACCTGGCCGGCCTTGAGGGCTTCCCCGGTGCCAAGCAGCTCTGCGCTCGCATCCAGGCTCTTGCCACCAGAAACGCCATCACCGGCCTCCCCGCTGGCACTGCCAACCTCCTTGCCTTCAACGGCAACCCATCTGGTTAAACTGACCAAGTATTTATGAAACAAACAAATCTCTGGACCCTTGAAGGGAGGAGGATTATGAAAGCCCACTGGATATAGGCACCAACGGATGAAAATGGGGTTGCTCGGGACCTTTGACATCTGAATGATTTTCTGATGTATATATGAAACAATTGTGCATAGGATGATGAATGGACATACAAACTTTGAAGCAACTATCAGTTGCTCTTTAAATTTCTTCATATACCTTGATGTGAATAACGTGAATGTCTTTGAGCGGGAAATGTGAACTAGTGAGGAAGGGTTAGTTGATCAGAGCCATGGCGCTGGTGATGCCTACCATTCTAATCTACCATTGCAGGCTGTGAAGTTCCAAAAGCTGAAAATTTTGGTTTGTAACGGCTCAACCATTTACAGTTAATTTACTCCGCACCATTGACCGTATTTTGGTGGAGATTGTCAGCTCAGAGCCTCTTTGAACACAGATTGTCCACATTCGACTATTCTACTAGATCAAATACACATATACATCGTAAGAAAAAGCCCAAATGGTACCATCAAGTCAGCCGCCTTGGGCATCTCTTTCCCACGGAGGTCGTGTTTGAAACATGGGATGATTGAGATTTGTAGTTTTGTGTGAAACATCAATCATGAATCCGACTTGAACTTTAGTGAGACCTGCTCAGCGCCACCTCCTCTGCCAAACATTTTGCGCAAGTCTTCTACAAACACTTCAGGACACTCGTGAGCTGCGAAATGGCCGCCTTCTTGGTGTGTAGTCTCAAACACGATAGGTCCAAGACATGATCCCCATGATGTAGGAAGCGCACATAGATCCTTTGGGTAGAACGATACGCCGAGTGGCACTTTGGGTATGTACTCAGTTGCATTCCTCATTTTTTCTCGGCCGATATGAGTAGCTTCGTAGTAAATTCTCAGACTAGCTGCAGGCCCAGCAGTCGAGAACTGGTAAATAGAGACCCAGGTCAGAATCTCATCATCCGTCCAGGGATAGTTGTCTGTCCAATCATGTAGCTTTTCGTATATCCAGGCCAGCAGTGCCGTCGGTGAATCAGCCATGGCAAACCCAAGTGTTGAGGGCTTAGTGCTCTGTTCGAGAAGGTAACCAGAGCCTTCTTTGACATACCACGTCGTGCGGGCGAATCCAGCTTTTTCAGACTCTGTCTGCCATCCGAGCAGGTATTGAATGCCTTGCCACAGCGCTTTGATCGGCGAGGGCCGTACGCACACGAAGTTGGTGTGAGAGGCTAGGCAGTGGTTTGGGTATTGAAGGCCGACGAGACGGGTGATGAAAAAGCCCCAGTCTCCGCCTTGTGTTACTTGATTGAGAATGAAAAGTGAGCCGAAAGGAACAATGTGAAGTTTGAGAAGAGAAGTGAAGAAAACCTACCGTATTGATCGTAGCCCAACTTGAGCATCAGTTTGTGGACGAGTTCAGCGTAGTGTGGAATGGAAAACTCTTTTTCATGGACGGCGTCGGAGAAGCCAAAGTTTGGGAGTGAGGGGGCAACGACATGAAATGAAGGCGCATCTTGGAATTTGGGCTCTGTGAGTAGTGGAAGGACCTTTAGAACTTCCAAGAAACTCCCGGGCCCTGGAGTCACATCAATTCAACAACATGTTAGCCATTTTAGAGTGCCTCAGAAGCAAAGGCTGCTAAGAAGAAAGTGCAAAAGAAACACTCACATCCATGACAGAATAACAAGGGTATGCTGCCCGGCCTGCTACTCCGTTGATGAACGAAATGGATGTTTAGATCACGGAACCCTTCTACAGAAATAGTTGTGACGAAATGAGGGATCTTGTTAAGCTTCTCCTCTTGGGCACGCCAGTCGAATCCATCTCGCCAATATTTTGCCAGGCGCTGCACATCGTGAAGCGGCGCGCCGTAGTTCCAGTCATTAGAGAAGCTGACTTCGTCTGGGAAGGTGGCCGAGGCAAGCTTAGCCTTTAGGGAATCGATGGAAGAGTCGGGAATGGAGATTTTGAAAGGTCTGATGTCTGACGACATTGCAATGAAGTTGTGGATTTAAGCACCGTCAGAAGTGTGAGGATGATATGGAATGGGTTTTGAACTGGGGTTGGTGTTTGGGTTATGGAGTTTTCACTTTGAGTCGGGCGGAAATGTGTATGACGTAGAGATTGGCTCACGTCGAGAAACAGTTAATTTGAGGCTTTGAGCCGAGGTTCGCGATGACATGCTGGCTTATTCAGAGTGAGTGTGACTTCAGTGAGGGGGAAAGAGGTGATAGCTGAATAACTCAGTTGTTCCGAGCTGCCGTTTGCACTATTTACACATGGTGATACTCAAATTGCTAACTGAACCCCGCTATCTTGTACGAAGTAGGGCACATGAAAAAAAAGAAAACAGGAAAAAATAATAGAGTCCCGCATGATGCTTAAGATAGTAAATGTTACATACTAAATAGATAGGTGCACCAAGTTTTGAATGCATATGCCATGCTACAACAAATGAAGAATTGTTAGTCCACTATCTGGTTACTGTGATAACAAAGCCTGTTGCAGATAGTCCACAAATACCTGCCCTTGAACGTATTAGCTAATCGGACTGGCGGGTAAAAATCCGAAGTAGAGAATGGCTGTTCATCAAAAACCTTGGACCAAACACAAGCGGCACTAGAATTTCTGAATACAGCGACAATGGAAGCTATTGTGAGCCAGCATTTAGTAGAAACAGCAACATGGGCAGAGACTAATTACTGGCTTCAATCTGCGAAATGCAAAGTTGCAACTTGCCAAGAGACTTTGTTGCCCTGTCCCTGTCATCTCCACCCTTTAGGGCACTAAAACTACAGCGTATAGCCAGTCAAAAAGCAATAATAACCATCATAGCCCCCCGTTGAAGGCTCAACCGTTTAGCAGCTCCCCTTCGAACGCTGAAAAAGGCTGCCTTGACTCTCCATGACATGGGGATCCTGGTCTTTGAAGGGAAGAGAAAGCAAGCTTGATCGGAAAATATGTGTGACATAGGCATCCCTGATGGTGGCTTGTCCCTCCACGAGGGTTGAAGAGTTTCTCGTGGCTTGCGAACCACGGCAATCAGTCATCTTTGCCCGTCAAACTTTGACAAATTTGCCGGAACAACGTGCCGGGGGCTTGTGACAAACCCTTGATAAAGCTTCCCTTTCTCGTGGTTTTACGGGCGCAACCCAGGATCGGGTTTGCCCGTACGGGTGTAGGCAGAGTCACTAGTCAGCATCGACAAAAGGTGGCAGTTTCCGCCTCATTCCCCCATTTCGTGTAACGGCTATCCATCTACTGTTACATTACCGTTTTTGCTGTGGAAAGTTGTGAGCCGAGACAAAGTTCCTCGGCCTTGCCACGCCGTCGTGCAATAGGCCCGGCGGGAGAGGCTTGATGAGTCTCACCCACATCCACATCTTGGCCCACAGAACTGGGCTTTTACCACATGCTTCATATATGAATTGGTAGATTGTAGGTGTATGACATAACCACTAATGATTATTAGTATTTTCAAACAAGAGAAACCTCTTCTGCCTCGTTTCTCTCTCTCGGCGAGATTCTCGGGTTAACCAACCAACAGCAAGTTTAGCAAACAGCAGATAAAGTCATCATTGTTGTTCATAACAGTGCAGAAACATGCAATTATTTGGCCATGTAACTTGGCACGGCACAGAATACACACACATATAACACACACACACCACACACAACCGGGTTACTATCGCAATGCCAGAACTCCGTGTCATATGCATCTCAAAGTATGGCAACCAACAGCATGTTGCTGACAACGTCTGTCAATGCGTATGCGTCTGCTGCCGCAGTTTCACTGCAGACAAAAACGTGCCAGTGACCCCCACAAACATGCCCAGGGGTCGTGGCTCAGTCCAGGACCGCGGTTGGGGAAAAAAACCCGTTGTGGGAACCGGACCCTTGACCCTGCGAAGTCTGGGACAGGGGGCGGGCAGAGACGAGTGAGCTGGCGATACCGGATGAGGGTCTAGCACTGATCGTTTGTGCTCAGGGCAGCTCGCAAACGATTGATCGATGATGTTTTGGGGCGTCTTGTGCGAAAATCTTTGCCTGGACAATGCCTTCATTTAGCATTTTGAATGGTGTTGGCCCAAATGAACGGCGACGCACATGCCATGCACGCCGAAGCGAGCAAGGGGTTTGAGAGTAAAGAACAAGCATCGGTCAACAATGATATCAAAACGGCTTGTTTGATTTGAGCTGACTACCTGGTCTGTCCACAATCATCAATCTACCCATGCACCCTGCAGCGCAGGTAAAGATGCACGCATATTTACATACAACGTACAACGTACTGTACGGCTAATCCCTTCTCCCTGTCAATGGGTATTGCCGGTAATGCTAACCCGGTTTCGATTCTCGCGATCCGGCACGAAAAGAAAAGCAATTCCATACTCCCGCCCCCTCACCACAAAAAGAAAAAAAAAAGCTTTGCCCAACTCCCTGCTGCTCCCCTGCCCACGCCTATGTGTCCCATCTGCTCGAATCACACACACACCCCCCATGCCCAATGCGATGCAAACGCAAACGCAAAACAAACCAGAGATGAAGAGACGAAGAAGAAGAAGAAGAAGAAAAATAGATATCCACAAAAAAAAGTCATTCATTAGCAGCTCTGCCGGGGCGCCAGACCCTTGGACGATGTCAAACGATCCCGGTATGTCTCCTCTGCAAAGGTAATGAAGCGGTCCACGTCGTTTGCTGTCGACGCGAGGCCAAAGGAGACACGGATAGCGCCTGCGGTGGGGAGCCCTATGATTCTGATAATCTCCTGAAAGGTAATCTTCTTGATGGGAAGCAGCGGCATTAAGGCAGGCGCCTTGACGTGAAATGCACCTTCGCCCGCACCGGGGTTGCAGAAACACCCGGTGCGGATCGAGATGCCGGCTGCCGCTGTTTCAATGTCTACCAGCCGCTCGTCCACCGTCTTGCCTGCTGTGTCGATGAAGTTGAAGCACACCGTGCCGCCTCGTGATACGTTGTTTTTGGGCCCATAGATGCGCACCATGGGCTTGCCGTCGCTGTGGCGGAGGCCTTGGATGCGGTGGAGGAACCAACCCGTCAGGTAATTCACTCGGTTGTGAATGACATCCATCCCGATGGATGTAAGCCAGTCCAGGCCGAAATGAACGTCTGGTATTGACAAGAAATTGACGGTGCCATCTTCAAAGCCAGCATTGCCACCCTTCATGATGTGCCAGTTTACGCCCACAGTCGCCGCTTCTACCGTGCCACCGGAAAACCAGGGTCGGTCGAGCCGGGCCAGGGCATCATGCCGAGCGATGAGACACCCCACACCCGTTGGAAACCCAAAGAGCTTGTACCAGCTGACAATGGCGAACTCGGGTCGGACAACTGACAGGTCTAGTTTGCTGGTGGGAAGGTAAGCTGCAGCATCGAGCAGCACGTCGTATCCTTGCTTCTGAGCCATATCAACCCACTCCAGGGGATGCCGGACACCACTAAAGTTGCTCTGAGCCGGATATGCAAACAAGCCTCTCGCGCCCAGGCACCGCCCGAGTATACCCCGGCGCCGACGGGAGAGTGCTTTGGCAACGGCCGCTGTGTCAATGCGAAGATCTGGCTCCCGGAGAGGGATCACCACACTACGGGCATGACCCCGCCGGGCATAGACACGGAATCCATTGACCGAGTTATGGTTATCTGCCGTGAGGACCAGTTTAGAGCCCCTGCGGAACTTGTATGACTCGGCGACTAGTCTCGCTGCCCCGGTGGCATTCGCTGTGAAGATGACTGTATACTCCTCGGGAGAAGCGTTTAGATATGTCAATACTCGCTGCCGAGCCTCCTCCACGAGCTCCGTAGAGGACCGGCTGGTCGGGTTGGCAGAGTGTGGGTTGCCAAAGGTGGTGCTGGTCAAACGGTCTTGATGAGCTTGGTGCTGAGCGCGAGCAGCGAGGCCGGAGCCGGTATAATCAAGATAGACATGACCTTGCTCGTCGAGATAGGAGTACTCAGTGGCACGCAACTCGTCCAGTTTAGCCGTATCGGCATACTCTGGATATGAGTCCAGAATACTGTGCATGTTGAAGAGGAGAGGGTAGTGATGAGATGTATATTGTAGGTTGGGCGCAAGAAAGGAACAGACTTTCGAAGGGGGAGAGCGGAAGGGGAGTATTGATATTGGCTGCGTTGTGGATATGGCCGGTTAGAGTAAGTAATAAAATAGAGTAGGTTGTGGCATTGCTTATTGCTTACCAAAAACAGAAAATTGATCGTATAGCCGGGTAGGTATGACGATGACGGAAATGATAGAACAATAGCTTCGCTTATCTCACTCAATGCTTTTGGGACACACTTCTGACTAGCGTCGATAGCTCAACAAGTTTTTTTGTTATAGATTTCGGCGGATAGGCTGTGGTATTTAAATCCAATCCCGGAAGACTGATCAATGCCGAGTGAGTTAGTTTGTGCTTAACACAGACGGGCAGACAGACAGACGGACGGACAAGACCAACAGCTCGGGCGAGTGAGTATCTGACCCCATTATCGAACGACCCAGCTGCGGCCGGTGTCGCGCTGTTCGCGAGTGCAGGAAATATACGTCAAACTAACTCATGCAAGCCCGCCCATGCCATGCCCACACCCTCCCCACGCCGTGAAATACATACATACATACATACTTACATATCTAGCTACCCTGCGCTCTGTTGCAGGCTGTTGGCTGAGCCACGAAATTGGGTAGATCTACAAGGTATTGCAGATTCGAGCAGACGGAACTGCTTCCGAGGGGAGGGTCTAACCCGGGCAATACGTCCATCCCCCCCCCCAGTTTCTATCAAGTATCATTAGGGGAAACTATCAGTTTGTGCAGGAGGCGTTGAGACCTGCACTGGTAGCCAAGCCTGGTGATCAACACGCAAGGGGAGGTTTTAAAAAAAAAGCCAAGGTAACTTAATGTACGGATATATGCTGTTGGTAATCCTCTCTCTCTCTCTCTTGATGTCGACAGATATTACCGTGGGATGCCGAGCCGTCCTCTGGGATTCCAGGTTGAAGGAACTGTTGTCAGGGTAAGAAATGGATTGGAAAGTGGCTCTCTCACCGACAGGATTCTGGTAAAAATGTCATGTCAAGTGACTGAACTACCCTATGAACCGATGAATTTTGAGGCAGTGTCAAGGCGGCTAATTGGCTGAGCAAGGCTGGATTTGCGAAGCCATCGCAGCGCTAAAAAGGATGAAAATGAAGGAGGGGGGGGGGTTTCGATACAACATTTTCATAAAATACATACATGCCTAATGACAAAAATGATATTTCGCCAGAAACGGATTGGAAAATAATAACAAGTCGAGAAAAAATACGAGTTGAGCAGAAGCCTCGCCTCGCCCCGGCTACCTCCGGCCAATCCGGTCGCCTAGCCGCCCGAACGGGGTGCAGCAACGGGGGGGCGCGGCTGAGGCTTCGGGTCCCTCCATGATGTACATACCTTCCTTGCCTTACCTTACCTACTCCATTACCCTCATTTTTTGGGGTTTTCCTTTTTGCCCGGGGACCCAAAAGTTCAGTCAGCTTATTTCGCCCCAGGAAACCCTCCATTTTCTTTCCCTTGTCCGCGCGCGCCCAGTCAGTATCACCAAAGCTGACACGAGGGGGGGACCGCCTTTTTTTTTGGAGTCCTTTCCCATAGGGGGGGGGGGGGGGGGGGGGGGGGGGCTGAATCTGCAAGCCGCCCATGTGCATTGTGTATGGAGGCAAGCAAGCAAGTATGCCTCAGCCCATACTATTCCCGGACTTCGCCTTAAGGGGGGGTGTGTGGGCAAAGGGCAAAGGGCCATGCAGACGAATCCTTCCTGTTCCAATGAGGGATTCTTGTCTAACCCACTTCTCCCCCGGCCCATCGGGGCTTGCTTTAATATCAATGGGCAGCCAAAAGAGAAACAACAAAAAGGTTGCGCATGCAAAATAGAAAGCCGCGCAGGAGACTAGAGTAGGAAGAGGAACGGACAGACAGACTGACGGCCAACCAACAGAAAAGAAGGGGCATCAGCTCGAGAGAGGCTGGGCTGGAGTGAGTGATGCATGAGAAAGTAGTAATCCACAATACATACTTGCCGCCTCCATACCGATACTTACATGTACGTACAAAATAAAAAACGACAACGCATAGTTGCTGCACGGCGGCCAATGAGGAAATGCCTCCTCCAAAAGCGGCGATAAAATCCCCAAGATTTCTGTCACTTTTTTTTTTGCCTCCCACCCTCTCTCTATTTCCAATTGTGCTTAACCGGGACCGAACGCCCCCCCACCCCCCTCCCACTCACTGGTCATGAACCGTTTTTCCCCGTCAAATCGTTCGCCCCCTCCCCCCCCTCCTTGGAACGGATAAGGGGTGAACGAACACCTTCCCTGGTCCCGGCAAACCCACGTAAGTCTGAGATGGGATGTGCTGGATCGCCGGATAGGATCAGAGATGGATTGAGGGATTGGATCGCTCGGGAAGGAAGGAAGGAAAAAATAAATTAATTAGTTAATGAATAAATAAATAAATACAAAAAAGGTGTGGTGGGGAACCTAAAACTGCACAGAAGAGAGAATGGCGCTATTAAGGATGGAAAGGAAAAAGAAAACGTCAGCCGCTGGGGAGTCGTAGTTACACAGCAGGGAACGAGAACCATGGCGGTGGTATTACCGAAAACGTCAGCCCTACAAGGGTTGGTTTCCTTGTTGGCTGGCTGTGAACAAAGCGTCGGGAATGAAAGGTACATTGGGGTGGTATTCTCTCAGCTAATAATAAATAATAAGCCGACTGTACTCAATAATAAGACGACCAACACCATCTTCAAAGCTGGGACAGAGTATAATACTACGAGACACTACAGAACCACGCCGTTACAGGTCTCTTTTTCTATCATAAAGAACTAATTCCCCCCCAGCTTTGAATTAGTAGTAGTTTGTGAAAATAAATTAATGCTAGTGCGAACGGGGGCTTTTGTTCCCACTCCTCGCATGCAGCATACATAACCACTAATAACCTACACAGACAGAACAACGCACGCACAAAAAACGCCGCCGCCGAGACACATCAAGCGGCATGGGGAGAAGTGCAGAATCAGGTTTTGCCTATCCAATCAGGCGATTTCCAGAGCAAAAGACTAGTCGAAACCTGCCAGGATTAACGCAGCACTGCATGAGATACCACGTACTATGGATGCATAGGTGAAGGCCGAGGTGTCACAAGATGAAGGTATCTCTACATTAAAGTGCGAGGCACGTGCTACTAGATGGAAAGTATAGAGTACAGATCTAGGAGGAAGTGGGTTAGCGAGACAGGAAGGGTAATTAATATATTTGCTTCTATTTTCAGAAGTAATACGTTACTTCCAGATGTCATTACCACTTCTGAGCGCTTTCTCTCATCGGACAACAAAAAGGGCCGTTGAACCAGATGAGATACACATGAATACAAGGACGTTAGTTACACTATGAATGATGGGATATCTCACATTTATCCGCTCATGTAAACCATAATGTAGCCAGCCGTAGTACACCAGAGACTTGTCTCACAACCCCCACCAACCAACACCCAAGACGTGGGGCCGTATATCCTGGGAGCTGTTGGTAACCCTGTTTTACAGTAATTCCATGTTAACAAAAATAAAAATACGAAGCTTGCTGCAACGAAAAGTACCACCCAAAAGAAAAAAGGACCCGAGAAACACCCCCATGGACACACGTTTCGCTTCCGGCGGTCTTGAAGACTCCACCTAGTCTGCCGCTGGTGCTTTGAATGCAACTACGGCACGCTGCTGGCCACGCTATACTTGTCTTATCTGCCACCAACAACAACCACCACCTAGTGCCAAAGATAAAACCTGCCAATGGATGATGGGCAGACAGATGCTCGCCTCGGGATCCGAAGTTAGGGCTTGTTTTTCTTTCAAATTGACAGCTCCAACTACTTCCCACTAGATCATCGGCTAGTCGGTTCTGATGACGCAGGCAGCGATAGTCCGAGGAGGTCCCATGCCCGACGTCCCGTGTGAACAGGAGGGTTCAATTCAAGGTCTCTTTCTCAATTTCTCAATTTCTGTCTGCAGATGACGAACAGAGCCCGGAGTCGTGATGATCCGATGCGTTGTGTGTTTTGCAAGGCTGTTGGTGGACAAAGACGTAAAACAGACGGTGAGACACACCTTAATGCCCCCCCCCCCCCCCCCCCCCCCGCTATGATGCTCCTGATGATTCCCACTTCCCGGGTTTATTGCACTCGTACCGTGATCATGGGCCGCCGTGACTAGAGGAAGAAGGGGCGAGAGATGCAGGATGGACGGAAAAATGAGGGAATTGGCAAAAGCTCCATGTGAAAAGAGTTCATCCAGCATCGATATAGAACACGATAGGCCTCAATGGCTAGATAGCATTATTAGACTCAACCACAAAACAACAACAGCATGAACATGATTCACATGATGCACAGCACAAGTTGGGGAAATAAACCTACAGCACATGAAAACCGGAAACATAAAACCCTTTCTCCACGGGGCAACCGGGTCCTCCCTTGCGTGGTCATCCCATGGGGATTTTACCATCATGTAGCAATATGCATGACAGCATCATCTCAGACCATGGGCTTTGACTCTTGAGTGTTGCTTCATCACACTTGCCGCTCTCCAAGCTGCAGCCTGATCAGGACACGGGCCGCCGCCACTGTGGCTTTTTCCTTGATGCAATACATCTAGTAAATAGCTAGGTGTACACAGCAACTTGTATGTGCCCACAAAAGTAGCTCTCTCCCGCTCCAAATGTTCCAAACCGTGACCCAGAAGGTGGATGAAGAGAGAAACCATTACCGTACTGTAGAAAACCATGTCTCGGACCTAGTACAGACCAGTACTAGACAAAAAGTGAGCGTTCATCCCCCCCTCCCTTCCCCGGGGCACGTCCTCCGTATCTAACTTGTCCTGGTACAGTCACTTTTTCATTTGACAAACTGATTGGGGTTCCCTTCCCCCCCACATACTTCGGCCATGACAACTGTTCTCGTTTGAACCCCGGATTGATCCACCTTTCGCGGGCCGTGGAGCTAGAGGGAGAGACGGAATGAGAGACATGCTTGGGGCGAGGCTGAACAAGAACAAAGAAGACTGGACCAACTCGTGATCCGCGACAAAGGCGAGGACGCAGGCGTACATAAGCTCAGTGAGGCACTGAGACAAAGAAAACGGGTTGATCGGCGTCGCAGGGGTGATGCCGCAATGGGAGGGGGGGGGGGGGGACACGCATAAGTATCTCTTTGCTCGGGCCGCAAGTCGTTTTGTCCATCACAGGTTTCATTCATCCATCACATTGGACAAATCTTGTAGATGTGAGGCAAAATAAGAAGGCCAACAAATCAATTGTAATAAAAGACTGCCAGCACAACTGCGTTTGCCCCTTTTCGAGTTAGTCCCACCCTCCCCCCCGATACCGAAAACTGCAAGATGCAGACCCTAATAGTCAGGTTTATGACGGGCGCAAATGCCAACAACCCTAGCATCATCCCAAATCCCCACACCAACCAACTCGGCAGTGACTTTTTGGGACCTCGCACACCTCACACAAATCACACAAATCACACCTCACCTCCAGGAGACTATCAACTGCTATCCCGTTCGATAGGTGGAGTTACGGCAGGCAGCTGGCGCCCTGCACGATGTAACACCTTGTGGTCTCCTTTACCAAACTCATGGGACGAAGGGGCCCCGCCTACATACATCCAGCCATATAGGTTTATCCAGCCAAAAGGCTTAGAGAGTTGAGAAAAAGGAAATAAAATGAATTCCCACACACACACACACACTCACATCCATTGGACATGTGGCCCCTTGCCGCCTACCTACAGTACTGCTGATCCTGCTTTGGGGTGTGACCATGCGGCCTGCTGGCTAGATGTAGAAGCGCAACAAAGCCCACCTAGCTGAGCTGGGCGAAAAGACACAAAAAGAGGTCAATTGCTAAGTTCTTGTTTTTCCGAGGTAGCCGGTGGGAACGAGCAACAAAGTCATCTGCATCCCCGAGCACACGCCTCTCTTCCCGTGGATGCATTACAAGTGCCGATGCAGATGAGAACTGAGCATCAGCCAGCATCGTGTCTCCCCACTTGCCCGCTCTCTCGGCGGTTTGGTGCTTCTTCACCTTGAAAGTTTGCCGAAGCTTACCTGAGGAGTTAGTAATCATGGAAAGAAATTAAAGATTGATTATTGAACATTACTGGTATACAGAAAGGCATTAAAGATTGATCATTGACAATTCCTGGCATACAGAAAGGCTATTCAATTATTCCCGGGACCTCATCCGAAAATAGAGTCATAACGGGCGCAGCAGCGCAATTGAACTACCCGGATACGAAGAAATAAACAGCAAGCCATTATTATGCCTATCTAAAAACATCAGTACCTAAATATTAATGTGCTTTTATCGGCCGCCAATAACCACACATCAACAAGATCATGGCATAAATACATCCAACACGGAGGGCGCCCACGGACACATCACCGGGGTTGGGCTCGGCGTTCCACACATATGATGCCCGCAAAACGCCACCCGGCGATGAGCGAAAAACAAAAAGGCCCCATAATCTCAAAAATAATCTTCCCCCAATTGAGAATAGATTGTATGTACTTGGAACTAATCATGTACGTACTATCACAATCAGGAAGACAAGGCAGATTTTCATCCTTTTTAAAGTCTCTATCAGGATAAGTTTGCAAGTTGTTACTTACCCTTTCGTGGAGCAGGGGAAGGGAGGGGGGGCTAAACGCGGCTACGATTCAAAAAGGCACGGTAGATGGCCACGGGAGATCGGGGATCGGCTACGGCGGCAGACTGGCTTTTTCATTTTGGCTCGTCTTCTCTTTTCTCTTTAATCTTTATCAGTTTTATTCCGGCTCTTATTGACGTACGATGGTACTATACGGGAAAGGATGGTTTTGGAGGAGTCACTATCTACGGTCTGGACTGTTCAATTCCCACCGGACGGTTTAGTAGCTACGTAATGGTGGAATCAGCCTCGTTTTAACATCACGCGCTATAGCCACAAGACTATGGAAAGGTGAATGAATTAGATCAAGTATGTAAACGCCGAGCCTTTCCCAGGATCTCGGCACTCAATGGCGGACGTGTTTGACGACGCTGGTGGTTTCTCACTACGACTGAATCGGTCTTTGAGGTTACATAGATAGTGTGCCGGTCTGAGTGAAAGAAAAATGTAATTCAGGCCTTAACGACACCAATATGTCCGATGCCATGGTCTTTTCGCGGCCGCTCTTTACAAGCTCAAAATAGCTTCATCAATTGACACAATCCTCCAATTAAGTCGGCAACACACTGTGCGTTTGCAGCTTCACTGTGCGCCATCTATTCGCCGTTTCTTTTTTATAATCATGTAGCAAGAGAACAGTATGATGTGCAAAAGAATGGAAGCACCTGCCAGATCGTAGTACAATGTTTCCGCAGGTAGTCTTCTCTCGGCCCCATCACATGAAAACGCATATGTGATAACTTTCCCCGTTAAACCATAGCCAAACCAAACCTTCAATGGAGTGAGCATGTTCACGTATGCCGTAATGAAACGAATATTGTCATCGCATTCTATTAACAATGGAGTAGAAGAATCAGAACCTGGAGCAAGTCGAATCCCTCTCACACCACACCCATAATAATACCTGTTCACTCACACCCTACGATCCTTCTCTGCACTCTTTCAGTCCCCGTCTTTGCTTGCCCTGCTCGTCAAAGTTCCCATCATCCAACCAACTGTTGAACCCGTTCTGCACATGATGCCACTCGTCGTCTGTGATGCTGTACCAAGCTGTATCTCGGGATCTACCCTGAATGATCATGTGTTTCCTATAAAGACTGCGCTTAGCAAAAGTTTTCTGCATGGCAGACACTACATTCTCTGTCTTCTAAACTTCTCAAGCAGATAATAATTCTACTTTTAATGTCAGATCGAAATATATTCTTACCTGAAAACTCCTTCGAACGTGAATCCCAGTCGCCCTGCCGCAGCCAGACTCGGCTTGTTCAAGTGGTTGGCTTTCCACTCCACCCGCCTGTATCCCAAGTCATTGAATGCGTGGCCGATAAACAGCGAAAACGCCTCTGTCGCTTCCCGCGACTGCTTCAGCGCCTCGCCCAATATAATACAGCCAATCTCAATCCGGCGCTGGCCTGGCACGATGTTCAAATACGCCATGAGGCCGGCGGGCTCCGATGCCGGGTCAGACTCCGGCCCGGACATCACGACATAGTACAGAGGGTCCTTGGAGGCGCTCCACTCCGCAATCTCCTTGTCGCAATGCTCCGACGATGGGAACCCGCCCGTCAGCATGTATGTCCAGCGCCAGAAGTTATCCTCGCCGCCGAGGTGCTTGAAGATGGATGCAGAGTGCTCTGGCCGGAGTGGCACAAGCGAAGTGTGGCGGCCGTGGAGGGCCGTGTGCGGGGGAGACTGGGCCGGGTCGGTGGAAATCAGCGGACCCACGGGGAGTTCCATCTTGATCATCTTTGTTGCTGTTCCACCTGAGAGCAATTGATTAGATACCGCGGCAGTGAGCAGTTTGACGAAGTCGTTCAGGTCGGCTTGGCCTTGGGCTTTTATTCACGACAAGGCAGTACCCAGATGTCAGTTACGCCTTTTACAACAAACCCCTCTCCGGCATCGGATGACTCAGGCAGCAAACCCGTTTGGATCAAAGGTGGATCCGTCTACCCAACGGCTGCGTTTGTTCATAGATGCATAATAAAAATGAATTGGGAAGGTGTGATCCATAGCAGGTTGGACGAGCTGGTTTGGAGTCCAGCAAAGATGTTTTGAGATGCGGCGGTATACAGGTGACATAAAATGGAATACCGACGATAGAGGTGAAAGGCTTGAATTTAAGTTCATGACATTCTCATACGTCGGGGAGTACAAAAGATGACACTTGATATTCAATCATGTTGCGGATGCACATCACTCCATATGAGTCATAGTGACGGATCTCTCATAGTCTTGGGCCTACCAGGCAGTTCTTCACCATAGGAATGGGATATGCATCTTCGTTTATTTTGAAGATTATATTGTAACAATAGCAAAATAGGCTTCGTAGTGATTTATCTATATTAAATGTGGTTACATAGAGGCACTTCATCGCGTCTAGATGAGTTACAAGCTTAGAGGCTACACAGAAATAGATGTGCAAGCGATGGAGGAGCACGCTCAATTCAAGAAAGGGTGAAATCTAGGTATATGATTTAGGTATTCAACATGGAAAGTATTTGTGTTTCAACTCTGGTTTAGAACAGAGGTTGGGGGCCATGAGAGTGGGTTGGATGAGATATCCGACGATGACATCGACGACATGCCGCTGAGCGGAAGATGAATGCAAACATCTGCCGCCTTTACCTAAACCCATATTTCACACATAATGTCGATTTGCAAGGTGAGCCAAACAAAACCTATGATAAAGAGATATGCTCAGTAATGTACCCGTGGGAGGAGCAAAAGGTGAAGCTACTTTGTGTTTCCGAGGAGTGTAAAGTGGAGGGCCTTCCTGAGTGATAATAGTCGTTCAATATTTCTGTCACCACGACCAGACTTGAGGATAAAATTATATGCTATAAGGCGTTTCCAGAAACTACACGTATGAATCACTATATAGTGAATAACCTGTGGGCCAAAATACTCCTTGACATCTCACATGCAGATAGGGTAGGGCAAGTACTTGGACACTGTGAGCGGAACTAAGGAGCTGTTCCAAGTACCCCCTGTTAAATTGGAGAGACTCATGTATAATTAAAGTTCAATGTATATTATACTGGCGCCATGAAAAGTCGACATTTCTGTATAAGCTGACAGCAGCAAAGTAATCGTTTTGATGCACAATTGAACCACTCTGGCAGGTCTAGTATTGACCGGTGCGCTCCTTCTTGTAAGCCAAAAGAGGAAGGTGGGGTATGTGGGTTAAAGGTGACTGAAAAAGCACCAACAGAGATGGAAAATGAGAGACAAGGAGAAAATGCCAGGACTTCAACAAGACGCTCTCACCAACACCTCACGCAAACGTATATAATTGGAACTTTCTGCAAAACAATCACATACGACCATAGGTAGTGGAGAATTCGGGATCCCGTCCGCTCTCCCATAGACAAACCACTAACCGGCAGATTAGTAGTTGGGTCGGTGACGACCAGCGAACACCGGCTGTTGTATGTTTTTTGCCTTTTTGCTATTGTTTGCATGATGGATTTACTAACTGGATAACGTTGCTAGCAAGTCACCTGAGATGATTGGCGGAGCGGCAACATGTAGCTCTTTATCCTGGGCAGTGGGCGGCTTATTATATACCTGTCTGTTCATCATGATCATGGGGAGTTATCGAGGACCATGTCCTTTCTTTCTTCGCTGTGGTATGTCTCTTCACACCTAGGTATCCACTCAAAATCACCAAAAAGAGTTGTTGAAAGGTGCGCAAACTCTGATACAATAATGGAACCTGAGTTGTATTCTCTATGTCATAAGCAGCAATTGGTTTACTTCTGCTTGGTCATGCCAGGATTAAATGTGATAAATCTGCAATAACCCAACTTTCCGCCGCAAAAGGTTACTTAAACCGATTGGTAAATAATGGTAGTATACGTATTTTACAGTGAGGCCACGATCCTTCAAACCTATATTGTCATCTCGGTCATTCGTCGTCACCTATAGCGAGCGCTTGATGCCAAGTCGTCTCTTCTGGATGAATAAAGGTCTGTCTTTGATGGTCCATCAAACAGAATGAGCTGCGACAATCGTCACACCAGACAATGAGCAGATGCCAAAGATGAGGAATCATTCTCCACAGGATCTCTTGACTCCGCTGCTTCATTAGTAGTGCCCGTGATTGCGTTGCTGAGTCCCCCCCAGTTTATCGTATCACAAAACTTTATGTAGGGGTGGCAAGACATAATCTTTCGGTTTTCTACGAGCAATGTCCAAATCTGTTATCGCCGTGTTTCAACAAGATAAAAACAGAGAAAAAGCAGACATGAATGTTGAGGCTGTCTAATAAGACAACTGCAAACTGTGACGACTCTCAAGTAGTGACCCCCTACTGCCATTGGACAGCCGAATCAGTCTTACTTTGCACCTAGATCTACCACCCTGCGCAAAGGTAGATAGACGTATTAATCCTTACCTAGGTAGCCCAATCAAAATCTACAGCGCAGTTGGACCCCTCCACGCCACCAGGTCAGCTGGTCTAGCACGAAATGCCTCTTAGAAAGCATATGAGAAACCATGGAAATCTTGGGGTTACAGATGCAAGGGAGACCGGAAATCTACCATTTATTACAGCGAAAATTGCAAGACCATAATGTGACTCGGCCAACTGCGGGGGAAATCACCTCTCTTCTTAATCTCTAATTGAATCACCACTAGTAATACTTAATTCTTTCCCCTGTTCAGCGTCGATTTCGAAGTTGCAATTATTGCAACCCCACCAAAGCTAACGCAGGAACGAGGGCCAGGCAGCGTTCGACCCGAACACATACGTGCCCTGATGTAGGAACTGATCTGCACCATGATGCATGTTGCTTTTTTCACTTTGTTCACCTTGTTTTTTTATATTTTTTATTGTTTTTCCCTCAAATTTCCTGGGCCTCGTTTTTCTTCTGTCGATTTAGATTACTACCTACAGTACTTCCACTTGGAGATCGCAACGCCATGAATGACTTGTTGAGTCCACCATGTAGCGTAAATCCAGCGTCATCATCATCACATTTTGTCTCAAAGGTTTGATGGCGCTAAGCTACCTAATCCTCAGGCTCTGTAGATACCAACACCTAGTAGCGCCGTAAAAGTCAAAAGTAAAGAGTGGGAGTTTTGCTTCTCACAGATGCTGATCGACACCTTCATGAATATATAAGATCTATCAATGCCGCCCTCCCAAACAAGAGAGACAGACCATCACACACCACCCTCTTCTCAACACATCAACTCACAAGATTTTGCACCCGCCAACATGCGCTTCTTCTTTGCCGTCCTCTCTGCCGTTGGTGCTTCTGAGCAGCAATCAAGCAGCCGCTTACTGCACCCATCGATGCAGCATCACTCATGGCATTTGGCGGAGCAAGCCGGCCTACCACCAGCTCCGGCCCTAACAGCGAAAGATGAACAGGAGTTTGCGGAAGATTTTGGGGTCCATTTAGAACAGGCGATTGAATGCCTTTACGCCGAAGAGGCCCTTCTTACAGTGAGACTGAGGTTATATGACCTCTTAACAACGCATATATCTGACTAAGTACTTCCAGTTGATGCAGCGCCTTAACAATGCGCAGCTCAAAACAACTTGGAACAGTTCTAGTAAGACGACAAACTCTCTCATACCATGGCTTACAAGTCTAAAAACCCGGTCTCGGCAAATGTTTGCAAATTATTGACCTTTTTTTTTTCTTATTTTTTTTTTATATAAAAAAGATGCTCTGTGTCGGGCGTTTATGTATGTGCAAGAGTATGATTCTCCTATACTAGCTTCTTATATGCATACACAGATAGCCCCTATAAGCAGCTGGTACTGTCATAATAATTACTCGTAATGTGATTTTGGCCAATTCTTTTGCCCCGTTTAGCGTAACGGTATAACAGTCCGTCATATATATATTTAATATAATTCGACTTATAGAATATCCGATAAGGGAGCGGATAGTAAAGATAGAGTGGATATCTATTATACACTATATATCCCTAGTAAGCCTAAGACTATATTAAAGACCATCTTCTAGGCATTTATAATATTAATTAACCAACTGACAGACTATCTATCTGTGATTAGGAATATTATACTAAATTATATACACTTTATTAATTGCAATCCCCGAGTCTATGCTTAATTACTGGTTTAGTAAGGCTAATTTATCATATGCAGCAAGCTGTCTCACCTTTTTAGCCGCAAATAGAACTGTCCAACTCTCAGCTATATCAACTCGATTCTCTCAGCAGGTTTTAATAACAAAAATTTCTCTATATCACTTATCTATATTTGATTTGACTCTCTTCGAAATGTTTAGAGGATATACTTCAACATTCTCGAGCAGCCGCTTTCCTATCCGGTCTTCTATAATATCTGCACCCTTCTCAACCAGCATCCGCATAATGTTCTTGTAGCCTTTAACCGATGCGGCCAGAAAGGGGCTGCTATAAACACTACCTTTTATGTTAACATCTGCACCATTCTCAATCAATATTTGCACAACCTTCTCATGGCCTCTAATGCATGCAGCGTGCAGGGGGCTGCCATAATCGCCTCCTTGTATATTTATATCTGCATCATTATTAATCAAGATCTGTGCAATCTTCTCATAGCCTGATAAAGATGCAGCATAAAGAGGGCTGCCAAACTCGCTATCTTGTGTATTGATATGCGCACCATTCTCGATCAATATCTGTACAATTTTCTCATAGCCTTCTGAGGATGCGGCAGAGAGAGGACTGCTGTAGTCGCCATCTTCTGGATTAACGTTTGCACCTTTCTCGATTAATATTCGTATAACCTTCTCATATCCTCCAATGCATGCGGCCTGGAGAGGGCTGCCAAACTCGCTATCTTGTGCATTGATATGCGCACCATTCTCGATCAATATCTGTACAATTTTGTCATATCCTTCCAAGGATGCGAAACAAAGAGGGCTGCTATAAACGCCATCTTCTGGATTGACATTTGCACCTTTCTCAATCAGTATCTGTATAATCTGATCATGACCTCTAGCACATGCAGCTAGGAGAGGGCTGCCGTAGTCGCCACCTAGTGTATTGATGTCTGCACCATTCTCGACTAGCAGCTTTACAACTGTCTCATGGCCGCTATAGCTTGCCCAATATAGTGCCTGTCGTCCTTGACCGTCTATTCTATTCATATCGGTTGGTCTGGCATGTAGTAGGTGTGATAGCACTCTGCTATGCCCGTTCAACGCTGCTAGATGCATACCAATCTCTGGCTGCTCGATCTGTTTCAACACCGTCTCATGAAAGATAGATACCCAAATTTGATACCGCTGAGTCTGGTCATTGTAAAGTCCATTGATACGATTCGTTAACTCCGTATCACTTCCACCATTATCTCGGTAGTGAGCTATCCAATGCTCTGCAGAATACTCTAGAAAGGGAAAGGTACTAGTTGTGTCATTTTTCCTGATGTTTGTACTCGTACTGTCATCGCAAAAATCTTTGAATGACAGGTATTGAACACAGATCTGCGCTAAAATATCGTTTGAGCGGTCTTTAGCTAAGGAATATTTCCAACTACCATCAATTGAGCGCGTAAGGGCATCATTTGCAACGAGAAACTCTTTCGCCGTTTGATGAATTAAATAGACTCGGTCGTCGCTTATGAAAACAAAGAGACCACAAAGATACTGAATGCGTGCTTTTAAATAATCACGGTCAAGGTCTAGTTCCTCTTGTCTTTGCGCATTTGAGGAGTCTGTTGCCAGCTGAAACGCAATATCTATTTCTGAAAGCCTGAGTGGCCGGCGAGCGCCTACAACAATATGGAGTAGGGTTTCGACGTTCTTTCGCTGGCCTTTGCTGTGCCTGCTCAAAATCTTTTCGTAGGCTTCCACCACCGTTTCTGGCAGCGAGTCTATTTTTTTAAGGAATGCCCTCTGGGTACGCTTGTCGCTTTGCTCAAGCTCTTCCCACACGAGATGTAGCCATAGGTAGGTCCGATGCGGTGTTGCAAGGAGCTTTGCCTGCAGTATATCCCGCACTTCTTGATCTGCATGAAGTCTGACGCCGGCTGTTGATATCTTTTCGCGAATCACAAGATTGATCTCTTCACTGATATCCGCGTTGCTATCTTCGCCAGCCAGTCGGATCGATGGGAACTGCGAAGGGATATTGCTAAAGCCAGACTCAATGTCCTGGTATGATCGACTGGTTACAAGAAACTTGAGCTGAAACGTTCTTGATGGTTTTGTGAGACTCTGAATATAAAAATCTGTAAGGAGCCGGATGAGCTGTCGCCGGCCGTTGCTACGGCATTCGTCGAGGGCGTCCAAAATGCAAGTGATGGCATTGGCATGCTTATCCGTGGCAGACGCTATGAAGATGCGCCACAACTCATTCACATCATTCCGCAATTTGTCCCCATTCCTGTTGAAACTTTGCGTAGCGTGTCGGAGGAGATTGGGCATGCTACTAAAGAGCTGGTGTAGGATAGCGCATAGGGCCGTTGCAATACTGTCTTGTTCTTCGTTGTCCTTGAAGAAAAAATAGCATACAGCATGTTCGCTTGTACTCCGGAGCTCCTGATTGATGAGAGACTTGGCCAGAACAGACTTCCCACAGCCGGGGTCTGCCGATATCCAAAGTAGGTTATCAGAGCGACTCTGTTGCCATTGCATATACTGCGGATGCCCCAAAACCCATTTGCATGTGCCTGGTACCCGATCAGGATTGATGTTCTTGAACTCCTCATAATTGGATGTTTTAAGAGCTCGATGGCATTCAATATGTTTTTCGTTTTCGTATCTGATAGCTTGCTCATTTGTTTGTTTTGAAATACTCTCGTCTATTTTAGACAGAGCCCTTTGTGCTATAGGATCTGCGAGAACAACTTAGCAATCATTTCTCATACTAGACAGACATCTTAACAGCCCATGTACATTTTGCGTCACTATGCTAAACTATCCTAGAGAATATTATTACTCACCTGAGACTAGCTGAGGGATAGGCTTTTCTTGAAGAATACGACTTGGAGGGATGATAGAAAGCAGCTCCTTTGCAAATGCTGCTGCTGTGGCAGCTGCATATCCTTGCCATATATCATTCTTATGAGAGTCTGCATAGTCGCCTATACCACGTATAACAAGGCATGGGAAGTCTTGCATCAATCCCGCGGCCTCCATCTCGAAACACAGCACATCAAGCTCCTCACGCATTTGATCTCGCGTTATTGCATCCTTAATCACCTGGCTTCCTGAAGCAATATTGCCATAGTGAATCACCGGATCCGAGTTATCTCTGGTATCCCGTTTGATCATTTGTGTACGATCGCATTTTTCACATGTAGAATCGGGGCTGGTGTGTTTATACTTTGGTTGGAACAAGTAATCGTTGGATGTCCCTTGGAAGCTGAATCTCCTTTTTATTTTTGAATGTTTTTGGATAAACTCGGATAGAAATTGAGGAATTCGCGTCTCTCCAACTATATGGTTGGCCTGAATGCGACCAAGAGTGCTTAACAAAACCTGAGGCGGTGTATTAAGCGATCCTGTCCGTTGAAATTCTCCCTCTTGAAGAAGTTTCCCTCGATCATACTGGATAACGCCCCCGGTGATTCCGGTAGGCTGGCTCACCACGACATCGCCCAGTCGGATATCCTGCGTTGATGATGGTGCACCACCTCCAACCCCGACCATCAAACCAAACCGAATTGACTTGAAAGTTCGTAGCAAGTCTTTGGCAACCGTAGCAGCCGGCGCTATTCCATATATCCCTGCAGGCATACAGACAATGACGATATTATGGCCTTGGACCTGGCCTAGGATATAGCTGTTATGGTCGGCTGGCGCTTGCTCAGACAGGTCTGGATGGACCTGGTCGAGCATCCCTTTGGCGGCGGCCATTTCTAGCGGGAGCGCACATATCCAGCCCACGGTATAGGCTTCTTTTTGCATGGTAGTGGTGCTTGAAGTGGCCATGGTGTTTGAGTCGTCTTGCTGGCTCTCTGATCTAGGTTAAAGGCGTAAAGAAAGTGGTAGTGTTGTTGATGGCTTGGAAGAAGATGGGTAAGACTTGATGGAGCCTGAAATGTGGGCATCCGTTTCATTGAAAATGACAAGGCTGCCCAAGCTGCCCACAAGCACAGCCGAATTTATCTTATTAAAGAACGGTGGGGGTGGTTGTATTATTGCATGGTGGTCCATGAGCCACGCAGCCAATGCATGTTGGTTCACATTCCCCGGATATCAGAAACATGATTACTCTTTACATATGGATTGCTACCAAAAAGGCCGGAATTACATAATGAAAACACACGATCACGGTTCATATTCCCGCCCCCAATTGTAATGAACCAAATGGACCAAAATATGGCGCACTCCTGTCCACCTGCTTAAAATCATATTCAAAGAGGTTTGCAGCCTCGAGATTTCCATTAGATGATTGATAATAAAGCTCACCGAGGCAGCCAACTTGTCTAGGTCAAAAGCGGTTTCAACTGGAGCGGGAGTTTGATTAAGCAACCTTGGTTAAGAGAAATGACTAGAGAGTATATCTCTCCCCGGTTTGGTAGGTGAGCCCTGCACTCAAATAGGTGCGATGGCCAGATGTGATCTTGTCAAGTTGATATGGTCAACCCTAGGCAGTCAAGCACCATTGGCTAAGACTTTCTTTGCGTGGGGATATACCCAAGAAAAGGGCTTTATAAGAAGAAGTAGAGTTTTTTTTTGAGCTTTGAACCTAGGTACTTAGTCGAATAGCCGTATTCTGTGTTATTTTATTATTACCTACTTGCCTGTACATAGAGGTACAGGTTACAACTTCCATCGTCTGAAGGCCTGCGTGGTTTGGCGTATCCGTCCTGATTTTTACGCTAAGCCCGTTAGGGGTCCATCACCTGCTCGTTGCCTGGGGTCACCATCCGTTGACAACCTCTTGGACCTTCCATCAGATGACCTTTGCAGACGCGGCAAATCGGTTGACGTTCAAGACACCAGATTCTCTTTTGTGATGGATGGCGCTGATGCGCATCACGAGCTGCACATTCAGTGTAGACCATTGGAGCGCCACCTTTCGCGAAATATCCATGTCGCTTGTCCGACTCAAAGCATATCAGCATGCATGCGACACCTTTGATGGACGAAGCATCATGTCTTTTTTGTCCTTGTCTCCTAGACATCTACATATCTCTGTGTCTCATTATTTATGACTGATTTTATCACCCAAACTCAACTCCTAATGCATCGCCATGGCCGCCAACAGGAGGTTTAACATGATAGATGCAGCAACAGAGGTCTCCCCTCTCATCACGCCCTCCAATCGTCCATGGCCACAAGATGATGATACAGAGGCACTCCTGCCTTCTCACACAACTATTGACAAGCGCTTGTCGAATGCAGGCAATGCCGGTGAACGTGTTCCATATCAGGACTACACCGCCATCAACTGGCTCCAAGATCTAGTCAAGGATGGTGAACGACGCGGCCAGCTTGATTCGGTCGCTCGGGGTGGCCTCCGCGGTCGGGCATCTGCTTTACTGGACGCGATTCACGGCTGGATCGCAGCCGCCATCATTGGTGCTCTAACGGCAATAGTAGCATATGCGGTAGACATTGGTGTCGAGACCGTGGCGGATTGGAAAGAAGGATATTGCACGGCAAAGCCATGGCTGGCCCGTCGTGCATGCTGCGAACTTGGCGACGATTGCAAGTACTGGAAACCATGGACAGCCAGTTTCGGTTCGTCGTATGTGATTTACACCGGCCTTGCACTGGTGTTTGGGTCGATTGCTGGGGGTTTGACAAAGACGACCAAAACAATTCTGCCAAGTTTGGATTTCGGCCTTGATGGTGACGATGAAGGAAGTCAGAGTGACGTTCAGTCTCAGAGCGCCGAGCCCACCATGGACCAGACCATGTACATGGCTGCCGGCAGTGGAATCCCCGAAATCAAGACCATCCTCTCTGGTCTCGTCATCCCCAACTTCTTAAACTTCAAAGTCCTAGTCGTCAAAGCATTTGGATCCATCTTTGCCGTGGCTACTGGTATGTGTGTGGGAAAAGAAGGCCCATTCGTTCACATCTCAGCCTGTGTCGGATATCTGGTGACTATGTGCATTCCCAAATATGCCGTCAGCCAGCGGAAGCTCAGAGAAATGCTCAGCGTGGCCTGTTCTGCGGGCATGTCTGTCGCCTTTGGAGCCCCCATTGGAGGAGTCCTCTTCAGTTACGAAGAAATCAGCACATACTTTCCACGACAAGTTCTCTGGCGCTCATGCCTCTGCTCTCTTGTTGCTTCAGCCGTGTTAAAGGAGCTCAATCCCTCCGGGACGGGAAAGCTTGTTCTATTCGACAACCGATATGACGTTGACTACGGCTTTTTTCATTACGTAGGCTTCGTTTTTCTCGGCGTCTGTGGTGGCCTATTTGGTGGAATTTTCTGCCAATCTCATTTTAAATGGACAAATACCTTTCGACAGCTTGGTTTCATCAAGAGCAGTCCGGTTCTCGAGGTGTCCATAGTAGCTTTGATCACCGCCTTGGTTCAGTATCCTAACCTTCTCATCCGAGATACAGGCGATATCGTCATGGAGCTCCTGTTGGTGGATTGCAACAATGTGCCAGGCGACTGGATCTGCCAGCAAGAAGCTAGGGTTGACGGAAAAGGCTCATATTATGCATGGCTTATCTCGGGGACATTCACCAAGCTGTTGCTTACAATTGTTACTTTTGGCTGCAAAGTTCCGTCCGGGATCATCATACCAGCAATGGACGCTGGTGCACTGTTCGGACGATTGGTTGGCCAAATGGTCCCAGGCATTTCTCCTGGTGTTTTTGCCATGGTTGGTTCCGCAGCGTTTCTTGCTGGAGTGAGCAGGACGACCGTCAGCTTGGCAGTCATCATGTTTGAGCTGACAGGGGAAGTCAACTTCATCCCGCCTACTATGATTGCTATATTTACAGCGAAATGGGTGGCTGATGGCATCAACGCCGAAGGAGTCTACGATCTCTCAGAGCACATACAAGGCCATCCATTCATGAACTCCGAGAAAGCTCTTTCCAAAGTCACCGAAGTGAGGAAATCCGAAGGCTCTGCCACAGTAGACTTGCTAGTTCCGCCAGCCAACGTCATGGCAGACATCATAGTCTCAACCGGTTCCAGCTACAAAATCCACGCATTTACACTTCGGCAAAAATTGGCACGCCTCAAAGCTCGGGGACTTATGGATGCCGGTCTCATCATTGTGAATGCGCGGGGCATCTGTCGCGGTTACATACCAGGCCCCGAGCTGGAGCATGCCATGAAACTCATTGATCAGAGTGGGGGATGGGAAGACATGGAGGTTGACCTAACAGATGGCGTGCTGTTTGGGCATATTGATCGGAACCCGATATCTATTCCAGCAAAGGCGCCGCTGGAGTGTGCCGTGGAGATCTTTGGTAAATTGGGAGTTACGTATTTGATTGTTATTGGGCAGGACACTGCAAAGGTCGTTGGAATTGTGATGAAGAAACGGCTCATGAGCTTTTTTGCCCGCCGAAAGTAAGCGTTCTGTTTGACTGAAGGGAGAGTTATGAACTAATCGTGTGGATTTCAATGTTAATTACTTGGTCGTTTTGCTACCTACACATTAATACTGCTTTCATGAATGAGCTCAAGAACATTTCAAATGATGTCGCATCGCTTCGTGACCTTGACTGGATTCTACGCCCTCTCACACACAAACCACCAGCACTAAAGACTGGCTTCAAATGATGCCTCCCTCCCCCTACTACCCTCACCAGTTTGTTGAATCCCAAAACGCCCTCGTTAGCATCCTTCTGGTCAAGAATGCATGCCCCGCACTTTTGGTACGACGCAACGCCCATCAACCCGGAATAGCTCCTCCGATCGGACTCATCAAACCAAGTCTCACTGCATGCATCTAGCAATTGTAGCTGAGCATTCATTATGCATAAAATCTGAATTCGGGCCTCGAAGATGCCCTTTGGCTGGGAATCATCTGCCAGGCCGTTGAAACCACAGCGACTTTGCATCATCTGATAAGTGGTACATCCATGAGTCTTTTCCTGTGTTGCCATTTCTCTCCCCCTTCGACATCTTGGATAGGATGTGGTGATGCTGGGACAGTTTTGTGTCGATCTCGCTGATCATAGTAGTAGACACGACAAGTCACATCAGCTTTTGTCCGAGCCAACTAATCAATGAAACTCTACGTGCCTCCCCGGGTACCGAAGTCTGGGATAACAGGTTCTTGGAGCTGGAGCTGGGGAAACTGTGACTGCAATGTGGCCTCACGCCTAGAGGACACAAGCAGTCCAACTGTGGCGAAACGCATGGTCAATCACAGACATGTCTGATGTACGCCGCGCATGCCCGACGCCTTCAGCTCGCCATTTGCATCTACGCCAATCCCCAATGGGTAACTTTCAAGGCGTATTGCTTCTTAGTATGCGTGTCGTGGTCGTGTCGCTCGCTCGTGCATGCATTCTCCGCAATATGCCGCTGAAAATGCAATGGAACGTCGGGGTCATGTATGCATGCATCCAAGCATCCATGACAGCATCACGGACGAAGAAATTAATAAGGCTTGATTTAATGGCTTTCAATGGATCTGACGACGGTTTCTGTTTATAAAAGTTGATGTGTTGGACGCCTTCTCTCTGGCTTGTTGCTCCATTGATCGAGCCATATTCTACTCTCCAAAAACCCTCATCGCCTCAACATTGTATTAGTCTCTTTAGCCCAAGTTAACACAATGGCGACTCTAACAGAGACCTGTCAGACAGCCACCTACATACATGCTGACGCCTTCACCTCAATACCAATCCTAGATTTCACAAAATCCCAGTCGCCCGCAACCAGAGGCTCATTCCTGAACGACCTCCGTCACACTTTACTCACCTCTGGCTTCTTCTACCTCAAAAACCCCCCAGTGCCGTCACGGGTGCGACATGAATTTGTGGAAAAATCCAAGGCGCTTTGCAGCCTGCCGCTGGAAAAGAAGTTGAAGATTGACATGGTCAACAGCAAGCACTTCCTTGGATAATCGAGGGTGGCTGGTGAGACGACTGATAAAAAGGCGGATTATCGAGAGACTTTTGATGTAAGTCAACTTTTATATTGGTAATGTGATCTCTGTTTTCAACATCACCATTTGACACACTTTGAACTCTTGTGTGATTGTGTTGACGCTTTACAAGTTTCTCCCGCCTTTCCCAGCACCAGAGCCTGATATGCCGATATATCTTAATGTTCAGAGACCAAGCCAGGTATGTCAATTTGCCGCTTCTTAGTGTTCGAGTAAGCAAACATTGAAACGACGCCGGACGCCTTTTTTGCTGACATTCTTGGGCAATGTTAGTGGCCTGATGAAGCAGACGTTCCAGGGTTTCGGAATGTGGCAGAGACATATCTGTCCCTCATCGGAGGCCTTGGCTTTGAGATGGCACGCCTCGTTGCTGAAGCTTTAGACCTGGGACCCGCTGCCTTCGACACATTTTTCAGCCAAGAGACCCCGAGAAACAAATTGTCCGTAGTCAGGTACTGTGCATCAGAAGAAATGCCAGGGTCTTCTGCATCAATCACAGCCTTCAACGAGGACGGAAGCTTCCAAGGCGTCGGCGCACACAAAGACGGCAGTTTTCTCATCTACCTCCTCCAAATGACTCAACACGCCGGGCTCGAAGTACAAAACCAAGCCGGCGCATGGATCCCCGTGAGCCCCATCCCAGACACACTCGTCGTCAATGTCGGCCGCTCACTCGAGTCCCTGACTGGCGGCTTATGCAAAGCCACCATTCATCGCGTAAATATGCGACCTCAGTCGTTTTTTGGCCCCGACGGGCGCTCTCTGGGCGCGCGGTACTCTTGCCCTGTCTTCCAAAATCTACGACCGGATTTGACGAGGGAAAAACTTGCTTCGATCAAGATCCCACAGCATATCAAAGACTTAATAAAAGATGATGGTGCTGGAGCAGAGTCAAGTGATTATTTTGACAAGCAGTTCATGAATGGGGTGTTGGGAAGGGCAAACTTTGCGGCGCGGTTGACTAGTCAGCAGCGTGTGGCACGAAGATGGTATCCAGAGCAATTGGATCAAGTGTTGAAGCAGCAGAGGGAATGTATTATTTAGGCTAATCATAGTTAATAAGATGATGGTTCTAGATATCTAATTGGTAATGAGAAGCCTTTTTGAATGAAAATGGCAGCCACTGTTAGATACCTTCCACTTGCCATGCTGGATTGCTTCATGTTGCCTTTAGATAGGCATTGGCATAAATGCGCACAATGTTGAAACCCAAGAACCTGGCTAGGTGCTCAATTATTGTAGAATTACCACAAACTCTATGAATTTTACCAAATCTACATTACCAAGGATTATGCCTGAACCCTCCCCTCAAGAGCCCCTGTTGGTTGTGGTGGTATGCGCAGACATGACTCTACATGGCTCGTGGTCAGCATCCTATGAACCCGATTCAACCCAACCATGACGAAGCGAACACATGGACTCTACGAAAATTTAAAAAAAGAATAGAAAAACTCACCTTCCACTTGGGTCCGTCTCTTTTGTCCATTGCGGTTTCCAGCGTGTCACTATAGACGCGCAGTGCGAGGGAAAGTGCTCGTCAAACATGAGCCGATACCAGTATGCTTCTTTGGTGCTTGGAACATCACCACCCCGTTCCGGTTTTGGGTTCTTCATCATCTCATCCGTGACATGTAGCTCGGCGTTTTCCTTGAGGGCATCAATCCAGCCGTATCCGACGCCGTCAGAAAACTGCTCCTTTTGTCGCCAAAGGATAGAGTCAGGGAGATAAGGCTTTGTGTCTGGCTCATCGCTCGTGTCAAACGACTTGCGGAGAATATACTTTTCGATTCTATCCTTGGGGATCATCTTTTCTTGTGGATCAATATTCAAGGCAGTCTCGAGGAACTACAGACGACCGTATTTTGTTAGCAACCGAGGCTTCACAAAGAGTGCTAAACGCAACGAAGAGGTCCAGACGCACCTCAATATCGCTAAATGGTGCTCGAAGCTGCAGACCCCAGGCAGAAGTTGCCTTGTTGGCTCGCATTCCGTCAACCAAATGGGTGGATGTAGCGCAGCGCACTGTCTCTTTGAACAAGGCCTCCTTGCTTGGCGCGGCGTGAAAGTAAAGATAGCCAGCAAATGGTCCGTCAGCACCATCTCCGCCAAGGAGCATCTTGATGCCTGTTGCCTTCATTTTACGGGATAAAAGATACATGGGGATTGCAGAGCGGATGGTGGTAACATCATACGTTTCAACATGGTAGATGACATCCGAGAGTGACTCAAGCCCGTCTTTGATGTTCAACTGCATGGAATAGTGCTTTGTGCCAATAAAATCAGCAACTTCTTGCGCTGCTTTACCATCGGGGGATCCAGGGAAGCCAATGGAGAAGGATCTGAGAGGAGGCATGTTCAGCCGCTCGATCTCGCGCTGTGCAATTGATGCGACGAGGCTTGAATCCAGTCCGCCCGATAACATCAGACCAAAGGGGAAATCCGACACAAGTGCTTTCTTGACTACCGTCTCTAGTGCGTGTCGAAGATTCTGGGGGTCGAAGGGTGCTGATGGAAGTCTTGGGGGGGTCCAGCCAAGACGGCTTGAAGTATCTCGTAATCTTTCCCGTCGCAGAGTCATAGATGTGGCCTGGGAGGAAGGTTTCGACCTTGTCACAGACCGGATGTAGAGACTTGATTTCGGAAGCAAAATACACGGTATCCGGTTCCTTGGAAGACCAGCCTTGATACAATGTGGTGATGCCGATTGGGTCCCGCGCAGCAATCAGACGGTCTTGTTTCTTGTCATATAGGACGAATGAGAATGAGCCATCCAAGCGGCAAGGAGTATCAATTCCATGTTCCATATACTAAAGTTATCAGTGTTAGTATAAGTACATTTAATTAGGGAGCAGTGTGCGATGAACTAATGGGTTGACAACTTCGCAATCCGACTGGGTCTGGAAGGGATACGCCTCCTTCAAACCCTCTCGAATGTGCTGGTGGTTGTAAATCATGCCATCAACGGCCACGATCAAGGACTCATCGGCATTGCTTATGGGCTGATCACCAGACTCTGCCTCTACTCAGCACCAGCGCAGAGGTGGATGGGTCAAACTTCTTGGACTTACCAAAAGCTAGAATGCTCAATCGCTCATGGCAAATTACTGCGATAATTGCCCCGTCAATTAACTACTTCAATCTCTTGCGCTTGCTGGAAAACTGGAACTTACTCGTATTGTTGGAGACAACATTTCCGCCTTTTAGATTTCAGGGTTAGAGCGGGAGGCCATTACAATTGGCATTGCCTTCCTTTTAGGAATCGCAACTTACTTGAATCGGGCCCACGGTGCCGAAGCCTTCAGTCGGGATGTCAATTCTTACTTTTTTCTTTCATCAAGGGCAAGAATATTGAAACTTACCGTTTGGCAAGTTGAAGTGCGGTTGGCTTGAACTTGAGAATATCGGGATGGCTGCAATCAGCATCAAATCAGCATTGGTGTGTCTTGGCGATTTCTTCAAATTGGACACCATCTGGCTGTATTTATGTCCTTCTACTTGTAAAATCTCTTTGTCTTTCACTTACCGATGACAAGCAAAAATGCCACACATTGTCAATTGAAGTGCCTCAGAAAGATCGTTCTAGTAGGGTTTAGAAGCGGAATGGGTTGAACCACCACAATGACAAATCACTTGGACTTATTTATCACAAACTAAACATTCAGGCGGCAAAGGATGCGCCTGAAAGATGTCGCATCTCAGACATTTCCTCCAAACCTACCCATTTTGCAATTGTTGCCCCTCTTCCCCCCCCCCCCCCCCCTCTAATATGGGACTCACCATTGCAGACCAGCCGCACTTACACACACCGTTTGACCAATCCCGCATCCTGGAAAATGACCCGTAAACATGCCATGATCCTTTTGATGGCGGGGAAACAATGATGAGGGGGAACCCGTTTTCTGATGTGCAGGGGACATGATTTGCTGCAAAGTTGGAAAATCTCCGCCATCACAACGAGATGCATATGGCGGCCTCTCCCCGCTCGAAAATGCCGCCCAACGTAGCATCGGACGGTGGGCCGTCTGCGTATAACGGAGCCTTTCAGATTCGAAGGGATCATACCTCCAGAGTCCTGTATCTAGTGTTTCATTGCTTTATCTTAATTTCAATGAATGTGAAAAGTCAATGCCGGCCAGAAATGTGTCGAAGCGAACACACAAGGATCTGTAGTCACATCGGGTATTTGGTTGGCGTCCTACCTGGACCATACAGCATAGTTTTAAGCAATGTAGCTGACGATGCATTCAATGTACACACTGGGCTCATTCTGTTTTCTTTTTCTGCTTTGGATGGCTTCTTAACCTTCAGGGAACCACCATGTCGCTGTGAAAGCCGCAATTGTAGTCGTGCGTAAAGACACATTGACATCACCTCAGATGCACCCACCGTCTGTATCTAGCAGTGCACATTAAATTTATTGTGAAGCTGGCTTATCCAGTGTAGAGGTCTGTGTATAAAATTGGAGTAAAAAAAAACAAAAACATCTTGTTGCCTGCGCGTACATTAAGCTACTCTGTAAACTACAACATGTCCTGTAGTCCTTTCCAGCCCCCCCCCCCTCCCTTCCCAACATCCACTAGATCATTCCAATAATTAGTCGTATGAAACCTGCAATGTTCCATCATCGCTGTGAGTTACACGGGCACTACTTGTACCCTGTCCTCTCCCATCGCTGAAATCAACAACGGTAGAATATCTCGCGTCGTCGTCGTTCACGATTTCACCAACATTCCACCTGATATCGGATAGGATGAGGAATTTCAAGACTGGTGTAATCTGAAGGGTCTCGTTGGATTTTGGAGCCATCTAAAAGCAATGAATATCAGTCGTCTGTCAATGCATTTTTGTTTTGATGTCAGAATAAGGCCAAACTAACGGTTGCAACTGGGGTCATATTTCCCCGGCTGTCCCTCAGGGCAAGCCCGACAACGCTGACATCAGAGTGGCCCGATGAGGCAAAATCAGAGCTAGTCTTAATCTCGAAAGAGCCATTCTTCGAATTCGCGCCTCCATCTTCAAGTTCTGGGCCGGCATTGGCATTAACGGTACCTATTCCGAGGCGAATGCGTTCCATGATTAGCCACCTCACACCAGCAAATTGCGGAATATACTCTTGCAGTTAATCAATCTCTCTCCCCAGAGTCAACATATATCATTCAGAAACTGCAGCACTTACTTCCAGGTGATGAATCCGTGCCCAGATGAACAGCCTTAGTCGAACTGATGTTGACGCTTGTGCCTTCGTGAGGTCTGCCATCTGCAGAGCCAGCCCCTAGAAACATACATTCCCATTAGCTATTCACAGAAACAGCAAAAAAAGAGCCAAAACAGTAGGTTGGATGGAGTCAGAGAACTAATTCTTACAGGCATGAAAGTCGGCTGTGGCCTGGATGTTAAAGCGCCCAGACCGAGGGACACGCGCCGTTTGCCACACATTCGTAAAGATTCGTGCACCTCCCGCGACACGAGGAGGCTCCATGCAGATGGTGTAGCTACGGCTTTCCCCAGACCTGTTATCAAAGGTGATGCGGTAGGTAGACATTTTCGGCTGATGGTTCAATTGGTTGTTAGGGCACTAGTGGCGAGTGTTGTTATGTTTCTTTGTTGCTTTGTTTCTTGCTTGGTGTGTGTTGAGAATGATGGGGAGAGAGATGAGATAAAATGGAAGGCCAAGCAGGCTATTTAACTGTGACTTTGTCTCACATAACTGTCTAGATATATCCGCAGCGTTGTGAGTAGACATACATCATGAGACAAACGTGGCGCTTGATGGCTGTTGATTCCATGGTTTAGCTTGCCAATCTTTTTTTTCAGCTCCTTTCAGTTTCTACACACCACAGTTCAGAGCTGCAGACTAAATCACAAGCGTATACGACCTCTCGGGAAGCCATTGGCTAGTCTGTCTAGTGGCAATTCATTCATTGCTTACTATCGGGATACGGGCAGGGCTAGGCTAAAGTATCAGGCAAACCATTCGCTTTCAGCTCTTCGCCAAACACCATGCTTTGCGCCATGTTGACTCTCCCATTGGGCATTCTGAAGCGGTGGTTGGTTCAGCTATTGCGATGTTGTTTCGTTAGCGATTTGGCAGTATGCAAACTAGCTACATCAATATCAGACATAGGGCCAATATTTACCTCCATCAGCGATCAAAGCTTGGCTGGTCTGCTCCGATGGGCGCCGCTAGCCTCATCACCGCGCATCTACTAGCCTCACTTCCCCGCTGCGAGAGTCTCCTTCACAGTTCAATTCATGACTACTGCAAGTTTGCAACATGCAGAGCCAATCATGCTTCTCCTGGACAACGATATCTTGCGTGTTGGTAAGCTTTACGATTGAACGCTGCATCCTCCATGTTAACGGTGAGCCGGCTCGGGTGTCATTGGAATTTAGATCAACCGACCATCCGCCACCAATTTATCTTGTCCATCCATGGATCTCATTATTATATTGCGACTAGTGACCCGGCAGTTAGCGCAATCCTGCCTCCTAGCGCTGCCGGCTTCCCGCTTCCGTCCCGTCCCGTGCCGACTTTATTAACACTTATATAATATCAGAATTATAAACACACATCTAATAGTTTATGAGCCACACAGATATGGCACATCGCACACAGCAAGTCTCAGCCTGAAAGAAGAAGGCTAATAGAATAAACAGAATACACCGTGGAGATAATGCACACATTCGCTCCGACATGACAAGCTTTGGCTAAAGCATGATGCTTCCGCAATTGCCTCTATAGAATAGACTACCCATAGATGACCTCCTCATTAAGTTATAAAATGAGCCCTTTGTTTCTGGCTTGATCCAACAGGGCTATAAGTCGAGTCAATTCAATCGTTCGGGCTGCTAAATGAGGAATCTACCAAGACATTGCACATAAGGCACAAAAGGCATACATGATGCTAGATAAAATACATGCTGCTGGGCGGAAAGCATACCTGCCTTCCTATTCTGACCCTAAAAAGTTTCTGTGTTTTGCAATATGGCGATTGTGCAATTGAAGGCTGAATGCTCATAGTTCAATGAGAGTAGCGTCACCTTACAAAGCGCTACCAACCATGATAGTTAAAGCGAATAGTTAATTACAGAAACAAAGACAATTTTTCAGCTAGTGAAGCTTCTAAATGTACTGGTGGCACTGCGTCAAGGTTATTCCTTTGAAAGAGCACAGAGCGATGTGAACCGTGAAAGGGCTTTGCTACATGAAACAATCCCACACAATGCATTGTAAAATTTCCGGTCATCTCTCTTGAACTTGTCTCAGCTTTCTATATTCCATCACGAAGAATCGCTTTCATCGCTTTTAGAATACGGGGAGGTCGGATATTAGTCACTGGTTAATGGACGTTTTTAATGACCAGTCTAAGGCTTTGAGAGTGGTGTAGGGTGATGAACGAGATGTCACCTCTTTGGCGACTCTTTTTGATGGAGGTTCAAAATAGGCCTTTGAGAATATCTCGCTAGAAGCTGCCGAACAATGGCTTCACCAGTACACGATATATCTAGAACAGATTCATGGAGATTGGGGATTGAATACATAAACATATCCATGTGCCTCCAATCTCATCAATCATCCCAACATCTCCCTCACACACACACAACTTCACCACGATTCACAATATCCCTAAAGCCTCATCATCAACACTATAACCACGCACGACCACAATCAGTATTTGACTCGACTTCGTCACACTTTATCCAAATCCTCAAACACACAGACCCAACCTAAACAGCCAAAATGAGTTGTAAGTAAACCCATCTACTTCACCTCACCACTATTTCCCCCTTCAACACGACACAGATAATTACCACAGAAATCTAACCAGACATGCACCATCTTCTAGCTTCCGATTACGACATCTTTGTCGCCTGCAAGGACGCCGACTCCTGCACTGATCTGTACAACGAATTCTTCGAGACACCCGCCAGCATCGCCTACGAGATCAAAATCCCCGCAGAGGACGGCGAAAAGTGCATTATGCTCTGTTGGGAGAAGAACGGTACCAACAACAACGGCCCGGCCGAGTTCGCCGCCATGTGTAACTTTCTCAAGTCGCAAAACTATACGCCCGACGGTGTTGAGGGTAAGATGCATCGCTATATACAGGGCAATTACAAGGTTTAGTATGCCGAGTCATCGCTGTGGATTCACGTTAGCAATCAAGGAAGACGCTCCGCCGTCTGCTATGCTGGGGAAGGGTTGAACCCGCCGATTGTAAGTTACCCTCGAAGTCTGGACCGTCCTAGCAAGTTGGAAGGACGTGTGTTACTATGATGGATGGATGGATGGATGTTCAACTTGTCGAATGGGCAATTCTTTTTGTTCTGGAGTCACTGTTTGGTATGTCCAATACATAGTTTCTGGGTGTTTACTTGTTCCTTGTACGTTGATTGTATCAATATTTGAGAAATTTACTTGCCATTCTTTTGATTCTAGTGCTAGCATATTTGTGTCAATGGTAGCTGGGCAACAATTTAGGCAGCCGTTGTTGCGAGCAGATATAAGTAAAATCCACCAACCACAACAGACATCACACGACCAACAACACTCTGACAGACATACCAGACACAATCCCATGTTTCATAACCACTCATTCTTCATACATCCATCTAAACTACACCCAAAACCACCCGAGAATGTACCAACTCTTCCTCATCCAGTCCCTCGGCGCTCCTCGCAACCACCACGCCCTCTTCCTTGAACTAAATCCAGACGACGGCACAGGCCACATCTTCCAAGTCACCGGAAACATTCAGACCGGAATGCAATACGAGTCCAAGCCAAGCCAGCGCCCAGAAAATGATGTATCCTTCATCGAAAGGACCTACCTAGGCTCGGTAGAAGGCGATGACGATAGGGGAGTCACATGCCTCCAGCGTATTGACCAAATTTGTCGGTCAAATATGGCTCCAGAACAACAATTTCTAGGACTGAGACGCATAGATCCAAACAAGCCCCTGCGGCGATGCCAGGAGTGGACTGCAGAGACAATTCAAATGTTGAAGACGGCTGGAATTCTCAAGCGGGAGCCTTGACCTTGAATCTGAGGGCCTGGATTTTACGGGATATGAAGACACAGCATTCAGTTGGCAGAGAATGAGTGCCTTTAGCCAATAAATCAGTTCACAATGATCATTCCTAGCTTCAATCGTAAAGTCTTCTTAACATGAATGCTCCCGCTTCACATATATGACTCCACATGCGCCCATAATTCAACGTTTCCGCCAACATCCAAACCTTAATGATGACTTTTTTCCTATAAAAAGCCACCTCAAATACCTATATAAACCGAGGGCCGATCCTCCTACAATTCAACCCCCAAGCTCATCAAACTCATCCAAACACACATAAACACGATTGTAAACACGTAACACTTGCACCCATCTTAGCACAGTCTACTTTCCATCATCAACAACATGTCGTTCAACCCCCTCGACAGGCCTTCTCTCCTTCTTCTCCACGGAGATGAACCACACCTCAGTATGCTCATCGACGATGAAGCCTACGACTACACCATCCTCGGAGACGTCGAGCCCGAAGAGCTATATCCAGAATTTCAACAATACACCAAGATATTACAGTACACGCAGCACCCTGATCCTGCAGCTCTGATAGACGCGCGTGCAGTCACGATGCTTGGGCGCGCAATATTCGGCTCCAACATGATTGAGAATGCCGGTACTAGCATAGACATCACAATGCGCCTCTGTCGTACCATCTTCAACGACAATCCAGTTCCTGAGCTCCGTGAGAAGGATGCAGAGTATACCGATATAAGGCAGGACTTGATGCGCAGGAACTTGCCGCATGATACGAAATACGTAGTTCAAGTCCGCAGGGAAGTCATCCAGCACGTCATGGCTATGCGATACATCACCAGTCGTCTTGTCAACGACCCTCTTTCCGAAGATATCATCCTCGAAACTCACCGCATCCTCACCCACAACATCGACATCGACGAAGCCATGCCGTCGCACAAATACAGCGGCTCATATCGCACCCTCCCCGTCAGGACCGGTCTACACCAATACATGGCCCCTTCCACAGTCCCCAGCGCAATGCGCCGCTTCATCCAATCCCTCTCTACCGATCTCAGCAACGCAGCTCAGCGCGGTACTCTCGACCCCGTGGCCCTCGCTGCCAAATACTGCCATATATTCGTCAACATCTACCCCTTTCTCGACGGTAACGGACGCATGTGTCGGCTTATTCTAAACGCCCTTCTCCAGAAATACAGTGGCGTTATAGTCTGTATTGGCGAGTCCGAGTACGATCGACAGATGTATTTGCGAATTGCGTCTAATGCATCGTACAACGAGGGTGCAAGCGGAGATTCGGATGGTGATTTGCCAGAGTCTCTGAAGCCTAGGTGTTACAAAGAGCTAGCGTCTTTTACCCTTCTACATGCTAAGCGAAGCATGAGGGAGTTGATAAATTCCGTAGCACGTCCCGGAATATAATGCATAGCCATACACCATGGTAATAACTGTGTGGATTTCTTTAAAGAACTCACGTGGCGTTTTATATAAACACAAAGAGAGAATAGCGATCTTACGTCAAGCAAACTTGGTCATATTTGTATACAAAAGGAACCACTCAGTTGAGCCTCCAATATTCAAGTCAGAACACACATTTTGAAAACTCCATCAAAATTTCGTAGTAGACTTCATTTGTTGTCAAATATGTTACATGTATGTACCGGTTACATAATACGTAAATCATCATTCTGTAAGCCAAAAAAGCTCAGAAATGCTCCAAACCAAATCCAACCTTGCCGTCTATAAAGCCGACCCAGTACATGGGTGAGAACATCCAAACAAAAGAAAAGTCAAAAACAGAAACAAAAGAGACTCCACCAGCGCCAGTTACACATTTACATATTCCCATTCCCCTATGCCTTCTTTCCCTGCTCCAGATCCGTAACCTCAACTCTTGGCGCATCGACCACAATGATGGCCGGCCCATCCCCATTGTTCTCCTCGACGGTGTCTTCGGTATTCTTCTTGGAAGACTTCCTTAATGGCCCGGTGAGGCTGCGCCAGAGTTTGCCACAGCCCCGATAGGCCCAAACCACCGGAGCACCAACCACACCAGCAATCTTGGCGAACCAGGCATCAGGGAACAGACGGACGAGAATGGCCCAAGGCAAGCACATCATGGCAACCACAATAGAGATGGCCCACTGGGTACCGTCCAGACCACCAGGAACAATGCCGAATGCTCGAGAGCCGACAAAGATGATGGCGATTTGAAGACCAACCATCAGGCAGTTGATGAAGATGAAGAACTGATTGCGGTGCACTCCCTCAAAGATGTTGAACTTGTTATCAAGACGTCTGTTGTTGAACTCGTTGAAGATCTGCATCCAGACGAAGGTGTTGAAGATGACGGTATCGAGCTCAAGACGCTTATCGGGGTCATTTCTGTCGTAGCCGAGAATCTCGGGTCCAGCAAAGTACATGACTAGAGTGATGACGAGCTGGAAAATAGCCTGACCAATGATCATCTTCCACATCTGTGCAAGGCAGGTTAGTATACAATTGGAAACATGGATTATTGTCTCAAGGTATGTCACTTACGTTGGTTGTAATCAGAGGTGCCTTCTTGCCCTGGGGGCGTCTGTCCAGAATCTTTTCAGTTGGCGGGTCGGTCGCGAGAGCAAGAGCTGCAAACGTGTCCATGATCAAGTTGACCCACAAAAGCTGGACAGCTCGGAGGACGGATTTCATGTTCTCATCGTAGACAGCCGTGATGAATGCAAGCAAGACTGCGGTAATATTGACGGTAATTTGGAACTAAAATATGGTTAGCCAAGTGCTGTAGACTTGGTAGACTCAAGAAACCCAAAACTTACCTGCAAGAACTTTTGAACAGCATCGTTGACGGCTCGACCCCACTTGAGAGCAGTGACGATGGAGGCAAAGTTGTCATCCATAAGAACGATGGAAGAGGCCTCCTTGGCAACCTCTGTACCAGAAATACCCATGGAAAATCCAACATCAGCGGCTTTGAGAGCTGGGGCGTCATTGGTACCATCACCTGTAACTGCAACAGTCTCGCCGAGAGCCTTAAGCCTTGTGACCAAGATTCGCTTATCTTCAGGGGAAGAACGCGCGAGGACCTGTAGCTTAGGAAGCATAGCGGCCATCTGCTGCTCAGACAGCTTTCGGAACACGGGACCTTCCATAACGACACCACCCTCAGTGAAGATGCCACACTCAGTAGCAATAGCCTTAGCCGTCGTCAAATTGTCACCAGTAACCATGCGGACAACAACACCGGCATGCTGGGCCTTGCGAACAGCCTCTGGGACTCCAGGGCGAACAGGATCCTGAATGCCGACAACACCGAGGAAGACCAGATCCTTCAAGAGGGAAGCGAATTCAACGTGACCATCAGTAGCATCAGCGTGGGCAGGGGGCCACTGTGCATAATCCTGGTAGATAAGTCCAATTGTACGCAGAGACTTGCTTGCGTATGTCTCGATTGTCGTTCGCATGTTCTCAATGTCCTTGGGGGTAAGGGTAGCCTCATCAAGCGATTGGGGATCGGCCTTTGTAGAGCAGTATCCAAGCAAAATCTCAGAAGCACCTTTGACCAGCAAACGATATCCGGAACCAGAGCGCAGTTTAATGACAGCACCCATGCATTTCTTGCCAGAGTCGAATGGCATCATCTGGACAACCTGCTCATTGGAACGGGTCTCGGCGAGAGACTGTAGACCAAGATGGTCCTTGGCGAGTTGAAGAAGAGCAGTCTCTGTCTTGGAACCAATGAATACAGCCTGACCATCTTCTTCTCCTTCGAACGCAGTGGAGTTGATAGCAACAGATTGAATAATCATGTCCTTGGTGGTGGATGGGAGACCAGCAGCCCATTGAGAAATAGTTTGCTCGGAGGGCTTCTCTGCCTCTGACTTGGCAAAGCTGGTGGATCCAAACGTGCCGGCAACGACTGTCATTTTGTTGGTAGTCTACCGAGTATTGTTAGCATGTTGCCGATTTATTGAACCAAATAGTAGCAATGATTGACTTACCAAGGTACCCGTCTTGTCAGAGCAGATGGTGGTAGCATTACCCATGGTCTCACATGCTCGTAGAACACGAACAAGATTGTTCTCCTTGAGCAACCGAGTAGTAGCAAAGGCAAGGGCCAAAGTGACAGCAAGGGGCAGACCCTCAGGGACTGCTACAACGATGATGGTAATGGCAACGATGAGAATGTCCATGAAAGCAGAGGCCTTATCCGCAGCAGGGCGGGTATCCCCTGACAATCCAGCAACAAAACGGAACAAGAGAACAAAGAACAAGAGACCAGCGGCGCTTGCTCCGAGCTTGGCGATGGCGAGAGCAAGATCCTCCAGCTTCTTCTGGAGAGGCGTGGCCTCCACCTCAGTACGTACTGACATCATGATCTTTCCGAAACTGCTGTTAACACCCACCGAAGTACAGACAAAGGTGCCCATTCCTATTAAAATGTTAGCAAGTTGTGGTTCAAGAAGAGAAAAGAGAGCCAATGCTTACCCTCGAGGACCTTAGCACCGGAGATGATAAATGGGTCCAGGTCTTTGATGTTTGCGCCAGATTCTAGAGCTGCCATGACACTATCGCCTCCGGTTTTCTTCAGGGCATCAGACTCGCCAGTGGCGGAGGATTCGTCGCATTTCAGGTCGTGTCCTTCAATAAAAACACCGTCGACGGGGACGAGGTCACCGGGCTCGAGGTGCAAGACGTCTCCAACCAGGATATCATGGACATTGATCATGTAAGATTTTCCAGAGCGAATGGCCTTGATCTCACGATCTTCCTTCTTGGCATTGAGCTTAACAAAGGCGCGCTCCTTTTGCCAATCGTTGAGAGAACCGACAGTAGTAACGATGATGATGGCGACACAAATGGCTACACCCTCAACCCAGTCAACAGGGGCAGGGGCATCGGGATCATGCTCGACTCCAAAGGTCTCATAAAGACCAAGAGCCAAGGAGATGACGGCCGCAACCGTCAAGAGAATGAGAACTTTGTCGTTGTAAGCATTCCACATCAGCTTCCAAAGAGGAGTAGGCTTCTTGGCGGGTAGAACATTGCGCTTGTAGATGCGGATTCGATCGGCAAAGGACTCTGCGGTACCAGCAGTCTGTGAGGAGGATCCAGCAGACGTCTCATATTTCGATGTGCTGGTTGCTTCCTCAAAGGAGACCTTTCTTGGGACAGATGTTTCGTCGAGGCTAAGACCGGCAGTGAGGTCTGTCTGAAGACCCCGAGCGAGGCCTTGCAGCCCGCCGAGAGCACGGAATGCAGACAAAGACTTGGGGTTGAGGAGCTTGTTGAGCTGGCCAGGCGAAAAGGCAAATGGGCTGTTGTCGACCTGGAAATCGGCTTCGGTGCCGGGATCCGGACGCAGTGCTGACTCTGCGTCTTCAAGAATGCTGGGAGCGCTCGACGCAGCAGGGGTGAGGAAAGGGTTTGATACAGAAGACATGACAGTATCAGCGTTGCTCACGGCACGGGGCCGTGTGTCAACCTGGAGCAAGCCTCCGGGAGGAGCAAGTTTGTCGCTTGCCATGATGATGAATTCGGTTTGGCGAAGGCGGGAAGAAGACTGGGATGCAGACTGAAACTCATCAAATACCGGGGAAACAACTGAAGATAAAAAGGATTTTCTAGATGGTGTGTTGGAGAAGGAGAACCGGAAGGCGTGTGTAGATGTAGGTCTGTGTGTGTCTCTCTCTCTCTCTCTATCTTGCTCCCTCTGGCAAGGCTGATGAGGCAGATGAGGCAGATGAGGCAAACTGATGGCGATGTCCAGTCGTCATATACAGCTGGCCAAGCTGAGAGGCGGAGCAGGCCAGAGCAGGACCGCGCGCCAAGGTCGTCGGTACACTTTCAAGGAGGCGCAGCACCTCCGTCGGTGGCCGTTTTGCTGGCTGCCCCATCTGGAAGGTTTGAAAGGGTGGAGCCCCACTCATTAAGCTTGAGTGCTTAGAGGGTCGATCCGCCCGCTTGTTTTTCGCGGGTCATCTTGGCTGCGTTTAATGGCGTTGGCCTGGATGAGGTGATGGGACAGGATAGAGAGAGAGAGAGAGTGCGAGTTTGAGTGGCATGTGGGCGGTGGTGAGCGAGGGTTACAGCCAACCGAGCAGGGAGGGGGGGGGGTGTCTACAGTTGACGTCGACCAAATTGCAGCACCTGGCGGCAAAAGCGAGGGACCTGGAAAAGCTTGAAAAGGTACCTGACATTAGCTCCTGTGCGCTGCCTGTCAGAAGTACACTTCACAGACACGTGCTGTAATTGCCCCCATCAATTGCCCAACTCCCATTCGCCCATCAACAACACACACACCCAGAGCTTCGCACACGCCCTTCTACCCGCCGGTTTAGGCAATTTTTTTCTCCCGTCATCCCCACCCCAGCACAGCAAAAAGTCCACGTAATTTACCTCATAGGCTCGCTCACCTTAACATGCCCCCAGGAAACTCGCAGACAGCGCGCGCTGTCATCCTCAATCACGATAATGACGCAGGGCAGAGACGATAGCTAAATCGATACCAAATATACGAGTTGATCATCAACCCAAGTTTTCCCAACTTCACAAGTACATACTCCGTATATATTACCCTAGGTATTCACACCCGGATCTCGTTTCAGCGTTGAAACGGCTTTGCTCAAAAGTTGAAACTGTGGGCCAAACACGATGATGTCGCCGCCACCACCGCAAGCCTGGTAACGCAGCACGGGTAACTGTCAAGGCTCGCACGTTCGTCATCTGCTCGTCGCAGCCCGGCATCATGAGACTCCGGCCAAGTCTATCAATCTGTCTGATGGACATAGTCTTCCAGCCATCTCACAAGCACAGCCTCCGTTTTGACCGACTTGATATCAAGTACAATGAGTGATTTTACGACGGGGCCAAATAATTTTGTGTCAGGTTTGTTTGTCCGAACGGACCACTATGCTGGTGCATATGTATTATGAGCTTAACTTGCAGTATCTATCTGCACATACCTTTCTTTACCTGTATGTGTGCCGGTTCACTTGCTCGTTAGCCAACGCCGTCGCCGGGCCGCGTTTCCACATTCGCTAGTTAGCACATTGGGGCTTGGGAGATCTCGACATTTTCTTGTATGTAATAAAGCCAAGACTTTCGCAAAACATGGCTGCTTCTCACTGCCTCCTAGCCAATTCCTTTGGGGAGAAACAGAGCCAGGGGTGTGGAGACTTGGCGTAAAAAAAAGTAGGTGTTGTTGTCCTGTATTCGCCCAAAGAAAAACTTCATCTCCGCCATCATTTTCTCCAGATTCGGGACTCTTAGGGAGTAGAGATTGCTTCATTATCGTCTAGATCAAATAGCTTGAGGCTGTGTAAAGAGGGGGAGATGGAGATGTTTACAAGCGAGGAGAGGGGGGCTTGCTGCAAAAGCTTCATGGTGATAGTTCAAGATTCAGAGCCTGTAGATCAAGTCTCCACCGTGAAATCTCGGAACGCGGTGAAGAATAAAGGTGATGAAGATCTGACGGAACAGCAGCAGCAACAAGTTAATGACCAAACAACAATCTGAGTGCCGAGAAGGGGAGCCGAGTGAGGGGAGCGATGAGGCTGTGTAGCAATAGATGGGGAAGGTCCCATATTTGCCATGGTGTTATTTTTTCTTGGCCTTTCTTCGTTGGCTGGAGGTTGGAAGTTGGAGGTTGGAAGAGACCCGTGATGGTGGTGTTTGGTAGTATTCTCTGAGGTGATGCCACACGCAGCTATGGGTCGAACTTGCAGCATGTCGCGATGTCCGCTGACCGTACATGGTGAGGACAGCGCGCCCTTGACCTGTCGTTGGTTCCATCACGACTTGGCTTTGCGCTACCCAGTTTTCCCCAACACTCCCTAACGCGGTGCAGGAGCGGCATCACTAGGAGAATCGGGGAGGAGGCTGCATGATTGCCATGACAAGCGCTGGTGACCCCCGGCCATGGCGGAGGCTGTGCACGATGGGAAGGCCGGGGTGAGAGACGGCCTTTTGGTAATTAATTCTGTGTCCCCAGTATTCGAAGCCCACTCATAACAGTAATGGCTGGTTCCTGGTGGTGTTCCTTGGGGGCGTTTCTTCATGGCGTCGCTTACTGCCAAATGGCGATTTCGCTCCCCATATTTGCCATTCACTGCCGGCCATGTCAGCCATATCCTCTCTTCGGCCACCACCCGCCGTGCCACCGCCGCCGCCTTTCGCCAGCAAGTTGTACCCGGCGCAATCCGCAAGGTGACCACTCAACTCGTGGCCCCCGTAGTTTGTACCTGTCGCCGCTGCACTGTAATAATAAAGGTATGGACGCCCAAGGCCAAGGGTCGAGGCCAGCGCTAATGCGAGACGTGCGTGTGTGGTGGGCCGCCACAGAAAAGCTTGGCGAAGGTTAAGCTTCGGTGCCATGTTCTGGAGAGAAGCTTCTGGCAGGGATCCTTGGGCCGTTTGCAGTGGAGGGGTCGCATCGGAGCGGGGACACGTGCTGGTGCTGCCGGAAAGGCCCTAATACAGTACGGATAATACGTTAACAGCGCCTGTGATAACGACTCTGTTTGGGTGCTCTTTCGACTGCCTGCATTACAGTGTAATTACTGATAATTTCTCCTCGATCTTAGTAGCTGCTAGTAAGCGTATGGATGGGATAGGTACAGAGAGTCAAGCCCGTCAACAAGCGAAATGGGGGCTCCTCCGTGTCTACTGTTTAACACCTATGCTATGTCCTGTGTGCACACACACACATGATGAGCCTTTTCTACACTGTTACACCTATGCCCCTCCGGGCCCTTTTGTTGTTGCTGCCGTTGCACTCCTGATCTTACTCCGAGTGCGTTAATACCAGCCGAGACAGCTTTTTTGGCTGCGGGCCAGAGTAAGCCTGAAAGGGGGCTGCCCCGAACGGCCAGGCCGGCCATTTCCGGTAATAGACTCGTTGGCAAAGCAGCTTTTGACCGATGGGCATTGGTTGCTTTTCCTTTACTGTTGGCTATGAAATTCGCCTTGCTATGGAATCTATTTCATTATTCCCAACAATTGTGTGAGCTATTCGGGCGCAGCTTCAGCCGCTGAAAACCCAGAGCCCGAGAGCGCCGGAGAGCAAGAGGGCCCGGAGGGAGCTTTTTTGAGCGGCAGCCAACTGAGCCGCAACCGGGCAACCTGAAGATTAGTGCAAAAGAAAACTTTTTTACAGAGGCTGAGTCGCTGTTGTCGTAGGTCATAATGAGCTGTACAGGCCGTGATGGCCTAGGCTTCAGGTCAGGAGTCGCCTAGACGGGTCACCAAATGGCCACCAGACCTCGGCCACGAGTGCACTATGCTGAGCCACAGCACCAGCGACCTTCTCTTGCCACTTCAACCACTAAAGCTGAAGAACGCTGTTTGGTAGGCCGATGGGGCTGATGAGCTGGATGTCAACGTACTGCTGTGGCTGTGCTCTCACCCATATTATTCCTCTTTACACTTCTAGTGCCAAGACATTGCGAATAATACCATCAACATGAGCCTCTTCCTCTTTTAAAAATCCCGAATATCCCGCGCACTCAGCCCTTTACTACCCCGTATCACTCTATTTCGCCAGATTCTCAACACACAAAAATTGGACATTGCGACGGCGAGACGAAAAAGTGACGAGATGAGTGAGTGAGTAGTTTGTTGTAGTTTGAGGCTGCGCAAAATCGCCAACTACGCGAACCAAGAGCGAGGGTGTCGTGCAACTCGATAGTTACGACCCGTCATTTCCAGAATGCCCGTTTTTTTCTCGTTCTATTCGCATCGAAAGCGTATGATATTTCTCGTAGGTATCGTTTATTGGTGTTTCGTGCTCCAACGACTTTGAAGCTTTTTGCTCTCTCTCTCTTCGTAAAGTGTGTGATTGGGTTCCGGCTTTTCGCGCCGCAACCTCCCTAGGAATCGATAATCCGTGCCAAGCGTGGCAGTGTTTTTTTTTTTTCCTCCTTCCCTGGACTGGGATATGGTCGGGGTTTTATCATTTCTACCGAATTTCTCTTCTTCCTCCCATACCGCAATAGGTAGTCTGATACAGACCGGGACGGATACCTGCCGAGGCACACCGTTCGGGGTGGTGCACACCGACCCCCAAAAGGATGATGTGAGTTAGGTTAATTAGCCACCCACCTCATTGTTGGCCAATCTCTCGCAATCATCATCCGCCATCAAGGTTTCGGGTTGGGATTCACGGCACTGCATCAGAAGAAGGCAGACGGCTCTAGTCCGGAGCCCACTCACCCACACCTCTCTTACCTGCAAGAGGATGCTCTTTGACTCAAGGATGGGGGCCGACAACTTGATTGATGAATCAACCTGGCTCTACCCACACACACCAGTCTGGCCTGTCTGTCTGTCATCAACTCCCCCAGAGATGAACTGCAACTCGGCAACCTTAAAACTCAAAAGTATTCGTGCATTGTCATTCGTCCGGGCTACAGACTCCCGTCATCACCTTGATTCAACTGCAAGCCTCCCCTCTCTCAACCCATGGCCATGTTCGCGCCACCGCCGCTTCCACAACCGCCACCCACGCACACTTAATACACACCAGTCGACTTCTCTCCGGATCTTCCCTTAACCACCAACACAAACACCAAAACCCCATCACCAAACCACATCCACATCCACATCTGCTGCCCCCCACTCATCTTCTTCCACCCTCCAGCCTTCCACACTCCCGACTTCCACTCCCGAAGTCTGTATCCAATAGTGTTGATACCCCGCATTGTTCGCTCGCTCTGATCAGTCACCTAGTCCGGGGAAAATCCATCCCAAATGCACATCCACTTGCATCCACACACCCACACAGGCCAAAAAGCTTGCTCCGTAGTTTATTACCTTAATCAAGACTTGTTCATATACGACCGTGTTTTTTTTCGCTCTCTCTCTCTTATCCGCGGTAAAACTGGGGAACCAGACTCTAGAAGCTATCCTTTCGCCTCTCCACTTTATTCCCCAGAAACTATCCAGCTAGCTCCGACATCGTCTTTCAACTGTTCTCGCTTAGCTTTGTTTGTTTCATCTGTTGTGCTCCTTGTTGGTCCTCGGTGTGAGTTTTTGTTATTATATGTAGGGAGCTTGCTGCTGCCTTGCATTCCTGAGATCATCTCAACCCCACTGGAAGTTCCACTCCAGCTTACACTGCCCTCTTCCCCAGATTTCATCTTGCCAATCATCAATGTCCACACTGCCCTCGCTTCTAGATCACTAGTCAGCCTACACTACTTACACTAATTTCTTCCTCATCTCGCTCAGAACGAGCGTACTTGAGCCATCATGGGTTTCGACCTCCATGCCGAGGGGACCAACGACCCCAAGGATGTGCGCAATTGGCGCATCCATATCGTTGCAATCATTGCTTCCATGTCTGCCATTGCCAGTAAGCTTGCCTTCCTTCAGTCAAATCCAGATTCACAAGTCGTCCAAGAAAGACAATTATTACAATCCAAACGCAATGAAAGACTAATCTCATTTAAATATCAGTGGGCTACGATACCTCCGTCATTGGTGGAACCATGGCCCTAGACTCGTTCAGACGCGATTTCGGGCTCACTGAAAAGACCGGCGCCGAACGTGACACTCTTCAGGGCAACATTGTTTCTACTTTCCAAGCAGGCTGTTTCTTTGGCTCCCTCTTGACCTTTCCCCTAGCTGAGAAATATGGACGGAAGCGCGCGATTCTCCTGGCTGCTTCCGTCTTCATTATTGGTGGTATTCTCATGACGGCATCGCATGGTAAAATTGCAATGCTTATTGCTGGTCGTGCCATTGCTGGCTTGGGTATTGGCGCTTCATCTCTCATTGTTCCTGTGTACATTGCTGAAATGGCACCGCCGTCGATTCGTGGTCGCTTGATTGGTATATTTGAGGTGCGATCGCATTCAACTTCCTACCATGCAAACCCATACTCTCTTGAATTAGTAAACTGACTTATATCCATCAGATTGCATCCCAAGGTGGTGGCATGTTAGGCTTTTGGGTACGCATCCTCTTATCCCCTCGAACCCCCCTTGACAATATTAGGCTAACCCCCTTTTCCCTATAGATCAACTATGCCTCAGACCGCACCATCGGCGACAGCAAAGATACCCAATGGATCATCCCTCTTGGTCTTCAGCTCGTTCCTGGTCTTCTCCTCTGCGCCGGAATTCTCATCTGTCCGGAATCCCCCCGCTGGCTCGCTCGCCAAGATCGCTGGGAGGAGGCTGAAAGTGTCCTTGTTGACCTCCGAACGCTGCCCGCCGACCACCCCTATATCCGAGACGAGCTGTCCGAGATCCGTCAGCAAGTTGAGGAGAGAACGGCTAACCACATGACCTATATGGAGATGTTCAAGCGTCTCTTCCAAAAGGGTGTGCGGAACCGAATCAGCATCGGTTTGTTGCTCATGGCCTGCCAGAACCTGACTGGAGTTAACATCATCACCTATTGTGAGTGTTTCTGACCCAGAGACTTGGAATTTCAGTATTGTCTTTTCACAAGAACAATGACTAACAAGAAGATAGACTCCCCTCGCATCTTTGAGACACTCGGCGTCACCGGCACCAGCACCAAGTTATTCGCTACCGGCTTCTACGGTATCGCCAAAACCCTTGGCATGGTCATCTTCTCCATCTGGCTCGTCGAAAAGGTCGGCCGCCGCAATGGTCTCATCTGGGGTGCTTTCATCGGATCAATCCCCATGTGGTATATCGGTGGCTATGTTATGAAGGCTGATCCCGCAACGGCGGCAGCCAACGGACAGCTCAGCCAGAACGGTTGGGGATACCTGGCCATGGGTAAGAACCAATCCTCTATTTACCACAGCATATTTATACAATGAGCATGTGCTAACATCATCGTTCTAGTGTGTGTCTATCTCTATGGTCTCATCTACTGTGCAACATGGCAGGGCATTACTTGGGTGTACTGCTCTGAGATTTTTCCTATCGGTAAGTTCAATCACCCCTCTCAATATCAATATCTTTCAATCTAACAAATGCGCTTTACCAGACATCCGAATGCTTTGCACTGCCATCACAACCGCCGATCAATGGTTCTGGAGCTTCCTCATCTCGAGAACCACACCCTACATGATCACCTCTCTCGGCTACGGCACATACATGTTCTTCGGCGCTCTCATGGTCCTCATGGGCTTCTGGGCATTCTTTTTCATCCCAGAAACCAAGGGTAAGCTCAATCCCCCTTATTACCCCGACAACCTATGCTTCATGTATCAAAGTAACTCGTATACTAACCTAACTCTTCACAGGTCTCGCACTTGAGGATATGGACAGACTATTCGCAGTTAGCACCTGCAAGACCGTATGGCAGTCCCTCGTTGAAAAGAGAAGCGTCCAGGAGGTTCTCGAAGAGCGCAGGGAGGCCCGCCCTGTCTATTACGACGAGAAAAGAGGGGTTAGCCTCACTCAAGTTGAGTCAATTGACACACGCCAAGTCTAATTAGACTGTCAGAGACGGCCTCAAGATGGATCACTATTATTATCAACGTTTTATTCTTTTTACTTTCTTTATGGAGACGGGCGGCAGGCTGTGTGGGGTTTCTTTTTGATGAACACTGAGGAGTTTGGTCCGGTTACGCGATACGAAGTTTTATGCAAGATCCTTTTTGATGAAGCTATCTAGACGCTTCAACTTTCTTTTTACATATTTCTTGTTAGAACAGTTAGTGCAGCGTCTTAGAATACACTCGCAATGTTCTTTTCTTTTTTACAAAAATTCGTCAACAGGGATGAGGCAGCCATTGTCATCGTTAGCAGTTTCATGGCTAAAGTCACTAGCACATAAATTGATGGTGCGGCCGTTGTCATGTATGTGATTCAGGATATCCTTGCCAGCTGAGCCTCCATGATGATCAATATGGCTCTTGCCATTCGTATTGATCGTGTTAACCGAGTAGCTGGAAAGTGTAACTTGCAGGCGTGATAGTAATGCACCACTCTACATACCCCGCACGCCCTTGTTCTCTGCCATAATAAGGCACGCCATGCCACCATCCATCCTAGATGTGGAGAGGTCACAGACATCAGACAACACCCATCACAAACTCCACTCATAATTTAACCATTCATCACTTCACATAAGGGAACCATACCAAGAATCATGGCTACAAGTAACGACCAATCAGTAGGGCTAACAGCACAATGTCTCTGCAAAACCTATACATTCACAGCTTCCATCGCAGAATCCTTACTCCCTTTACCAGCCGTCTTCTGCCATTGCACATCCTGCCGCCATCTCACCGGCGCGTTGTATAGCGTCGCAACCCTATGGCACGGCGACGCGGAGCCTGTTCTTTCTTCAGCTCTATCCCGCTATAAGAACAGCCCCAACATGACGGTACTGTTCTGCGGAACCTGCTCAAGCACATTGTTCGTCTTGGAACTTTGCAAGTCCGGGCCGGATAGACTCTGGGTCCCCACGGGCGTTTTAAACAGCGACAAGTCGGTGGAGAAGCTGCTGCATTTTGGCAGCCAGGTCTTTGTTGGCGATACAGTGGATGGTGGTGCTTCGCCTTGGTTGAGGCATGTCAATGGTGATGGGAGTGTTTCTCGACAATGGATGGGAGCGCATGGCACAAGTGAGGAATTACAATCAACTTGGCCACCGGTAGAAACCCTCAGAAAATCAGACGATAAATCTGGGCCTGATGAAATCCCAATATGGTGTCACTGCAAAGGCGTAAACTTGGTGCTCCGCCGTGGAGACGCCGCTTTTGTTGCCATGGACAACACCGAATCATGGCCATTTTTCATCGACCCGAAAACCCACAAACATATTGCATCTTTTGATGCCTGCAATTCCTGTCGCACAACATTTGGTGGCGAAATCGTAAACTGGACTTTTGTCCTCTTGAAACAGCTTCACTTCGCAAACGATTCTAGCACAAACAACACCGCATTCCCTACTGCAGCTCAAGATCTAAAAAATGCCGTTTTAGATCCAAACCGCGATTCCCGCTACGGCACGCTTTCCATGTATGCGAGTTCACCAGACGTGCAGCGATATTTTTGCTCTCGCTGTTCATCTGCCGTCTTATACGCCGTTGATGATCGCGCGGAACTAGTCGATCTTGCTATTGGACTGCTTGATGCCCCTGAAGGTGCCAGAGCAGAAAGCCTGTTGCTTTGGAACCTCGGATCTAAGATTGGTGGGAAGGATGACGTCTCTGGAGGTTGGAGAGAGCCTATTGTTGATGCTGTGGAAAAAGGTGCAGAGGCTTGGAGAATCGAGAGAGGTTATCCCAAGACTTGGAGAAGACTTGCGATGGAGAAGTCTAAATGAATATAGTTTCATACTACTTTTTGATTTCAGGTTTGCCATTTTAACAGCCTGTAGTTAGTGATAAGGGATGTTTAACAATGGTAAAACATAATATCAATGTCATTTAAAATTGCGCGTGGGCTGTAATTAGCATATGACAATTGCATTTTATGGCGTGTCTTGTTCAAATGTATGATTATCTGTTTCTTTAGTCTCAGTACAACTGCAAACTAACATTTTCCAAGTTTCTCTGGCATTTACCATTAGCAAAAGCTCATTTTGTCGTATCACAAGAGCACATACCAGCAGTACAAGAACCATCTGTGTAATGTCCATTAACATAACAAGTTGCATCAGGTAGCCAATCCCATCCGCTACCCTCAAGTTAGTCTTCATCATTCTGATCTCTATTAATCTTCTCAAGCTGGTAGGAAACTAACCAGTTCTTCGCGCCATTAATGGTCACACATTCCCCCGTCTTTACACAACTGAACAGATATCGAGATCCCTTAGGCAATGTGACCTTGGAGCTGTAAGATGTGCCAGGTCCGGAGCGGCAATGGACTTCATTTGCGTTTCCGACAATGGTACATCGCTGGTTTGCTCTCACAGAAAACTCCTTGGAATAATGCACCGACGTAGATTGTCTTTTTCCTAAGACAGGAGCGGCGCCAGCGGTATTGTCAGCTATGGGTGTGGCTAACAAACCGATAGGCAGAAGTGAAGCGACAAAAATCAAGAATGTCTTCATGTTGTAAATTGTTGAGTTGATTGACAAGTTTGGGGCGTGTTCTCAGTCATCAAGTGCAGGGTAAATACTCATTGATAAATATGGCAGATATTCCTGACAGGCGGAGATCTATAAATGTAACTTGGCGGTTCTCTATTATCAGCTATAGGCCCTAAAAGCATATCCGAGATTGCATTGTCGGCCAGCTTAATATATAGATCCTCGTTTTTGCTGTAAGAGACGGGATGAAGATTGCCCGTGTCCCCGCTTCTCTCTGCATACCGTTTTTGGCAGCTTGAAGCTATATCTGACACCCTTGTAAAGGAACAAACACTCCGTGGGGTTACACTCTTGGCGAGGAAACCCAGCTGCAGAAACGTCGCAAGGACGGTTGAGAGTGAAGAAAGACATGTTGTTGCGGATGCGGGAGACTTTTGCATCTTCATCAAGCTACCCGCAGAGAGACAGACATGCCTTACCAGTATTCTAACGCCAAATGCTGTACGACATATGGTATTACACCAGGCGCGGGGGGTGCTTCCCTGTCGGATGAATGTTGTAAACCTGGAACCGAGATAATTTGGCGCCTGTCGAACCCTTGTTAAAAGTGTCGGTTAGCGTAAACCTCGTTGAACCACACCAGAACATCGACTCGTTCCTAACAGGCCCATTCCCATAGACATTGATACCCGCGTCGCATCACATCGAAATGCCTCTGCAGGTGTGTCAATGACATCAATCTGAAAGCAGGCAAGCTCAGAATGCAGAGGATGGACTGTCTGCGCCAACAGATGAAGCCGTTGGGTCTCACAGAAACCCCTGTAGGCGCCAGAACCACATCGACTCGCGCCTTGATTGGCTGGTCGCCATCACAAAAGGGTGAGCAGCCTCGTGGAAGTGTGATGGATTACCTCACTGGATGCTCTGGCGGCGTTTGTGGTTTGCGCTGCTGCAAGTCTATAGACAGAAAAGTTGCTAGCAACCAACATCGGTGAGGCGGACGGTTGGCTGGCGCTCACGTGCAGAGGAGCTGCCAGTTGGAAGCTTGGGTCGACAGCTGGCGGTTGGCAGCTGGCTGCGTTGACCAGTGCAGTGCATCGCCTGCATCTGCTTGCTGGCTTGCCTTCCGCGGCTGGCTGCCCGCGCTGAAGTTTGCTTCTTTTCATCTCTCACCAACATCTCCCACGCCTTTCGACTTTCTCTTTCTTCTTCTTGGACATTCTCAGAGTCCACAAGATGACTTCTATTCGGTAAGACGGCTCGTATCCCCAGCTCCAAACCCAACCACCACACCAAGCTCTAGCCCTCCAATGCCCCCCCTCTTCCCCAAAGCCAGGGTCTTCCTCCTCGCCTATAACTAGCTCGCTGACCCTGCAACTTCGTCCCACAGCCCCCAATTTGTGTGTTTGCCCCGCTGGTTCCGCCCTCCACGCCGCCGCCAATCAGAAGGACATGAAATATTATAGCTAACCTGGATCTCATTGTGAAGGCTTCTGGGCCTTGCTCTACCCATAATCCTGCAGTGGTTTGTGTACCAGAAGCCGAATATAACAACCTTGTTAAAATTGCCAATCAATACTGTAAGCAATGGCATCAGGAACACTTGCAGTCTTGTCTGCGAATAGATGATAATTGAGAATCCCAAACTTGAAGCCAATCTATGCCAAAATTTGATCAGTGGCGGCGTCAACGAAGCCACAATTCAGGTATGTTAAATGGGTTAAGACAAAACCGAAAAACTATAATTTTCTTGGATTGCCTTATCGTATGGCTTTGCAATTCTGATCTCTTAGTCATTCCTCTAATTTGGCATAGCTGCTTAGCGACAATACTACCAACTCGACAGCTCACACACCCCAAGACTTGTCAGTCCAAGCCCCAGACAATGGCAGTCATGACCACCGAAACCGTTCTGCAGCAGTAAGTGCAACTCCAGATTCGGATAAATCAGCCGACGGCCGTGAGGCTGGCGTCTCAACTGGAACACGCCAACATGGACAGGTGCAGTATCAGGAGGACTGGTCTGAGAGTCTATCCGAAGACACCTCCGAGCCTAGGAGCACACCTGTAAACGCCAACAGAATATCAATCGACAACAACCAAAGCCACGACAATGGACATCTCCGGCCTCAGTATGAACGGGTAGCCACACGATCCGTTCAACTTACGAATCTGAGTGAGGAAACTACTCACGCTGACGTCACCGCCGCTGTCAGGGGAGGGCTTCTTCTCGACATTTACTTGAGACGTAAAGACGGAACTGTCTCCCTTTCTTTCCTCAACTCGGAGGAAGCGCAGGCCTTCTATGATCACGTACGGAAAAACGACTTGTACATCAAAAACAAGAGAGTGAGCCATGATTGTAACCATACTCAAGCGTTTAGAGGAATCGCTCTAATGATCGGTAATAGGTTGAAGCTCGATGGAATGACAGGCAGTATATCCTTCCCGGCCACCTTGCCCAGAAGATTAGAACTGGCGCAACTCGCAATTTTGTCATTCGTCGCTGTGACCGTAATATTACAGAGGAGACTGTTCGCGAGGATCTAGAGCACATTCATAATCTCATTGTTGTCAAAATCAGTTTTCTGGGGGGCGATTGCTACATTAGCACAAACTCTGTTGCCAATGCCATGTTTGCTCGAACATGTATGATGAGCCGTCTGTGAGTTTCATTCTTGTTCCTGAAGCTTCCTAAGTGATCGATATCGTATGCACTATTAGCTAATATACGATACCCTTCGCAGCAAATATAAGGGTTCTCGCATCGAGGCAGATGTTGACGAGTGTGCCCAGTCACTCGATCACATGCCTATTCACCAGTATCGGAGGGCTGCGGCCCCCCAAGTCCCCGCCAAGCAACCACTCAACCCCATGGCAAATAGGTTTCAGTTGCTAAACCTAGATGACGAATAACCTATGGACGTCAACATCTATGTATAGAATTTTGGTGGATAAATTCTCACCATGTTAGCTCCAACATCCATTGCAACCATGAAGTCATCTTGTCTTGTCTGTGTTTATTTTGGTCGTGGTTGCATTGCTGCATAGCATCATTGGGATTTTTTTGCTTTGCTATACCAGGAGAGGCATATGGTGGTTGAAATGGTTGTATTATTCTGAGAATTCAAGGCGTATTTAAATTCCAACCACAGCGTGCTGTTGTGAATGACCAGCCAAGACAAGTTTGATAAACCCCGGAGGGAGCTAGTTGATTGATTGTTCTCGATTAAATACTAAAATCCAGCAAACACCAAGTGTTCTGCGATAAATCATGAACAAAGTGCCCTGATTATACAAATGATATGGCTAATAAAGTTCCGGCGCGATGTGGTCTCTAAGCCCAAATCCGCTGTTTCTCCTTACCCATCCTGCCCAAATAGTTATGCGCCGCAACTCATACATGATTTCCCCTCTCAAAAATGTAACTAGTCGCTCCTTTTCCCTCAAGGGCATACCCCCCCTTCCCCCAAGTTCATATCGTACTTAGCGCCCGGCATTGTTCGTAACTGACTGGAGATATCCCAGTAAGAAACTCTTATCAGCTTGCGAAATGGAAGTTGCGTTACCGGCCCGGGATAACGGTGATGCATTGCGATATCCTGCTGAGCCCTCAACGCTTGCTGAGGCGAGCGATGCCATGCGGGAGCGAGGGGCGTCGCCGGCCGCAGATCCACTCTGGCTTAGCTGGCGTGCCATGCCACTGGCTGTAGATCCTCCCTGGCTTAGCTGGCGCATCATACCGCCAGCGGATGGGATTGGAGATGATCCAAAGAGAGAAAGTAGCTGTCTCTTCTGCTCTTTTGACCCTTCCGGTCGTTTGCTCTGGTCCGGAGAAGTCCCGGCTGGTAATACCACAGGCGAGTCACCATGCTGGCTAGGTCGCTGGTGTCCTTGAGGGGCATACATTGAGAAATCAAGAGACTTTGGTGATTGAGCTATCTGGTCGCTGACACTTGGCGAATCGAGAGTCTGTCCACGTTGGAGAATGCGTGTCGGTTGCACTGGGACGGGTTTGGAGGGTTGACTAGCTGCTGGTGCTCTGTGCGCAGACTTGCCTTCGGCTCGCGATGTTTTCTGCTTTGAACGCTGTTGAATAGTAATCTTGCCCAACGGCTGGCCGCCGGCTTGAACATTAGACTTTGTATGAACCGGCTCTCCAGCTTGAGGTTGAAAGGGACCCTCCTTGGTTCGCGTCGGGTTCTGGAGGTGGGCTACCGAATGCGTCTCGGGCTGAGAGCTTGCAGCCAATTCATGGATACTAGCTCCTTGTCCTCCGAGGGGGCTATTAACTTGGTTTACAACTGTACCCAACTCAACCTTCTTAAACATATCAAGAAGCGAGGATCGATGTTGAGCTGCCGGGGCTGTATTGGCAACTACTGGACTCCTTTCTCCAACTGTTCGGCCCAGCGAGCCGCTGAGAAGATTTGGGAGTCCTACAGGTGCTAGGCTTTGCACTGGAGAAGGCATGTATTGACCACCACTTTGATGAGCTATAGTGCTGTGCTGATTCTCGCCGCCAGTCTTGGGCTCGGTGGGTGGCGCAACCTCAGGTTCTCGTTTGAATGCGTTCAGTAGCGCCATAGACTGTCCATTAAGAGGCTTGGGATTGGCAGCAGGTTGGTGTGCCTGCGGGTGTCCTGGGTGCTGAATCTGCTGGTGCGACTGATATTGATGCTGTTGATTCGAATCCAATTGATCATATACAGGCTGAGGCTGTGAAAGCCCACTTTGAAAATTCCGTGTTGCTCTAGCGGCTTCGGTTTCTTGAGGAGTCGCCCGCTCGAAGGTGTTCTGATTTGAAGCAGCTCTTTGGACTTGAGGTGGCAAAGCTTGATGATGAATCGCTTGAACAGGATGTGTTGGATATTGCTGGTGGGGAATATTAGGATGTACAGAATAACCAGGGTGGACAGGATACCCTGCGTAACCATATCCCGGTGCTGGCGGCTGCGGCCCATGTGGTGGACCTTGATTCTGCGAGCTGTTCCAGCCAGCCGCCATCTGGTTTACAGGAAGTGGGAAGGAAGTGGACGGCTGGTGCATGCCTGAAGGTACATGATGTAGGTTGTCGCTGTGGTGATGTAGATCGCGCACCTGTCCTATTTCTGTACCTGGCGGGTGGTGTATAGAGGTGTATTGCAAATGATTGTCTGCTTGGGGCGCCGGCTGAGTCGTGGGGGCAGCGTTGAGTGGTTGAAGCAGCGATAGGAGAGCACTTCCTTTGTCTTCCTGAGTCACAGCAACTGGCGGAGGCTGTATGCCTTGAGTCGGCGGTTGCATCTTCAATAATCGCTGTAACTCTCTCGTTGCTCCATCAAGAGTCTCGATAGCCGGTACCTTGGCTGTAGCACTAGATGCCCAGCCATCGTCCTCGGTCTGGTACTCCTCGACAGACAGATATTGATTAGAGTAGCTAGGTTGCAATCCACCAATTGTTTTCTTCTCATCCAACTTCTTCTGAGCCATCACCCACTTCTTCAAAGGAACCAAGAAAGGAGCAACCATGTAGAATTTGTTGGCGCTGTTTCCAGGACCAGAATCATATTGGTTATTTGGCAGATTCTTCTTGCGCAGGGTCGGAAGCTCTGTTAACTTATACCATTGAATCTTGCTAATTTCTTTCCGAGTTCGAGGATGGAAATTCGTCTCCATTGGAACATCGCGGAACACATAGAGGCGTAGCTGTTGTTCTCTCATAGCAATCTCGATATATTTGGGTTTCGCTTCGGTTGGTACCAGGCCTGCGGCCTGGAGATCTAATCCGGTTTCTTCGTAAACCTCCCGAACGGCACAGTCTAAGTCGTCTTCATCCTTGTTGATTTTGCCTCGAGGGAAACTCCAATTGGCGCCCTTCTTCCACCCCTTGACAAGAACAACCGAGTCCATTGCATGATTGAGCAAAATGGCACCACGAACGGGTACACGCGTTTTGTATTGTAGAAATTCTTCGAATGCTTTGATGTGGTTCTCCACGGAAAACGACGCTAGAAGCGGACAATGTTGGAAAATTCTTAAGCAAAAGGTACGCAAAGTCATCGACGGCAGCGACGGGTCAAGCGGCCGGATAAAATCTTCGTAGAACCATTGCGCCTCCTCGACCTGGAAGCAAATGCGGGCAACAGACGATAGATCCTCCTGTGGAAGATTGATTATGAAGCGGACACAGAGGTCATCCAACCCTGTCATACCCAAGAGTCAGCATGGCGAGTTCGCAAGGTGCCTGTGGAAACCTGAAGCGGCGCGAGCGGCATACAATCCTCAAGCTTCATCTGTTTCCCAGTCATTGTAGAAATTTGTTTCTTCTTCTTCTTCTTCGAGGTGTTTGGTGTGGGTTTTCGGCTTAATCCATAATCTGCAGCATTCAAAATGTGCTACAAAAAACTTGGGAGCTCGTGATTTCAAGACTTGGCCATGCAATGTTTGAGTCGTTGAAGTGAAAAGGTGATGGGCATGGTTGGGCTCCGAGACGAGGCGGGCGACTTCTGCTGATGGGCGCGCGACAAATTGCAGGTGATGCTTCAAATCCAGAGTCGCTTATAAGGATCGACGACAGCGAGCAAGTAGAGAAGAAATCGCTAGAGCGATGAAGATGCTGATGGGAGAGCAGGTAATGCTTGTCGCCAATCTGCTACGTCAAGCTGTCGAGAAGATGCAGAATGCATGGAATGCATCAGCCTTGGGTTTGCCTGTCGCAGTGGGGTCGGAGGAGAGGGCAGTGTGCGCACTGTACACTGATCCGAGAAGATGCTGACCGATGATGTGACCAAGCGCACACTGTGCGCACTGTGTGTATTCTCCAGCCACGCATCATTGCCACATCCGTAATGCAGCCAGATGAGTGTGGCGGTGCTTTGGCGGCCGCCAGACAGGACTAGCGCTAGCAACATGTCACGAGTTGGCGCCCATAGCCCAGTCGCTGCAGCGTCAAACGAAGCAACTGTTGAGCATTGGCAGAATGTTCAGCGTTTGTCTATTGGCTAGCAGCGGCTCATGCAACCAGTGTGCCCACCAAACTGCCCCGGAAACCTGAAAGCGGCACTCCGTTGTCCGCTAATCGTCTATCTAGTTGTGCATCTCTAGCGTGCCAGGCCTGTATTGGCAGTGCATCACCGCCAAAACTCGCTGGCAATCCATTGCCCGTCATTACATCATCGGCGCCCTCTTTGAAAACCAGTATTTTGGGCAGCACGGGTTTATTCAATATTGCTAGTTCCCACCTCCGTGGGCTACCTCTTTGGCTGCTATAAGAGGCAGACATGCACGATTGGCATTTACAAACAAAGCGCATTCCAACAGACACAAGCGCCGGGGTTCTTGTCTTTTCCAATCCTATTATTCCACCGTCTGGCTTTGGTTGGCCAGAAAGCCCCTTGTTCTAAAAGCGTACAAGGCCAATCGGCGCCTCGTGAAACAAACGACCACAAGCGCTTCGCCAATCGACCCAGCAGCCGCCCAAGCACTGTTTGACTGGAAAGACTGATAAATACCCAACGCTGGCATCTCCCTTGAGTCGAAATTTGCAGAACATCACACAAATCTTTACAATCTTTTTCGCTACACATTGCCCGCCATGACGTCCTTGCTGGCCAAGACGATTAGCAAGAAGATTCTTGGAGAGTCGCTTCAGAACAAGTTCGGAAAAGAGGTATGTATACCCCATACAATGATCCCCTGTGTCCCGCCATCTAACATTTAATTTGCCTTTTAGGATCCCTACTTTGAGCGAGTCCCAGCTACACGGCTTGATGGGCGACCAAGCGGCAAAGTTAAGAAGCGCAAGAAGGCGTTGCCGCCTGGTATCTCCGACCATGATGGGCAGGTTTTGACCAAGGTCAAGAGACGAGCATATCGTCTTGATATGGCTCTCTTCAGCTTCCTTGGAGTTCGTTTCGGTTGGGGAAGTGTCATTGGTCTTATTCCTGCGTAAGTTGCATACCTCTTGCGGCCCATGTCCAGGTAACCTGTTCAAATAACTAACCATGTCGTTTAGTGCTGGCGATGCTTTGGATACTTTCATGGCCCTGATGGTTTTGAAAACATGCTGTCAGGTCGAAGGAGGTTTGCCCGCGAAACTCAAAGTGTTCATGCTGCTCAACATTGCATTCGACTTTGTCATTGGCCTGGTTCCTCTACTTGGTGACCTAGCTGATGCACTGTTTCGGGCAAACACTCGCAACGCTATGCTGCTAGAAGACCACTTGCGAGAAAAGGGCAAGAAACAACTTCGACAGAGCGGTATACCCATCCCAGCCGTCGATCCTAGTAGCCCAGAGGAATTTGATAGAGCGCGACGCGACTCACCTCCGGGCTATCATTCTGACTCTCCGACCCGGAACGGCAGCGGCACATCCACACCCCGGTACGATGGGAGCCATAACGGACCTCAACCCGGACATGCTGCCCATGCTGCCCATGCTGCTCAAGCGCCCATGCCAACCCCACCCGAGTCAGCCCGCGTACGGGATGACGGTGCGAATCGTGGCGGGGGTTTCTTTGGCCGCAACAATACGCGACCCCACGATGTTGAAATGGGCCTTGATGGGAACGAGAGACATCAGAGCTCCAGACAACCGCGACAGCAGCGCGGCCGGCGCTAAAGGACGTCTTGCCAAAGAAATAAACAAGAATAATAGTTATGAGGAGCAGGACCTCATGTTATGCACAGATTATGTCCAGTTGCCGTTTCTTAGAGTGCAGTGCTCAATGGTTGATTTTAATGTTGCTTTCTTCGCTATGGTTTGGGACTTGGAAAAGGCGGTATTCGGATTGGAGAGGGCAAGAGGCCATGATTTGTCTCACGACTGCAATGATGACAATTGATTTGTACATGTATAAATAGCATATAATAATTATGAAGTACACGTTCACGAACAGCATTTGAAATCAAGGGACGTCTCCACTACGTACGACAAATGGTTTGAAAGAATGAGTTGATGCTTGGGTCAGCATGAATCGAGGGAAGCCTGGCTCGCCGTTGCTCAGTGAATGCTAGTGCAGTCTCTCATTTGATACAGTACAGACATTTTGGACATGGGTCTGGGCAAGCCATGAGCGGATTGCTGGGCAACGTGAAAAAGCACAGTCCAGAGGCACTGCAAGCAATTAATCATCCCGCAAAGCAAGGACCACCTGCTGGCAAGCGAAAGGACGATGGAAATTTCAGAATCCCTGCGTCGGTGCCACCACGAAGGCGAATTCTACAGCGCTGCGTCACGCTGAGTCGCTGGCGCACAGGCAAAAGTGAGGGTTGCTGTGACAGCAGGCGGCGCTGACGGGTCCATACACCTAGAACAGGCTGAACCGCCAGGCAATGATCCGTCGTAATTAGCAGTCAGTCAATTCTCCCTTGGCACGTTGCCGGTAACCACGACTACGCTCACTCGTGCCTGTCGTCGGCGGCCGTCATACTCCAACGATAGGGGGAGGTCTCGTTCCAGATCTCAGACGTAGTTTCGCAGTGGCCCATCTCCGAGTCCGCCCCGCCGAGCTTTACTGTCTGCCGAGCTGCGAACACTCGGCGGTTGTGCCATGAACGAACGCATCTGCGAGAGTCACACGCCCCCCCACCACACTGACGCGAAATGAGTGGAGCAGCATGCCTTTTGTTTGCTGATTGATAACAGGCTTTTCATGAACATTTGCAAGCCGCGGGCAGGCTCGCACGGAGAAGGACGGATGGCCGGGCAAGAAAACTGCTAGAGTGACGTTAGCGGGATACCTGGACGCGACAGGAACCCTTCACGCGTCTGACCACCCCCTGTAGATCTGTACTGCGCTGCATATTGTACGGGGTACATCTGCTGTAGTAGTGCTGCAGCGCCAACAGCAGTTGAAGGTTCCCCCCCTGAAGCCGTGGCTGAACCACTGAAGGGCAGGCCTGGCAAGGCGAACATGCCGTGATCAGCTAGGCCAGCCAGGGGTATCTCGGCTGTACCATGCTGTTGCAATTGGGGCGTGTGTGTGGTTGTCCAGCCTCCCACAGACCCTCCCACACGGAGCTTAAGTGGCCCACTACGACACCAAAAACACGTCTTTGACGCGTCTGGCTCCACGTGATAGCGCATCGATGCCCGTACAAATACCTCTGGTGCCACCCGTGAATAGTAGATGCGTCTCTCCCCATCACGCCTCACATACTCACAGCCCGAGCCCCATTCCATTACAATCTTGTCTTGTGTGCTCATTGTCTCTTCTACTGTACATCTCAGAATAACACTCGAGACTGATCACAATGGCTACACAAATCACCCCCTCCAAGCAGGTGAGTTGCCCCGCCACCAAACTGGACGTCACGTCTTGGTGGTCACATCAATTGTCAATTAACGCGGTATGCTAATCACCATTTCACAGGCTGCTTCAGCGATTGAGTCTTTCAAGATGGAGTCACCCATTAAGAAGCTCGACTTCAACGCCGCCGACAAGGAGAACAAGCCTTTCGATGACGCTGCCGCACCTGCTTTGTCTGAGCAAGTCACATCCAAGCCCGTCGAAGTCACCAAGAAGGTCGAGGAGACTGCTGTTGTCCCCGCTGCCAAGTCTGACTTGGATGACGAGCCCTTGCTGCGTGAAAACGCTCAGCGATTTGTTCTGTTCCCCATCAAGTACCATGAGGTATGTGACGCGTCGCAACGCGTAAAGTGAAGCCCCACATTTCTTTTTACCTCGACTAACATTTCTTGAAACAGATCTGGCAAATGTACAAGAAAGCTGAGGCTTCTTTCTGGACCGCCGAGGAGATTGATCTCTCCAAGGATCTTCATGACTGGAACAATCGTCTGAATGATGACGAGAAATACTTCATCTCTCATATCCTGGCCTTCTTCGCTGCCTCAGACGGCATTGTCAACGAGAACCTTGTTGAGCGTTTCAGCGGCGAGGTTCAAGTCCCTGAGGCTCGATGCTTCTACGGCTTCCAGATCATGATGGAGAACATCCACTCCGAGACCTACTCTCTGTTGATTGACACCTACATCAAGGAGCAGGCCCAGCGCACATACCTCTTCAATGCCATTGACACCATTCCCTGTATCCGCAAAAAGGCCGACTGGGCCATTCGCTGGATTCAAGACAAGGACTCTACCTTTGCCCAGCGATTGGTTGCTTTTGCTGCCGTCGAGGGCATCTTCTTCAGCGGTGCTTTCGCATCCATCTTCTGGCTCAAGAAGCGTGGTCTCATGCCTGGCTTGACTTTCTCCAACGAGCTCATCTCCCGTGACGAAGGTCTCCACACTGATTTCGCTTGCCTGCTGCACTCTCACCTTACCAACCGTGCCAGCAAGGAGATCATTCGCCACATCATCACTGATGCCGTCGCTATTGAGCAGGAGTTCTTGACTGAGGCTCTGCCTTGTGCCCTGCTCGGCATGAACTCTAACCTCATGAAGCAATACATTGAGTTCGTCGCGGATCGTCTCTTGGTTGCCTTTGGCAACGAGAAGGTGTACAAGTCTTCCAACCCCTTCGACTTCATGGAGAACATTTCCCTGGGTGGCAAGACCAACTTCTTCGAGAAGCGGGTTGCTGACTACCAGAAGGCTGGTGTCATGAACAGCACCAAGAAGGTCGAGGAATCGGAAGAGCCCAAGGGCGAAAACGGGGGCGACTTTTGCTTCACCGAGGACTTCTAAACAGTCATCGCAGCACAAGTTAAGCCCCAAGATACCCCTTTTTCCCCTCTTTTCCTTTGTCCCCCTTACTGAGCAATCAGTCTTGTACATTTGTTTAGCAAAAAGGACGCCGTCCGCGGGTTGGATTAGGCCGGTGCGGTTTTTTGTCATGGCTTCTCACGCTTTTTGAGATGACCGATATGTTGTATGTAACTGAGACGGAAGGGAGGTCATACCGAACGGCGTTTATTAGGATTGGGATAATTCGGTTTGGTTTATTAAGCAGGAAGAGGAATAGCCTCACATCCGATTGAACGTGTTTGATGGATCATGATATACTATGGCACGTTTCGAGAGTAATTCGATAACAATTGATACTTTGTTCTTACTTTTAGCCTCTAAATTTGTGAACGTGACGGTTGTAATGTCAGAGTGCGTTTGTCTAATTGAGATATGTTGTGTCACTACCTCGCAAACAACCTCATCCACCTCAACATTGTTCTCACTTGGCAATAGTATTGACTTAATTCAGGGCATTTCTTTGTATAGACGACAATCATAATTTTCCCTCTAATGGTAGACCGTGGCTCCTTAAATCTGCAATGCTCACAACCAGATAAACCTCCTAACATAGTCAAGTCGGGGGAAAAACAGAAGCGTTTCTCATCCTCTATTTCTTTCCCTTTTTCTTCTTCTTACCACCACTTTGCTGCGGCGGCGGAGCAGCAGTAGTATCCCCTGCTACCGCCCCCGTTGTCTCCGCCGGAGCGGCATCAGCATCCGGCATGGCCACCTCGGGAACATCTGGGAGGGCGGCCTGGGCGCGGCCCAGCCGACCGAGGGAGGCGTGGATGAGGCGAGTGACCTCGGCGGCCTTTGTGGTGCGGTACTTGAGTGTGACTCCGCTGACGGGGTCGTACGTCTTGATGACGAGGCTGGCGCGCGCGGGTTTCGGTTCGGCGGGGGTGGTCGAGGTGGATGTGGTTGCGCCTTCGGTGTTGGTTTTGGTGCGGAGTTTGACGGGCTTGATGGAGTATTTGGTGGTAACTCGGGTCTGCATTTCGGGCCAGGTAATGTCAGTATAGCTGTTTCTGTCTCGTCTCTCTTCCATCTCCTCTCAACCTAGTTCTTCTCGAGCGCTGGTATACCCCCAGACAGTGAGGCTATTCGACATCTAGCCCTCTTTCCCACTACCACTCCAGAGCCCACCAATCGCTGCTCGTAGTCCGATATATCCTCCCATAACAAACAAACGGGAGACATGAGCGCCGAGCGAGGGGAGGAAAAGGAGACATACGGTAGTTGGTCGCGCCTCGAGCAGGAGGATAGATTGCTCAAGCCATTCCTGGCTCGTCTTGAAGTAGGTCATTCTGCTGCTGCTGATGATGCTATCGGGCCGGCCGCGCCATATATGGAGGGAGGGAGTCGCCAGGTGTCGACCGAGGAGGGCGCCGTCGTAATGCGCTGGCGTAGGAGTTGGGCGCAGTGAGCTCTCGGGGTTTGGAGGTTTGGAGGTTTGGAGAGTGGTGAATGGATGATGTCTGGTGTGGCAGGGTGGGATGCACGGTTTTTGGTGGGGCAGGGGCGGGGACAAGTCTTTTTGCTCATGCTCACACACATAACAGTTATTGCGACCTCAACTCCATTGCACTCAATTAGGACAAATAATGCTGTGGCTTTCCATCCAACAAGCCAAGAACCAAATGCCGCAGGAGTTTTATTTCCGACAATGCGGTGGAAAGGGATTTATAGTACGCCAAGTCAGTGTTTGCTAATTCTACGCCTTTATTCGCCTTGTCATTTAGACTCTCTGAATATATGGGAAGCTGTGACATTCCTTGTGCGAGTTGCTGTTGTATTGCCGACACTCCATTAATTGGTTATTTCCTGAGAAAACTCGCCCTGTATGATTCTAAAGTGAAGCTTTGGTTCCTCAATCATCTTCGTTGCACAACTCTAGACCGTTTTTACGAAAGGTAACTGGGGAGATTACAAAATTATCGTGTTAAACTAGAGCACATGATAAAGTGATATTCGTCAGCATATTATGTCAAGGCAGAATGAACGGGTTCGCAAATAATTGTCCATTGAAGTAGATACTTGGAGGCTTGGTGTGGCTGTTTGTTGGATCACTGCACGTCAAGGTACCTATCGCGTCTGCCAGGAACGGGAAAACAGAGACCGAAGCGACATAAAAGCCATTTCCTAAATTTATTAGTAACAGTTGCTTGCTGAGACAAGACTTGCCGTACTACAAATACGGACGAAATGGATTTTCCCTCATTAATCCTCTACATAGACAATTACTCCAGGGTAGCATGTCTTCTCCAAGGCTGAACACACAAGAACCCGAGTCTCCGAGATTGCGGCAACAGCTCCCCATCAAATCAGGCTGCAGGGATCTATCTAGCTACCCTGGGTATTTTTACAATAATGGTGGTGTTACTCATACTTGTCGGCTTGCAAAACCCAGTTTCTCCAATTGAACGGAACATCATTTGCACCGTGTTTTGGAAGGGACGCGATTTAAGTTCGCTTAACTACAGTAGGCAAAACGCCTCACTTGAACGAAAACGAAGAAAGATTACAACGGAAAACTATGCGGCTTTCGCAAATGAACGAAAGGCATCACCCAGCCCTATGGAACGTCATTTCTAGGATATCCTTTTCTCGAACAGAGGGTGGCATAAACGATAGCGGAGGGCGTTTTAGGTACAGCGTGGAGATGATCGTCGTCGGGTCTGGATAAACGAGAACGAAAAGCAACAAATAGGCTTAGCGTGTGGAGAGGGGGGGGGGCCTCGAATCAAATCGTGTACATTGATTGGTGTGTGCCCGTGAAATTCGAATGGCCAATCCCCTTTCGGAAGCTGCCGAGACGGGAGGCTTGGACATCAAAGGGGACATCGAGAACAGCACCGAATTGGTGCGATTGTCCTGTGCTTTTCCTTACTATGGCATGTATCTTTTCTTTTCAACAATGCTGTTTAATTAGTGCTGATCCCCCTCTGCGCCATGACAAGTCTTCAACCCTAGACAACCTACCTAGGTGGCCTGTTTTGACCCCATCTCTTCGGCATACGTTGCCGAGATTGAACCTCCCCATGCTGGATAGATGAACATTAGAGAATGGGCACAGCTAGATTGTTGTAGGATCCCGGATCCAGCAAGATTTCCACGGCAGCCGTTGCCGTGTCTGTCACCACCCTAAACACGCGCAGCTTAGGGCACGGCGCGACAAGGCTCGCATCGAAAGCAAACGCATCTCCAACTATCAAGGCCGTGTTTCTTTTCCATCCATCCGTCTGAGCCACCATTACCAGGGGAAAGGATCCGACGGAGGTTTTGCCTTGGAATCATGGCATCGTGACAACTTGAGACCCCCCCTTGTGTCTGCTGGGGTTTCTATATAAAGGCGAATAGAGCCCGTCCTTTGGGAAGTTTTATAACATCTCAAGCAGAATCCTCATCTCTGCACTCCATCGAGCTAAGCGAGAACTCAACATTCTCTATCAGCCTCGGTAATAACGCCCAACTACTAAGACGACACGACACCATCTTAAATCTAATATTTTGAACAACTTCACCTAATCTCACCATGCTTCACAAGTCCTTCCTCACGGCTGTCCTTGCCGTCTCAGGAGGAGGCAGCGCAGCATTCGCCAAACCAACAACAACAACCACATCAACATCAACCGATCCTCAACTCGTCGCTCATGTCTCTGCGGGTACCATTGTGGGCGGTCTTTGCCCTCACTCGCAGACCAGACACTTCCAGGGAATTCCTTACGCAAACCCCCCAGTGAGCAGCTTGCGCTTCATGCCGCCTCAGAAATTTAGTGGTCAATATCCAGGGGGCATGTTGAATGCGACGACACCGCCACCGGCTTGTGTGCAGTTCCCGAGTCCCTTTGACGTGGAAGGTGCACAAACTTCAGAAGATTGGTAAGATATAGATGTCCCCCCCCCCCCCCCCCCCTTTTTCATCCATTTCTTAGTGTCCCCTAAGAGAGACTAGAGAGACTTATTCAACTACAGTCTATATCTTGACGTCTACGTCCCACCTCACGCCAAGCCTTCCTCAGCCCTACCCGTCAAAGTATGGTCCTACGGCGGCGCCAACCTCGGCGGAGCCCTCACTCTCCCCATGTACGACGCCTGCAGCCTCGCCAGCAACGCCGCCGACAACGCCATCCTCGTCTCCTTCAACTACCGCCTCGGCCCGCTGGGTTTTCTTGCTCTTGCCGACGCCGGCATTGGTGGCAATATGGCTATTCAGGACTACCTCGCGGCGCTGACCTGGGTCAAGGAAAACATCGCTTCCTTTGGTGGCGACCCGGCCAAGGTCTTGCTGTTTGGACAGAGCGCTGGCGGAGACAACTCCTTTGTGGTCTCGACGCTGCCCGAGGCCAAGGGTCTGGTGTCTGCCGTTGCGGTGCAGTCTGGTGGTGGCCAGGACTTGACGCCGTTGAAGACGGCCCATTTGACGGCCACGAGCTATGCAAAGACTTTGGGTTGTGACACCAAGGATGTAAGTTTTGCAGTCCCACTACGCTCTTATACCTCCTTCGATGCTTCACCAGAGAATACACTTTACTAGCAATGAGTACATTTAACTAACTACCCCTGATCAAATAGCTGGCATGCCTGCAATCCAAACCCGTCGATGCCCTCAGAGACGCCTACAGCAAAACACCAGCCCTCAACGACCCAGCCATCAACGGCGGTATCCTTGGCATCATCGGCGTCGAACTTCCCAAAATGACCACTATCAGTTCCACCGTCCTAGACGGCAAGATTGTCAAGCAGGAAGCTCTCAAGGTCGGCTCGCAGGTGCCCATCATTGCTGGATCCAGTAAGTCCACAAACCATGTCCCCCTTTCCGCTTAAATTTCAAAAATTTCAAAAACTCACACAGAGAAAAACAACAGCCTCCGACGACGCATCCCTGCTTGTTCTCCCCTACGCGTTTGACTTCATCAATCGCGGCGAGCGTTTCACCGAAGCCAACTACACCTCCATCATCTCTGAATTCGGACCATCCATCGCACCCGATGTCTTGAAGCACTACCCGCTCTCCCTCTTCAACAACTCTGGCACTGACTCCCCAGACCCGACTACCTTTGCTGTCGTCGGCGCCCTTACACACATCGCCACCACCGCCGGCTTCATCTGCAACAACCACAAGCTGCTCCGGGCCGCCTCTGCCGCAGGCTCCGCTGGTTTCGCATTCCGCTTCAACCGCACCCTCACTTGCCCCTGGCTCTGGCAGGACGGCAAGCCCTTTCCCGGCCCGGACTTCTCAGACTTCTTCGGCGCTACACATACAGCCGAGATCCCCTTCCTGTTCGGCAACATGGATAACCAGCCCTGGGGGAACGGCACGTGCAACGCCTCGCAGAGTGACAGAGCGCTTAGCAAAGAGTTTGCTGGGGCGTGGACTGCCATGGCGGCTAATGGGAACCCGTCAACAGCGCAGAAGAGCTGGCCAAAGTTTGATGATCATAGTGACATGGGTATCTATGTGGGTGAGCAGGGTATGGTTTCGCAGAAGCTTGACTTTGATGAGTGTGAGTTTTGGGATGGGGTGTTTGCCAAGTTGGGTGGATATGTTCCTGCTCGGTCTTCAAAGCCTGGTTGTGCTTCACATCCACACTCGAGTTCGTCTTGAAGCTGGGATTTGAGAAGATACTGTAAAGATGTTCTAGGTGCTGCTGGTCTTGGAAATCCCAAGCATGGCAAGTTGAAGGCGAACAGAAGTAGATTTCATTTACAAGTTAGTTTTGTGTGTTGGGTAATTTATCCATATTTCTGATAGACTAGGGGTTCAACTGATATAATGAATATCCTTCTAAAACTTGTCAGAGGCTCTAATCTTATAATGTCGAATTGACTCCTGGGTGTGTTAGATTTTAACTAGACACCAACATGGCAAAATCACCATCATGATAACTTACTTAACCCTTTCAACCAAATCCCTTTCCCCATTTCAGAGCCTCTAGCGACAGACACAATATCTTCAACTCGGGAGCAAAAGCCAAATATGATCCATCACGTGGCCAGATCCATCAAAAACTCCGTTTATTGCTACTATAGCCGCATTTTGCCATCCCTGGCCATGGGGGTATCTCCAGTGTCCTCTCTCCCAATCTCCCCGCCCACTACTACCAGCACCACCTCCCATTGTTTTCGCATGTTGTCCTCTTCTCCCATATAGCAATATTGCAGTCCAAAGCATTGAAAGAAACGAAAAAGAAAATAACCGAAAGAAAAGGACGCCATTTCCCCATTCTTCAAACTATACTTTTTGTGGTACACGCAAAACCCAAAAGAATACAAATCGGCCCCCCCTTTCTTCTAGAACCCTCATTCTCATCTCACATTCCTCCTCAATTTCAAGCCTTTAAGGTTTTCCATCAAGCCAGTGGATCCGGCAGCCATAGAACTAAATCCTGATCCGCCGTTGCGAAAAAGTTAAAGCGTGGGTTGAATGCCAGTACTGCTGCCTCTCTCTTATCAGACAGCGTCCAGGACGGTTCCAGAACTTTACTCTCGGGAGGCTGGGCCAGGGTGTCCCATACCAGCACGTCTTGCTTCGCGCAGCCGCTGAGGACGAACCGCCCGTCTGGCGCGAAGCAGCAGTCTCCACTGCTCTCCACACCACCAGCCGTTTCGGCGGCAGATGTCGACGACGCACCGTTAGCCGCTGCCGCAACCGCCGCAGCCTCGCCTGCAGCTAGGCGCTTGGTACCTCCTGTCGGACGGTGCAGGTAGGCCTTTAGGGTGCCCTCAAAAGCGTCCAACAAGAAATGACCGTTGCCCTTTGTGCCGAGGAGCAGTGATTTTCCGTCGTTGGAGAACTCAAGCTTCGTCCAGCCTTTCATGAGGTGCTGCGAATCCACCCTGCGGCACTTGTCCAGCACGTCGATCGTAGCGAAGGGTGCCTTGTCGTAGTTGCGCATATCGTAGAGCAGCACCGAGCCGCTAGTCGGGCAGCCGATCGCAAACACCATCCCCGACGGGTCAATGGCCGAGAGAAAAGGTGACTTGAGATACAGCTGGCCTTGCCAGTGCTTCGTCTGGGTATCCCATATGCGGACGGTGTTATCCTGCGAGCACGAGATGAAGTTGTCGCTGCCAGGGTGGACAGTGAGCGAGGTAACGGGTGCTTCGTGGCCCTCAAAGTAGCGGATGAAAGAGTTGTCATGTGTTGCGAGGTATCGTATAGCATCTGGAGTACCAATGATTAGTATACCAGAATCCAAGCAGCAGCAGCTGGGACGCATAGGTGGGGGCTCAATTCACGGTTCTGCTTGGTGCTCGCGTAGATTATACTGGAGCGCGTGTGCGTGAACTTGGCCAGCTTGACGCCGTACTTTTTGCTCAGCAGGCTCTTGTCGTGACGCCCCTCCTTGACATTATACAGCTGGATCGTCTCGTCGCTGGCCGAAACCATGAGAAGCTCGCCTTCATCGTCGTAGTCAATGGACAGCACATGCGGGAGCGCCCGCACATCCTTGACATCATCGCGCCGCAGCAGCTAAAAGGTGTCCCACAGAGATCCAATTAGCTCTCTGCCAGTTTCACAATTCCCTTCCTCCCTTCTCCCCCCTTCTCCTCTCCAACTCCATCTTCAGCATCCCTCCCCCGTGCGAAGAGCAGGTCAAAAATTGGCAAGCACACACACCTTGGTTGGTCGGAATGTGGATATAACATCGTTCAGGTTCGACACCGACGTGGTCGCACCAAGGGTTCTCTGGATATTCAGCGAAGATCCATTCGACGGCGTGCCTCGATCAACAATGTCAATGTCCATTGGGGTCGACGCCATTGCGACGAGCGAAAAGGCGGCGACAGGCGGCGGCGCCTACAGCTGGGAAGGCGGCCAGAGAGCAGAACAAAGTAGAGAATAAGGCCGGGGAAGTTATGCTCTCGGCGGCTGCGCGCGTGGTCGGCGAAGTTGTATGATTTTGGCGCAATTGCCCGTGCTGGATGGGAACAAAAGAATTTATGATGGATGGTGGAGGATTTGGTGGGCAGAGACGGGCCAAAGAGAGAGCGACCTCGAAAACGACGTCACGCTGTGTTGGTTGCTATCGATACTTGGCGAAGTACCTACTACACACTGTAATCATTGTTACCAGAGCGCTGTATGAAGAAGCAGCTTCACTATCGCAGCTCGACCGCTATCGCGTTGGCGGTGCGTGTCCGGTGCGTAGACGCACAGACCAGCACTCCTATTGGGTTCCGGTGCGCTGGACGCCAACTACCGACGACGCCTTACTACAGCTGTTGCTGTTGGGTTGGTTGGTTGGTTGAAAGTTGGAGGGTTGCATCCATGTCAGACCAACGTCAACAGCATAGATCCAGAATCAGAGCCGCAACTCCAAGTATTTCCATGGGTATCATAGATCTATTCACTAGCAATTTACGCATATAGTCTCTCCATCCCTTCCATATCCCAAAATATGTCCGTTCCTGCTTATCCAAAGCTGGGGTAAGCAATAACAAGAAGAAGATAAAACAATTCACTTTGCTTTCCATCAACCATCTCTTTCAACCCATGAGCATCAAAAGTCATAAAAAGGAAGAAAACTGAAAATGTATTCCATCCGCTATTTGTACTCTTTCAGGGATGACTCCTCGTCGTCCCTCATATCTAGCTCATGGTGACTGTCCTGCATAAAGTCTCGTTGGACAATGATGCCGCCCTGGTCCAGTGTATCCATTTCCGTCGAGATGGACTGACTCTTGGACGCTGAAACCTCGGTTATTGTGTGGTTGCCTTGGCCAGCAATGCCGCCGCTGTTATTTAGCCGCGTCCAATCGTGATACATGCCCGCCTTGTTGGCGTAGCGATGTGTATTCGCTGTGTTGGCGTTTAGCGACTGCCGTGTCTGGGAGCCCCTGACTGAGGCCCTGACCTTGCGAAACATCTCGACCAACGACCGGTATACCAGTGGTAGGTTTGCGCATAGAATGCCGCCGCATGGTTCCCATGCTGATAGAATTCCTAGCGAAGCGACATACCCTGCATCGTATTGTGTTAATTGCCTGTGTAAAAAGAGACTCGTGTATTAAGAATGAAAATACAAATGTAAAGAGGGAAAAGGGGGAGTATGGCTTACAGGTCATATCGGGAGAGCTGACTCCAAAGACAAATGACAAACGGGCGGCACTAATCGCACACGTTCCCAAACCAATGGAGAACAAAAAACACAGCCCAATCCTCCTGTCCTTTGTTGCTTGCAGCCGCAGGATGATCGGAAGCGGAATGGAGAAGATCCATAGATCGGTGACCAGATTGGTAACGTTGGTGAAGTATGTAAACTTCATCTTATCGACGCAGACACCCTCGGCCTCGCCCCACCAAGCCCGTATAGGCCGGCATCCCAGGCCCAGCACGACTTCCATGACCACAATCCAAGCGGTGACGAAGCAGGCTGTGCCCATGACAATCAGACGGAACTTGCGGAGGGCGAAGATGCGGTAGTAGAGTGCCAGCACTGATAGCTTGGTGCTTGCGATGGCCACATTGTAGAAATGGCTGAAAATGTAGTCCCCCTGAGTTCCGTTCTCCATTAGCCATCACATTCTATACATGACTTGACGAGACTAGAAATGATCAATACCTTTAGGAGCATTGTTACATCGTACTTGGAGACAGCCGCCATGTGACGACCAAGTCCATAAGGAGCCCCTGACGGATGAATATGTTAGAACTTTTTGCACCAAACACTCTTGACATGGTGATGTAGACAAGCTTACCAAAGACAAGACCAGTAATGCATTCTGCAACAGCCACAATCTAATAATCATGCAGTCAGTATTGTATCCCTTCCACATGATGAACTCTTGTGCCTGCATAACTCCATCCCTTGAGACAAGAAGGGGAACTATTTGAAACGAATTACGGCGCCTTTGACATTGTAGATGAACATACCGTGGCAAATATCATGAAATAATCGTCAAACGCGAGCCGGCCACCTGCTGGGGTACGCAGTTTGGCCCATAATCGAAGCGCGGTGCTAAAGATCTCGAGGGGGATCGGAATCGAGTAGAAGACATTCAGCAACGTCGCCTTGGACTCTGCCAAATACTCTGGGCTATACACCGTCCCGTTGATAGAGGCCATGATGGCTTTGGCCGTGCGTATTAGTCGTTGATATCAAAAGAAGCCCCAGTCGATCAACCACTTATTATTAGTCAGTCTTTCCTGTTCGGCGACTGCCGCCGACGCCGTGGAAGCCGCCTGTTATGTAGTATTGGCCTGACGCCACGCGATATGGAAAGTGTTTCTGTGTCAGGAATGTCGTTGACAGATGAGGAATGGCTGTTTCCTTTGCCTCCCCCCCCTATATCTGCGTCAATCTCTTCCCTTATATTCCGAGTGAGCACGGGGAACGATGACGGGGCCCAGGAACTGTGACCGTTGAGGGGTCGTCGGCATCTGTGTTGGACGGGACATATCTCCCATGAACCGGCAAACAATGGAGAACTGGGGTGGTGGTGGTGGTGAATGGGCGTGTGGAACATATGTACTCCGATGCCCAGACGCAGGTGGCCAATATCGTCGGGTAGATGGATTTAGAATGCTGACTGGGACTGATACACACTTGATGGCGGCTGGGTGGGAAGATCCAATACCGGATAGGCACGTTGGACGGGGCATATTGTTGTTCACAAGTCCATGGAGAGAGAAAGTGAGAGAGAGAGGGTGGGCTGAATAGTGTGATGCTGCACACCCTCAACGCCAGCGCCATGGTTGCACATGCACTCGGGTGCCCCCCGCGCATCCGCCCCATCCATCTGGTTGCCCCCGTTTTTGGCCCAACTGGGAGTCTCAAGTTTTGGGGCTGAGGCGTAGAATGATAGTCTAGGTTTTCTTTCTTTCCATGCCCTCATAATCTGGCTTGGCGGACGTTGCAGGTAAGCACGGCATCACGAACAGGAGACGCCCGAAGATGAGGAATGTGGCGGGTAACAACCTACAGTAGCAGCAGCACATCAATGACCATGGCATAGTGAAGAGGGGATGTCTGTCTGCGGCTTCCACGACAATAATGGGCCAGTATGGGTGTCCCTCGTCAACCACTTCGTATTACCCACCCAGTGGACATTCCATTGATCCATCCCCAAGGGTAGATGCTGCCAGACCCCTGGCTGGTCCTTTGGACAACGGTTGCGCGTCCAATAAGAACCATACTAAATCAAGACTACGAGCAGTGATAGCTGAATGCTGCTTGCGGCCACCCAGCTTACATAGCTTCCTCGATAGCGAGTGAAACGTGGTGGTTGCCGCCTCTAGACCAGGGGGGGGGAACCTGGAGAGCAGGAAGCCAAGCGACCCGCGCAGCGATCGGCCGCGGGGGAGTCAGGGCGGGGGAACGAATGGTGGAATCACAAAAGAAGCGAGGCGTTTGGGAAGGCGTGGCATGGATGCGGCGCCGATGATTCTCCCCCAGAAGCCGAAGCTGATTGAATGGTGATGGGTGGTGTGGAAAAGCGTCATTGTCTTTGGCGCGCGCCGGGCATGGGCATGAGGCTAATGCCGACTAGGGCCGAGTATCGTCTTAACCTGACGTGCGCAAGTTCAAAAGTAAGTCAGTGTGGATACACAAGTCAAATAGCCCAGAGGCTTGCTTTTTGAAATTGATGAATTACAATCAATAGAGAAAGAAGGCATCCAACCGTCTCTCCAGTGTCGTGTTGCCCCAAGAGGCCGGACCCGAACGCCCCATTGTAGTATCGGAAATGACTTCTGGGGGGGGGGCTTTCAGTAGACAGACAAGTGAAGTAGGCAGGCAGGCAGGCAGCCGACAGGTCGTCGGGCGGTTTCTGGCTGTTGGTCGTCATTTCGAGGGGGGCAGATGGATGGAATGTTGTTTGCTCGACTGCCGTGCGCTGTGTGTGTGTGTGACCCCATGGGAGATGGAGGTTGAAGAAGAAGAAGCCCCAATTTGTACCTCAGGTATTCATAGATTGATGCCCTCGTGGTTGTTTGTACAGCGTGCACAGCAGGTGGTCCAGCATCCACTGTAGGTGCCAAAGAGAGCTGCGACGGGTGCCAACAGCCACTAGCGTCTAGGCCAGACAAGCCCTGTAATAGTTTGTCTAGCTTCCATTGTGTGCCCGCCCATTAAACTCGAGAGACCACTTACAGACAACGCCAGGATATTATTATCCATATTACTGTACCGGCCACACCCTCAGGAGTCAGGGACTAGAAGTGGTTACCGCTTTGGGCAATTGAGCGGCCGTTGAGGAGGCTAGTAGATGAAGCAAAAGGCCGAAAAGCCTAATGAAAGCCTCTGATAACTGGATTGGCCCATTCATAGATAATTTTGCTTGTGTCGGCGAACCATGACTTGGCCCTCTCTCTCTCTCTCTCTCTCTCTCTCTCTCTCTCTCTCACATATTCCGCTGGTTGGTAACATTTGACGAGATACAGAGTTACGAATTGCCTATACTAACTAATCAACGGCCGTGTTTACCTATGTTGAGTGACTGATTCATCCCTCCGATCTACACACCATCCCATGCAAGTTTGTATTGAATCTGCTATTCTTCCTCTTCTTATTGTGACAAGACGTCTCCGGGCTGTTGTTGGGCTCATGACTTCCCGATTTGCCGACTTCACCCCCAACGCACTGTTGGTGATTCTCTCTCTCAATTTTAAAGTTTTCTTTTGTTTACTATTGTCACTTACGTATCGCCCCTTTTGTACGAGTTGTCTTGTAACAATACAATACCTACCTAATCATGTATACCATACCCAACTTCACACAAACTCCGTCCGTGTTTTGGTCCAGGCATGTCCCGGACCCCACGTTCCCCCCCAACAAGGGCGCCCGTCCGTCTTGTTTTATCATCAACGTCTCTGTCGGACTTAAATATTCAATCTGCACTCTCATTCAAATCTCCGCCGCTGCAGACTTGGCATCAGCAACAACAAGAATGTGTTATTAAATTCCAGCAGTAACACACACACGCACGCACACAATTCGGTCGAGCTGTCATGTCGGACCAACTTTCTTCACCCCCCCCAAGCAGGTTTGTGATTATCAACCAGGTTTGTCTAGCTTTGGTAGATCTCTCCAAACCCCCGATTTGCCTAGACGGCGTAATTGGCAGATGTAGCATTCCCACAACGGCTTCATGGAAAGCGCCGCTTCACCTCAAGATCATCGTCTAGTAAGTAGTCTACCAGTCAGTATCTAGCAGCTATTTTAGCTCTACCATTTAGACATTTTGATTCCTCTCAAGCTTTCAACTAAACCCCAAGCCGTTCATCAACCGGCCTTGGCTGATCGACGTTTTCATCAACTGTTAGTCCCACGGAACCAGCCGCATTCCCATCTCCCATTCCCCATAATGACTCCCATCTCCCCACCTCCACCACCACATATCACGACCTCCTCCTCGTCCTCCTTGTCGCCCCGGCCTGCTCCCTCGGCCTGCCGGACTCCTGGTAACTACCGGCGCGACGCATGTAATTGTCGGTCATGTGCTGTAATATGCCATGTACGGTTTCTACCTTACATACCGGTCCCCCAAAACCTTTCAGGCCCAAAGGTAGCATGCGCATGGCCCTAATGCACGCTTTAATCTCCTTTGCCCGTTTCTCCCCCCTCCATCGTCAAAACCCCAGAACGGGTCAGAACCCCAAAAAAAAAACATAAAGAAAATCGACATTTGTAAAGAATAAAAAAAGATCCCGATGAACGATAGTTGCCGCGCCCATCCCATGAAACCCGCTCAAGTTTCCCTATAGGTTCCCGTAAATATCCCCCCCACACACAAGGAGCCCAGCTTCCCAGCCTGTCAAATAAGTCAGGTCTGCTTTTTTGGTTATTTTCGCCTTTCCTCTCCTTCGTATGGACAATCAACAAGGCCCCATTGTCAAGCGAAAGCAATCAGACCTTGTTTGATTCTTTTCTGTCTCTTTATTCATTCCCTTCTGGTATCGTTATATCTTTTAACACTACTGCTTTCCCACCGAGGAAGACCCACGATATGTTATACATGAGATATTAATGCTTCAACGCCTACATCCTGCAGCCTCGTCTTAAATATCCCGAGATTTACCAGCCTTTTTATCTTGAGAGAGAGAGAGAGAGAGAGAGAGAGAGAGAGAGAGAGTTGCCGCTTCAACTCACATTCGCCCTTGCCAACCAACCAACCAACCAAACCTTGTCAATTTCTTTTTTATTTGCATATGATTACATCCTTATCCGCCAAAACCGAGTTGTTCTATTCCGACCTGCCACAGCGTCGCATCACCGCATCCTACATCGCATGCTGGCTTGTGGCCGTGATATAGGGTTTTAGGGGGGGCCAAAGTGAGAAAGAGTATCTTTCCACCATCCATCCATCCATTCTATCCCCCAATCACAAACAAGTCGCATAGGATAAAAAGCAGCGGAAACTTCTGGAACCCTTCCAATTCGTTCTCTGTCCACCCTCAGTTCGCTTCGCTTTGCCCCCTCCCCCCTTTCTTTTTAGGCCTGCTTGTGCCGGCTTTTTACCCTATGGAATAGAGAAGAGAAGCGAGTGTGGGCGAATAAAATCCCCGTGCATAACTTGGTCCCGGCAGCGTCATGTTGGGCTTTGGCTTCCTCACCATTGGCTGCTCTGGCTCGCTGTTGCCATTGTTACTGGCTCTGACTGGAAGCATTGCCTCGGCTGCAGATGCGTCGTTTTCGTTTTCGTCGCCGCCTTCGTCTCGGGGTCGCTTCCCTGTGGCCAGACTAGGTTACGCGACATATCAGGGCTTATACAACGACACTTATGACCTGAATGTATGGAAAAGGTATGTTGATCCCAGTTGTCTTTGTCCTTGAAAGTATTGCTGGCTGGCAGTATACCTACCCTCTCGAATTACCCCTTTCGGCCCGATGTATGCTGCCGCACGGAACCGGGAAGACGACCATATGTTACAGACCGCTAACCTCCTCGTCTCTTTTCTTTCTCTCTTCTCCTCAATAGTATCCGATACGCTGAACCTCCAATCGGAAAGCTTCGATGGCAGGCTCCTCGCCCTCCTCGGCGTCAGGGTCACGGCAAAGTCATTCCTGCTGTCGAACAGCCTCCTCACTGCCCTCAGTCGGGTGCCTTTGGAACCCCCAAAACCTACGGCTTCAACTCCGGACCCGGCAATGAAGACTGCCTCTATCTAAATGTCTATTCCCCGCCTAATGCTACAGATCTGCCAGTCTTTGTCTGGATCCGTAAGTGCTCATCACTAAACTCTCGTTTGGGCCCCAACACACGGTCTGCACAAACGAGATACCCCTTTGTTCCTCCATGCAACACAAGGCTAACTGCATCCGCCTTCTCTCTTCTTCCCCCGCAGATGGAGGTGGTTACTCAGTATTTGGAGCAACCTATGACCCAAGTGTCTTGATGAATACTAACGACAATGCCTTCGTTACTGTTGAGATTCAGTACCGCCTTGGCGCGTTTGGCTATCTCGCCTCTGCTGACGTCAAGAAACATGGGAAGCTGAATGCAGGCCTATTAGACCAGCGATTTGCTCTTGAATGGGTTCAGAAATACATCACAAAGTTTGGTGGCGACCCGCAACGTGTGACGATAGGTGGTGAATCATCCGGTGCCGGCTCTGTGATGCACCACGCTCTTGCATATGGGGGCAGGGAATTCGATCTGTTTAATAATGTCAGTCTTCGATTTTCTGTAAACACAAATACTCACATCCAACTTTGTCCTCTATACATTTTGGACAATGAAACTTGTCTTCATACATCAACTAACCTGACCCTATCTAACTCGTTTTCTAGATTATTGCAGCAAGCCCCTACACTCCTCCAATCTACAACCACAAGGACTCCATCCCTACAGGAAATGCCGAAGCGTTTGCTGAACTCGCTGGTTGTGGCCAAAGCTCCCTCAAAGCAAAGAATTATAGAAGCCAGTTTAAATGCCTAGTCGATGCCGACACGTCAACACTGCAAAATGCCAGCGGCATTGTATCCACGACTCGAGGCTACTTTGGCAGCTTTGCATTTTTGCCCGTCATCGATGAAGACCTGATTCGAGAGCGGCCGTCAGTGCAGCTTCGGCGTAGACATGTCAGCGGCAAACGGTTGTTAGTTGGAGTAAGTGGATTTCGGTTGACGAGTTGCTCGTTATGTTTTCATTTCTTGTGGGTAGTATGCAACGAACGATACTAACGAGCAACAATAATAGAGTAACGGAAACGAAGGGGTACCCCTGACCAATCCAGAGGTGGAAAACAAGTCACAGTTTGACACCTTCATCTCGACTATGCTCCCTCGACTCAACCGGTCAGAGGTTGCCACCCTGAATGCCGTCTACGCAACACATGACTCCCAGCCCGGCAATGATCAAGCTCGCTTTGATACGCTTGGCGACTCTAACCCTACAGCCTTGACGCAATCCGGCATGGCAACAGGCATCCAGCAGACTGCGTTCAACGTCGCTGCCGAGGTTACCTTTCACTGCTCGGCTCAGTGGCTCGCTGAGGCGTACAGCGTTGATTCCCGACAAGCATGGAAATACCAATACTCAGTCACGCCGTCCTATCACGGTGCTGACTTGTCTGCTTACTGGTCTGTAAACGTCTCGATCCCCAATGCCGACTTCCGCCATGCGTTCCAGAAGATCTGGGGAAGCTTCATCATCAATGATAGTCCTGTTATATCTGTTCGTGATGCTACAGCTGGCTCGCCAAACGCCACTGTCCCCAAGTCCACAGAGAATCCTGACATGATTGATTGGCCTCAATACGCCCTGACGCAACCACGGCAGATGGATCTTAACACGTCGGGCGGATACGTGGATCTCGTCACCATAACTGACCAGTTGAGATATTACGTCCGCAAGGGCGACGACATTGTCAATGTCTTCCGCCACACTGATACGCTGACCTGGGAAGGTGGCCGTGGAGACCGTTGTGAGTTTTGGCGGAACGTTTCCGAGCGAGTGCCTCAATGAATGGGGCACATCTTTTCAGCGTTGCGAAACAATGTGATTCACAAGTAATAGTAATTGTATCCATAGCTACGCTTAGGAGCTCTTTGGAGAAAGATTGCTCCCTTGTTGGCTGGAGAGGTTCCATGATTCACGCACCTGTATATTGTCAGAATACGATATGTTGAGATAGAGAACTAGAGTAATGCAATGCCACGATACCTCTTCATTCGCTGAACTCCTGTTACATGGAATAGTAGGGAACATAAGCTAGAAAGTTGTCCAAGATAATTGTCTAAAATGTCCTTTGACGTTTCTAAACTGATTGTACCTATGTATGAGCCAGCTGCCAATGCTTAACCTTATCATTCGGCAGCTGTCAGAATTAGGGGCAGCAACATATTTATTTCTCTGTATTTTCACTTTTCCCTCTTCTTATCCTCATCGTTCTTCTAAACAAAACGGCTTTATTTGAGTACATTCCCTCTCTTTGCCGCAGCCACGACTCTTCAAGTTGAAATCTCGTATTCGATTCTATAAAAAGGATGCCTAGATCCTCTCAAAATCACTATGAAAACACCAGTAGCGACTATTGCGACTCGACCTTTTCCTCGTCACAAAACAAAGGGCGCGAAGCAAAAGGCGTGGTCCATATACCACTTGCAAATGGCACCACTACGGCCGCCCATTTCCTAGAACCGAGACATGTGGTGCTCTGGATGAAGAAGGAGTTTGACAAGTTCTCAAGTCCTAGCAGCTCAAACGACGATGCTGACTCACTTGGTGATGCCGATTTGCTTGACGAACCGACACGCTATCTCTGTGGGGATTGGGACGTAGTTACAGTCGCGCTGCGATGCTCATCAAGATATGACTTGGACACTTCGTCCAAGGAAAAATGTAGCTTGCTAAGTTCTGAAGAAAACGACAGCGTGATGAGTGATCCGGTTATTGAGACGTCTCGTGAGATAGATGTTGGGATATCTGGCCAGACTCTCGAGCCGGCATTTATGAGAAAACAGCAGTTGCTGTCTACATCTACCAGTGGGAAGAACTTCTTCACTGAGCCTTCTGGGGAGGAAGTAGACTTTGCAGATATCATTTGGTATGATGGGCTTACTCACGCCCGACAACTTGGTCAATATGAGAAACTGGTTCGGAACCGTTCTCCAGTAATGGTCTCGCTGAAAACTCTCCGAAAACGCCAAGCACTGGCATTGAAAGGCCTGCCAACCGACAAACTCGAAGTTTTACGGCGTCACCCAACAAAAAGCCTTGATAATATTTACATCACAGGCCAGAGCGATCCGATCGATGTCGCATGGAAGCTTCTTTACCCACCGCTGGCGCTTCTTGCGATTCCTGATGCATTCATTGATAACATTCAGGCTTTCCTTCAGAGTCGGCCATATGATCCTATGCCTCTCAATATAGCAATTGCTGCAGCCATTATTTTCTTCGACATTGAAAAGTCCGTCGACGGGCAAATGGAGGGAAGACAATGCACTCCCTCAGGAAGAGTTTTGGCTCAAAGTGTTCCAAAGGTACCCTTGGCTGTTTTCATCATATACTTCCCCCATCTTGTCAGGTTTACGGAAGTCATGTCCTTGTCGAGATACATCCATCCCTGCCGCTGGGCACATCTCAACCACGCCCGCGATGTACAAAGATCTCCCAAGCTAAAAGTCAGTCTCAACCATTTGGACGAGGTACGAATGAGAGCTTTATATGGCTTCATCACATCCAAGAAGCCATTGAAAGTAGTCAATAGTCGCATACATGTCCTCCCACACACGTGGCCAGGGTCGAAACTGACCTGGCCAGATGGAGCAATGGGGGCTCCTCCGCCCACCCAAGAACTATGGGCACATATGCTACTCGATGATGTGAACATCCTTGGTCTACCTGCATATGGTCTTACGAACGAGTGGAAAGGAGAGGTAGCGCTACCACGACAAGTTTTGGACATGAGATGCTGCGGGCTGCACTCTATCCAGGCAATGGCGCGCCAGCCGGCAAACAGTTTTTGGGAGCATGACCCCAAAGCCATCCGCGCCTTGACGGCCATGGCTAGAACGATAACGGTGGTTTGGAAGAATGCGACAAGTTCAGCTGCCTCGGCCAGTCTTGGCATGATGGGAAGCGAACCCTTTACTCTCCTATCGCATCTCGAGTCGTATCCAACACAACACCTGATTGGAGAGGAACCGCTTCGGCAATTAATCATGCGGAACAGAGCACGTCTATCGATTGCCGCTGCTGAAAAGGTTGAGATTAATGATTTAAGTATAGGGGAAGATGGGTTTATCACTTGGGATGGGTTGGACATAGATATTCTAACAACTGTTCGGTTACAAAAGCGCAGCAGGTTATCAAATGATGACACTGGCGGCAACAGCAAGCAGAGACGGTTTGAAGACTCGAAACTTGACTTCAATAAACGAAACTTGCGCTGTTCTCTTACAGCTGATGATTTATTCCAGGCACTGGATGTGTTGGAAGAAGAGAGTTGCGAAAGGGGTCACTGGGAATCAGTTCGAGAGATCCTTGTGGTCAAGAATGAGGGTACTGGAGGCGATCTGCCCACAACCGACGAGTTTCTAGCCCTTCTGAAGGATGCGGAGGTGATTGTCGTGCCAGCGTTCAACCACATCACAAAAGTCTGTGAAGCATGGCAATCCTCGACCCCCAACGAGGAGGAGGTTGTGCAAGAGCGAAAACAGATCCTCATCATGATTCTCCAGCTTATTGACAGGTTGGGTTCTACTCCTCCAGACATGGCTGGAAACTTCAATTCCGAGACCTATTGGTTTCGTACGGGGCGGCAGGTGATCGCGTCCACTGCTCCAGCCATCTACGGGGCTTTGATGAACATCATGGACTTGCACCAACTGAACTCATCATTGGTGCCGCGGGCTGTACTTCGCATTTTGGAGTCGAGTATAGTCTCGGGACAGTACGAGGCCTATAACAAGCTGAAGGAGATAGCTATGAAACGCCAGGCTTTTTTGGAGGAACAGTCTGCTAATCTCTAGTAGACAGCGACGTGGAACGGGGATGAGACGTTGTGTATTTATCCAAGACGAACTGCTGTGTCAGAAATAAAGCAAGGCATACAAGGTGAAGCAATTTTGCGACATATAAGGATGTATGAACTACAGTTGCCTGCTTATTGCTATCAACCTCATACCCACAGCGGGTGGACCCGACGGCTCTAGCCGGACAATATACGTGGATCAGATGTACAAGATGACTGGTTCTATTTGAAACAAACAGGATACAAACAGGAAACATCTCTCACCAGGATATTTGGCAGAGAGGAAGATGGACCGAAGTGTTGGTTACGAACTTGGGCGAGACAGACCCGTAGTGTCTATGTTGACTGTATACAAAACCATGCTGCGAGAAAACTATTGCTGTATTCAATCAATAAATAAAGCCCAGTCAGTGCAAGGACGTTGGCCGAACAGGCATCCCGTTGTCAGATTGAACTGTAAGACTGGGCGATGAGGTGAGGATAAGGAGTAATTAATACGAAGTATTACCTACTTTATTTATCTGGCTAGTGATATCATAGGCAAGGCCTTCAAGGCTTAATTACAGGTTTGGTTTATTAATGGAGCCATTGATTGCAAATCTGACCACTCGCTGCACAGCGCACGCGATAAAAAACAGAATGGGAAAGTGGGGGGGATGACGAAGGAACCAGGTGGCTACTCCGTTGCTCGGAGTGCATGGAAAAGACAATCAGGGTCCAACCACAGGGCGGCTGCTGAAGGCTGTACATGTAGGTATTTCCAGGGCAGGCAATCAGGCTATTGCAGGCCTTCCAGCACGCTGGGGCGGCCCCCACGTTGCTGCTTACTGGGCGCTGCCACCGCTAGCCGACAGTGCAGAAGGCGCCGGGATCGGGTCTCACGGGAGAAAAGAAAGGCATCATCATCAGGGCAAGTGGTGGGGTACACGAGCTGATGAAGCTACATCTGTTCTCGAGTATTGGGATGGAGAGTTAGAGGTACCTGCAGCATCTGGACTACCTGGGGAAGACCAGGCTGGGTCTCTCGGCCTAAGACGACCCCAATCCCAAATCCCCAGTATCCACCCCCCGTAATACCCGGGGGGGGGGGGGGGCTTTTGTCTTAATAACACGCCCAGAAAGCTCCTTTGCCGACGGAATCCCTCTTCGCAATATTTCAGCCCAGCCCAGCAGCGCCCTCTTCCACGCCAAAAAAACCAACGAATTTTGTTTCTTAGAAATTATCATACATTCGCTTTTTCGTTTTTTTATCGACTGCGAGAGGGGAGCGATGTCGACGACACTTGGGTGAGTTTTTTTTCTATCCGCGCGTCTCAACTTCTTTTTCTACTTTCCCACTGCGATACCGCTGCAAGTGGATGGCCAATGCCGAAGGATGCCGCAATAAAACGCAACCGCAAAAAATGTATGGTGGTGTCGACCAAGGCTTTTTGCCCGCGCGCAACAATGGGCATAAAAAAAATTGTGTTCATACCGATGTTGTGAATAAAAATCAGAATAATAAAGGGACAAATAGCTAACGAGACAATCAAAATTTCAGCGCCTTCATCGCCGGCGGCATTGCTGCGTGCGGCGCCGTCACCGCTACACATCCCGCAGAGACGCTCAAGATCCGTCTACAGTTACAAGGCGAGCTCCAGAGCAAAGGCAGCCAGCCTCACTACTACCGCGGCCCGATCCAAGGCATCGCCGTCATCGTCCGGCACGAGGGCATCCGAGGCATCTACCGTGGCCTGGGCGCCGCCTACATCTACCAGATCCTGCTCAATGGCTGCCGGCTAGGCTTCTACGAGCCGATGCGCAAGTCGCTATCCAAGCTGGTGCTTAAGGACGAAAAGGCGCAAAATCTCGGCATCAACGTCTTCTGCGGAGCCACGTCGGGCATGCTGGGCGCCGCCGCGGGGAGCCCCTTTTTCCTCGTCAAGACCCGGCTGCAGAGCTTCTCGCCTACCAGGCCCGTGGGTACGCAGCACAACTACCGCAATGCCTGGGACGGCATGTCGCAAATCTATAGGGGCGAGGGTATCAGGGGTCTGTACAGAGGCATTGAAGCAGCCATGATCCGTACGGGGTTTGGTAGCTCCGTTCAGCTGCCTACCTACTTCTTCGCCAAGCGAAGATTGGTACGACACGCGGGCATGGAAGAGGGCCCGGCGCTGCATCTTGCCAGCAGTGCTGTCAGCGGTTTCGTTGTCTGCTGCGTCATGCATCCTCCTGGTGAGTCCCCCTCCCCACTCCAAATAGTCCTGCTCGCATCACGAAAAGATCCTGGGCTTTTTGCTAACACTCGTACCGCAGACACCATCATGTCGCGTCTCTACAACCAGCACGGCAATCTGTACAGTGGCGTCTTCGACTGTCTCGCCAAGACGATCCGCACAGAGGGACCCCTCGCCATCTACAAGGGTTTCCTGCCTCATCTTGCCCGAATTCTACCACACACCATCCTCACGCTCTCTCTAGCCGAACAGACGGCCAAGCTGGTTAGAAAATTCGAAAGCCGTTTGCTGCCCAGTTTGAATAAGGAAGACGACCGTATTCAGAGCTAGCTCTTTTCTCTGGGCAGTTCCCCCCACGTGTGATGGGCGGGTGCCTCTTTGAAAGGTAGTTGTTCATATAATGTTTTTTTCTTTTCTTGATTTGGGTTTGGCTTGTTTGCACGATAAGCGGAAATTTTGGTGTCTTTTTATCCATACATAGACCTCGGCGGAGCTTAGGGGGGGCCGGAATGTTCTTGTCCATAGACCTTTTGTGCATTTTTGTGTTCTTGGGTATATTCTGGATGGCTTCTCAGACTCTGAGAAGTTTTAAAGGGAGGGGCAGTTGAAATCAAAAATGGCGGGGTGGAGTCCATTTTCTCACAGGAGTTTACTACGACATAGGTGCCTTATAGATTCGACAAGAGACGCCTATTTGCGGCTCTTCTTCATGATGACTTTCCCATTTCCATTTTCTTGTTCATGATTATGATCGTGTCCTCGTCTCTACCCGTTGATGGACCGCTTGCAACCGTAGCACAGCTTCCCTGAGGTGCCAGATGCTGGTCCTTGCTCTGGCTCGTCACCAAGCTCACCCGCCCAGACGGAATCACCCTCATCATCCAATGTAATGCCACAGAGGCGGCAAAATGTCGAGCCGGTGAGCCTATCCAGTTTTCCCGAGGTACGGACGACGTTAGCCACGATGCCCGAGTACGGGCCCTCGACGCCAACGAAGTAACGAGCCGTGACCTCTTCGATACTCATGTCCTTGTGGGAAACGACGCTGCCCGAAGACACCCTGCCAGAGGTGGAGGAGGCAGGAAAGGATAGCGAAGGAGACACAAGGCCCTGGAGGGATGGGATGAGGTCGATGTAGATGGCAACCTCAGCACCGAGAACCTCGCGCAATGGGTGGTAGATGGGAAACTCTGTCCGCGACGTCTCCGCAGCCAGTTGCCCCTCCGCGGGGTTTTGGTCGTACGTACAGACGGTGAAGAAGCCATCGTTGACTTGCCAGGGGACAGCAAAGCCCCTGCCGTTGGCAACCTCGGACAGCGTCAGGCTAGCGAGGGATGTTGTGTTGTGGCCCAGTAGAAGTGCGGAGTAAGATCTTTCCGTGGCTACGTGTATGAGTAGATGGCGGATCATCAGTCTCATCACATCCGCTCTCGATGTAACTGACGGCAGTGAGTCGAAAAACGCCCGTAACCGTCGCACATTATCAGAATCTCCTTCTTCTCCAGCAGTTGCCGGTGGTAGTGGCACCGGCAACACCGTCCAATCAATAGTCCTGACATCAAAAATCTTGCAGAGGTGGACACACTCAAACGAGATGTTGGGGAATCTCTCACGATACGTGGCCAGGAGTTTCTGGGCCGGTGTCTGCGTCGTCTCCTCTTTCTCCTTCACCTCCTCCTCCTCCTTCTCCTGCTCCTTCCCCTCACATCCACCTACCCGGGCCGAGGCAGCAGCAGTAGGAGAGAGGTCAGTGTCGACGTGGACAACCAGCGGCTCAAACGGCGACGACCCCTTGCGCGCGGCGTGATACCGCGCCGAGTGGTCCAGCAGCTGGGCCAGCACACTGGACGATGGGCCAAACGACAAGCCCGCGACGTACCTGCGGGGCTCAGGCTTTGACGATACCCTCGTTTCCTTTTGCAGCGTGCCGAACCGCTTGACGGCCTTGGACTCGACGTAGTCGACGAAACAGTCGCTGCAGGAAGGAGGAGACGATTTTGTTCATTAGCCAGTTATTCTCTCTCTCTCATTTTATATACTGTCTTTGTATAACTACTACAATATCTTGAGGGGGTGCATATTCTCATGATGCCTATTTATAGCTCTCTCTTTTTTCCCTCTTCTTTCTTCCACTCTATGAATAGAGAGCGAGGGCAACGATAAAGAAGCAAATAAAACATACCGGCATGTTGGGAGGTTGCGGAGTTGGAACAGCGCATTGGGCCCTTTGCAGCGTCGACATTGCGGGGGTTCTGCCATTTTCAGTGTGTGAAACAAACTGATCTCTTTTTTTTTCCTTTTTGCCTCTGTTTGTGTTTTATCTCCCTTGATCTTGTGTAGGCTTCGTCTTGGAATCCGTGAAATTGGTCATGGTCATGTCAGGGTTAGAAGAGGGCTGGTTGAAAGCCACCAAGAATGAATGAATTTTTTTTCTCTGCTTCATGATTTACTACGGGCGCTGGAGGTGAGTGAACCGTGTTTGTGTTGCAGTGTTTGTAGGCCTATAGTTTGGTTGCTTGTAGTGAAGGACGTGCTGACCAGTCACGGCACAACCATTACCACCATTTCTCCATATTCGGACAGGGCCAATCTTCTACATCGACATCGACACCGACGTCGTCAACCCTACACGCTGAAATTGCAACTTGGAATATCATGAAGCTTTATCAGACAGACGTAGGATGATGCTGTTGAGCCAACCTCCCCCCTCTTTTTAGTCAGGGGCCTGTAATTTTGTCTTCCAAAGGACCCAATCGCCAGTGCAAGGCTCCTAAGGGGAAATTTGATGCAACAATTAACAACCTTGCCCCCAAGTCATGTCTTCATCGTAGCCAGTCAGGAGTTGACCCGTCACAACAAGTCAAACCCACAACCCCTAAAGAGTGCCAACAAATTATGTGCACTCGTGCTAATAATGCTAATTTGAAGTTACTATTTCATCGTGTACTATGTATGGCTGGAGAGTATCAAATTTGCACAGAAGTCGGGGATTGCCGGCACTTGTTGGAAAATGAAAGTGAAAGCTGGGCACGACTAGCAGCGGCCCCACTCGACTGTTGCATCTACCGAGACATGGGAAGATTACCACCCGCTGCCTGTGCGAAAGCAAAGCACAAGATTAAAAACAATAATGAAGTGGCCTGTTTAATTATGTTTATCAACGTCACCGAGCAACCCGCCCCTGTGCTGTTGATGGTATCGTTTCGAGGACTGCTGTAGGGCAGCTGCTGTCATGTCAGGCCCTCGTGCCAGGAGATATCATCAGGTGGCTATTGATTGGAACTGTGGACAGAAAACGACCAGATCACAACTTGAGGCAGAGCTTAATTTAGCACACAAAGGGGGGCGTTAAAAGAAGGATGAAAAGGAAACATGGGAGAAGTTGCACATATCCGTACAAACCCTCTGTGCATCCCTTGCAGGGTCTGGACACTTCCATTGTGGCTTCGGCCAAGGCCAAGTACCTGTACCTTATCATCATCCAGAGCCTGAGAGGTAGGGCTCGATTTGGCGTTGGCTGGTGACGTCAAAGGCCACCTGTTGGCCTGTTGGACCCCTGGCGTAACGTCCGCTGATCGAAATCCCGCAGCGAGACGAGCAGCAGCAGCCGCCTAGAGCGACAGCCTAAATTGATGAGAAGGCCTATTGCTGGGCTACCTGGACTAAAGGCAACTAATAACACGCACGCAGTACGAGTACGAAGCCCCAGAGGAGCCAAAAACAAGTGCAAGCGCTGCCAGTTGTCGTCGTCATCTTGTTCGTCCTTTTGTCGTCAGCATCAGGCTTTGTGTCTGCCTGGGGACACATACATAGGTACACACAGCACGCGGGCATTTCGCAAAAGACTAGGTGTACGTTGTATGTTCCAGGCAGTCATGGTACCTCTGATTATCATGCACAGGCAGGACTTGTGCATATGACTGCGCCGTTTCGAAAGGAAGCTCCATCGCATCACAGCCAGCAGGGTCAGTCAGGTACAGGCACGGCACGCACAGGACCTCAGATGTGTTGCTGCCCCAGCAAGCCCCACGTCCAGTAAAAGCCCTGTATCAAAAGCTTGTATCGTGCCACGCAAAATAAGGTCGAGCAGGGTGGATGCGCCAGGTGGTACAGGTACATGTGGTGCTACAGGAGGCACAGGACTGGGCCACAGCTAGCGCCAGTCCAGCGCCAGCCCAGTGCTGGCCCAGCGACATGGAGCCTGTAAGAGACACTGAACCCTGCCTACACCACTGTCCCAAGGTGAGAGGGCACCACTCTGAGACGGTGAGAAGCCCTCGTCTCGGCCGTCTGATTCGCCGCCGTGTCGAGTACAGATACATCCTGCGGGACTTTGTTTTTAGAGTTAGCAGCCACTCTGGTTTCACACTGCAATGCAACTTGCAACAATGCTTGCTCATCCGGCCGCCCGGCCATCAGACCCAAAAAGCGTATCCATCTGGCTGTTGATTCGACACAGACGCTGCCACGCTGAAACCCTCGCCGGAAATCCCCTTTCAAACATCTGCCCTGGATCGTCGTCTACCACTCGCTGTTGCTGCCTCTGCCAACACTGGCATTCTCTCGAACCTGTGGTGTCATGTAGGGGGTTGACCAGAACGCACTTCTCATCTGAGCCTCGCAATTCCTCTAAACACTCATCTGCCGTATCTATCCGTCAATCCGTCCATCAATCAATCGATCGAACAGAGAATAGCCGGCAAGCAAGATACAGAGAGCTGCTGACTCCCTCCCCACTGCCTCTCGTCACGCACGCCACCTACCTACCTGGGACGGACACACAACTGACAACAAAGCCACCTCTCCCCCCCTCGTCCTCGGCTGTGTCGTCAGAGACCATTTATCTAGGCTACCGCATTACCCCAGGAGGCTCTCGAAAGCCACTGCCCGGCGGCTAATCATACAAAGACCTCGTCTGGTGTATAACGAAGCTCCTGCGACAACGCGAGCCGTTTCGTACAACACCTGTCTACTAGTCACCCCCCAACAACTACAGCAACCGTCACTCGCTCATATCTGTCTCGTTGCCGCAAGCACATTCACCCTCTATCACCTCTTACCCGAACGACCAACCCTGCTTAACTGTTTGTCGCAAACCATCCATGTTTAGACGAACTCGCATGATACGGCCTAGACACCCAAGCCGACCAGCTCCCAACAGTGTCTCGTCCCCTTAGCGCATACACTTCATCCTGTGTGTGTTCTTTAAAACTAACGATCCGCGTCTCCGCAACCAAGCTCTGAATCATCACGCTCGTTCGATCAGCTTCTTCGCAACCGAAAACCCACATCCTTAACTATGATCATGGCTACTCGCCCGATGGAAGAAGGGAGACTACCGCCAGAGTCTACAGCTCCTCAGGATGTCATCGGCAATGGGATTCATAACCAACGTAGTCGCCTTGCTCTCGACACCGTCACTCCTGTCAACCAAGCTGGATGCTTTGAGTCTGACCGGGTGATCAAAAGTGGCTACGTTCAGAAGCGAACCCAAAAGACAAAGGTTTGTCACTCCACTTCCTGTTCTCCAGATTAACATCCATTTTCCCTCAGCCATGGCATTCCAACTATATCCTCTTGTGGCAATGAACTAACATCACTGTTTAGAACTGGAAGACCATCTATCTCGTTCTGCGCCCCAAGACCATCTCGATTTACAAAAACGAAAAGGAGACCAAGCTTCGCCATCAGATCCACCTCTCCGATCTTTCTGCCGCCGCTATCCTCAAAGACCCCAAACAGAAGAGAAAGAACGTCTTCGGGCTCTTCTCATGTTCGCGAAACTTTCATTTCGAGGCCCCGACATTTCAGGACGCCCAGGATTGGGTCGATCTCATACGCAGGGATGCTGGACTTGAGGAAGAGGAAGAAGAAATGTTCCTTGCCAGTCCACTAGGCCGGAGCCTGTCGCCCTTTGGCATGAGGTCGTCTGCGCTCGACAGATGGACTGGCCGGGCTAACAAGCATGAAGGGATATTGTCCAGCTCTCCAGAAAATCAAAGCACACTTGACCCCCCTGCGCCAAATTTCTTTGGGAAAAGTGGAAGACGCCGTGAATCTTCTACTGCAGACTTCTCTGGCTTGTCTGGAAACGAAATGTACTCACACTCGGACATGTCTGACACGGAGGCGCAGCGATTTCATGGCGCATCTCTGGAGAATCTAGCCGTCCAATCTCCAGTTGACCTTGACAACGTCGGATCAGTACCCCGGCAACCAGCCCTGCCTGGTCAACGGCCACATGTAGCTGGGCGATCACCCAGCCAGGCTAGTGGGATCAATGTGGAGCAGGACTCAGAGCGCGTTGTATGGCAAGGCTGGCTCTGGATGCTGCGAAGCAAAGGTGGTGTCAAGCAGTGGAAGAACCTTTGGGGAGTTCTCCGCGCCAGGAACCTAATTTTGTACAAGTCTGAGTCGGAGTACATGGCCCAGTGGATCGTCGAACTCAGCGCTGTGGTTGACGTCGTCGACATTGACGCCATCAGCAAGAGCAAAACAAACTGCCTGCAGATTATCACCGAGGAGAAAACATTTCGCTTTTGCGCCCACGATGAGGAAGCTCTAGTCCAGTTCATTGGTGCCTACAAAAGCCTATTGGTCAAGCGACGAGGGTTAGAAGCTCGCGCCGCTGCTGTGGCTGCTGTTAAAGTAGCACCCACAACCAAGCCCTCATTATAATGACGATTCGAAGAAAAAAGAACCTAATACTTGGAATGGTTTATTAATGTCTATTTGGACCCCGAACGACTTTATTAAGATGTGAGCCATTGCTGTTCCATCTCTATTGCATCTCCCTGCACTCTTCTTCACCTATCCTTGGTCTATGAACAAGAACCCTTACATACTCCTCCACCCCCTTTTACGCCCTCTATACGACTTTATGATGAGCCAGTCACTTTATTTGTACATTTATATCACCTTAACTGAGCAGCGCTCTTCTTTCTCTTCTTACTTCCTCCCATCAATATCCAGCACGCGGAGCCTTTCCACAATCTCGTGTCAGACACGGAGAATATATTGAAAGGTGCTGGGGTTTGGGGAGAGTTGAATGACACAACGCTCCCATGCCCGACATTGGTAGTTTTTGGATGGTCTACCTCGTCTTATCTTGTCATTGTATTTTCCATGCCGAACTCCATGACTGCCTGGGACGCCAAATGGACTAGCACGGAGAGTGTGCTGTGTCTCGGCTTACTGCCGGCTCTACTTTACTTTTTTTTTTCTTTTTTACGTCTTAGATATCAACAGCTGGCACCTGGTTTCGTTTTTATTATTCATGTTTCTAGTCACATTACACTTTTTTGTAATTCAAACCCGATATGAATCAAGGTCGAAGGTCTGTGGGGAAGGTATCCGGCATGACCAACACGATAGGATACGATTGAGAAATATACATCTTTCTGAGACAGCCTACTGTAACTTTAGTGTGTACATTATATTTAACAACCGGACTAAGAAAAACAAAAACGAGAAGACCTGTAGAACTTCAACTAGCAATTCAAAGCATGTGTCAAGGGTTGCAATGTTACTCAATGCGGTTGTGAATCATGAATTGAGTTATGGCTGATACAGTCTCTCAGGGCGTTACGGGAACTTGGTTGGCATATATGGCGCAAGTTCCGGATTTTAGAGCACAAATAGCGATTCCACCTCCCCGTAAACCTTATAAAAACAAATTCATGAGGAATCAGAAAATAGGTTTACTCTATTTCTCATCACTGTTTGTGCCTCAATCTTTGGACATAGTAACTACATACAGGCCACTTTTGTATCAGAAGGGCTTATAGAATTTCCAGGGGAACCTTCATTTCATCGCAAACATGGCCTTTATGCACCGTCCCCTCCTTCCCCAATACTAATTTTCCAACTTCTTTACTTGTTTTCTTATTTACTCCAACGGAGGACTTTTATTTCTTAGCATCTTCTTTTAGAGTCACGATGCGGTTCAGGACAATCTTGTCATCGGTGCTATCTTTGTCCATGGCCTGCAAAAAAAAGAAAAGAAAAAAGTCAGCATCTGAGTAGCTCAGCGTAAAAAGGGGGGAACAAGCTAAAAGGGTTTTGAAAGAAGCAGCAAAATGACTTACAAAGTATGCAACTCGCAGACCTTGGAACCTGACGCTCTGTGGTCCAACGTCTCTGTTTTCCTCGCCCTCCTTCAGTTGCGGCCATGGCGCCCGTCGGCGAACCTCGTCAAAGCCAGCATTAACTAGAGCATCGTTGTAAATCGTCTCGCTATTCTCGTTGATGTCGTTGAGGAAGCCACCCTCGGCGGCGGCGGGCTCCGCTGACTTGAACAATGGGTCGTGCAGCCGTACCTCGACCTTGCGTGAGCCTTCGGGAACCCAGTGGATGTATGCCTTTGGCTTCTTGGCTTCCTTGTCAAAGACGGCTTTGATTTCGGTTACTTTACCCGTCTTCTCATCTTTTGTGAAAGATGTAGCCTTAATGGGATATGGGATCTGAAGGAGACCAACTGTCTTTCCAGGAGCGAGACGGAAGTAATCCTTGCTGTCTTCCTCACGGAAATCGCTGCGGTCAATGTACACAGTTGATGTGGCGCGCAGTTTGTATGATCCCATACAGGGATCCTTTGGCGAGAATGGTACGTCAATGTCCTGCTCCTCTAGACCATTGCCCTCAAATTTCTCAATGACAACCGGAATTGGGTCGAGAACTAGCGACAAACGCGGCACCGATGTCTCTAGGTAGCGACGTACGGATTGCTCGAAACGGGCGATCTGGATGAAAGTCCGGGTCGTGGTGACGCCGAGCTCGTTAACGAATGAGAGAATCGCACCAGCTGGAATTCCTCGTCGCCGGAGAGCAATGAGTGTATAGATGCGAGGGTCATCCCAGCCTCGGATGAGACCCAGATCCATTAATTTCTTAAGAGACCGCTTGCTCATAATGGTGCCATTCAGATTGAGTCGTCCTACGATTGTTTGTCAACACGAAATGATTCCATGGCGAACAAGGCGGTGTCTTCATAAAATGAAAGAAAAGCATCTGAGCAATAAAAGCAAATGAATAGTCCGCTTACCATATTCGCGCTGCATAGGTTCATAGACCTCAAGTGACTTGTTCAGCCACTCATAGCTCTCTCGAGATAGAATAAACTCGGTTGTGCAGAGACTGTGAGTAATTCCCTCAATGCTGTCACAGATGCAGTGTGCAAAGTCGTAAGTAGGATAGATGCACCAGTCACTCCCAGTTCGATAGTGTGGTCTGTTGTCCTTGGGAATTCGATAGGCTGCGAGGTCCCACATCTGGGGGTTGCCGCTGGTAATATCTTGCTTCATGCGCAAGAAAGCCGTCATGGGCTCGTACTTTCCATCCTTCATATCCCGGAATTTCTATGCACTTTTTAGTAGAACTCTTTGAACTTCATTCACCGAATTAAGATACCTGCAAGTTTGTCTCAACGTCCGTGTTTGCGTGCTCACATCGGTATCTGGGTGAAGCCCCCTTTTCGCCTCCGCGCTGGAGCTTGATCTCAGTCTCGTTACAATGGCAGACATAGGCCTTTTCCGCTTTAATGAGCTGCTCGGCGTAATCATAGAGCTTCTGGAAGTTGTCGCTTGAATAAGTAATGTCACAAGGAGTGAAGCCTAAAATGGTCAATGAACTTCACTTCATCTCATTGGGAATAAGTGAGCCTTACCAAGCCATCGGATAACATCTTGGATGGCATGGAAATACTCCTCTTCCTCTGCATCGGGATTTGTGTCGTCGAATCTGAATCAATTTAGCATGAACTAGCCCACTTCCTTCTGGGGTCTTCCCGAGTTTCGGTAGCACACCTTAGCACCTGATGTTTCTCCATTAGCATATCCCATAACTCCTTCAATCAAAATCGGTATATACTGACGGTTTTTCCACCGCGGTATTTGGCGAACCCAAAATTGACAGCAATAGCTTTTGCGTGTCCCAGGTGAAGGTATCCATTTGGCTCTGGAGGGAATCGAGTAAGGACGTTTTCGCTTGGCCTCTCCTCATAGACGTCGGCTAAGAACCCCTGCTTGAACATGGCATCGGGGTCTATGGTAGGTTCCTCCGTCGAGGTCTTTGCTACCTTCTCCTTGGGGGCTTCAGAAGTTGCAGCACTGGCCTTTGCCTCTGAGCGCGCCTTGTTTGCAGCCTTTTTGGCTCTCTTCTGCTGGCGCTTCTTCAGCTCGTTCCTCGTCACCATCTCCCCTGTCTCGTCGTCCAGGACCATCTTGGTCACGCCCTCGGCGAGCTGGTCCGCCATGATGTGGACAAATTTACGAATCAGATAAGATACAATGTGGCGTGAAAGAGATGAACAGTGAATATGTAGTTGCCCCGTTGTCACCAGGTTATGTGAGTCTGGTGGCCAGTCTACTCAGTCTATCAGACAGACTTCTTATCGGTGACTCGCAAGGAGGGGCACGGAATATCGCCGTTTTGCTTATCGGCTTGATAACCGCCTTCAAGCGGCTTGTTGCCCCAGAATGCCCCTCACCTGGTCTGTGCATCAGGGCAAGCAAGCTGTCATGTTCACAGCCACAGTTTCGGTGTGACGCCACTCGCCACTGGCGATGACTGGGAAACGGAGCCGTTCACGGAGCGACAGTCTAGAACGGATGACTCTGAGATGCAGGTATGTAAACAACGTACCATTATTGGTTTTTGCTTCTAGCATAGTAAAGCGTTATGGTAGCTTTGTACCTTGTTTTTCAAGCTGGAGCGGGAAGTAGGCCCGACCCGTTTCTCGCTAATCTGCATATATAGTAATCAATCATGACAGTGATAACTGGAACCATGTAATTAGTCAATTGAGGAATATGCAGAAACCATGGAAAGTATCCTTTTGGTGCAGATTCAAGCAAACCAGCTGCCTGTTGTCTAGTTGCAATGTTGACAAACTGTTTGGGCAAGGCTCCCACGGTGCCATCAATCTAAGCCTAAAGCCTTGAGCGTCAACTACCCAACTGTCACAAGCCAAGTTTCTCTTCATCGCTCACCTACCGATTTTTCTCTCCCTGGAGCAGATGTCAAAGGATTCAAAGCCGCGCCGTCCAGACCTGCTCAGCATGGTCTAGCTGCTCAACGCCAAGCGCCACTCCCAGTCTCCCCCGCATAAACGGGACCTTGAAATGCCGCTGATGGAGGGATCAGCCCAGATCAGCCTGGCACACTGGCCAAAACCTGTTGCTTTCGAACGTTACATGGGTCGTCCGCATTGAAGAAAAATATCCGAATACTACTATCCTAGTACTACACACAACACTCCGATGCCCCAATGGTTCTTTACATGGGAGGCAACGCCGGGGTAGGCGAGGAGCCGAGCGCATTCCAACCAGTCGGAGACCATCTTGTCTCGATTTGAGGCCGTCATTAACCCGAGCTTCCATCCAAAAAGCATGTCTCGATGGGCACCCAAGGGGACTTTTTTCTAGGCTTAATTAGCAATGGCTCATTCGCACATGCAGAAGCAACGGCCAGACACTTTTTCGGGCCAGCGTAGCATATCTCTCGGCCGCAATTTGCTTTCCGAGATGCAGTCCGTACTATGGGTGTGACGTGGATATATAGAGTGATGTGAAGCATTCGATAATCTCACCGACACCTCTCTGTCCTGTCTCCTATACTAGGCACTACATCTCCTCAGCTTGGATTCTCCTTGTCCGGCTAACATTGAAACCAACAGCGATGAAGCTTCTCACTTTGCTTGCAGGCTTCGCCTGCCTCGTCCTGCCAGTCTTGTCAGCCGAGAAGCCCAAGGTTCCGCTTAGTTCTACCAGCCGCTGGATCGTCGATGCTGCTGGAAAGCGCGTCAAGCTGCGCTGCATCAATTGGGCCGGTCATCTCGAGGTCAACATCCCGGAGGGCATGCACAAGCAGCCCATCAACTACGTGGCCGGATGGATCGCGGACCAAGGCTTCAACTGCGTCCGACTCACATACGCCACCGATATGGCCTTGAATCCAGGCCTCAAGGTCGAGGACTCGTTCCGCGCCGCAGCCAAAGCTTCCGGCGCCTCTGAGGATGCTATGATGGCCCTCTACCGGCAGGGTGTGGAAAAGAACCCGTTTCTCGCCTCGGCCTCTGTCCTCGATGTCTTCGATGCCGTGCAGGCAGCGTTGTGGGAGCGCGGCGTCATGACCATTCTCGACAATCATGTCAGCAAAGCGAGTTGGTGCTGCGATCTCAATGACGGCAATGGTTGGTGGAAGGATGCCCCCGGCTACATGGACTCAACCAGCCGTTACTTCGATACCCAGCAGTGGCTCGACGGTCTCGATGCCATGGCGAAGTGGTCCAGCTCCCGGCCTGGAGTTGTCGGCCTCTCGCTTCGCAATGAGCTCCGAGCCTCGGTCCTCCAAATCTTTACGTCTGGTGCCACCTGGCTCAAGTACATGCCGCGTGCTGGCCGCGTCGTTCACGCCGCCAATCCCAACGCCCTCGTCATTGTCGGCGCCCTCACCGGTGGCACCGACCTGACGCCCTTGCGGCATGGAACGATGGACACATCTGCTTGGGCCGGCAAGAACGTCTGGGAGGCCCATGCCTACAGCTTCACTGTCATTACGCCTAGTTTCGGCAATTGTGGCATTCTCAAGGCCGAGTACGGAGGGCTCTTTGGCTTCGTGCTCGAGCAGAACAAGCCGTCAACTGGTCCGCTGTTCCTCTCCGAGTTTGGCGTTGGTATGACTGGTGGGCCCAAGGAGGGCCTTTCCCAGGACGACTACAACTACCTCACATGTCTTGTCGGGTACATGGAGGAAAATGACGCAGATTGGGCACTCTGGGCGGTCCAGGGTTCCTACTATGTGAGAGACAAGGCGGTGGACAAGGAGGAGACTTGGGGCGCCTTAGACTATTCGTGGACCAAATGGAGAAAAGAAAACTTCAAGCAGATGCTCGGCAAGATGGTGGATGTCAGCCAAGGGCCGAAATAACGAGGATTTCAGATAACGCAAATGAAATCAAGTTCATATGTCGCATAACCTAGGGGTATATATTTAATGTTGTGGTTTTACACCTGTCCCTGTCCTTAGACGCCCCTATAAATCCTGTGTAACTATATGCTCTGTACAATTCGTCGTAAAAGGGGACCTACCAGTCCCAGCAAAAAATTTAATAAACACACTCGATAACAAGGCACGTATCCCCTACCCCCCATATGTTTAATAAGTGGACATCAAGCAGACTGTGCCTCTTGTTAATATGCCGTTTGTTTCTCATCATGATTATTCTTGCTTATCGATTCCAAAATATGCGGTATCGAATTCTCCAGGTTGCATCAGTTCAAAATCGCCGTCACGATTATTCATGAGATCGTCAAATGTATCGTCCCCTGTACCGTCGCCTCCAATGCTAAAGTCAAAGTCCATGCCGTCGGCGGCGGAATCATTGTACAGAATATCATCAAAAGTGTTGTCCACTGCCTCTTCCTTTTTTGCTTGGGGATTTCCAGCGCTGCCTTCTGCAACAGGGGCAGAGGCTGTCGTGCTTGGCTCTGGCTTGCTCGTGGGTAGCAGGCTGTCCAACGTGAGCATGCCATCGCCGCCATCTGCGGGGGCAAAGGTTGCCAGGTCAAAAGATGGCTCGTTCATCGTGGCTGGCTGGTTTTGAGATTCACTGTTGGCCGGCGGTGCCAGTGTAAACTCCATGTCGGTGAAATGCATGCCAGCATCAGGCATTCTTGCGACAACATCGCTAACAGGGGCATCAAGCTTCATTTCTGCTGGCTTCTTCTCCGGTGATGGCATCACTGCAACGGGGGCTGAAGGACCAACATGCGCATTAGAACTATGTGCATTCAGGGAGCTGTCATTTTCCTCCTTCACGGGATGCACAGGTTGTGGAGGATCGGGAAGCTCTATGCCCATATCAGGGAATGGTGCCATAGGCTTGGCAGCTGGCGCATCCATCATAGGTTCATCCTTGATAATCACGGGAGAAGATGAGCCCAAGTCAATAGCCAAGGGCGACTTGCTTTGTGGCTCAACTGGCGGCGGCTCTGGCGGTGTGATGGCCTTCTTCTGTGCCTGCAGTTGGTCCAGGTCCCTCAGCAGAACCGATTTAGCCCTGATCTAATATCAACTGGTAAGTTTTGAAGAGAAAATAAATGGCTTGGATAAAGGTTGGCCTACAATATCGCTTTCCAGATCATCGAGGGCGACATGAAAGGCGCTTATGGTATCTGGTAGCTTGGATTGTAGCGACACGGGGCCAGATATTGGATTTCCCTGGCTATCCTTTCGCGATGCACGCAACGCTTTTCCAGTTTGGACAAGCTTGTATATGCGGATCAGTGGACATAATCTAGAAGTTTACGGAATGGCAACAGCTTACCACGTCATTAATCAACACCTGGAGAGCATCCAGAGGATCCTTGGCTTTACCAGACGCCATTGAGTCTGCAACAAGCACGCAGCCTCTGGTCGATAAGTGATATTAGCAGGCCAATCAATCCTCTCGCTATGCGGCTCTGCACAAGGCGACTGGTAAGATGGCAACGAGGCGAAACTTTTCCCGCTGACGCGACTAGACTTTAGTCAACAGCAAGCATGAGAGAAGCGACGAGTGGTTAGAGGTCGGTTGTGTGGTGACAAGTGAGATGGACTGGGTCAGATTGGAGCCAATGGCAGGCAGATGAAGGGGGGTGAAACACCAGACATGGCCCAGCCAGGGCGGAGCCGTAGGTGTTCAAAGGCCTTCTTCCAGTTTCAGGCACCACCAAGCACTGTGGCTGCACAGTGGGCTGGTCTGAGTGCCCCGTAGGGGGCAACGTTAATGTTAGGTTCTAGGAGAGGGGCGCTAGTGTAGGCATGTACGCCGCCCTAACACAGGCCTTGAAGTAATACTATTGGAGGATTCGGAGAATACTCCGTATCAAATTCCAGTGGTTGCAATAATTGCTTAGATGGGCATTACAGTGATTACCATTACCTCTCCACTGAAATGCACTAGATGGGTTTTATATTGCATGGCAACTGTCATACTCCCAATTTCTTCCCTAGTTAAAGGAATGGAACCGCAAGGGCGTAATGATGACGCATCTCACACTCCTTGCTCTGTGACTTGTATGTCTTGAATGCATCTTCTTTGACAGTATTACATAGGCACAGAAGCTATAGTAGCATACCTATGTACGTATGGGATAATAAACTCGGTTAGTGCTCACTGCTTAGCAATAATCAACCTAAAGTATTCTGCCATTTGAGAGGATTGATATCGTGTAAGTACAATGATTTAGGGTATAACTGAAGCTTGACCAAGAAAGAAAACATATTATTATTCCGGTATGGCAGTGTGTCTTTTGGTATAGCTTCAAGAAACGCTGCCATATTGTTCGTCTGCTACATTCATAACGACCTTGCCATCCATTAGCGCGTTACGTTCAGATAAATTCAAAAGAATCTTGCATGGCATTATCTGCTTTGGTAATGGGGTAGTATATGTATTAAGGATGAGTAGAATTTCTGCAGCCTTCGAGTGAATGCAAGTTGCCTTTTTGCTGAGTGGTGGATGGATAGGTAGAACAAATCATCTGTAAAATAGCACTCGGTGGTTCATTCATCACCGGATTCTCCTAACTGATAGTCTCTGGATAAGCTTGAAATGCATGATGGTATTGTAAAGATACTAACATTTATAACGTAGATACACCCCTTTTCGCTCGATGGATGTATCCAACACCAGAAGCTATGATAAATACAGTGCGTGCTTTTGGCGCTGGCATCCACATAACAGCCCCTCTGAAGCTTGAACCTCCACCCCAAGAACGCCCAGCAACCTAACCGGTTGCAGGGTAGCCTTAAAATACTTTCCTAGCCTCCACCCGCGCCCGCTCCTACCTTTAAATCTAGTCTTGCCATCTAATTAGAGTCTTGGGCAGACAAAACTCTGTGGCTTCTACATCATCGGAGCGGTTGTTGCGATTTCGGGATCTGTTTCTCGTTTCCTTTATCGTTTCATTCTGCTTTGGGATTTCTTCTCCTCTCTTCTTTCTTCCATCGTCCTTAGCATCGTCCTTGTGTTGTCGCCCAAGCCTCGCATCTCCCCACCCCCTGTCCCGCCCGGGCTTGCTGTTCCGTCCATCCCATTTTGACACCTTCGGTTCGCCGCTGTGGTATTGGGCCTCTCTCTCGCCTTGCGAAGCTTCTTCTTCGACATCCCCGTCTGTGTAGTCGCATCGCTGCTGTCTCTGTCACCGTTCAGTAGCCAGGAGACTTTTCGTGTCCTCACCGGCCCCTCCTTCGAGTCCACATTCTGCTTGCTCCTCATCTGCAGCAGCTACACCGCAACCCACAAGTTACACACCTCCACGACAAAGTCCAACAAACCTCGAATATCATCGCAATGATGGCCGACTCTGGAGCTCCATCTAACGCCGCACAGGCTGGCGCTGGCTTCGACGGAGCCCAAAATGGCCAAGGAAACCCAACTCATCTCCCCCCGCCTCCCCTCCATATTCCGCAGAACACGAACCCCATCCCGACCGCCATGACCTCGCCCATCCTGGGAGGGGACAACAGTGGCATGATGTCCCCGACCAGCGCTGGTGGTTTCCGACGAGCAGCTCCTGAGCCCAACAAACGGGCGCTGTATGTCGGCGGATTGGACCAGCGGGTGACCGAGGATGTGCTGCGCCAGATCTTTGAGACCACTGGCCACGTCCAGAACGTCAAGATCATTCCCGACAAAAACGTAAGTACTGATGAATGGCACGCGCTGCCACGCTGAAGATCGAGGGGGCAAAGAGTGCTAACATTTTTGTGTCATTTACCTTAGGCTAAGGGCTTCAACTATGGTTTCGTTGAGTATGACGATCCCGGTGCCGCCGACAGGGCTATGCAGACTCTCAATGGTCGTCGAGTTCATCAATCGGTATTTACATCCACTTTAAGCTGACAACACTGCCAACGTCACTGACCATTATGCCAATTGCAGGAAATCCGAGTGAACTGGGCCTACCAGTCCAATACAACCAGCAAGGAGGATACCTCGAACCACTTCCACATTTTCGTCGGCGACTTGTCCAACGAGGTAAATGACGAGGTCCTTATGCAGGCCTTCTCTGCCTTTGGTTCTGTATCCGAGGCCCGTGTTATGTGGGATATGAAGACGGGTAGGTCTCGAGGATATGGCTTCGTAGCCTTCCGGGATCGTCCCGAAGCTGAGAAGGCGCTGAGCTCTATGGACGGCGAATGGCTGGGCTCCAGAGCTATTCGTTGTAACTGGGCCAACCAGAAGGGTCAGCCATCAATGGCGCAACAGCAGGCTATGCAAGCTATGGGCTTGACTCCTACTACGCCCTTTGGTCATCATCAATTCCCTGCACATGGAGTTGGAAGCATTGAGATGATCTTGGCTCAGACACCTAGCTGGCAAACTACAGTCTATGTTGGAAACCTGACGCCCTACACAACACCGAACGATGTCGTCCCGCTGTTCCAAAATTTTGGGTTCGTTGTGGAATCTAGGTTCCAGGCGGATAGAGGGTTTGCCTTTATCAAGATGGATTCACACGAAAACGCTTCCATGGCAATCTGCCAGATGAATGGATACAATGTCAATGGCCGACCCCTCAAGTGTAGCGTAAGTTTAAAAGATGCCTTGGCCAGTAACTCAGTGAGATTGCTAATAACAGCTACAGTGGGGCAAAGACAAGACGCCTAATTCACAAACATTTGACCCGGCCCAGCAGCAGCAGCAACAATACAGCCCTCAGAGTGCCCAAGCTCCCGCTTATCCGGGCACTCCTACTTACTATCCACAATATGGTGGTGAGTTTTCACGACAGTTTCGATATTCTTTCAACCAAGACTAATGTTTCTATGCGCAGCGCAATACGGCGGCCAACATGGCAACTTTGGCGGTCCTCAAACCGGTTCTCCCGCTGGCTATGGCCAATCTCCTATGGGATTCGGTGGCCCGCAGAGCGCCGGGGGGTACGGCCGTGGTCAACAAAACCCCAATGCCCAATGGCCGCAGGCTCCCCAGGGCCAGAGCTTCAACAACGGATTTGGCGGCTATCAATCGTAACCGACGAACATGGCGACTGCGGGCATGAAGCTATTTGGGGGGGTAGAGACCAAGGAAAAACGAAAAACGCTGGGGGAAAGCATGAAGGCATGTTTGTCATTTGAGATATCCATATTCTTCACATATCCCCTTTCCTTGTTTGGGTCTTTTTTTTTCTTGTTCGTGCTCTTTTCTCATTACTATTCTTGTCGTACGGGCTATTCCTTTCTTGTTTCAACCATCTATTCAGTGATTCCCACCTGTCAGTTTCTTTCTTGGGTTTCTCTTACTTGTGTCTAATTTGCCGTGCATTTGTGTTTTACACGGGAAGCGATAACAAGGTTTGGGATGCGTTGTCGATGAGCACTACTCGTAGGATACCTCTTTCTTTTTATGGGAGCGTCAGCAAGGCAGGCATAGCCTGGTATTTCTTATTCACTCTTCTTTCCATCTTTATGAGGTTTATGAATTTCTACTTTTCTTATGATGTCTGATAAAGCCCGTGGTAGCTCAAGTGTCTTTGTCCTGAACAGAAACAGGGCTGGATCCCCGAATCGGAGGGGCATTTTTGTTTGTTGCCATGGGCCTGCCTTTGAAGAGAATGGTTTTCGAACAATTTCATGCAGCGAGGTGAGCAGAAAGAAAGGGGTGATACACATAGGAGCATCATGTATTCTTTTGGATAAATGGGCTTTTGAGATATGGATTAATTACCGAGATAAAGGCGGGGCCAGAGGAGAGGAGAAGACAAGAAAGGGAGGGAAATGGATCTCGGATTAATTACTCCACATTCTGATCGAATTTGGATGTTGCTTCGTGACGTTATTGTGTGAGAGAAGTGTGATGTTTTCTTGCCATTGTTTGCCTCATTTTCCAGCCCATCTATGCCGACGTAAACAATCATGTACGAGGCTAAAATGCCAGGACCGCTGATTGGGGCTTGGGGCTTTGCCAAATATGACGAACCAGAAGAGAAATGTGACAGCCTGGGCATGGGCAAGGGGCAAAGAGGAGCGTGGGAGCACCGAGGACTTTGATGCGGACCTATGGAGTATTCGTGCCCCCGTCAATTGTGTGCGGCGCTCCATTTCTGGGCTGTTGTTTGGTGGCATGCTGTTTGTCTCGGGCCCTGCAATTACCTTTAGTGATACAATATGCATGCTACGGGACAGTTCTGGACGAGTAGGATGTCAGCACTCTAGGCGCCGGCCACGGGATTGGTGGATGGGGTTGCTGGGATGGATCATGGGCATCGTAGTCAACTGTTGATGGAAACCCAACGGCGATGCTTGTGCGCTGGTCGCTCGGGGCGCCAACAGCATCGTATGGGTGCATTTTCCTGCTATCTGTACCTGTAGATACACAAACTGTAGTCTTTGTACGGCCTAGAATGGGGAGTGACCTATGTATTGTGTTGTACAAGTTACTCTGATGGTATAAAGAAGAGCGGTATACCTATTCGGTGCGTGGATTCCTGTGGTTGATGGACGGGCGGCTGGGTCATGGACGAGGGGTTTGTTGCCGACGATGACCCCACACGCCGCATGAGAAGTGAGCACCAAACACTGAATGTTGCCCGCGGGTAGGGATACACAGGAGATTTGGTAGTCACGGACAACAACAAATTAAAAAGCTTATCAGCGTGTGTACTTCTCTGGGCACGACGAGTCCGCTGCTCTCTTTTTTATTTTATTTTAATTTCACTATTATGAGGCGGGATGGGTCATCTTTAGCCGAGAAGTGAGTGAGTGGCGAGAGTGGATAAGTAGCAATCCCCCGCTGATATGTGTGTGTTGGCACCTCCGAGTTCCAACGATGCCAACTTATCTCCACCATCCATGATACCTGTCCATGTCCATATCAGCTAAGCCTGCTGCTGCTGCCGAATTACATTGACATTCTTTAAAAAGGGAATCTTTGGACTACAATGTCAAAATGCTTTATGTTGGGTTATTTGGGCTCTATACAGAGGGAGATAAGAAAAAGATAGCACTATGGTGGTGTTTTGTAACACCCAGCATTAAAGATGAATGGTATCTGCTCAAGGAACGCCTGTCATGATGATTTGAGATATCAAGAGAGGGGCAGGACCTCAGGTGCATTCATATAAAAAGATTTACTTTTACTTGCAGGCTCTTACGGCATTTTCCAAGGCATTCGATATGAAAAGCTGATATTCTGCCATCTTTCAGTCGGTATAACTACAAACTTACTGAGTGACAGAGAACTTTTTATCCAATCGCAGAGCTGTATCTTAAGTCGCCACGCCATTATCAACCAATGAAAACTTCCAGACTGCAATGAACAACCTCAAAAACTGCTTAGGTCGACAACCCTCACTGCAACAAACATCAGACCGCTTCCCCCCACGCTGCTGGGGTTGGGGGAGGGATGGTTGGCAGTGACCCGCTGAAGGCTTTTTGGCCTGCCGTGACGGGCCGTCATAGTGCCAATGCTGAGGAACGCACTGTATTGCGTACGTATCTGGAAACATAGGCTCTAGAGTTACAGGTATCAGACTTGGGTGTTTGGGCAAACGGATTTTTATACTTGTAGTGGGTATTAGGAGGAATAATGAATAATGTGTGAAGGTTTGGCTGATGCGGTATAGTGTCACGTCAAAGTTTTCTCTTCGACATGGAATTCAACACCACTGGAATCGGGTCAAGAGTGGTGCACGAGAAACAACGACAAACGCCGATCGCCTTCCTGGTCGCTCTGATATTAATAACTCACAAAGAAAAAGAACATGCAGGCTCCGTTAAGACCATTATCGTCCCTATTTGAGAGCGACTGGGACGCTGAGCCTTTTTACAGCACCAACGGTGCTCCAGTCCCTGTTGCATGTCAACGCTGCTACCCACTAATCACGATGTCTCCATCCCCGCTCCCCTCTCCAGTGCCCGCACCCAGTTTTATCAGCCCACTGAATCGCTGGACATTCATTCATCGCAATCAATTATGCAGCTGTGCTTTTTGCTATGCAGTGCTGCTATAGGCTAATGGTTTGTCTACGTTGCCTTGTTTACCCTTGGCTCTCGCATTACATGTAGGTATGTAGGTAATAAGTGTACCTATCCTAGCATGACGCTGCGCTACAGGGAACAGCCGTGGCGCCAGTAATTACCTACCCAGTCCACTATACTGCCAGGGAGGTGTTCTGCTCAACACAACCTAAGCCCACCAACAGCGCTCTGTCACAGGCTGCTTCACAGCTAGTAGCACCTTCAGCTGGGGCATGACCTCCATCAGTAGCTTCAATTGCTGACTACTAGCACTGCGACGTAGTGTCGTTGCCGTCCGTTTCAACTAGCAGTCAGTACCTCCGGGCTGGCTGGCTGGCGCCAACTGCGTCGCTGTCCTAACCTCGACTCGCAAGGCAACCCACGCCCGACATTTGGCATCTGAGCAAACACAACTCGTCTCCGAACCCATCCTCATCCATCCTCGTCCATCATCGCCCTTTTCCCCCGCGGCCTCCGTGTCCGACTTCTACTCACCCCCCTCACGATGAGCACGTAGCCAGCTGCCGGCCGCCTTCGATATTTCTTGCATCATACCGCCCCTCCGTGGGACTTGGGCCTCCATTGAGGTGCCCAATTGCCTGGCAACCGATCCCCTCCCCTCCAATTCCCACGATTGACGCGGCAACAAGCACGCTGTCCCCCCCTTCGCGGCCTGATCTCCACGAGCTCTACGAGCTTCGCGCTGCTTGCCCGCATCATCTGCGAACGCACACCACGGGCCGTCTCTGAGTAACCATTCGCTCGGCCTTTGCTGGCGCTGGCCTGCGACATCTCCCTGGACAGACGAACGCGGTGTCGCACGCAGCCGCAGCCGCCGCCGCCGCCTCCACATCTCTCCACTTCCACCGCCATCTTGTGATGGACTCAGGCTGGCAGACTTACCCCGACTCTGCGGGTGCTTCGCAACGACATAACGGCAACAGCCACATCGCCCGGGACTACACCGGCCAGGCGTCATCAGTTCCATCTCAACAACAACTCCAATCTTCAATTCCCCGCCCCGCCCTGGGTCCTCTCCCAACCCAGAACACCGGCTACGGCTACGATCAATATCACGGCGGAGGAGGAGCCCCCGTTCATCGCGGCGCCAATCCGGTCTCCTCCCCCATAGCCGGCCCTCAGGTCCACGACAACAACGGTGACGTTGCCATGCACGACGCTCACGATGCCCATGCGGGCATCAAGTATCCTATGAGGCCTCATCATCAGTCACACCTCTCTGGTGGCCGCCCCGTGAGCCTTCACTCATCCCAGGAACAACCGTCGGCTGCAGCCCAGCGTTACTCCCCGATGGACACTTTGTCGCCTGCATCCCCATATGCTGGCGGCAAGACTTCGCAATTTGGCAATCCCCCGTCCCTAACGCAGTCTCCTACCACTCAAACCGATTATTCCCAGAGTCCCTATTATCCTAGTCGCCAGCAGGGCCACCAACTGCCACCAATGTCGCCGTATGGGTCAGGCCATGACGGCTTCCCATCGTCTGTCGTGGCTGCCCTGGACGGCTCGTTTAATGACCCCAAGTCGCCTCGACGATCCCAGCCCCCACTGCTTAAGCCTGTACCCGAGTTCAGGAAAGTGAGAGCAGTGACCGATCTGCAGCCCAAGAACAGTCGACAACCGCGATTTCGGCGAGCCAACCCCGAAGGTGGTTTTATCAGCGTAAGCGATTCCGCCAATATTGCTTCACCCTCTTGCTTATGATTGTATACAACTCTAACTCGTTTTTTCATGCAGCCTCTTCAAGCACTGACGCTCCACTTGCCCGCAACCTATCGCATTTGCAACCCAAGCTTCAAATACGAGACGTCTCGAAACCCTCGAAGAGTCTTGACAAAACCGAGCAAGGGTCTGAAGAATGATGGCTATGACAATGAAGATAGCGACTACATTCTCTACGTGAACGATATCTTGGGATCTGAGGAAGCGGGACACAAGTATGAACATTCATTCTACATCAGTCCGGATTAATGAGGCATTAGTTGGGCGGTGTACTAATCAGTTGATTTAGGAACCGCTATCTTATCTTGGATGTGCTGGGCCAGGGAACGTTTGGACAGGTCGTCAAATGTCAGAATCTCAAGACGCAGGAAGTTGTCGCAGTTAAGGTTATCAAGAATCGTACGGCATATTTCAATCAGAGTATGATGGAGGTTTCGGTCCTTGACTTGGTAAGTTTCTAAGCTTCATATCAAACGTTCTCAAATGTGTTCCCTTTGACTGACTTTATTGCCATGAATAGCTTAACACGAAGCTCGACAAGAATGACGACCACCATCTTTTGCGCCTTAAAGATACATTTATCCATCGACAACATCTTTGCCTCGTGTTTGAATTGCTTAGTGTCAATCTTTACGAGCTTATAAAGCAGAACCAGTTCCGAGGCCTCAGCACCACTCTGGTCCGCGTTTTCGCCCAGCAGCTTCTCAATGGCCTGGCGCTGCTCAACAAGGCACGGCTCATCCATTGTGATCTGAAACCTGAAAACATTCTTTTGAAGAATTTGGAAAGCCCCATCATTAAAATCATCGACTTCGGCTCTGCATGTGACGAACGTCAAACCGTTTATACTTATATTCAATCAAGATTCTACCGGTCTCCTGAAGTTCTGTTAGGACTTCCCTACTCTTCTGCTATTGATATGTGGTCCTTGGGCTGCATTGTTGTGGAATTGTTCCTGGGACTGCCACTTTTCCCAGGTTCATCCGAGTATAACCAAGTATCGCGAATCGTGGAGATGCTTGGGAACCCGCAAAATTGGATGCTAGAAATGGGCAAACAGTCAGGTGAATTCTTCGAGAAGCGGCAAGATGAATTCGGCAGACGGACATATCATCTAAAGAGCATGGAGCAATACGCTCGGGAGCACAGCACCAAGGAACAACCTAGCAAGAAGTACTTCCAGGCCAGTACGCTACCCGAGATTATCAAGTCATATCCTATGCCACGGAAAAACATGAAACAGAGCGAGATTGATCGAGGTATGTCTGAAGTCGAGATTTCCTGGACGTGATAAGGTGGATGCTGACTCTCTATTTCTAAAGAAATGAATAACCGCATTGCTTTTATTGACTTCGTCAGGGGTCTTCTTAACATTAACCCACTGGAAAGATGGTCACCGCAACAAGCAAAACTGCATCCATTCATCACGCAGCAGAAATTTACAGGACCATTTGTACCTCCGATGAACCTAAAAGCAAGCTCTCTCAATAGATCACCGGCCCCAGGAACCCAGCAGCAACAACAAGCGGAAGCTCTCAGCAAACAGCGAGCCCAAGCAGCACAGGCTCAGGCCAATACTGCAGCGCAAGGGGCATATGCTGCTTCCATGGCTGCGAATCAATATCAGCAACCTCCCATGTATGGCAATAACCCCGTTTACAGTCCAGGCGGCACTCACACGAATGTGCCAACTGCGTACGGACCTCAGGCGGGCCAGTACGGGCCGATGGCCATGCAGCAGCCGCCACAACAGGTACCCTCGAATCAATATTCGAACGTGCCTCAACCCAACATGTACCAACAAGGTGGGATGCGGACAAACAGGCAACGGGCATCGACCATGGAGCAACAGCAAAGTGGTATCCCGGCAGCTATTCAACGAGTTGCCAGCCATCTCGATCCTAGCCAACCTATCCGACTTCAACCTAGCCCTGCATACTATCCACCTACTGGCGAAGGTCTGACTGGTATGGATAACACACCTGGTCGTGCAGGTAGGCGTGGCAGCCGAGCACAGCAGACCGGGCGAGGCAACCGAGACTTCATTCGCAATTTGGAAGAACGTACCCTGGAAGAAGGATTCATGGGTAACCAGAACCCATGGCATTGAAGCGTCATTTGAAGCATTTTACAGCTGCAAGCTAGGAATGATTCCCTCTGGCTGTTTACACAGTTTTTACGCAGCACAGCATTGAACTCAGGGTACAGGAAGTAACACGACCAAACCTAGCCTTTAGGCGACTGTTTATTTTGATTCAGGAACTTGTTTCTCACGACGAATGTGACATAAGGCGATAATGAGCTCGGTGTATAAATCGCAGCCTGGACCAATTTTGCAGCCAGGCTACTCAATTGATACAACTTCATTGCGCGATAGGAGGTGTTGCAAATGTTTACTGTAAAGCAAGCGGTGAGGCTAGCAAAATTTTGAATATGGCTCAACGAGATTGCTGTGAACTCCTTCCGCCTCAGAAGATACCTATACATGACTCATGATTATCGTGAGTCTCGGAAGAATGAGAAGCCCACTTATGTATACACACAGGTACGCCTTTCCAAGAGCGATGGCGGCTCCCAACACTCCACCGGACTACTTTCCAGGCGAGCCTTGAATACCGCCCAGCGGTTCGAAGTTTCTGCAATAACGACTGCAATAACGACTAGGGGGCTTCGTTTTTGTCAATACGGCCTGTTTGCATGAGTTGGGGCTGGTGGTCTTTTTCAACAGTATTTTCTTTTGTTCTTGTTTCTTGTTGATGCTGGGCTCCCCTGTGGTGTAATTGCATGTCCTTGTTTGCCCACCACGAAATTGATCTAGATAGGAGACGTCCTTTATGCAACAAACCGAAAAGAGAGGGCTGGGGGTTTTGTTCCGAGTGTTTGGGGGGGTTTTGACAGCGTGGAATTGGGCGACAGACATTTATTTTGGGCAAACGGGGAAAGGGTTTGACTGGATGAAGGTTTCCGGATACCAGGGGAAATGGGGACTTTTGTAGATTAGGTACGACTTTTGCTATTGCATGCTCTCTCTCTCTCTCTCTTTCAATGTTCTCTTCTGTCTCCGTTTCCACGCTCCTTGTCATGCATGGCTTTCCGAATTAGTTGTTCTTTTTTTTTTTTCGGATGGAGGGGCTTAGTTCTTTCCATTCTTGTATGATGTGATGACTGAATGAAAGGGGAAGGAGTTTATTTGAGCGAAGCTCAAGCAATGTGATCTTTCTGACTTGTTTGTAATATCGTATTGAACTTGAGAGCGTCGCGATTTTGGGGTTGCTCTGATCGTTAGGGTGGGAACCGGGCGTTTTGCTTTGCTGGACTAGGAATTGTTCCAATTCTGGAGATTGGTGGTCTCAAGAACGCGAAAGAAATACACACGAATCTTATTTACAGATCAAAGATTTTTATTTTGGCAAAAGAAAGGTAAAAAAAAAAAAAAAAAAAAAAAAAAAAACTACTGTCTTGTCGTACCATACCCGAAACAAACTTGAGCATCAAAAGGTCTCCCCATCCCAAGCAAAGAAATCCACAGAATTCACATCCATGTTTAACCTGCGTAGTAGATAAATGGGATTTGATCCCAAACCCGAAGCCCCTCTCTCACACCCCCCATCCACTTCTATAAGAAAAAAAGAGAAAAATAAACACACACCAAACAAAAACAGCAATTTGAAATACCACGCCAATGGTTTCAAGTAGGGTAAGAAATCTTTTGAAAATCGCGTGTTGTACGCCAGTGTCTACCAAAATTCCCCCATCTAGTCTCGGCACCTAGGTGTATATAATAAATAAATATGTGTGTGTGTGTGTTCTCGATGAGTATGAGAAACGGTTACGTTGAGTGTGGTTTGTGAGCCGAAAGTCGAAGTTTTCTTCTTCTTCTTCTTCATAAAAGTACATTTCATTTTAGTAACATTACAGGTTGGTTTCCCTATGCTAGATGCGCAAGATTGCTGTGGAAAGCTGCGCACTGCGTCTTTAAGGGGGGTGCTTTTAGGAGTTTTATGTGTATTTCCCGTGAGGCTAGGGACTTTCTCTCCGTCGGATGGGAGAACGACAACGATGGAAGGGAGGAAGGGGGGGATAGATGGATGAGGCAGGTAGAGAATATAGATTAACCATGCGTCCTGTCCCCTCATTACCTGCCAAGTCGGCCCCTCTGGAAGCCGCGCCCTCTCCGATTAGGTGCAGCGCTCTTATCGTTGCTGGAGAGGCGGTTGCCGTTGCTGGGGGTGGTGGTTGTAGGCTTGGTATTCATTAGGTCTTCGGGGAAACCCATGGTCCCATCGACGATTTGGTCCTCGGCGCGTCTGTTGGTGGTTGGGGTGGGGGAGGGGTTCGAAGGTTGAGACTTCTGACCACCAACCTTGGGATAGATTTTGATGACTCTTCCGTCCGCCTGGAAGAGTTCAAACCGCGTTAGCAAAGTCATTTGGCCAGCTTTGACGTCAAGAAGTCTGCTGTGAAAGTATTTAAGAAGGGGGGGCTTTGCTCACTGTCTTGTTGTTGAAGGTATCAATGACTCTCTCACCCCCTTCTCTGGAAGCAAATGTCATCTCTACCAATAAGAAAGGTTGAGTCTTGACGAGTGTGCAGCTTAGCATGTCGCCTCCTACTGGCGTCATGGCGCTCTCGACATCCGCCGCTGTTGTCCCAGGCGCAAAGTTCTGGCCCATAACTACAAAAGGCCCGGCAAGACCCCTGATACTCATGCCCTGGCCCGCTTGCGCAGGTTTATTAGGCTTTGCGGTTGTCTTTTGAATGATGTTGACCTGTCTCCTAACCTCCTCGTCTGTGTCCATCCGGTCCACAGCGGCAGCCAGCCTGGCCGACTTCTTCCTGGAGGCTGCAGAGGCGCTGGCCGCGCCAGGATGTGTGATGCGCGCGCTGAGAGAGCGCGAAGATGTGCTCTTTCCATTGACTGAGGGGTGAAGGTCGTGGGTCCAGTCACCGTTGACGTTTCCTGCAGGGCCGCCCGCTCTGCGATTCATGGCTGCGGGGCCTCTTGGTGGCTGCTGTTGATGTTGCGGCTGTTGTGGGGGGAGAGGCCAATTGTAAGCTGCTTTTGCCCTACTTGCTGGAAGTGGATGGGGGGGGGGGGGGGGGGGGGGCGCAAGACCGCCGTGATCATGAAACTGGAAGATGGCAAGAACAGCAATGGCATACCTTTTTGACGCCAACACGGCTGGCAAGCGATCCACCAGGAGCCACAGGCTTCCTTGAAGGTGTACCATTCCTCCGGCCTTGGGAAAAAATCTTGTCGGCAAGAGCTTCGTTCTTCTTACGCTCGCGAGCTGTGACGAGACATTGAGTTAGCGTATGCTTTGAAAGAGCCTCTAACTGCGCAACAATAAACACTCCTCTCCTCCTTCGATTTGGAAGCTCTGGCCGATGCGTACCCGTGTGGATGATCTTCTCGAAGTCGGTGGCAACACCCTTCATGATGGCGGCTTGGAGGGTATTCGGAGAGAGAGAGCGCGTGTGTTCGTTGTGGGAAGATTTGGTTGAATAGTCTCGCTTTCGTCGTTATCGACTAATTCGCGAAGCGCAATCGCAGAACAAGGTGGGCGGGGGAAACGAATGATTGGAAGTGAGTCGGAGGTTGTTTGAGTAGGAGTCAGGGTCTCGTCGCGTTGCGACCGAAGTCAAAGGCTATTACTGAAGGACTGCTGTGGCGTCTCGGTTTAGCCTCGCGCTCTGCGCTGACACCGACGGTGGTTGGTTGGCTGATGGAAATGCGAACGGTGGGGCTGCTGCACTTTGAACCGGCTGGCCTATCAGTGACCCCAGTTTAGGTGTAGAGCAGCATCCCACCATCTGTTAAGGCCTACCCCTGTCTATCCGATAAGATAAAAGCCTTGCCAGACCTCAAGTGGTAATTTTCCCATAGCTCAGACTTCACAATGGACGCCAGTCAAGACACTATTCCACAGTAATATACATCATCAGAGCCCCCGCTCATGTCAATCGTGTGCTGTTTTAGCCTCGTATGCTCTAATAAGGTTCCAGAACCATCCTAAATACCTAACACGCAGTGATGGCAGGCAGCTTTTTGGCATGTTCCACCTGCTTTCGCAGAGCCGCGCAGGCAGCTTGTCGCGGGAGCATACCGCTTGCTGACGCCAACACAACCACCCTGCGCAGCGGCGTGGGCAACGCATTGCCATTGATACAGTCAACCAGCAGACATTATACGACGGCCGCAGCCACCACATCCATCGTGGATGCTCCCCAAACTCTTAACACTCAGAATGTCGACCCTGCAGTTGCGGACAAAAAGAACCGAGACCGGCTGCAGCGGGTCGTCAAGAAGCATCTCGACCACATGGAGGACCCTTGGAAGATTGCAAAATACGTTGAACAGACCCTAGCTAGGGATCGCTATGATGAGGCGCTTCTGTTGGTTCAGAAAGCTAGCAAAGATGGGCAGGTTGTTGTCGCATGGAACCATCTTATCGACTATCAGCTAGGCAAGCAGCAGCTCAAGCAGGCTATCAGGCTATACAATGATGTGCGCTTCTCCTCCTTCATCCTCCTCCAGTTGTCACTCATATGACTAACCATGGTTTTGAAACTGTAGATGAAGAAGCGTGGCCAACTCCCCAACGTCCAGACCTTCACAATCATCTTCCGCGGTTGCGCAAAGTCGCAGCACCCCAAAGCTGCTGTTGCCGAAGCCGTCAAGCACTACAACATTCTTCTCAAAGACACCCGCCTGCAGCCCAACTCGATCCATCTCAATGCAGTTCTCAACGTCTGCGCGCGGGCCGGCGATCTCGACTCCATGTTCCTCATCGCCGACACTGTGAACGAGTCCTCGCGGGCCCCGACGACCTACACTTACACCACTATCCTCAATGCCCTGCGCCATCATGCCATTAAAGATCTGGAAGGTCTCTCTCAGGAGGAGCAGGATGCCAATTTGCAGAAGATGGTGGACCGCGCCAAGGGCCTCTGGACTGAGGTCATGGAAAAGTGGAGGCAGGCACGGCTGGTTATTGATGAGGAACTTGTGTGCGCCATGGGCCGCGTGCTTCTGATGGCGCCGGATCGCCTAGAAAAGCGGGAGGTGCTGGTACTCCTAGAGGAAACTATGAGCATCCCTAATCTGGCCAAAGCTCCCAACTCGGATGCGTTTAATGACCCCAAGATGCTGAATATTGCCATGCTGGGCTCATCGAAACCCGTATTGGCTGTTGCAACACATGGCTTGGGCTCTTCAAAATCGGGCGTTCGGACTAAATCCGTTTATGCCGTCCCTGGACGCAATACCTTGGCCCTGGTGCTGACGACACTTGCGTCTTCCCGGTTAACAACATGCGGCATCAAGTACTGGAATCTCATGGTCCGTCATTACGGCATTGTGCCCGACAGCGACAACTGGCTCCGTATGTTTGGCATGCTCAAGGTGGCCAAGGCGAGTGCTCACTCTGCTGCAATCCTTGAAATCTTGCCAGATGAGTATGTTCATCCGAAACCCTACCAGATCGCCATGGAAACATGCGTGCGCGACAACATCAACACCAACGCCATCGCACACTCCAACACCATTCTCGACTCTATGCTTAGCCGCCTCCCCGTTCCAGACCTGAACACTCTTCGCCTTTATCTGCGCGTTGCTCTCGTTAGCCACTTTCACTTGCGTGCTCAGGCTCAGAATGGTGATGAGGCTGGTGCCAAGCGCGACTATGGCATTCAAATCACCACGGCACTCGCCCGGCTCTGGGAACCGTATAAGAAGGTCCACTATCACTACTTCAAAGCCTCCTCCGCCATGCCTGCTTCCACGCCAAGTGGCTCCTCAGCCACTGACAAGAAAAACAGCACGGGCTCCCTTTACAACAACAAGCGTGAAGTCATCGCCTTAGCTCGTCTCATGTTCAGCGCCTTTAACAAGGTTATCAACGAGCGTATGCTCCCAGAGAAAGATCTTCGTGAGCTGCGTCCTGTGGGCGCAAAGATCAACCGTGAGATCCAGGCTTTTTACTCTAACCGTGATGAGTTGGAGCCCAAACTGCATCACTCATCTTCCTCTCGGAACAGTAGCCAGACTGAAGCTGAGTTCGAAAATGATGACGGAGCTGATGCTGTTAATGCTGGCTTCAGACCTGGTGGAGACTTTGTCTGGGACACAACAAAAACTAAGGAAACCCCGCTCAGAAACAACAATACCAATAGTTATGAAAGTCGGAAGCGTTGGACCTAAAATGGAGAAGAAGTGAGACCGGGGATAAATTTAGTGTTGGTCGCATCTTGTTTTTACGATCATTTATATCTCTATGTTTTGTGCTCGCACAATACATGGTATATTCAACGCTCTACTACTCACAACTCATTTCCATGGTTTAACGGAGTCAAGGAAGCGGCTAGCATTGCATTTCATGCGATTGATTAATTAGATGTATTATAACTACACCTTGTCGTTCTGTTCTTCGATCGCAGGACATCCATACTGAATAATTAGAGCAAAAACTCCGTGTATCATATGCGATACGAACTGCTATTTGTTGTAATAATAACACATCCAGTCCTCAAAAGCTAACAAGCCCGAATTCTCGCTCAAGGGCTATGTTCCTCTACACAACTAAAGTGCAACGACGAACATGTGATTAGCTGGATTCACTAACAAAAATCCTCATATTTTTTAGTTCTTGTCCTGTTCAGATTGACAAGCACCGTCTGTATCATCCACTGAGCCGACAGCTTGCTCTGTGGTTGGAATCACTATTGGTGAGCTGTCCATTGGATTGTCATTATAGCTGGATCCCAGTCCCGGTTCGACATCAGAATTATTGGAAACCTGAATAGGAGGGGTTTGATACAATCTCGACCTTCCTGACAGGGCAGTAGCTGTGTGCAGCTCTCTTTCACCCGAAGATGAGTTTTCTCCTTGGCCATCTGATGTGGATTCCATGCGCCGAAATTTGCTGACAAGCTCAGAAACTGAGGGAACACCAGTTTCTCCAGATGAAGCAGAGCACTTTCTCTCCGAGCCTCCGCCTTCAGATGAACCAGTTTGATGGATGGTGCTACTGCTTATAATTGAGCTAGCCGTAACTACTCTAGGTCGCTTGATATTACACACAGATGAGGAGGTAACATCATCGGGAGTAATCAAACATTCCGTTGTCGGCAGATGTGGAAAGCATGGCTTGGAGCTAAGTCCGTCATCAGTGCTATCAATAGAGATTATCTTAGGAGAACATCCGAGTTGGGCAAATTTAGAACCTGGGGATGCGTTAATCTGTTGGCTGGAATCGGCGGGATTGTGCCCCTTCTCACAGTTTTCCATGCCCAATGATGGGGTTCCAGTTGCATCCACTGAGCGGAGCAGAGGGAATGGTTCAGTCTCAGTCTTGTCATATGGATCCTGGTACGGTGCAGATTCCTCAGGAAATGTGCCTGGGATCGGGGGTTGCTGGTATGGAGTTTGATGAAGAACGTCGTCAATTTTGCGTGGGCCGAGATTAATGTCACGCTGAAGATGAACAGAGAGCCGGGGATGATTCAGATCATTTTGCGAGGCTCCATTCAGCTCCACCGCTAAAGGCAGGGCAGGCGTAGAAGGTCCAGGAACGAATGTAGCTACATTATATCGGGGCCGAAAGTTGCTCCTGGGGTTTATCTCTGACATTTTTCGGAACGTTGGATATATAATATTGGTGGCCTCACCTTCTCGCTTGACAGGAACACATGTTGTCGAGGATGTGTCATACTTGGTATTTATGTCATCAACCGCCTTCTCAAGAGTGGTCCGAAAGGTAGACGATCTTTGCAGGCCGTCCCGAGGCATCTCAGTTAGAATCTCCAGTTTCGGTGGAGTAGATATAGGTGCACCGTCAAACGGCCCAGATATCATTTCCTTTGAAACCCTTTTCGAAGGTCGTCGTGAAGGAACGGGGTTGCGTGGTTCAGCAACATCATCCCTGCCAGATACATTCTCTCGGGAGGACTTCCACTTGACATTTTGAAAGACGCTACTCAAGCTTCGCCGATGACGCATACCGCTAGGTCGGACTGTTTCAAGTATGATGTTAATAATGAGTTACGGGAAATGGCATGGTGTAATTCGCTGTTAAAACACACGCACCTGGTGGCTGAAAAGCAAAATCACACTCGTTCGTGGTCTCCGAACTGCTCTCTTTTGAGCTACTTTCTTTCGAACTGCTCGGAACGTCTGCTGGTTTTTGAGTGATGGTCTTCCCATGGCGAAGGGTCGGGAACCAATTCCGACCACGCGTTTTGGAAATAGAGACAGGTGCAATAGGGATGCTTGGGGTGCTCTGGCTACTGCACGAGCGAACATGAGGTGGTCGAGTCTTCCACAGCCGCTAGCTGACGGTACGGGTAGAACCAGAAGGCTTCGACGGTGGATCCTCAACCTTTGTGCGTGGTTTGATGAACAACATGTTTATAGCCATGCGAAAAAGAAGACGGGTGACGTCGGGCTGGCTATATATGAACAAGGGCAACCTGGTCCACCAAAAACGGTAAATGAAGCTGTGGAACCAACTGGCTGAAAATGAGGGCTCGAGTCCAAGAAAAAAATGAGTGAAGTAAAATCAGGCAAATTCTCATGTTGGGAAGATGTGTAGAGATGCACAGCGCATGAAAAAGGCACAGCAGGAGGGATGGATGGCAGTCAATGATCGTGGCATCTACAACAACAAGACCATCAAGGTAGGTGGGTGTTGCCTGCCTTTACTTCTGTGCTGCAGCTTCTCACATAATTGGTCATGGAATGACCCTACCCTGATTGGTAGTAGTTATCACTAATTTGTATCATAACACAAGCGGTTACCAGTATATTCATTGCCCTAGCGGATATCGCTTGATCATACATGCGCACATTAAGTTCTATTTTGCTGTTAATTAGTGTTGCCATGAATGATACCAGATCATAGAAATGATGGTGTATTCCAATGGACAAGTGCGCCACAGCAGGCAGGGCCGTGTTGCTGTGGCTGTGCTGGCCATTTAGCCATCTTAGCGCGTGCACGGCAACGCGTCCCACGCGTTAAGCGCGCTCCGTCAGGCTCAAGTTCTCTGTTAATGGGACCACTTTAACACTTGGGGTAGCTTGACTCGGCAACCATACTGGCACACGGGCTGTTGCTATTTGTTCCCCCCTCACATGCCATCACGCACCGCATCGTGAATGCATACACGTACCGCATTTCCATTAATGACTTATACCTAATAACCCGCCCGTCATGCCCAAGGTCGACCATCGGGCAAAGCTCGCAGAGCTTCGAGCCCTCCGCCAGTCTGGGAAAAAGGCTTTTGACAACTACCAAGTCGACGAAACGGCCAATCTATACGATGAAGTAGATGAAGATAGCTACAAGAATATCGTCCGTGATCGCTTGAACCAGGATGACTTTGTTGTCGACGATAATGGCGAGGGCTACGCCGACGATGGCCGAGAGGACTGGGATCGGGTCCGACGATACGAATCAGATAGTGATGCGGAGGAGCTACCAATTCGCGGAAGGCCTGGCAAAGCAGGTTGGTTCTTTCATGATTGAGCCATAAGCGGCGATATGTGTCTCATTTAGTAAGAGTCTATGCCCGCTAACAATATATCTACAATTAGCCAAGAAAGGCCGACAGGATGAGCAAGCGAAACGAGACGCCAATGATCGGAACATCAGCGAGTACTTCGCCAAAGGTGCTGGCAAAGTACAAGCCAAGTCAAAGGTACAAACTGGTGCCCCAGTTTCTTGATGAAAATAGGCAAATATCTGACTATAGATGATGCATATATAGGCTGTTGAGACCAAGGAAGACGTCAACTTCATGGCGAATCTACTAGGTGAAGTGGACGCTAACATCCCTGCACCTTCACCACGACTGCCCAAAATCGAGAGGTCGACTGATCGACGCAGGCTGAGAGCCCTCTCCCCGGCGCCTGAACCTACCCACAAGAAACAGAAACGAGTTGATACACGATTGTCATCCCCTGCACCAGCAACCCTCGATAATGATGACGATGATGATGATGGCTATATGCACCCCCTTGATAATGAACCTCCTTCAACAGCCAATGCTCTCATGAGCGATCCCGCGCCTTCTTCTCCTGCTGCGAAGGTTGCCCAAAGAAAAGCCCAACAAGTGAAACAAGAACCGCAAGATGAAGAAGATGATGACATGATGGAGGTTGCCCATGCTGGCGCTGTCACCACCGCCAGCGTTAACATTACTAGCTCCCGCCCAATCAAGAGACTGCTCAAGGCGGAACCATATCCTACCCCTATGAGCTCATCTCCCCCCCGAGCACCGGAAGCTGCAGTCGACTCAACATCTTGGAATTTACTCACTGAGAAGCTAAATGTTGTAACCACTCCACTCACAGAAGCCAAGGGTATCGGCAAGATGGACCACAAAGACGCTATTGAAGCAGATGGATCCCTCAACTTCTATTGGACAGACTATACCGAAGTCAACGGAAGCCTGTGTCTCTTCGGTAAGGTTCTCAACAAAAAGACAAAGTCACATGTTAGTTGCTTTGTCAAAATAGACAATATTTTGAGGAAGCTCTACTTTTTACCCAGAGAACAGCGCCTGCGGGGCGGTGAAGAGACGGACGAAACCGTCGGTATGACGGATGTTTACAACGAAGTCGACGATGTTATGACCAAGATGAACGTAGGCATGTACAAGATCAAAGCTTGCACCCGTAAATACGCGTTTGAGTTACCGGGTGTTCCTAAAGAGGCGCAATATATGAAGCTCTTATATCCCTACACAAGTTAGACGCCCTGCCCTGGTTTGATTGCATCATATGGAATCATTGCTAATCACTTTTACAGAACCCTCAGTTGAGCAGCCCACGGGAGAAACTTTCTCTCATGTTTTCGGCAGTACCACGGCTTTGTTTGAACAGTTTGTTTTATGGAAGAACATTATGGGGCCATGTTGGCTGAAGATACAAGACGCCGACTTTGGCAGTATCAAAAATGCGTCTCATTGCAAACTTGAAGTGTTGGCTGAACATCCCAACATGGTTTCCGCCTTGAGCGAATCCGAAAACCTCGATGTTCCATCACTCACACTTATGAGTGTTGCGCTCCGAACGGCTTTCAATTCCAAGGAGAATAAACAGGAGATTATTGCAATTAGCGCTCGAATTTACGACAAGGTGTTGCTCAGCGACACAACTCCGGCTGAGAAGCTTCCATGCCGGACATTTACCGTCATACGACCTCATGGACAAGCATTCCCAATGGGCTTTGACTCAATAGCTAAACAGAGAAATCGAGGACTTATTGTCTTGAAAAAGCAGGAGTCGGAGATTTTGAGTTTCTTCTTGGCCCAGGTTGATGTTGCAGATCCAGATGTCATTATTGGACACCAGCTAGAGGGTGTTGACTACAGCGTGCTTTTGAACCGTTTATATGAGAAAAAGGTTCATCAATGGTCGAGATTAGGCAGACTCAGACGTACTCAATGGCCTTCATCCATCGGCAAAGTTGGCGGCAATGTCTTTGCTGAGCGCCAGGTCATGGCGGGAAGATTGCTCTGCGATCTTGCCAATGATGCCGGAAAGTCTGCTATGTTCAAGTGTCAAACTTGGAGCTTGACTGAGATGTGCAGTTTATACCTTCAAGGTGATAACCGACGCCGCGAGATTGACAATGAGGTTGCTCTGAACAGCTGGGCCAAGGAAAGCAAAGGGCTTATGGACTACGTGACCCACGTAGAGGCTGACACTCATTACATCGCTGCCTTGGCAATGAGTGTACAGCTATTACCTCTCACCAAAGTATTGACGAATTTGGCTGGCAATTCTTGGGCCCGTACTCTCACAGGTACCCGAGCTGAGCGAAACGAGTTTATTCTTCTTCACGAGTTCCACCGCAACAAGTTTATCTGCCCTGACAAACAAACGTTCCGCGGCCGCCAGAAAGCTGAGGCAGAAAATCGCGAGGAGGAGGCCGGAGATGGGAAGAAGAAGGACAAATTCAAGGGAGGTCTTGTCTTTGAGCCCGAAAAGGGCTTGTATGACAAGTTTGTACTAGTCATGGACTTCAACTCTCTCTACCCGTCTATTATTCAAGAGTTCAATATTTGCTTTACAACAGTGGATAGGACAACCTCGGTGAGATATGACCAGCTCTACATTCCTCGTAATTGACACCAATCCCTTTCTTGCTAACTTGATATCATCACAGCTTGAGGACGATGATGCAGTTCCCGATGTTCCCACCAATCAGGATCAAGGAATTCTCCCAAGACTCATTGCTACTCTGGTCAGCCGCCGTCGCCAAGTCAAGAGTTTGATGAAGGATAAAAAGGCCACCCCTGAACAGTTGGCAACATGGGATATTAAACAGCTTGCCCTGAAGCTTACAGCCAATTCCATGTATGGATGCTTGGGTTATACCAAGTCTCGATTTTATGCTCGGCCTTTGGCTGTCTTGACCACTTTCAAAGGCCGAGAGATTTTGCGCAGCACCAAAGAGCTGGCTGAGAGCAAATCGCTTCAAGTCATTTATGGTGATACTGACTCCGTCATGATCAACGCCAATGTTGATAACATCTCCGACGCTTTCCGAGTTGGCAATGAGTTCAAAAAAGCCGTCAACGATCAGTATAAGCTGTTGGAAATTGATATTGATAATGTCTTTAGGCGCATCCTATTACAAGCTAAAAAGAAGTATGCTGCCATCAATCTCGTCGAGCAGGACGGCAAGTTTGTGGAGAAGATGGAGGTGAAAGGCTTAGATATGAGGCGGCGTGAGTACTGTGCCCTCTCAAAGGAGATATCAAAGCATCTACTTGACGAGATTTTGTCTGGCGATGACATTGAGATGGCCGTGGCACGCATCCACGAGTATCTTCGTGACATTTCGGCCAAGATGCGCGAACAGACGATTTCCATCCCCAAGTACATCATCTACACCCAACTGGGCAAGGGCCCCAAAGAATATCCCAACGCCGACTCCATGCCACAGGTTCAGGTCGCTCTACGCGACTTAGCTCGGGGCAAAACGGTTCGCAAGGGCGATGTCATCTCCTACATCATCACTGGAGATAGCAAGAGCTCTGAACCTGCACCGAAACGCGCCTACGCTCCTGCGGATCTCAAGACAGACGCCAGTCTTGTGCCAGACGTGGAGTGGTACATTGGCAAGCAGATCTTTCCCCCAGTAGAACGTCTATGTGCCAACATTGCTGGCACTTCGACGGCACAGCTCGCTGAGCAGCTGGGATTAGATGTGCGTCGGTACAACACCACTCAGTCGCAGAACAACCACTCAGGCGATAGCCTCGAAATCCACCCACTTGAGTCGCAGGTTCCCGACGACATCCGCTTTGCCGACTGCCAGCGCCTGTCCCTACGCTGCCGCAAGTGCAAGGTTACATCTGTCTTTGAAGGTCTTGCCACGTCACCGGATCATGTTTCCACGTCTGGTATTCTCTGTCCCGCATGTGGTACTTCCATCCCTGTGCTTTCTATTGTGGCACAAGTTGAGCATGCTCTACGAGTGCAGACATCGCAATATTATGAAGGATGGCTCGTATGTGACGACTCCCAATGTGGAAACCGCACACGGCAGATGAGCGTTTACGGCCGGCGCTGCCTGGGGCCTAAGGGGCTTGCACAAGACTGCCTCGGCCGCATGCGCTACGAGTACTCTGAAAAAGCCATTTACAACCAGCTAGTCTATATTGCCAGTCTATGGGATGTCGATAGAGCTCGTATCAAGGCTACCGACAAATCGAGCGACTTGTCTAGTCAGGACCGGGATAAAATCTTGGCTCTGGCAGAGCACAACCGTGTACGCTTCGGAACCATCAAAACCGTCGTCGACAAATACCTGGACAAGTGTGGCAGGCAATGGGTGGCCATGGACACGTTGTTTTCTAAGCTTGGTTTCAACAAGATGATTCCCACTGCCTCCTAATAGAACATGTGCGCGAGGTGTGTATGTATGTATATTGAAAACATTTGCATATTACGGGAAACTACAAATGGAACAGGGCAACACAACAGCATGAGCATGAAGATGGTTCTTTTCGCAAGGCGTAAAAAAGGCAGAGAGCGAGCTGGAACTGCTATTTATCATATGGACTGTCGGGTTTGCTTGATATTATGAGCTAAGCAATCTCGATATATTTTGTTTCTTACTGTTTGTTTATTATGCATCGTTTGTCCCTATGATGGATCAAAGGGTAGCTCTGGGATTTGGACAGCAGGACAGAGAGTCGACGGGAAGAAGGCGTTTCTGGGCGTATGTCTGTCTGTACTGTGTAATGTTAAAGAATTAGGCTTCTCTAACTTGGTTGCTTTTTTGTCCCTATTCAATCATTTCTCTGTTGCATTTGGTGTTATGAATGCACAAAAGCCATGAAACAAAAGACTTCAGATTGAGTAACGGTAACCGATTGTTGAATACGTGACTAGCCTGTAGTAAATCAGATGGTTGAACTATAACATCACGTAAGATACAATTGACATGTGTCACGAACTAAACAAAATAGATGCGTTCATAATGGAATAATAATGCTTCTTTTCTTCAACCCCTGATGACTATAACTCTCAAAAGTCAAAGGTGTCATGCTCTATTCACAAAGTCAAGACTTGACTTACAGTCAGGAGCATCGCAAGTCAATCCGTCATCATATAATGCAATGAATCACGCAAACGTGGTATACGGAACTTATAAGAACGAGTATGTATTTTTGCACCTCTTCCACCTAGGGGGCCAATCACCCCCCTTTTCAATCGAGAAAATTAGTTCTGATCAATTGATATACATTAAATCAAGCTAGCGTCAATGGACCCCAATCCCAGAGCCAAAGCTTCCCTCCGTCCTCCAGCCCCTTCCCTATCAACTGACGTCGAAGAAATAGAAAGAATTTGATCATCATAGAAAGAAGCTAGGAAGTAAAAATAGAAGAACGCAAGAGTAGAATGTATTAAAACGAGCAAATCCGATAGTAATCGATATGCTGGCTTTCTCATCTTTTTCAACTCTCAACATTTGCTTCTGGGTAGCCATTCTTTTCTTGACCCAGACCCGTTTCCTCATCAAACCTTCGTGGAGTATCGAAGTCTCAGAAAAGGTCGAAGAATAAAACCAAGTTGTAAGTGGGGTATCTGAAGTCATTCTCTGAGATAGTGCAAGGTCGATTTCAAATCATTCCCAAAAAGTAGGAACTCAAGCCATCTTATAATCTTTCAGTCTCAGCCATGGACGATTCCGTTTTGTCGGTCACAATCCGTATTGCTCCCATCATATGCCATTACGCATGTTCACCATTATCGAGCAGCTCGAAAAGTTTCTCATCAAGTTGGTCCCTTCACATCGGTGTCCAAACCAGCGTCACGCTGGTAACCGACAAACTGGAGCCTTGTGCCCAACCTTTCGACAATATTAAAAATTTGGACCACATCAAGGGACATGCCAGCATTTGAATAAGTAATGAACACATTTGATGAAGAAAGGAATCCCTAAAAAAAGTGCTCCCTCTCTCCGCCTGAGAGAGACATCCTCTCCGTCCATCCGTCTGATCAAATGGTCTATAAGACGAGGTATCGTGATAAAATGCGAGCGCAAACTTTTCTGGGACACGTTGCATCAAAGCCTGTAAATGCAAGAAAACACAGCCCCGCCAGGTCTATTCCCCCGAAATGCAAGACACCGAGAATGGAAAATGAAATGGCTTACTCGCCGTCCCTCTTATCGCCGGCAGGAACAGCCTTGGGCAGAGACGGCGAAGGTCCAGCGGACGGGGGGGAGGCTGGGTTTTCAGTCTCCATGTTCGCAAGCAGGCTAACAGGAAAGTTAGTTTATGAATTTTCAACAATGAGAGCCCTCACAAGATCTTGGAAATGCGGGGATGGTGGGACAATGAAGCACAACATACCTGAAAGCATTAGAGTGAGACGTGCTGTCACGGTTTGGCGGGGTGCCAGTTCGAGATGATGGCCCTGAGTCGTCACCAGGACGGCCAAGTGAACCTCCAGGGCCCAGACGCCTTCCGCTGTTACTACGAGAGGAGAACATCGAGGTTGGGCCGAGGGTAACGTTCTGGCTTGCGGTTCTAGCAATAGAACCCTTCAGACGCCTCAAATCGTCCATGCCAACCTGGTTGCTAGTCTGCTGTTGGTAACCAGCCGAAAAGTTGCGGGCGTCACCCCTACCGACTGGCGGTCGGCCACCACCACCTCGTGTGTTAGTCTTGGCATTTTCTTGAGCCTTTGCTGCGGCAGCGGCCTCGGCCTAATATTTTGTTAGCATACATGTATGTACGAGCAGATGGAAGAAGAGAAGATTAAACATACCTCCACGCGAACTTCTTCAAGGGTCTTGGGGCCCTTGTTGGCTTCCTTCGAAACCCAGTTGTGGCGACGAAGATCAAGGATATCCATGAGCATGAACTTCATACGGCTTTGAAGTTCGGGGAGATCAACCATGGTCTGAATACGTTGGAAATAGGCGTCCATAAGAGGACGGCCCTTATCAGCGTCATCGAGATTACCGCCAATCGTGCGCAGGAGTTTGGAGAGCGATTCAATCTCAGCCTCGTCGGGGACATCCTTATAGTCAACGAGTTTGCGGACGCATTCGTGCATAATACGCTCGGTGAGCATGCCAAGCTTATACAGCTCTCCAATGAACTGAACTAGACCTAGACCTCGTCGCTTGGCCGCGGCCGCTGTGTAGTACTCCTCAGACAGCATGACAGCTTCGCCAGGCTTCTTCTCGGCCTCTTCAGCTTCCTTTGGCTCAGGCAAGTTAGATGTCCAACCACGCTCGAATTCCTCTTGGCATCTGTTCAAGAGATACTTGCGGAACAGGTTACCACCGCTAACGATGTTGCCATTCTTGTCTTTGATGCGCTCATCCCGAATATCAGGGCTCATGGTTTCAAGCATGCGCTTGCAAAACTTAGCATACATTGAAGCCCAGTGAGCTTCGTCAGTGGCTTTCTCGAAGGTGAGCTGAATGACCTGGCGTAGGGTGCGGCCATCGGACTCATCCTTGGACTGCGAAGCGATGACCAGAATTTGATCTGCGATACGATCAAACTTTTCAGGCGTCATCTTGTTGAGAGCGGCCTTAACCTTTCGCTGGACCAAATCAGGCTCCATGTAACCTTGACCAGCCGAGGTAGCCTGGACAGCAGCAGGCTTGGAACCGATACTGGTTGCTTTCCACCCACTTGCTGTGACTGCAATGGGTTTCAAATCCATGCCGGCGGTGAGAGGCATGGTCTTAGCAGCCTGTGCTTCCTTAGCATCGAATCCACCGCGACGGCTACCACGAGTAGACCGGTTAGATTGGCGAGGTGAGTTGGGCATGTTACGCAAGTTCTGAGAAGGCGTACGAGACATGCTGGCTGGCCCTGGGAAAGCCGCACCGGGACGCTGGAAAGATGCCATGGGATTGATTTGTGGTCTTGACATTGAACCATTGGCCATGGCGAGCCTATCAGCTGAAGTTGTTCCAGGAGGCAGAGTCCGTCCAGGTGGTGCATTGAATGGTCCACCAGGGAAGCCACCGCCTCCGCCACGAGAGGCCTGCCTGGCAGTTGGTGTTTGACCTCTGGAAGAAGCCGAACGGCCACCGTCACCGTCACCGATCAAAGACTTAATCTGCTGATTGAATAGAAGAGATGGTTGCTCTGTGAAGACCTTCTGGAACTGAAGCAAGAAGTTGGCATCGTACTTGAAGGTTTTGCCCTTCTTAGCAACTGCAGCGTTCAGGGCGGGGTTAGGAGATTTGATGCCAGCTGGATATATTTCTTGGTCCATGATTTGCAGAAAGCGAGATGACTTGAGAGACTGCAGAGCTGCGCTAGGCTGAGGTGGTTCCACCGGTTTGGTGTTAATAGGAGCCAGGTTGAGGGCGGCAGGCTTTGCAACCCGCTTCTCCTTTTGACCAGTGGATTCTGCGGAGGCCTTCTCTTCGCCAATGTTCATACCAGCAAGCTTGTCGGCCACCGAGTCCAGAGTGGTAGACTCATCCTTCTTATCTTGTTCGCCGCCACGTGCCTGCGCGAGGGCTTCAGCCACTGACAAGGTCTTGCCAGTGGTTTCTGCTTCCTTTTGTCGCCTCTCTTTCTCTTCTTCCAGTCGCTCCATCTCACGCTCTTGTTCGCGCAACTTGCGGTCCTGCTCCTCAGCACTAGCCTTTGGTTGACTCTCTGCAAGCTTCTTAGCGGCTGCCTTCTCGGCTTCCCTCTTCACTCGGTGCTCTTCCTCTTCCTTTTCGCGCTTAGCTTCAGCCTCCTCCATTTCACGGATAATTCTATCCAACTCCTCATCCTCATCGAGCTCCTTAACAGGCTCAGCAGCCTTGGCCTCCTCAGTCTTCTGAGTGTCTTCAACCTTAACAGCATCAGATGACTTTTCAGGTGCAGGAGTTTCTCCCTTCTCAGCGGGAGGAGTGACCTGAGTTTTAGCATTTGTCCCAACTTCTGCCTCAACCTTGGTCTCGGATGGCGGTGCAGCCTTGAGCTCATCGACCTTGTCATCCTTAACCGTCTCCTCAACAGGAGGGGCTTGGGTGGCTTGCTTGATCTTCTCCTTCAGCTCATCTTGAATTTCCTTGGCGGTCTTAGGAGTGGCCTGGCTCACGGTGCGTGCATGCCCAGGAGTGGTTGACTTGGGAGGGGGGGTTGGGGTTGAGGTTGCAATTGGGGGAGTCTTGCTGTGAGCAATGCTTGGGGCAGGCGAAACAGGATGCTTGAATGCAGATGTGTCAACGACCTCGCCAGCAGCGTTCTTAATCTGAATCGCCGCGCTCCTCCTAGGCTTGACGAAGCTATTTGGGCCGGGCTTAGACTGAGCATTTTGTGGTTGAGTGGAAGAAACGATCACAGGCTGGTTCGGCTGAGTCGCACTCGAAGGCCGCTCTGGCTGCGAAGGGCTGCGAGACATGCTATGGCTCTGGGGGTGGTAAGGGGGGGGTACAAACGGCTGGTTGTAACCTGGAGAGTTAGCTTGAGGGGGGGCCATGTAAGGCATGTTGCCATAGCCATAAGGCACCGACATGGGCCGGCCATATTGGTCCATCTGCTGGGGGGGGTATCCGAAGTTCTGGTGTTTCATAGTTAGCAAATATTCAAAGCCTCCGTTTTCTGGAGATAAGTCAAGATGAGCTCGGCCATTTGAGGGATTGTCTGGCACGGGGAGAGGATGGGGTTCTAAAGAAGATTGTGAGGCTCCATTGGAAACCATGCGCGTATAACTCATGTCATGCTCACGCCATCCCAAGTCTCCGCGCTGGTTAAAGCGACACGGATATTGGTAGACGTCACTTTCATGTATTCCACACGCTGGATCCTGATGTCGCCCTACAAGAGCAACCCTGTCGTGATCACGACGGCCGTTGATCTTCTTGTGGGATTTAATGTGCAGTTTATTGGGTGCAGCAGAAAAAGGGAACTGTACTTGTTGATGTTGAGGAGCCATGGGTGGCGGATAGTGGTATTGAGGCGAAGCCTGCATGGACATGCTCGGCTGCATTGTAGCAGGTGGCATATTCGGAGTGTTTGGCATCGAAGGAACAAGAGCAGGACTGCGAGCTGGCTGTGGCGAGTTTGGGTATGGCATATTTCGAGGCTGGGGTTGGAAAGCCGGGGGCATACCACGGCCTTGGCCGGGCCCATTTCGGAATTGGTTGTTAGGGGGGTAACCCATTTGGCTGTTATATTGGTTGGCATGGGGGTTGAAATTGCCACGTCCACGACCGCCTTGAGGAGGGAAGTTGCCACGGTTGGGGCCACCAGAGTTGTCACCCTGCATTGAGTGTGTAGATTCTCGTCGGAAATGTGTGTTGGGTTGGGTTCCTAGAGCATTAGGGTTCGAGGGAACGGATCCCTGTCTCATATGACGCTATAGTCTTCTTGTTAGCACATATTTCACAACAGCAAAAGCATGGCCACTTAAGAATTCAAGTGATGAAATACAAAACAGGGGAATCGCCAGAACTTACATCGCCATCGCTGCCGAGGCTGCCAAAGGTCATTTGACCGCTGGGTTGCTGGAGGCTCGAGGGAGGTCGGCCACCGCTGGCGGAGGGTTGAGGAATTGGCGAAGGTGAGTGCGCTGGTGAGGGCACACGGGCGTTTCCACCAGGAATAGGAATAGGAGCAGAGGTGCCCGTCTGAGGAGTACTATGAGCCATAGCGGGTGAGTCGAAACCAAACTGGATGCCAGATTTGGCACCAGCAACGGATGCTCCGTTGGCGACGTAGCCGCTAGGGCCGTTGGCAGCCATGGTCACGGAACTTTTTCTCGAGTGGTCCGAAATCGAACCGTTTACTGCCGTGCTACCACGAGCTACGGCAAGGACCGCGGGGGCGGCGGCGACTTTGCCGTTCACAGGGGATAGCGAAACAGCAACCTTTGCATTCTGTGCCGGGGAGGCAGATGAACCGACCACCACAGGAGGGTGGGAACCAGGCGCGGCTAGGGGCACCTGAGCAAGCTTCTTTGGCGCACCTGCTGCGGAGGCATACGAGTTTGTCGTATTCGCGGTGGTGTTGGTCGCCGGGATGGAATTCTGCTGATTCGCAGGCGACGTCATATGGGTTATAGATCGTGTGCGATGCGAGAAGTCGTTGGGAGAAAAAAAGCCGGCGGCAGAAGACGAGGTGGTTGAGTGTGAAGAAGAAAGGCGGAGGTGAGCGAGAATCGATCGAGGTCGGAACAGCGATCCAAAGCGCTCTCCAAATGCTCTCGTGAATCAAGAACAGGCGGCAGAGAGCGACGGACAAGACGAAGGCGGGCTCGATGCAAGTCGAAGCAGGCCTTACGAAGGGGGATCAACAAGGAGTGAAAAGGGCCAGCCGAGGGAGAGCGCAGGCGTCTGAGACAGGCTACGATCCGGCGTGGCAGCGACGAAAAAGTCGAAGCAGAGGAAAAAATAGTCTTCTGGTGCTACAGACACAGAAGACGTCCCAATGCTAATGGAGGGGAGAAGAAAGGGTCTGGTGAAGAAGAAAATTCCACCTAGACCACTGACGTTGATTTTGGAGTGGTGAGGGTTTGAGGAGGTCCGCAAGAAAATTTTGGGCAGCAGGATTATGATATGGGTGGTGGACGGGGAAGTGGCCAGGGGGGGTGCGAGGGCCCTGTGGGAGGGCCTGGCTGGCGCACCACATATGGGCGACACCACCTATTAGATTGGTACCTACCAAATTTACCTCTGGCACCTACTTCAGGTACCTATCAACCTTATCTCCTGGCCCTTTTCCGGATTTTAGCCCAGTATCATCACCTCGCCCACTGCTTTGCTACTGGTATCGAGAATTGGGGTGCGCATTGTGAAGCACCAGCAGTGTCTAGACAATCACACTTCGTAGAGCCCTTTACAATGATGCTGCTGCTGTGTGGGTGGGTGTGTGGATTTGCGTGTGTAGCGACAATTATAATCCAATATCCATTTGTTCTTCTGCGTGGCATCGCAGCCCTCCCCAAAGCTGCAGTCGCCAAGGAGCCCTTGTTACTGTTACTGCTTCCCTTCCACTGCCCTTGTTCCAATGCTTTTGGGGGGGGGCTCAAAGGCCGTTCCCCGGTGTCTAGCCGGCCTGGCAAGCACTGTACAGCTGCCGGCACAGGTAGTCACAGCACACCGTAGGTTGCTGACACCTGCCCTGCTATCCACACGGTGTGTCTGTGTCTGCTGTTTGTTGTGCGTGCCTGTTGTTCGCCCAACCAGCTGCTATGACACCTAAACTCTAGTCCGCTAGAGCCCTGTTCTGGAAGCCAGGGGGGTGTCGCGAACATCTGCCTGTACCGGTAATTTACCAATTTAAACCCAGGAATTGTTGCTTTCCCATCTCAGCTTGTCGTCACTTTACTCTTTCGATGACTGAGATGTGACTCGCGCACACCAATACCTCCTAATCAGCACCCTCTCCCTCAGTACAGGGGCTTGCAGGGCGGTTTTTGCCCCCGCAAGGCTCATTCAAAGAAGCGCTGTGCCATTTGGCTATGGGAATCCGATTATGAGCATAGGTGTGGTGGATCGTGATGCTGAGGTGGTGATGAAGATGCTGATGGTGCCCCTGTTGGCGATGAGAATGCCACTGGATCGTGATACCTTCCATCAACCCTCGACATCTGGCGCACAAACGGGTTTGCCACGCGCCGTGCTAATGCAGCACGAACATTTCCAACATTTAATACCTAGAGAAGAAGGCACAGAGCTCCAGAAAGCTGGTTTAACGAGTGGCTTATGTAGTAGTATACGCTGCCATGTATGAGCACTGCAGCAATTGCTGCACCTCCCACCCCGGCAGCTTCCTTTCCCCAAGATTCAAAATCGAATGTTTGCGTCTCATGGCTATTTCTGACATTTCCCTTTATACCTGTGACTGATCATTTCGCGCATGTAACAACCAAAACAGAGAAGCAATGGCACAGTGGTCAGTATACAACTGCATGGAGTGGACGTTCCGAAGCATCATCGCCCTGTCTCAATTTTCGTTGGAGGAAATTTATCGTAGCTCTTTAGCTTGGGTTGCACGGGTACCTGGAAGTACCCTGGACTACTACCACCAAACTGAAGCTGTGTGTTAGCACTGTCAAGGAACACACAGGTACCTGTAGTTAGATGCGGGACACCACATCCACACCCCACTTGCCTGGAAAACGTCCAGGAAGGAGCCTTGGGAGCCTTAACGAGAAAAAGATGCACCCACTTTAAAAAATAATACTTGGCGACCAAGCAACGAGGGTCCAAGTTGCTGGGCAAAGGCAAGATCTTCTCTTTGCTTTTCCATTCTCCATCTCCCTGAGCTTTGCGTGCCCCTTCGCTTCGCTCCCTGTTAGGCCATGCCCTGCCAGCCTTTCCCCTTATCTCCACATTCTTTTCCTTTCTTTTTCACAGGGCATGTTTTGGAGGAGACGGGGGGCTTGGCAACAAACACACCTCTACGGAGTACTTGCCTCAGACAAAGCGACGACACGGTTGATGGGCATGTACTTTGAGTAACCATGTCTTACCAGTCAGGCACGGTACGGAGTATTAATACTGATAGTTCACAGTACTCCGTTGTCTAGAAGCATTGGTGCCTAAATTGACACATTTTCAGGGTCCGTTGTTAATTAGAGCGCAGGCTTGCACAGCGTCGCAACTCCTTTCAGTTATACAATCCCACGATGCTCCAACACGACAAGGTTGCCCCGGACCGTCCGCTTGGTGCGCGGGATGGCTTACTCACACTGACTCGGCAATAACCCAAGTGTAAGTCGCTAAACAAAGACCACTGTCTGATCTAGGATAGACTGTTTATACATATGACATGAATGAAGTTAACGAAGACTGCCAAAACCGAGTGCGAGAAAAGGGGCGCCCCAAAAAGGAGCTTGTGCAACTTGCCAGCAACGGAATTCCATTGTCTTCCCACCATCCTAGTTGATGGTTTGGGCGCTTTTCGCACCTGGCTGAAGAGTCGGACAGGGTTTGCCACCCAAGTATCCGTACGCAACACAAGACAGTTGTTTGTACCTGTAATTACGCTGACTTCGGTCTTGCACTTTTTAAAGGCGCTCCCGAGACAGACTAATGGCTCAAAAGCAAACAACTCTTTTCCACACCAATACAGCCTGGACACAACAAGTCTGCTGACGTTGGCAGTACGATAGTCTGGCTCTCCGGAATAAGGAAAAGCAGGTGGGATTGCGACACCAATCAAACAGCATGCGTTTCTGGTAATTGCGCGTCTGCACTGCACACCTGATTACTCCGTCAACTTACGAGAAAGGGTGGTAATAATATCACGAACCAGGTAGATCCGGCACCCCAACATGCTGTGTAACGTTAGTTACCTACTATGTATAGTGGGTGTTGAGGCAAATTTTGCCAGCAAGCCCGCCGTACTCATGCCGTCATATTGATGCTTGCCACTCTTGTGGTTTTTATCCATACAGTCAACCCTTAAATCCGGAAGTGGACCCCGTCCTCGACACGGCAAAAACTACTCTACCATTTGCAAGTCTCGGGTAGGTCAATGCTAGCAGCAGATGGAAAACGCGGCGCATTGCCACCAAGCATCACTAGATGTACGAATCTATTCTGCTGGGCAAAGATTGAGGAATTTGCCAATTCTAGCCCTCCTGTACCGTTGTCTTGTTTCTTGCCCAAGCTGTATGGCCAGTGTTCTGCCCACATGTGAATATTCCAGAAAATTGTCACCAACCTCTCCACCAGGAAATTTCAGAAAACACCAGTTCGGGCTACTTGGGTTACGGGTGTTTTGGGTGCCCGCTATTACCTTTTAGTAGGATGACTCAATGCCCTACTCCATACGCACGCATAACCGATGTCTGTAACCCAAGCCGCCACACAAAATCCCCAGTCAAGAAAAATTTATGAAATCACATGGAAATTCCCCGTCCCCCCAAAAAAGTATGTGAGGGAAAATGCTACTAGGTATTGCCCCTCCTGTGCTGCCCCTCCCAACATGTGAGTGGCTCAGTCATGCATGATTAGCAAACAAACATCTTCTCCAAAAAGTGGGTTGGATGGACGGGATATGCAGCTTGACTACAAACAAACTAGCCTGACTCTTGCAATCCCTGCACTCCACAAACTTCCCGAGGAACGGTTGTTCTATACATTTGGTGAGATCATGGATGCAGGTTTGCAGATCACACAACCCGTGTAAGTGAACCTTCACAAGCAGGCTCTTGTTCTGTAAAGGCTAGTCGTTGAGATCGTCATCGTGTACCAGTGATTTGAGTTGGCGTTCCATCGTAGGAAGCCTCAAGTACTCATACATCTATATATTGCTCCCAAACCATTAACATATCTTGCTCATCACCATTTGCACAATCCCCTTTTAGCTTTCTACTTCTCTCTCTCTCTGCATCTTTTCTAGTGCACATTGATAAGTACAGAGTACGCCTAGCTAATTAGCTTCTCCCTCACGCACCTCCAAGATATCCGGCTCCAATGGCTGTTCATCCTCTCCATAGTATCCCGTCTGTCCCTCTCCATCTTCTTCAATGGTGGTCATGTCCATCCCAGACAAACCGCGTTCTGTCTCCAGCTGCTTTGTCTTGGTTTTCGTCATCTCAAACACATACTGACCCAGATGTTCTACGCTTTCCATGGCCACCTCGCCTTCCACGGCACCATCTTCTTCGGTGCTGGGTCGTTCGGTCCGCCACAGCTCACCCGTTACCAGCATCAGCTTATCTGGACGTTTGAGGAGGACATCAAAGGCCGGACGAAGCTCAGGGCAAGCTTCGAATATCTCTCGTCGACCGAGCACGTAGAGCCCAAGTCGAGCTCGAGAGAATGCAACAGTCATACGTCGAACGTCACGCAGGTAACCCACTCGGGATGTGCGAGTGAGCGACAGAATGATGTCTAGAATCGAAATCGGTCAGCAAGTGTTTGTTTTCCAGGTCAGAAGTTTTTTTTTCCTTTTGCTAGTACTTACAGTCATTCTGCTCGCCCTGGTACTTATCTACCGTTGCAACCGCCTTTGGTAGGCTAAAGATGGGATTTTTGGCACACCGGTGGTTAAGGACATCCCGTACCAGTGCCTTCTGACCGGCGTACGTTGTAAGGATGGAAATCTTCTCAGCCGGGTAGCCGAGCAATCGCATGTACTGATAAATAGCCACTGCGTATTCTGCCTCACCAAGATTTTGGATGAAGTGGGGGGTCGGCTCTGCTTCACCTCGTCCCTTGTAATCCGGTACATTGATGAACTGGTAATCGAACTTGAAGCCTGAATTGGCCTTGATAAACTCATCATTGCTCTGAACTTCGGGTAGATTCTCCAGCTTAGGATATCGCCATGCATAGAGTTGGGCGATCGAAGGCCGAGCACGGCCCTGCTGATCCAAGGTGACTGTTGGAACCCCTAATCGAACCAGACGGGAGAAGAGAGATTGCTCCAAATTAGCATAATGCCGGAACGCCAGACTCTGGATCACGGGAGAATTTTGGAAGTGGTCTCCACACAAGACTACTCTCTGTAAAGGCAACTGGCCGCCCACCGGTTTTTGCATAGCCAGAGGGATAAAAGTTTCCGCCTCGGTAATCTGCGCTGCCTCTTCCATGATGACATTGTCGTAGTGGAATCCCAGGGAAGTTATCTCACCCCTTCGAATAGCTGCGTGAGTCGTGGTCATGGCGATGATTCGGGCTTCGTTGGTGAGTAGATAATTAGTCTTGTCACGTTCACGCCTCAGGATTTCAAATGGGCGGATGTCTTCTAACTCTGAAAAGATTCTGGAAATGTGACGATAGCAACCCTGAGCAATTTCAAAAACCTGCTCGCGGTCTGCTTCCGAAGGAAATAGCGGTTGAGGAGCATCAGAGAAATAGGAGTGAAATGGAAAAGCCTCGACAACATCAGTCGCGGCGACTGTATCTGACATTGCAACCCTTGAGAACTTGGTCCATGCGGGCTGGACATAGCTTGTATTGAAATAGCCTGCTGTTTCTGCAGAGTTCTCGTGAGCTCCGGGAGCACCAAGACAAAGCGCCAGTTTCTTTACTTCCAACAGGAAATTGGTGCGATTGTCCAAAAACGATTCGACCCGGCCATGTTTGGAAAAGCTAGCTTCAGTACCGAGATCCTCTTCACCATGACCTAGACGTAACAGATGTCTTTCATCAATGTCTAGCGCCACAATTTTGGCGAAGAGCTGATTGAGGGCTTGATTGCTATGTGCAATGAGTAGTGTTTTCTGCTCCGGGAAGTTATGGTAAATGTTGTTGATAATCTGTGTTGCGACATCAGTCTTGCCAGTGCCCGGAGGCCCTACAATAACTGTCAGTCCTGGCTGTGATCCGGACATGATTGCTTCCACCTGAGCGGCAGTAAACCGGACAGAGTTTAGTCGCGGCGCATCGGTAACGTAGGGGCCATTGTTAGGGGGCTTGTATGTCGAGACTTTGAGCGTCTCCACCTCCGCAATCAGCGCAGGTTCGGCATCGCGACGACGTTTCTTAGATAGCTTCCCTCCCTGCGGCTCTTCAGTCTTGCCTGCTGCTTCAAGTACATACGGTGGCCCGAAGCTGCTGGTAACATCATCGCCAGGCTCGACCGTTTTACCGGGTAGACTCTCAACCAAATGCTGCCAGCCCAGGAAGGTATCTCGATAATCAATCGTCTTTAGTCGATTGGATAAGTTTTTGTAGTGAGCGCCGGCTGGGTCACCATAACCCAGGAATACTTCATGAAGCCATGAAGGCAGAGGCATTTCTGATAGAACGAGGTTGCGGAGAGACTCCAACACAGGTTTGAAGTTATTTTCTCTGCGGTTTCGCCTCAGCAGCAAGTTGACATGTCCGTATACGTCTAGCTTTCCAGCTTCTGTTTGCTCCGCATCCTTGGCATAAGTGCGAGAGTCCAGTTTCAACTGCATGTTGCGCTTATTATCAAGTCGTCCAGCGCCATCCCTTGAATGGCGGCCCTTTTCATCCGTAATTTGGATGATTTCGGCTGAACGCACAAATTTGACCCCGAGTTGTTCTGGCTCTGATTGGACTGACCCCCCATTTGCTTTATCGTGAGCAGGAGGAGCTTCAACCACCATAAGAAAGACTACGTCACCAGGCCGCAGAGAATCCCATTCCCTACGCACCCCTTCTCCCATCTGACGCACGTCAAACGAGACCTCGGCTCGCACCATTGACGGCTGGTCTTCTCCCACAAGCGCAGGCATTACTTCAAGGATCCTACAAGACTGACATTAGTATGATACTGCGATGACAGAGGGCGAATCATGTCTTACGTTGCTTTGGAGATAGGCATAGCGATCTTTGAGAAGCCAGCGAAGTGCGTTTCCCCTGTCTGCCTTGTCTCTGGTCGAATGCGGCGCATTGCAGACTCAATGTCCTTGCGAATTCCGTAAAAGGCTTCACAGCGATACAGGATAAACGCTCGCCATAGGAAATCCCCTACTGATAGATATTGCAGATTGAGTTTTGGAAGTGCCAATGGGCGTGATCCGTCGTACGCATCAGCACGCTGAAAATTTTGATCAAACAAAGTGGATTCCGTCGGAAGCAGTGGCATTTCTTGCGCTGCTTCTTGAAATGTTTTCCTGCGCTCAAACTTGGAGAGTAGGAACTCAACCAGAACACTGCGATCAACCTGTATCTTAAGACTCTCGGGGTAGGTGGACCGCTGATCTAGGAGTTCGACCAGTTGCGATACTTCTTGATCAGTCAACACTTCCAGCAAGGATGCAAGCTCCTCCCTTTTGCTAATAGCACCATAATTCGATAGTGCTAGAACAGTGAGCTTATCCCTGAAATGCTTCAGAGATAGTCGTTGTAGCCTGGAAATGGATGTGCAATGCCTATCATATGCCTCTGTACGACTAAGTTGGATTCCGGTTTGATCATCTATTGTGAAGTATGTGTAATGTGACAAGAGGGCGTGAAGGTCACGGAGAAGGTTGTTATTTTCGTCGTTATACATGGGCGATAGTCTCATAGCGGGTAGGAGATTTAGATCATGAAGCAATGTATTCACATAGCGTCGTGTCGGCAGTTGACTTTGGAGATCGGACACAAATTCTGTGAATCGCTCGCAATACATAATTTGCTCTAAACAATATGTTAATGAACAGAAATATATCTATAGTGGTATTAGCACACGTACCTGGTTTACTCTTCTCTTCGTAAACTTGGCCCAGAAAATCGAGTAAAAGAGAATAGAGCCAAGACCGGTCAAATCGCAACCTTGCTTTAGTGGCATCATCTGCAGCTTCATATCGCTTCAGGGATGCTCTCCAAGCCTTTCGGAGTTGTGCTGTCTGATCGAGTAGCGTCTCCCGCCTTTGTTCCGTTGCCAGATTATGCCATATCCCAATCGACACCAGTGGGGCACATTCCTTCCTGACAATGCTACAATCCAAGCTCTGGAAAGCATGGATAAGAAAGCATAGAAGATGGGTTCTTAAAGGTGTAGATAAAGTCCGATCGAGCATCATGGATAAAATTCGGCGGAACATGGAAGAGAAGTCTTCAGGTCTTTCCTCGAAAATCCCTATGATACGGTTAACAGCCTTTCTTGTCACCCAGTAAATACCATCCAACTTACCCCATGTTTCTAGGTGTTCCCGTCGTTTGACATTGGCAATCAACGCCATCAACAATACATGATAGTTGGAAGCCTCCTCGGTGTATCCTGGCCACAGGTACCTATTTAAAACCAGTAAATATTAGCTATTTCCGACCCCATTGGCATTCGAGATTGGGAGTGACCGGGAAATGGCCTTACGTCTCAAGTGTTTGCAAGCTTTCCAAGAGTAGCAGGGACTTGTATGGAAACCCTTCTCGCTCGAGGACATCCCATATGTTTTGCTTGAGAACCTCATTTTTCACTTTGGGCGTTGCAGCCTTCGTAGCCTTGAGCCAGTGCTTCCGAGCCACCTGCACAAATAGATGCTCCTCCTCCTCGACTTCAGCCGGGGTCGGACGGCCGTCGGCGGCGTCTTTGGGCGGTTCGCGTGCTGGCTGGGCTTTGGCAGCACCGCTGCCCTTGGAGCGCTTCGCGTTAGGCATTGCTGCGATTCGATCGCGTCATGAGATGCTGTGACTTCGACCGGGAGTGCAGACGTCTCTTGGGGCAACCAGCGTTGGGCGACGAAAGCGACAGCTTGGGGCGTGAGATTGGTGACCAGGATCGGCGTGTATTCGCTGCCTTGCTGTAAAGCTCTTTGATAGGTATGACAGCCGTTCACTCAAAATTTCAGCCTCGCGCACGTTGTGGACCCGCGCGTCAAAGGCTGGCGAGTTACCTAGATCAATGTACCTCTCACATTGAGGTACTTCTATGCACGTGCAACTAGTGCCGGAATCTCTGGTACCTGCATTTGGAGGAAACCTCCAGGCTTCTCAGCCTCCCCAGCAACCTTGAACTACCTACAATTGAATCTTTGGAGCGTGCGCATTCTTTCAGTCACAACTGGTTAAGCCAGGAATTCTCTCTGTAACGACGCCTTTGTCCAAGCATCGCCTATTCTGTCGGGAATCTCCAATCGCTTGCGACACAACGTTTCTTCGGCTTTTCCTACGGCCGTGTACTGCCTGCTACTCCGAGCTCGTGGCCTTCCATGTGCATCACCAGAGTCGCCTGAAAGCAACACACCACGTCTGCCCGACCGAGCAAGATGCCGGCTCTCGATGTGGGAAACCCAGGAGTCCCTGCTGTCAAAAGCTTCGAACGGGTTCTAGCTGAGCTACTGGAAGAGGCAGCGGCCTCCAAAGAAACGACGACGATCGAGCCCGCGCTAGACAAATCCGACTTTGAGAACCTGACTGGACGGGTAGCATCTTCGATACCACAGCCCAACGAATCGCAGACCGAAAATGAAACATTATCACCTGAAGCAGTCAAGGCCCGGCAATTTGCCGTCGTTGAGACCGCAGCTCGCGATTTGTTTGATAAACTGATCGTAAGCCGACCTCTACTCCGCCCTTCGAGACACTACTCTAATTCTCCCAGGCTGCGACGCCGATTGATTCTCCCGAGTTCGTCACGATGTGGAATCTGTTTGACATTCTGTCAATTTTATCCGACGATGGCCAGTGTGACCCAGCTCTTTTGTTCTGGCTAGTTGAAGAGCTGCTTGATAGCCAGACGATTGCTGGATGTCGCAAGATCTTTGACTTCCTCGAATCACGTCGTGAGCGAATCACGGCCAAAAACTTCAAGCAAAAGAATCTCGTCATACTACGGAGCTGCAATGAGCTTCTTCGTCGACTTTCTCGTGCGGAGGACACGGCATTTTGCGGGCGTGTCTTCATATTCATGTTCCAGAGCTTCCCATTGGGAGACAGAAGTTCTGTTAATCTCAGGGGCGAGTATCACGTTGAAAATGTGACTGCTTACGAACCACTCCCGGCTTCAAATGGATCCAACATGGATGTCGACAGTCAGCCAAATACGCCCAAGGATCAAAGTGACCCCAGAATTGTGCCGAAAGTGACGTTCGGCTCCAAGGATGGAGCAAAGGCAATGGAACCCGATGAGCTTTACCCTCTATTCTGGTCCCTCCAAGAGAGCTTCAGTCAGCCATTGAAAATGTTCGATCCAACTCATTTCTCCAAATTCAAAATTAACATCGAGGCGACCATGAAAGCTTTCCAAGCTATCCACGACGACGGCTCACAATCATCGAGGTCAATGGAGAACTTGAAACGGAGCTTGAAGCGGAAACGGGATGAAGATGGACAAGATGCCTTGCCTGAGACTTTCAACCCAAAATATCTCACAAGTCAAGATTTGTTCCAATTAGAGGTTTGAACAAGCCTACAAGGTACAACCTTTTAGCCATTTTGACTAACTTGCCAATTCGTAGATCAGTGATCTTTCCTTCCGACGTCATGTGTTGGTTCAAGCTCTTATAATCACAGACTTCATCCTGTCCTTATCAGCTGGAGAAAGAGAAAAGCGGGCCAATGCCAATGTATCCAACAAATCCGTGATCTATGCGGATCAACTCAGTGACGAGAATGTGAGTGATGATGGAGCACTTCTAACGTTTCATGTTTCTTTCCCACGGGTTTACTAACTAAGGTAAAAAGACCAAGTGGGCGATGGATATTAAGAAAACAATATCAGACTACCTAAAACAAGGATTTGATGGGCCATATTTTTATCGAATGGTGGAAACAGTGCTTGCTAGGGACAAGAACTGGGTCTTCTGGAAGATGGCAAGTTGCCCACCAATCCAACGGACTCCTATATCTCCAGCAACATTCATTGAGGCCCGCGAGTCGGCTCAACGAATGGCGACGAGCAAGCGTTTACGGCCCACGCCGCTCGGCGCAGTATCTCTTGATTTCCTACGAAATGAAGATGAGGGGTCAGCAATGGGGGAGTTGAAGACGGCGGACAGATATCAGCTTCCTGAGTTAGACACATTTCAGAGGAAAATTGCAGATGATGACTTTGAGATTGAGATGCCGACGAACAACGAGACAAAGGCCGCCGCTATTGCCGGAAAGGCAAGCAAAAGCTGGAGAGCTCTACGTATAGCGGCAAGATCCAAACTTGTGTCATTCGATAAGATCGACGACCCTAAAAAGGTTTCTATCGTATTTGAGGATGTGGTTGAGGGAAAAAACGACGAGCTCGAGATCGTTCCAACAGCAAACGATGAGGATTTCCCCAAAAATCGGGATGCCATCATCATTTCTGGTCCCTCCGCAGTGGGCAAGTCAGCCATAGTGAACAAGCTGCTGGAACGCAATAAGGGCGTTTTTGCATCTGTTGTCCGACATACAATACGGGAACCAGAGGAAGGAGAGGTCAACGGCAAGGAATTCCACTTCGTCAAGATCCAAGAGTTCAACCAGCTTCGAGATGGCGACCGCTTGATCGAGTACGGCACACGAGATGGAACGGAGTATGGCACTAGCACTGAGGTGATTGATGCAATCACTGAACAGGGAAAAGTGCCCATTATTGAATTGGACATTGAGGTAAGCTCTCTCTTGATACTACCCACATATCCTTCATTTGTAGTGTGTATGTCACTTACACAATTGATATTCTATAGGCTGCGCAATTCGCCAAAGATATGGACTATTCTGCACGATACATCCTTATCAAGCCACCAAGCGACGACGCATTACGGACACGGCTGGGGCAATCTGGTAACCGTGACGAGGCCGCAACTCAGGCCGTCCTAAATAAACTAGCCCAGGAGATGGATGAAACTAAAACAAAGGAGCTCTTCGACACCGTCATCGTCAACGACGACCTGGACGAAGCTGTCGAGGCATTGAGGGAGTGCATATTTCAATCATCTGATGCGGCAGACGAGCCAGCAGAGGAACAGGGAGACGGAGAGGAGGAACAACACAACAGCGATGCTGCCATGGCAGACGCGCCGCCAAAGTCAGATGTCGAGGGTGAAGGATCATAGCCCTCTAGCAGGGCAAGATCTACTTGTAGTAATGGAAAATAGGGGATGTTAGGTGGAGGATTTGTATTGTGTGTGTATTTGTACATGTTTTGGGAGGCTACGATATCAGCATTTTAAAAATGCGTAGAGGAAGTTACAATATGAGATGATAAAGTGACCGGTATCGGCACTTCTGGTCGGCCAGGTATCACGAGGAATAATGGCATCTGGAATGGTGTACTTTTTTTTAGGAGCAAGCAAAACATCGTTTATCTAGAAATGAATAGTCGGGCTTGGGTGCGAGACTGAAGCAGCTCACACTTATTGAAAGCCAAGGATGATACCCTACTATAAATGCATCTGAGATATATCCCTCAAGAGGTATTGCATCAAACAAAGTCTTGATGCTAGTATTAGTGCGATGTATAATGAAGGGCTGGCTAGATAAACAGTCCCAGGCAAACTATGGGCATTTGTGTGCAATTTAGTTGCGGAAACGAATTTGGCAAGGGATCAAGTACACTGAGTGGAATTCTTTTTTTTTTTAGATTCAGCGATTAAACAAAGCATGTCGTACTACAGAGCTACAACACAGAAGAAAACCAAACATTTAGGACACTCCAAAATTTTCAATCTTGCCCCTTATCATTCATTCTTGCGTTTCCTCATATTATCATCACAAAATGCGGAACCTTGGGAGCCTGTTGCAAATCCAGATGATAAGACATGAGAAGAAGGGGGATAGAAAAGAAGGACCTGGGCACCGGTGCAAGCCTTACTCGGAATCCTCTTCATCAGAGTCTTCCTCATCAGCCTCCTCGAGCCACTGGATGAAAGGCTCAGCGGCTTTGCGGACCTTTCGCGAAGTAGAAAGGTCAGTGTACTTCTTGCTGGCCTTGGTACCCCAGGGAACGACCACCTCCTCGCTGATCAGGTCATGATGATAGTAAAGTTGCAGAATCTTGACAATCTGCTGGAACAACTCAGGGTGCTCCTTGCCGAGAGTGCCGATGAGACGCTCAGTGCCACCGAGCAGAGCCTTCATGTGACGCTCAGAGTCACCAACACACTATAGTACATACGTTAGCTATTGAGATGATAGGAAAACAGATTAGTTTAAACATTGGTCCTGGCTTACCTGCTTCAGCATGCTAGCACGCTTGGGGATCTGGGCGAGGATGTTTTGGTCAAATACAACCTGCGACAGAACCAGAACGGTTCGGTGCTTGTTTTCAATGCCAAGTTCCTTGGCCTTGACATAAATGCCGATAGAATCAACATTGTCAATGCTGCCCTGCTCTTCAGCCTGCTCCTGAATCCAGTTGCCAAACTCGTCGTAGACGGTGTTACCACCGCCCTCGCCGTCTTCGTCATCTCCAATGTTGAGCTTGGCCTTGAACTCGCCAGGAAGCTGAGCCTGACGAGCCTTGACGGCCTCTTCACTCATGTCAACAGCCCACTCATCATCTTTGACTTCAATGTCGGCGTTGGCTGCGGTGGTAGCCTCGGCTGCCACCTTCTGGAATTCGTCGTCACTATCAACATCATCATGCTCGGCAGCCTCAAAAGAGCCATGCTCTGAGCCGTCCTCGCCACCACTACCATGGCCGTTCTCCTTGGTACCGTTGCCGTTCTGCTTAGCCTTGCGAGCAGCCTTGCGTTCAGCTTTATCCTTCTTGCCCTTTTTGGGCTGGTTCTTGAGGATGAAACCGCTCAGCTTGAGACGAATATCTACATCGGTGCGCTGACCGCAGGCTTTGCAGTCGAGCAGGATGCGATCATCTTTAATGTTGACATCGGTCTCAGGGTTCTTGCACTTCTTGCAGAGAACGAATTTGTTAATGAAGCCATCGAGATGATCCTGAAGCTTGGCAGCATCGTGGGCACCGTTGATAATCCAGCGGTCATCCTTGGGATCAATGTTGGTTTGAGCTCCGAGTTCGAAGCCAAAGTACTTGATGATATAAGATCCAGGACGTGCAAGCGAGACACCGACGCTGGTCAAGTTGACGACAACAGTCTTGATGCCGTTGCCCTTGCCTTCGATCTTGGTCTGAAGGCGCTCCATCTTGTAGCGATAGAAGGCGTCACTGACATCGCGGCGGACGTTGACGAGAGCCATGGTGACGGTATTGTAGGGGACAGCGTGTGTGGGCTAAGTTTGAGAAAGCGAGGCTTGAGTGGGCAATTGGTAGCGTCTAGAGCGATTTCGACGATTTCGGCATCAAGATAATCGGACGTGAGCTTTGAGTTGAGGCGCTGGATAAGCGAGGTCGAAGAAGACGGGAGAAATCAGGTCTCAAGAAAAAAGACTTTTGGTGGACATAGGGCAGACCGGACAAAGTCGCGATTGTAGTAGGATAGGCATTAACTCTTGGGTGGGAGGTATTTCAGCCGTCGGAACAAATATCGGGGCTACAAGGTTTCCGCGGTATGCGAAATAACTGCAGCTTGAAGAGGTGTCTGGACACGGTGAACTGATCGTGCTGATACATAAACAGAAGCGTAGACTGCAAGGACGGAGATGTTGTGGGCGGTGCTGCTGCTGGTGGAGTTCTTGAAGCCGGGCGAAGAAAGCAGTGACGTCTCTCTCTATATATACCAGAGTGGCGATGGCGCGCAGAGCAGAGACTGGGAAACTGATAAGGTTGCGCTGCTACCGCGTCCAGGGACTCGATTGAATCAAAGGCGAGTTTTGGGTTCAAGGGCGCTTCTCTGACAAGCGGGTGGATGCAGAAAGAGAGTTGTGTGTGGGCTGGTGGGAGGAGAAGAGGAGAAAAAAAAACAAGGGCACTTTTGACAGCGAAGGCCGGGTCTGGGTTTTCTGTTCAGGCGGAGATGCGGGAGTGGGGGCGAGTTGTCAGCAGGTGCTGGAGAGGCGGCGTGAAACAAGGACAAGGCCGCTGTGGTTCGTCTGGGTACAGCCACCAACTCAGGTAGGTACCTTATGGAAGGATGGCGGTACCTACCTATATCAGGGTTGTGTGTACAGTGGATGTAAGTGAGCACACCACTGTATCTCAGTGTACCTTAGCCTGTAGGCAGCAAGCAAAAAAATGTCAATACCTGCCCGGCCTGCTGTTGCACGCTGTAACTTGGCGTGTGAGAGTGCTCTGCAGCAACATGGTTTCATAGCCTGAGTGAGGACGTGACATCGATATCTGGTGCGCTAATAATAGTTGGTACCCGGTATACACACAGGTGAGCATCCAAATAATTACACAGGATTCAACGCCTGGTGGGCCTGAAGAAGCGCATGTGATTGCCTTCATATTAGTAGATACCCAGCATTTGACGGCACTACGTGGTACCGCGATCTATTTCGTCTGAAATTCGGTACTACCAAGTACGGCGGCATGTCTTACTAGATTACCTACATGTCGATGTTATCATCCACGGCTACACAAAGACTGTACGCACAGTTAATTAACATAAGGTAGGTACCTACCTAGTAGTCTAGCTAACTGTCTCAAAACTGCCCGTCAACTGTATGGAACTATAGGCTTGTCACTGTCAAAGCAGGCAGAACAGTTGTAGCGCTAACACGGTAGCATCCAGTGCTGGGCTGGCATCCATCAGGGCTCGAACCGCAAGTCAAGCCCTAGGTGTGTGGATTGGAATTACCCAACCGGATCACGTCAATCATCAACTCGCCACTCCTCATAAGTATAATAGCGTCTGGACAGTAATTGTAAGCATGGATTGTATTCCATTTGCCCTCGTGCTTTCGCTATTTACTTCACCAGGTGGGTTCTATAGCACAACGTCACGCCTGTATCTCACAGACACAAATGTAAAAACAGGATGTGCTATCTAGGCACTTAGGCACCTTTTTGATGGAGAAAGTGTCTAAGAAGCACACAACTACTAGCATAACCGTACGCAGATGCCTAATTTCAGGCAATTCTATGAGAGGCGTCTTCATGAGCCTTTGTGATGTTTCCATCTTAATTATTCAAAATTGCTTCTTCAGAATTTCTAATCAGGCAGCCATCCAACCACTGCTATACTAGCTGTGTACTTTGTGTTCTAGTTGTAATACCTTGAGTGTAGTTCAAGATGCTCATGAGACACGACAGTCAAATGAGATTGCTCACATTCACCCACGTGTGGCTTGCAGATTCATTAGCAACTTGACCCCGTCGTCACTCCTTGACTTTGCCTGATTCGACTGTGCTGCGGGCGGACCCCGAAACCTCCAAGGTAGCACCAAAAAAAAAAAGAGGACGAATAGTACAAAGAACTTATTGATGACGTTTTATTTGGTTTCAATACTATAATGATTATCCTTCGTCCATGTGATGTTCTATAGAACAACTACGTGCCGCTTTCCGGAAGTGGATGAAAGTGGAGGAGGCACTTCTGGCCTATAGGCCGTGCCGAAATCAGTTGAGATGACATGGCCATGGCCTCCTCCGTCATGGAGGCATCGGGCGTGGTGCTAAATTTGGAGTAGACATCTCGCAGCAATGTCCTCATCTCAAGGAGGGCGAGACTAATACAACAAAACAAACAAAGAAACAGATTAGATTCCATGTCATTTACCAATCGAACAAAAAGGAAAAAAGGAAGGAGATGCTTGAAAGGGGTGGAGGATAGGACAAACGACAAAGAGGAAAAAGGAGGAAACACAAAAGACGTACTGCTTGCCTACACAGCCTCGTCCGCCATTTGCAAAAGCAAACAACAGCCTCCTTCTATCCGCATCCCCCTCGGCTTGTAGCCATCGATCGGGGTCAAACACCTCGGGGTTTGGATACACCTCGCTGTTGATCCGGTGCACAGAGTACGCTTGGCAACTGACAGTGGTTCCTTCAGGCAGCCAAAAGCCATCGATGGAACGCCCCCCGGCGGGGACAAGGCGAGGTAAGGACATAGGGATCGGAGGCATGCAGCGCAGACCCTCGCAAATGACGGCGTCGAGAAGTGGCAGTTGATCAGCGGCTACGCTTGGGTTGTTGCGCAGCTCTTCGGCTAGACGGCGTTGGATGCTGAGGGAGCGTGGCTGCGAGAGCTCCCACATCAGGAGGCATAGACCATCGCCGGTAGTGTCGATGCCCGCGGCCATGTGGTCCAGGCACTCGGCTGCCATGTCGATGTCGTCGAGCTCGCTGCTCTTCTCCTCCATCCGGCTCATGAGGGTAAAGGGGGCGAAGCCGCCTGTCTTGCTTGTGTCCAAGACAAACTTGTCGGCCAGGGGTGTTTCACGGGGTTTGGCAAAAAGGTAGAGAATTCTTGAGAAGAGGCTGTACAGGACTGGTACGTAGTGGGAGATGAGACGATCTATTGACTCATCAGATCAGCACTCCTGACATTTCTGCAAACAAAAATGTTGGAAGGGGAAATGGGATCTGGGGAGTAAGGGTGTTGCTTACTTTGCAAACTATCATCAGCTGCTACCTGGTGCATCATCTCTTCATCTGCCTTGTCATCGATGCAATCGGAGCCATGTGGATGAAAGAGGTGATGCGTGATGCAATCGCAAGCATAAGCGTGTAATGCTAACTTCATGATTAGCACATGTTACACTTAATATTATCATAATTTGAGGAAGATTAAGTACACTAACCCATCTATTTATAAAAAGAGATAGCGAGTCTTCAAGTTAGCTTTCATCCCAAGACTAATTCAGTTTTCTCTTTCAGGGGAAGGGAGGAGAGGTATTGACTGTCCAAGGAGTGTGGTTTTCTTACAAAGATATCGGCGCTCTTTCCGGGAGAAGAAACACAGCGATTCACAAACTTGTGCGAGCGCTTCTGGACACCTTCCATGGATACACTGCGCATAATATTGGTGTTGGCGTAGCGATCGGCAATGATTCGTTTCCGCTTGGCATGCTGCTCTTTTGTGTTAAAGATATTGCCATAGAAAAGAAACAGCAACACGACTAAAATGAAGCCATGTCATTGGGGGTACAAATACTGACATCAACTTTGTTCAGTGTTGTAAACATAGTTCTACAACCGTCCCACATGGTCAGTATCAATATCGTAGGTGAGAAGAGACACCTCCTCGTCCAAAGACAAACAAATAAGCAAAAAGGATATGGAAGCAGCCTCACCTCCTCCCATAAATCTTAAATAGATCATAAAACCCTGTCTTGTCGTACCCGCTACCCCCAGAGCAGTATATCTCCTTGAGGGCAGGCCAGGAAGTAAACGACACCTCGTTGGGCGCAACACGCACCACTGGTCCGTACTGAAGGTGAAGTTGGTGGATATATGTAGTCCGCTCTGCCTGAATCTCCTTCCATTTGAGGATGAGTGAGGTGAACCTGGACAGTGTTGGGCCCGGCACCTGCGCGAGGGGAGATCTGAGGCTCCGAATAACGTGTATGGCGAGGAGCAGCAGCGTCGCTGCCCCGATGGCAAGCGGGGATGTCAAAAGCATGGTGGAGGGTTATGGGAGAAACTACAGCATCTGCACTGGTATGCGGTGGAAGTGGAGGTGGAGATGGGTTCGTGATGATTCGTGATGGTGATGAAAGTAGTGTAGGCGGTGAAAGGGGTGGCTGGCCCCAGAGTGTCTATGGGCAATGGAGGCTGGTAGATGTTTGATTTACTTCAAGTTGGGATGTCAAGAACGGCACAAGCTGAAAGACAGAGCGAGCTTGATCTCTTAAAGCGATGCAAAGGGAAAGAAGACGCCCGAAAGAGGGGTGGGCGGTCTCCCAACTTCTTATCGACAAAGAGCCTAATTCATAAACGGTGCGAGACCGCCGTCGCTGAGTGGGTTCGACGGTTCAACGGTTCGACCTTTCTTGTTCGAAGGGTCGTCCCCCGTCCGTGTGCCGAGCCGGGCGGGCGGTCGCCCGAGTCCGGCTCCTTTGCTTCTCCTACCTACTTTGGGTCAATAGAACGAGAGAAAAGGAGGAGACGGCATCCGATTTTGTGACACAAGGGACTAGAAGTAAAACGGTAGGACCATAGATGTGTTTTAGTACACACACAAACACACATACACACACACACATCAAGCGTGGCAAGACCATCAATCTATCTATCATACCAACAGATGTGGTTGCCGATTGCTTCCGTACAGAGTCATCACACAGAGCGAGCTAATCAATCACACGGTCACACTCTCCGCTTTTCCCGCTTGGCTTTTAAGAAAGCTGGGGGGGGGGGGGGGGGCACGCGTCTATGTGGAACCGGGGTTCCGGTATCGCCAGCGGAAGCAAAGACTGTAATGGCGAGACGCTCATTCGCTAGAACAGTGTGACTTCCTATTTGATGCCCTCTTTGACAGTTGTAATTACCATACATAATAAGTAGTAGATATTGCATCAATGTTACAGGTCATCCTTGCGGCCCCCATTGCCATCACCTCCTCCCTGTCCTCCTGCTCGCCCTCCAAACAGCCCGGAGAGCCACGAGAGACCCGGAATCGAGAGCCCGGCGGCCGCGGGATACGAGATGCCGTTGATGCTGACCCGGCCCTGCTCGCACGTGCACCACTGGCTCTGCGGCACGCCGTCGAGGGCCTGTGCAATGTGCTGTCCGCAGCCGCGCCACGACTTGCGCGCTGGAATGCGTAAAACGTGGGTTAACACACATGTTGGGCCAGTCAAAGAAAAAAGGAGGAGAAGTGAAAGAAGAATCATTGATAGGCTGTTGTATGGCATGTAGTTTGAGAGAAAGAGAATGGAAAAGCATTGGCTTACAGCAGGTTGGGCATGTCGCTCCGAAACACATGGTTATGTGTTATGGTTGAGTCGTAAATAAGATGAGAGTAGAATCAGTAGATGCGTTATTCTTTATGTGCTTGACTAGAGAAAATATTTCAAGTTTGGAAATTTAGTGTTTATTCGAGATTAAAAGAGCACAGGTTTTAAAATGCTGTCGATGATGGCGGCAGTCATCGTACCTCTAGTTGGCATTGGCAAGTTAATGATGATCCCCGAAATCGAGGTCGGCCAGGTCGCCGAATTGCGTTTCTCATTGCCAGTTTCATAGCGTCCAATCGCCGAACTAAAGATGAGCCTTTTAACTCGGATGTCAAAGGATATTAGCTACCCTAGAGTCCAAACATGACAGACTAAAAAATGGTATTAAGGTAGCGACATTACTACAACAATTTACTCGTATAAGATGGTGCATCTTATGTACATTAATTGAACTCACTAAATTTGTCTGTCATGATGTTGTCGGGGAGTTGGATGTATTTATATATATGCATCCTTGCCTTTAGGGCTTGAAGTATGCATCTTGTCGGCTTACTCCAAACTTCTGGAGTGACTTGGGAACACCACGAAAAGCGTTCATCTACATTGACGCGGGACTAGCGAACATTAAAACTTGCTTCATCCAAACCCAGACCTTGCACATTTCGGCATTGCAAAACACTCTCACTTCTTAGGTGAGCGTCAGGCATAAATTTACCCCCCCCCCCCCTGCTGTGGTCTGTAACACTGTTTTGGCTGTACATAGGTACTGCACTGTATATGTGTAATACGGAATTATGCCTTGGACGGACCTCGGGAACGGCGCAGAGTCCGGGGGTTTGGACCGTGCGCGTGAGACATCTACTGGTGTGATCCGGGGGTCGGAATGCTCAAGGCCTAATCAATCCTTGGATGGACAGCGTATAAACCCAACTCGTATGTATGCATCCGGATAGAGGTAACTCTTGAGGCATGAACAATGCGATTAATGCAAAGCACCAAGCTTTCCAATATCTTTGATGTCGAAAGCATAAACCAACTGCATCATATCACTATACCTACCCATATGTGAATCCCGTTGGTAATGCTAGCCACACTTCAGGTAGCTCCTTAACATGGCAGCACCTCTAACCTAACCAAACGTCGAACAATAAATATCTCACTCAACCTAATCTGCCCGGCTAGACCAAAGTCAGACCAACCACCACACCAAAATAAAGAGGGCTGAGATAGTCCATCAGCCCTGTCAGCGTTCGCCTCTTGTTAGTCCACATGGGCTATCGAACCTGGCTGAGTCCCCCCTTCGGCACCATCCTGTTCTGTCCTGTCAGCTATCAGACGTAGTGATGCTTTTGTCTGCCCTGCCTGCCATTTCCTGAGCGCGAAGCCTTCTGTATCCATTTTTGGTTTGGCCGGCATGTTCCGCGTGGTAGTAAAGAACAAAAATCAAACAGTACAGGAAGATAAAGTTCTCGAAATAGACATTTCCAACATTGGCCGACCTGCTGCTGCGCCAAAAGCCGCAAGCGCAACCACCAATACAAGCACAGCCCCTCCTTGAACGGCCCGCGATAATACCCACCCACCAACTCTCTTTTTTTCTTTCGTTTTGCCCATAATAATAACCAGTATTACCATCCGGCTGATTGCAGGGGAGGGGACAAGTCCAAGTTGATTATTACCTCTTTGGACCAAGTACAATTTCACGTCTCCTCCTAGGTACCTTGTGGTGCTTGGATAATACCTGAATACAGTGCCTGCCTTGCTAAGTCGCCAGGGCATCTTGTTGGTGCGGCTGGGTGCGAAAAGACAGATAGCCTGCTGCAAGCCCGCAAGAACGCGCAAGTGTGTCTCCATCCTGGAACCGTCCATCACATCAAACAGCCTCTGGGATTCTGGGGTCTGGCCTGGTGAGGGGAAAACCCGAGACGCAGGACGAACAAACTCTCCCCCCTTCCGTAATTATAGCTCCTCTGGCCGACATTATCGCCCTGTTGTCTGCCGCGCTTCTGTCCACTATCCACTGTCCGCTGTTCCGCCACCCCCCCCTCCCCTCTTGGACGTCAACGTCAAACGTCAACATCAAGACGTCAAGCATCGAGGCCGAGGATGCGGTCTACCTTTGGGCGCCTGGGCAAGCACAGCAACCGTTCGCACCACGCCGTTGCCGAACCACCGCCGCTGCCCTCGGGAGTGTCACCAGCCGCAGCAGTGTCTGCCAGTGCCAGTGCCAGCGCCAGCGCCAGCTCCAGCGCCCCTGGGGCTAATACTGCTGTTACTACTGGGCAGCACAGCGGTCAGGAGGCAGACTCGCCTGCCGACGCGCCCCCTCAGCAACACCAACTGCAATCCGCCTTGTCCACGTCGGCCTTCAGCTCCTCCAGAGAGTCGTTTGCCGACCCTCGCCAACAAACACAGCAGAACGCACAGGCACAGGCACAGCAGCAATCATCTGCTGCTGCTTCTTCTCACCTCTATCACTCACAGCCTCCTGCCGGCGCTGGGCTCAACGTTCTCAACCCCCCGCCGCTGCAGAACCCCGCAGGTGTTGGCAGCTCCCCAATCTTTGATGGCCGACATCCGCAGCTTCAATCGTCCGACTTTGGCGACGCCTCTGCAGTGAACCACTCTCAGAACCAGCGCTACAGTTCCATTCAGCAGCAGCAGATTTACGGCCATTCCTCCAGCTCCATCGACGACATTCCCGGTACAGCTGGCAGCTATCACCAGTCCGAGGCCACCCCACCACCAGCTGCCGCTCCTCCAGAGAAGCGCTCGGCTCGCAAGCTGATCAAGGGCATCTTCTCAGGCTCCAAGGGCTCTTCCTCTCACGAGAGTCACCATCACAGCGGCAGAGATAGCAGAGACAGTGGCAATAATAACGGCAGCAGCAACAACAACAACAACAACAACAACAACAACAACGGCAGCAGTCACGGTGCCGCCCAATCAGGCTCGTACGACAACACCGGAGGACTCGCTCGCAGACCATCAAAAAGAGTGAGCAATCCACCCACAATCAAGACGGGCGTGTCCCAAGTCTCGCAGTTGTCGCCCGATCGCGAGTGGGGGACTCCCAGCTCGTCCAGCTTGCGCCAGTCCCCGTTGCAGGACATCGGCGAGGGCGACAAGTATCGTCAGTATTCAGAACACCCATCTAACACACGTTCCCCACCGCAGGACTCCCGAATCGTTCCACCCATCAACACCATCCGCGAAGTGAATAGCGAAGTCGAGATAAAGTCACCCTACGACGAGCTTGCCTTCCAAACACCTCCACACCCACCGCCAAACCATCAACTACAGCAAGCCCCACTAACACAGGTGCTGCAGCAACACCCAGCTTCTCACGTTCAGGTGCACGCATCGCACGACCAGCAGCAGCAGCAACAGCCGCTTCACTACGATCCTAAGCAGCCTGCCTTTGATCAAACTCACCCTCACCCACCTCCACCTTCACAGCAATACCCCTATCAGCAGGACCCCTACCAGCAGGCAGGAGATCCGCGAGTTGTAACAGGCCACCTGGGATCTTTACAACAGCAACAGCTTCAGCACCAATTGCAGCAGAACCCAGAAACTATTTCGCAGCTGTCGCACGAGTCTCCGATTCCTGATCTAGACCAGCGCTCCACACATCAGCAGCAGCTTGAACAGCCATCTCCTGCTGTTCACTACTCGACCACTCAGATTCAGGACTTGTCATCGGCTCCTCAGCCACCGCCGACCCAAACAGCCGTCCAGCACTCTGTGATGGCACCGCCCGGAGGAGGCAGCCGTCGCAGTCAGGAACCCGACAAAGCTCTTCCCGGCGCACCGCCTGGATATCGTCAGACCACCGCAGCCATGATACCCCCAAGCCCTATACCACCCCAGAGCGGTTCCCAGATCCCCGGGTATCAGGGTGATCGAGCACCAGCATATGATAGTTCAAGTGTCGGTCAAGGCCGAAACAGTCCTCAGCCTTCTGGCGCCGATTCTGCCGAAGGCGAAAAGGCATTCAAGGAATTACGTAGGTTTATGATTGCACTCTCTTCCCGTTCCCCCTTTTTGGTTGAAGCTTTTTTTTGTATTTCCCTTATTGGAAGTCTCTAACCAACAACAGTCACCAAATACAAAAACGTCAAGCGGCTTTATTTCGATGGCAAGTCCCAAATCGAGGTGCTTAATGTACAGGTTGAACAACTTCAGAATGCGGTTGCCAACCAGCGGCTATCACAGTCCCGCACTGTGTTGGACGACAGTGAGTATGCCACTAGATTCAATCGGCTGAACGGCGCAATCAACAACTTGTCTTTCAACATTCGCAAGGACTGGCGTTGTCTGCCTCAATGGCTGGAGAACTATGTCAGCATGGATGCGTTGAAGACGGGCAAGCAGGAAATGACCGCTGTTGGGCGCGCCGTGGTCTCCAGATGGCTTGTAGAGGAGGTTTTCAACAAATGCTTTCACCCAGGCCTGGACCCAAATCTCAGCGCGCAGCTCAAAGAGATTGAGCTTAGCATTCGGGGCAATGCGTACACAATGCACAGCCAGGAAGAGCTCGATGCCCTTACCTCCAAGGTTGTCAGCTGGCGAATGGCAACCCTCGACGGACTTCAGAAGCGGCTCAATTCTCCCTCAATGGCCGAGAACCGTGCAGTATTCATTACCAAGGCAACAACAAATCTGACGGCTTGTCTCTATCAATTCCTCAACGATCCACCGCCAACCGGTGTCGAGGGCAGCACTTCCATGATTGTGGAATTGGCAATCGGCATCGCAGCGAACATGCCTCTTGAAAGTCGTGATGTGTCGATCGCGTACCCCTTGCCAGGAGAAATCGTGCAGCCTCATCTAATGGAAGTGGAGAAGGGTGGATTGCCTGATCTAGGGTCTGGAGCGGACTCAGACGATGATGCCGATAAGGACAAGAATGGCAAGAGTCGAGGAGATAAGGGAAAGATTGGTACGTTCTGAACTACGAAACTTCCCCATATTAATCACAAATGAGGGGGACGAAACGCTAACTTGATGACCTATCTAGCTCTTCCTAAAGAACCAGGTCGTGTGAGGTTTGCTGGATTTGTGGCTTTGGAAGTCAGGGGGCGACAAGTATTGATCAAGGCGCCGGTTTGGACATTGTGAGATGAATGACATGAAATCATGAAGGGATGACAAATTGGAGATGACCAGGGAACCGAGATATTTTACCCCCCCCATCACTCTTGGATGTGAAATATCTGGAGTTCCATCAACCTTGTTTATGTTATAATCTCTTTTGGCCTGTTTTGCCTCCCCCTTGCGTATCATGAAAGCAGAGGAAAGATGAAACGACCATCAAGAACTGGTGTCTCGAGGGGGCCTCTTTTGTCAAATGACTATAGAGAGACAGAGAGAAGGAGTCTTACATGCGCTCTGAGAGATGAATTAAATGGGAAAACTACCAATCGGAAACAGACAGTTGCGTGACTGGCTACAAAACGCCCACCATCACTTAATTCCACCCGGCCCGATCCGTTGTAGCCGCGGCAATGATAGATGACGGCTGTTTGGGGTCATACATTCGTACAATGAGGCTTTCCCACCCCGTTCATGAATTCGTATGTTTGATTTACTCTTCCGTGTTGGTTTTTACTGGGTTCAAAAGCCATACTACGTAGTGGATGATACGCAGTAGGTGATTTATAGCCCATAGTTCACAGTCCACCGTCGACGGGCACATACATAACCCCTCGACTGATTGGATATGTATAGAGTAGATTTTGATTATCTACGAGTTTTTTGTCATTGAAGAGCAGACAATTGCCAAACTACGCCTGGTGTGACTAAGACGTGCAACAGCGGCATATGCATGGTGAATGATGCGTCGAAGATCGAAGGCGTTGTTAGCCTGGTGGACACAGGCTGGAAAGAATATCGACCTTGGTAGAGCAAGGAGAGAGAAAAGAAGGAGTCACAATGCGCAGCTGCCAGTGTGGCGATGTAGAAGTGGATTCATCAATCTGGTACCAGATACTTAGGTATTGTAGGTTAGTACTAAGGGAAGCACCTAATAGCGGCTTACCAACCGAGGAAACGCTGACTTTGTAACTTGACGTGACGAGGCTATGGCGATGGAGATGGAGATTGGGACTGAGTCACACTTTCCTCAAAGGGTGACTGACTTGTACCCTCAGGGTTCTGCTTCGGCCAAAGAGAGAAGGGGCTAAGCTATTCTCAGCATTTTTTATTTGTTTCAGCTAATAATCATGAACGTAAAGTGCCGTTTTAGCGACAAGGTAGGGCGATAGCAGAAGGCGAAGCAAATTTGCGCAGGAGTGTGCAGCGATGACTCTTTCGCGGCGAAGGCGCTGAGACTAATTGCGAGGTTCAATCTACACACCCACTGTAATACGCTACCAGAAACATAAAAACAGCCAGCGAACCCGCCCAAATACACCTGACACCAGAGCCTCGACACACAAAAAAATCTCTCCAAGGGGTCCGCTTTCCAGGGACCAATCACTCAACCTCCACTTCCAGGCCCAGCCTACTTCTTCTTTCCTCCCTCCACCAACAAAAATCCACGACCAGGTCTCTCTCTCTTGTGAATCCATTTTCTGGCACCAAAAAACCAACAACAGATACCCCCCCTTTACATCGTCTATTGTATACAAGGAAAAAAATACATCACAATGGCTGTCCGAGCGCAATTCGAAAACTCTAACGAGTATGTCTTCTTTTTCTCTCTCTTCTTGTTTGCCTCTTTTGCGTGCGGGATGGGACAGAGCTGAAGGCGCGGGGGAAGGCCTCTGAGCAGCAGCTCTGTTGGTGCTGTTGACCCCGCCCCCGCCTTGGATGTGCCTCCTCCCAAAACGTCAAGATAGTTTCTTCTTGGTTTTTTTTTTTTGTTGATAGCAAGGAGATTTGAAGGTGTCGCTAACTGTGTACTTTCAAGGGTCGGCGTCTTCTCGACGCTCACTAATTCATATGCCCTGGTGGCCCTAGGTGCTAGCGAGAACTTTTATAGGTCAGTGCTAGTCTTCTTTGCGCGGTCGAGGTTGGCGCAGTTATTGTCATTGTCAAATTTACTTACATATTTTCCATCTGTAGTGTCTTCGAGGCAGAGCTTCAAGACGTCATCCCCATTGTACGAACGACCATTGCGGGCACTCGTATCATTGGACGACTCACTGCTGGCAACCGAAAGGGTCTCTTGGTACCAACCACAACTTCAGATCAGGAACTGCAGCACCTGCGCAATTCGCTACCTGATGCTGTTCGCATCCAGCGAATCGAGGAGCGTCTATCGGCCCTCGGAAACGTCATAGCCACAAACGATCACATTGCCCTCGTCCACCCAGATCTGGAGCGCGAGACGGAGGAAATTATTGCCGATGTTCTAGGTGTCGAAGTTTTCCGTCAGACTGTTGCCGATAATGTTCTAGTGGGAAGCTATATGAGCCTCTCTAACCAGGGTGGTCTCGTTCATCCTAAAACCAGCATCCAGGATCAGGATGAGCTTTCCAGCTTGCTACAGGTTCCTCTTGTAGCCGGTAGTGTAAACCGAGGCAGCAACGTTGTTGGCGCTGGCATGGTCGTGAATGACTGGATGGCGGTCACCGGTCTCGACACCACGTCTACAGAGCTCAGCGTCATTGAGAGCGTCTTCAGACTAGGCGAAGGCCAGCGCCCAGGCAACATCAACACAACAATGAAGGACACCATGGTGGAAAGTTTCTACTGATTGATAGCTTCTTGACCCAAGAAGGTTTTTTTCCGGATGAGGCTAATTCTGCTATTGCTGGTTTTCATTGGATTCTTATGAATTGCTGCGGCTATTACTGGCGCGAAATGTTGGTTATGCATGGGAAGCGTTTCTATTTTTTTTTTCTTTTTCACGACTGTCGTCTTGGCTCTGAGCATAATTTGGGACACAAGCTCTCATATTCAGCGAGAGCTTCTATTTTTGTGTATTATTGCCAGCACTCATATATCATGAATACGAGCTGGATGACGTGAAATCGATATTTTTTGACACATTGGCGGTTTTCGTAATGCGCTGAGATGAAGGCACTTGTGAAATTTTGAACTGACAAATGGAGCTCGACGACGTGAATGTTAACTGTATCTTCCCATCTATTAGAAAGCGGCTGTAGTCTTTCACTAGAACTGCTAATCAAGAGTTCAAATTCACCACCCGCTGATGCATGGAGTTCCACCAACATTGCCCCTCCATAAAAAGCACACCGCCTGCTTCCTTCGGCAGCGAACTCTACCCCTCAATGTTTCTGCCATTTATTTTGGATGGCCGATGCCGACAAAAAGTTACTGAACCCTCGCATGCGGAGGAGCATGATAACGTAACTACGCGCAGAACAATATATATTATCAAGAAAGTTTTTTCTTCCCCCGACGCTGTGCAGGTCTAAAACTTTTACACAGCTACAACTTGAATACTATTTCTCTCTGGTTTCTTCATAATCCTTACTTCTCAATCTATTGCCATACTGATTAGCGACTTTTGTCAATCGAGCCAGAGAGTGGTGGAGTGGAAGAAGAACAAAACGCAATGGCGCATCCAGAGCATCTTCCGCCGTCCGAACTGGGCACCAAGGAATAGTACGTGCTTTATTTTTTCTTCCGCTTGGAACATCCATGCTGGCTTGAAACGGGTTGGTGATGTGTAGAAGAAGCTTTGGCATGTAGACATCTAATTACACTGCTTTTGTACAACGTCCCCATGCTGTCCTTGACCAACAAAAAGTGAGCCCCAATACTATACTTCAGCGTTTGGCTAACATGATGGGAATTTGGGTCCCCCCCACCCTCCAATTAGCTGGGACAAGATCTACACAAGAGAATTAGCAAACAATGCAGCCGATCCAAGCGACATTGGCACCTGCTGGTTCGAAGACTCCGACGCCGAGGCTAGGATGATCGACTTTCTAGCCGGGCTCGCGCAGGACGAGGACGAAGACGAGCGGGAAGGGTCAGGGGGTCAGGTAGATGTGCCGCTCGCGCCGCTGCCGCGGGCGACGACGTCGTTTCTGGATCTTGGGTGCGGCAATGGCTCGGTGCTGTTTGAGCTGCGCAACGAGGACTGGAATGGGCGGATGATGGGCGTGGATTATAGTGCGCATAGTGTGGCTCTGGCGAACCAGATATCTGCTATGCACGAGGAGTGGTGGGCTGCAAACAGAAACGACGACGACGACGACGACGAAGACGAAGCTGATAAAACTGACGGCAACACTACCACCACAAATAGAAAACACAACGCCCACCCACCGATCGAATTCCACGAATGGGATGTCCTCGCCGGCCCTCTCTCTACCCCTTCCACACCCGGCGGCTGGGACGTCGTCCTCGACAAGGGCACCTTTGACGCCATCAGCCTCAGCGAAGACAAGGACTCTCTCGGACGCCGCCACTGCGAGGGCTACCGCGACCGCCTACTGCAGCTGATGCGCCCCGCTGGCGGACTGTTCCTCATCACCAGCTGCAACTGGACAGAGATCGAGCTGCGCGGCTGGTTTGAAGGGCCTGAGCTAGCCGTTGTAGGGAGGATCGCGTTCCCGTCCTTTCAGTTTGGTGGCGTGGGAGGCCAGACTGTCAGTACGTTGCTATTTCGTAGACAGTAATAAGAGATAGAGAAGGGAAAAGGTAGAAGGCAGTTTGCTGGCTGGCTGGCAGGCAGGCTGCCTGTGGGGAGAAGGGGAAATGCTAAAAGAAAAAGAATAAAGTTGAACAAGAAATGATGAAATAACAGACAGAAGAGTAAAAAAAAAACCTATGCGAAATTCAAATCGAAAGACGAAAAGCGAAGTAAACAAAAAAAGGGACAAGGTACTGGGTAATGCACGTCAAGGAGCAGTTGTGTGATGGAGAGAATAGAACACACAAGGCCCCTCGTATTTTATCAACCCCCTATTAGCCAACTAAACAAACCTCTATACAACTTTTTGTCGCATTATCGAAAGTGTACAAGCTTTTTGGAAAATACCTACTCGGTATCAATGTCATCACACTTCTTTTAATTCGAAATATCCTGGCCTAAACATTCCTCTACTGTCTTGTAAGTTGAAGTACACAAACACACACATTATACTTTCTTGTGGCCGCACTCGGTGGTGAGATGGTGGAAAGTAGGGAGGGAAAGTGAGATAAAAAGAAAAGAATGAGAAAAAATCAAGTTTCTATATCATACATCCCAACCCTTAATCTGAGCTTTTGGGATCAATCATGGCCTGCGTTTTGCTTTCGCGCATCGTTTTCATTTCATGTTTTGCCTGCATTATTCGTTCTCTTCTTCTCTGTTCCCTAGAAATTTTTATACTATGCATTCTCTGCGTTCACACCCCATAGTCTTACTCCAGTTCTCCGGGGCCTAAGCTCTCCCAACGCCAGCTTTTTTGCTACTTAATCACCATCTTATGTGAACTCAACAGCCGTCGAGTTATTTGGCAGGACTTGGCTGATAGCAAATTGCAAGGGCTAGACAGCGAGTGGAACGGGCGACCATGGGAGAATAAAACAAGCGGGCGTGTGGCAAGAAAGAATTTGCTTCATTACGTTTCTCTCATCTATGGTGATGTATTCATAGGCTCCCCGCCGGCTGCCGCCGAGGAGCCGGATCCAGAGGCCTCAGCAGCAGCTGTGGTCGCGAAGAATCGGACGTCTACATCATCATCCTTCTGTAGCTTGCTCAGGTTAGGCACGACCCGTTGTTGGATCAATTCCGCACCCCGAGGCGACGGCGTCGTCTCAGTACCTTGCTGCTCTATTGTGTAAAGTGTTCCCTGGTCAGGGAGGCGCTGGAGAGCGTTAATGACAACAGAATAGGTCTTGGCGACATTGAATCGGATGTTGGGAATGTCATCCTCAACCATCTTGTCGAGTATAGGCAGGATTGACTTGGCAATGACATCCATGCTCACTACCGATGCGAGTGTCTGTTTCCCACGGTTAGCGTCTATCAAACACGCCTCCAAAATGTAACTACTAAATGTCTTACCGAAATGGCAAAGCAGGTAGTCATCCTGTAAAGATAGTTCGGGTGGTTGCCCATGGCCATGACCTTGGGGATAATAGCCTCACTTGCCCACTCCACGCCAAACACCTCAGTCAACTTCTTCAGATTATGTGTAGCAGCCTCACGAATGGAGAAAACAGTGTCGCCAAGCCATCCCATGCAGAGATTGCTCAGCTTCTCATCGAAGAACTTGACGCCAAGCTGGCTAGCCAGAAGGGGGATATACTCGATAATGGCGAGACGCACTCTCCATTGCTTGTCCTCAGCCAAATGGACAATGGCAGGGAGGAGTGACTGTGAGAGAAGATCAATGCCAATGACTACAATTATTTTAGTATGTCTGATTTTGCCACACGTTCAGAAAGGAACAATACCTTGATTCACCAACTCAAGCTTCGAAATAATGTGGAGCCTAACCTCCGGAAATTCGTCCTTGAGCATCTGGAGGAACATGGGCAGCAAATGATCAATAGTCCTTAAAAAAACGCATTAGCCTCGCGTACGGCTACTAATTTGCAAAAACCAGGAATACACATACTCTTGCTTGCCCAATATAGGGGCCAGACCGCTGATCTGGGTTCCCAGCGCGGCACGCACGTGTTGAGAGGTGTCTGACACGAGATCCTCGATGCTTGCCATGATGTCTTCGAGGAGAGTTGCACGATCCACAAGCGCACAAAATCCAGGAATCTGTCCAGCAATGGCTGTGCGAACCTCGGCCTCGTTGTCCTTCAGAAGCTTCACAAAGGCTGGTACGAGATCTCTGGAAACGACCTCCTCATCAACCGCCTTGGCAATCTGCAGTACCGATATTAGTATGCCTAGAGTCCAACTCTACACATGGAGGAAAGGTTTATTGACAAACCTTTTCAAATCTATCCGCAATCATGTAACGAACTCTCCAGCTTTTGTCCTCTATCAAATTTCTCAGCGAAGTCAGCAAGACGCCGTGGCTAGCTTGCTGCTCCTTGGGGACGCCCTCGGCGACCGAAATGAGAATCTCAACAGTGAGTAACCGGACACTATCTTGGTCGTCTTGAACAAGGTGTTGGAAGAGGGGTATCATTTCGTCAATGACAATGGCAGCTGGCATCTCCTTGACAAATTTGGCGAGGTTGGTTGCGGCTTGACGACGCACCATGGGGGTCTCATCGTGGACAAGCAGACCAAATTGTTGGCGCAGCTGCTCCTGGACGGGAGGAGAAACCTTCTTGTAAGGGGCTGTGAATAGGCCGCATCCCGAGACCTTGGATGTGAACCAATCTGCCTTGGCGAGTCTGACGGTGAGAGGAATGAAATATTCCTCGACCTGCTGCGGAGACAGCTCCTCGCAGATCTTGTTGAGCGATTCGACGGCCTAGCTAAATCAGCAAACCGAATCGTGGTTGATTTAACAAGAGCAAGACTGCGTCCTTACCTTGTCTCGCACGACGGGTTCCTCGATGGCGGCAAGGTTTTCCAATGGCGAGAGGAGAACATGACCCCATGCGGGGCCACCGACATACTCGACAAAGCCGCCGAGCTCTTCGCTCAGAGCAACTAAAACTTCATCCTCATCCTCAACCGACTCTGTGCAGCCCATGTTAGAGTCCATCGAGATACTTGGAGGTGAATAGCAAAAGCAAAAGCACATGGTGGGGGGGCCACCGACCGTCGAGAAAGGGAATAAGCTCGTCTCTTGTGCGCTCGGCGCCCAGAGCTAGCGCAATAGTCGAGAGGCGATGAATGGCGTTGAGGCGGAGAAGGACATCGTCGTGCTAAGCAGAAGTTAGGACGGGGCTGCGGACTGGGGGAGAAGATGCAGACGGGCTGTCTGTCACCGCTTTACCTTGAGCTCGTCGATGAGGACCGCGATGGGATACAGCTCATCGTTGGCGTTGGACGCTTCAGCCATGGCGAGTCACGGTGTGGCAGCGCGTCACTCGGGGATACAGCTGGGCTGCGTCGTGGGGGAAAAAAGGTTGCGGGTCGTTGTGGTCGACGAAAAGCGGGAGATGGAGAGAGGAGGAAGACAACCACTCGCGTGTGTGTGTGGGTGATGCAATGATTTGCGCGGAGGCCCAGGCACGCACACACGCACACACACACAGGCTGGGGTAGGTGGGAGAGAAGCGAGAGCAGAGACGACGGCCATGCAACAGCCCGACGGCAGTGAGAACAGAAAAGAACAAGTACGGACAGTGAAGATAGCGAGCAGGTCAGTGTGAATATGGTGGCAAGGTGGCGTGAGAAGACAATCGCGCTGGGCATACAGGTTGAATGGATGGATGGAGGGGGATTTGATGATGGGCTGCCGGTCCGAGACCAACAGGAGAGCCAGGCGCTGACGGGTTCTGAGTTGGGGGTGAGCAAAGCGGTGTTGGCACGTAGAGCCGCTGCACAGCAGCCGCCACTGGCAGGCACTGTTGCTGGTACAGGTCCAGGTCCCTGTAATGTACGGGGTAGCAACTGATTTACAGCAAGCTGGTTACATGACCTACCCGCATTTAGTGTACCTGTAATAGCCTGTGCATATGGGAGCCGATAAGGGGGGCTGGTGGAGAGGGGATTCCAGGTTGTCAGGTCACGGCTATATCTGCCCAAGTACCAAGCAAACGCCTGCTATTTACAGCCCTGTCGTCTCTTTCAATTATACTCGCAGGTTGTTGCTAGGTTTTGCTGTAGAACTATTGCAGTAGCATCCCGCATGCCGTTGGCCGCAGCACAGGCTGAAATGTTACTTGGCTGAGGGGGCAACAGTGGTAGCAAGCCGAGATCATGACTGTAGTGGTGAATAATGCAAAGGTAGCTCCCACAAGAGAGCTAATAACAGCCTACAGCGCTCTGATTGCTGCCCCTCACCTCACCCCCTGGTTCTTCAAGAACCAACAACTGTAGCATTCACAATTATTATCAGACTAGCAAGAGTTCGTAGGGAGGGGCTGGGAGGGGAGAGAGGAGGATTGATGTTCCGACAACCCATCACCCCGCCGTCGAGGCAGCATAAGTGCTAGTTAGCGAGATACCTGGATTCCTACACAGTAAACATGATTGGGACAAGTACTTTCGCATCATCCGTCATATCTGACACACCCCGCCATGCGCTCCTGCAAGCTCGCCCAAAAATTCCTGTGACTCAATGTTCAACCCAAGTGTCATCTGTCGGACGACAAGGCCAAGTTAGAAGAACATTAAAACTACACATAGGAGAAGGACACTGAACAGCATCCTTCACCATGCCGACTATTTCCGTCGACAAATATAAGCTCTTCGAGGCCCTTGGCCAGAAGTATGTGGCCTCCCAGATCTGCAATTCACCCCCACCATGCCTTTATACGGCGTCTCTATCTATCCTCTGTCTAAATTTGGCCTTTCCAGTAGTCCACCATGACTGACAAATATCCACCTACAGGTTCACGACACAGGAGTTCGAGGACCTCTGCTTCGAATTTGGCATTGAACTCGACGAGGATACGGAAAACCAAGAGCGTCCCGTGGTCAACGGGCAGCAGGAAGCCCCTCAACTCAAGATCGAGATCCCCGCCAACCGATATGACATGCTCTGCTTCGAGGGCATTGCCCTCAACCTCAATATCTTCCTCGGCCGCACTGAACCGCCCAACTTCAAGGTGATTGAGCCTAAGGATGAGGAACAGCAGACTATCACCGTCACACCCGACACCCTGAAAGTCCGACCCTATGTCGCCGGTGCCGTGCTGCGCAACATCAAGTTCACTCAAGACCGCTATGATTCCTTCATTGGACTGCAGGACAAGCTTCATCTCAATCTGGCCCGTAATCGAACTTTAGTTTCGATTGGAACACACGATCTAGACACGATCAAGGGCCCGTTCACCTACGAAGCGCTGCCACCCAAGGATATCAAGTTTGCGCCTCTCAATCAGACCAAGGAAATGAACGCTGAGGAACTCATGGCCTTTTATGAGAACGATAAGCACTTGGGCAGGTATTTGCATATTATTCGGGATGCGCCAGTGTACCCTGTTATTTACGATGCCAACCGGATTGTTTGCTCGCTGCCCCCTATTATCAATGGCAACCACTCCAAAATTACCGTGAATACCACCAACGTCTTTATAGAGATCACGGCCACCGATTTGACCAAGCTACAAATCGTCACCGACATGATGGTTACCATGTTCTCTACATACTGCGCTGAGCCCTTCACAATCGAGCCCGTCAAGATTGTGTCGGAGCATAATAACCAAACCCGAGTGACACCCACTCTCCGACCCAGGGTTACCCACGCCGAAATCGACTATCTGAACAGCTGCACTGGTCTCCAGGAGTCACCGGAGAACATGTGCAAGTACCTCACAAAGATGTCCTACATCTCCCGGCCCTCAGACACGGATGCCAACTTGCTAGAAGTTGCCATTCCCCCAACTCGTGCCGATGTTCTTCACCAGGCCGACATCATGGAGGATCTTGCTGTTTGCTACGGCTTCAATAAGCTGCCTCGTTCATCCCCTAATCGAAGCGCCACCGTTGGAGCCCCGCTTCCGATAAACAAGCTCAGTGACATTGTCCGCATTGAGTCTGCCATGGCTGGGTGGACCGAGGTTATGCCCCTGGTTCTCTGCAGTCATGATGAGAACTTTGCTTGGCTTAATCGTAAAGATGATGGCAATACTGTGGTTCGTCTCGCCAACCCCAAGACACAAGAATACCAGGTTGTGCGAACTTCATTGCTGCCTGGTCTTATCAAGACGATCCGCGAGAACAAAGGCCATAGTTTGCCCATTAAGATCTTCGAGGCGTCCGATGTTATTTTCAAGGATGAGTCTCAGGAGCGAAGGGCTCGTAATGAGCGCCATTTTGCTGCTGCTTGGTGTGGCAAGTCCAGCGGCTTTGAGGCTGTCCATGGCTTGTTGGACCGGGTTCTACTCATGTTGCGCACATCTTTCATAACCAACGATCAAGGTAAGCCAGATGGCTACTGGATTGAGGAGCTCAACGAGGATACCTTTTTCCATGGTCACGCCGCTTCTGTTCACCTGCGACTGGGAGGCAAGGAGGCTCGAATTGGAGAGTTTGGAATCTTGCATCCTACCGTGTTGGAGAAGTTTGATCTGAGGTATGTTCACACCCGCCATCTCAATATCTCTCTCTCATCGTGTCCCCCTCACTAACTTGAATCCGCCATAGATACCCTGTCAGCACTCTGGAGATCAATCTCGAAACCTTCTTATAATCTATTACAGAACGTGGAAAGAACACGCCTTGCACAACCGACATTCTGCAATTCAGTATCGACGACATAGGGGGTGAAAATGGGGAAGACTTGGGATGGTTATTTATAGAAACCAAAGAGATTTGAGGTTGTTGTGCTTGTAGAGCGCGGAATAAAGCAGCTAAGAGGATCTGAAGATGGATGACTTTTTACGACATAGACTCCAAAACAGGAAAAATCCAATGGAAGAAAAAAACCGGAAAATCAAGTATCGCAAAAGTCATATCTTAGTGAGACGCTCACGTTGTGTTATTCTCTCAACAATGATTAAATAGACGCCGGTGAATGATAAATCATCTTTGACGCTTGATTACATCCAGGGGCAAAACGCCTCTACGCCGTCTTCTAGACACTAGACTAATGCGCCCCTTCCCTTTATATGGTCCTATCTAACGAACAACCCTAATTCCTTAGGACTTTATCTGTCTTCCCTTGCCAAAGGCTTCTGATGGACCATCCCATGCATTAACGAAACATGTTCATTCGTAAGTGACAATTCATTTCCCGCCAAACTTGAGCCAATACACGCCCCAAACAATGTCATTAAATCTTTGGGCTGTTAGCTCATCGAGCCAATACGAATTTTGTTGCCAATTGTGGCATTCTCCCCCCGAGTAGTCCTTTGAGACTTCGAAGAAACTGCAAGGCTCCCGATGAGGAAGTTGAGGACGTCGCTACATCCTGCACGGTTGGCGGCGATAGCCATCCTGAGCAGCAACAAGATGTGCAGTACCCACTACTCGCGTCATCGCTTTGTTTACCAACCTTTTGCTCACAAGAATGCACCAATTCCCACTCAGAAACCATTTCCTTCAACCTAACCCAAACTCCAGTATTGCCGTCTACAACTTGGCTGGTTTCTGGGCGTTCCATTTCGACGGTTATGGACTGGGGGAGGGTTCGAGGCTGATTTTGCGCATATTGAGCAATATCCTCGGTTTCCACGATCATGTAAGACAAGGAGTCCTCCGTTGGAAACATGACCTCCTATGTCATTTCTTGAAGTTCTTGGTCGCTACGTTTTGGGGCTGCATTTGATGGGACTTGAAGGGATTCTTCGCTACGGCCGAAGTTTGATAGCACCGTATGACCAATACTTAGACCGGCGATTCCATCCCTGATAGTAGCAAAAGGGTTCACGCCATCTGAAGAGGCACTATGACGTAGAGTAGCCTGTTGTGCACTCGGAGTCAGAGTTTCATGAGCTGACTCTACTGCAGTCAGGACAGATGGTGGTTCAGAAACACTAGGTGGTTCGGGGCTCAGCTCTGAGGCTTCAGGTTCCTCATCCGCCTGTAAGGCACTAGGATAATGAAGGCTTGAAACAGCTGCCTGTCTATCATTTTCCGCGACAGCTGCAGCATTGAGTGCTCCATTCATTTCGTCATCCGTACGGCCAAAGAGCTGATGCCACCAGCGGATGTCCTTCAGGCGAGGAAGAATAATGCGTTCACGCCCCTTGACATGATCGTCAACCGTGCCATCGTAGTCAGGATTTGTAAATTCTGATTTTCTGCAGAGGAAGTAATCCCACACTGAGGAGGTTCTTTCTGACGCTTTCGCATCATGCCTTTGTTTTTCCGAATTATACAAAAAGGTTCCGTACTGACAAGAATACAGATGATAAAGCAAACGGCGCAAAAACCGCTCATTATACTCGAAACGATCGCTGTTTTGCCGAATAAGCTGATAGACGCAGTCGAGAAACTGGTGGAAGACGGGGCTGACCATCTTGGGTGTTGTAGCCTCGTCATCAACCACCTTGACAGAGGCGGTCTCGCCCATTGTAGCCAAGTCCGCATCGTCCTTATTCTGGTTAAAGAAGCGTTTGGCGCCACTGAGCACATTCTGGAATGCGTCGTTACGTCCATCGTTCTCTCCAGGTTGTACTCTTGCGCCGGCAAAGGCGTCTTTTTGGACTGGGAACCAATCTTCATGGTTGAGATGACCAGATCGTAGCCTAAACATGTGGCCAAATGATAGCCAGTCCTTCTCAACCAATACAATAAAGCCCTCTAAGGTCCGATAATAGGGATCCAACATGATTTGGGATAGTGCGCTCAATTGACTCGTGCGATCCCAGCCATCAGAGCAATGGATAAGAACATGAGAGTGATTAATACCTACTTGCCGGGTTATAATGGCAGAGCCATCAAGAACGTCATGGATATGTCGCAACCAGCCACTCTGTTGTAGCAGTTCCCGGTTGGGCGGGAGCGGCGAGATATCTGCATCCTTCAACGCCTCCACGACCTTATTTAACGAACTTCGCATGACGTGAATATTTTCAATACTAAGGAAAATCTTCCGCGCAAACTTATACTTATCCATATTCTCGGAACCCATACCCTGAACTTGGTTGACCATGGCATTGATAGTAGGGCGTGCATCAACAATGAGATTGCTCTGCTGAGCCCCATAGACTAGACGTTTTCCTGTTTTCTCATCAAACATGACGATGGACTTTGAAATAAGATCATCCTCCAACCGCTCTGTTTCAGATAGCTCTGACTCCATCATGGCACTAGGGAATACCTCTGGCTGGCTCGACATTGGGGTCGAGTCTCCAGAGCTGCCTGCGGGCATTGATGCGGAGAAGGATGCAGCAACGAGCCTCTCATCTTGAACATTTGTTTTTCTGGTGATTCCGGCCAAGGGCTGGGAGCTCCGAGTAATGGTGCAGTTGTTGATAGGGTGAATATATGATAGTGCCGGGATGCGATTACGCGAGCGGAATTCGCGGGCATATTTTAGAACATTATCGGATATCTTTGATGGCACAACCAAGAATGCCGGGTAGGTATCGCAGAAAGTATAGTCCTGGTTGATGGTGGTGACCCTCCAGCCCTTATCGGGAAGCTTTTCACTGATGCCCTGGCGTTTGAACTCGGCCTTTGGGTCGTACACAGACCATCCATTTACCTCCTTTTCAGCCTTCATAGGCTTATGCCTGAATGCAAAGAGGCCCTCCACCGTGCCCAGCCGACAGGTCCTGCTCCTGATAAACTCAAACGCTTCCTTTGCAGTGTCGGGATTGGGAAAGTTGAAAGTAACGAAGATGAAGTCTCGGCATCTAATTCGTATGGACGAGGCCTGCTGAGAGGATGGAAGTGTTGGCCGGAATGAACAGTGAGAGAGCATGGGATAAGTCATCCATCGTTCGCGAGTCTTGGGCGGCGGGGCGTTGGGATCAGATGGGCCTTGGCTAGACTGGTCGACAGGAGCGCAGAAGACCATGTGGAAATCTGTAAGCCGGAGGATACCATTGGTGGTCTGGCCGCCGTAGATGCCCTGGACATCCTGGATGACCTGGAAGAGAAACGGTTGATCAGGCCAAGCACGAGCCGAGCGCATCCGGATATTGACGAGCACATACCTTCCTGGCCTCCATTCTGACCACGCGCTAACCTAAATAACCAGGGTTAGGCTCGCGAGCGAACGGATAGCAGTTCTAGCGAGAATCTTGAAGCAATGTTTATAGTTGGCTGATGACGAGTGATGTTGGAGCGGGCGAGGAGCGAGGTAGATGTTGGGTCGTTGGTGGAGCTTCAGAGTGGGGGAGTGTCGAGCTGTTGACGTCTAGAACAGGGGCTAGACCATGTTTGTTATTACATGAAGGAAAAGACCCGGAGAGCAACACAGTAGAGGCCGAGTCGCATTGCTGTAGCACACGCGCGACCTCGTACTGATCCACAGTGGAAAGAAGATGATGGACGGTTGTAGGAGAGAAGAGAAAAGAGATGGTAATGGAAAGGTGACGTTTGGGTCATCCAGCAATCAGCACGCTGCTATTCAACGCCCACTAATTATCTTGTGTAGGTACCTACTATTAGTACTTGTGCAGCAGATCACAAGCCATGAATGGATGCTATCTGGTGCCTCAACAACGTGTCAGTGTAGGCTAGGCTACAGGTGGGCGATAGCTCGGTATGGTGGAGGGGGAGGGGGAAGTGGGGTGAGGAGGACGTGGAGCTCGCTGACACGCAACCCGCTACCCGAACTAAGACGTCAGGCGTGGACCATGCTGTGGTCAGTCGTCACAGACGAAGAAGGCTTGGAAAAGGTCAAGCGGATCGTCATCCCTCGGCGTATCGCTGAAACAGATACTCCGGCGCAAACCAAAACGAGAGCCAACTCTGGCTGACAGTGGCAATGGAGGTTTATTACAGCGTACCCAGTACCCTGAAGGGAGCCCGCTAAGCCGTTCGCTAGCACGGGCAGGCGAGGACCCCACAACGCCCAAGTTGATTAGGGCTTCAACCCACAACCAGCGAAATTGATTGAGTGGGAAGAACTGCAAAGCCCACCAGTAATTTGTATGTGTGAGAGAGTGCTGAAGGCTCCCCCAAATCCGCCCGCCGAACCCCCGATCGCGAACTTGTCCATCTTTCCGCGTTTCCACCCCCTCCCTCCCCTTCGGTCCTCCGTCAAACTTGAGTCAAAAGACAAATCATCTTTTCGACCTCTCACCTCCCCATCAATACCATAATTCAAGATGGCCCACCCTGGTGCTCAGATGTGAGTGTTAATTTGCGCTGTCCCCTCTGTCATTCTTTGCTGCTGCAACTTTGTCACCTATCGACCTACCGAGGAGAGTTTTTGCGCCATCGTCATCATGGCTGAAAGTGGTTTCTTTTCTTTCGTTCAACCGGAACGAATGAGAGGGGCTACTTGAAATGATTGATTTCATACGGATCCTACGAATTGGAGAATACTGGACCTCTTTTTTGTTTGCTGAAATATGCCTTTTTGCTAACTGCAATATTTGTCTACAGCTCCAAGCGGAGAAAGTTCGTCGCCGACGGTGTTTTCTACGCCGAGCTCAACGAGTTCTTCCAGCGCGAACTCGCTGAGGAAGGTTACTCCGGCGTCGAGGTCCGCGTTACTCCTACCGTTACCGACATCATCGTCCGCGCCACCCACACCCAGGAGGTCCTCGGAGAGCAGGGTCGCCGCATTCGTGAGCTCACCTCGCTCATCCAGAAGCGATTCAAGTTCCCCGAAAACTCCGTCTCCCTCTACGCCGCCAAGGTCCAGAACCGTGGTCTGTCCGCCGTCGCTCAGTGCGAGTCGCTCCGTTACAAGCTCCTCAACGGTCTGGCCGTTCGTCGTGCCTGCTATGGTGTCCTCCGTTTCATCATGGAGAGCGGTGCCAAGGGTTGCGAGGTTGTCGTCTCTGGCAAGCTCCGTGCTGCCCGTGCCAAGAGCATGAAGTTCACCGACGGCTTCATGATCCACTCCGGTCAGCCCGCTAAGGACTTCATCGACAGTGCCACTCGTCACGTCCTGCTCCGACAGGGTGTTTTGGGTATCAAGGTCAAGATCATGAGGGGCTCTGACCCCGAGGGCAAGGCCGGTCCCCAGAAGTCTCTGCCCGATGCTGTTACCATCATCGAGCCCAAGGAGGAGCAGGCTGTTCTCCAGCCTATCAGCCAGGACTACGGTGCCAAGGCTGCTCAGGCTCAGGCTAGCCAAGATGCCCGAGTGGCCGAGCAGGAGGGTGGTGAGGAGGCCCAGCCCGCTGCCGAGCAGTAAATGCCGGAATAGCTGTGGCGGAAAATGGGGGAAAGGAAGGAAGAAAGAAGTGGTTGGTGACGAGCGGGAAAGCCAAGGATGGCGGTCTACTCAGGCGTCAATTGATCATTTACATCTGCGTGAGGGCATGGAAAGGTTTCGTCTTGTTTTGTAAATGGTAGACAAATGCCATATAAAAGTGAGACCCAAGAATCTGATGATATCATGGCCAAACAAAGCATCCATTTCACAGCCCCACGCTCAACAAAGATTTCGTAGCATTATTCGACATCACACTTCTCTTTGTTTCTCAACCGTAAAAGTTGGGGACAAGAAAAAAACATTTAACGCATAGACAAGTAGCAAGTGGCCTTGTGTTTCTGTAAACTTTCCTCACGTATTTCATCTGTCTTGCCGAGATCCAAAAAATAAACAAATAAAGGATAGAGAAAGCTATTGCTTCTCCAACATGCTAGGATAATATCGTCATTGCAGGCAAACCGCCGTGACGCCCTGGCGCCTCTCTGATTGAAGCCATCTTTACCCTTCCTTCTTCGTCAATGCAGCCCAAGTTATCGTACAACGAGGCATGCTTTCCAGTGCAAGTCATGGCAAGCCGTATATCCACCACTGAAACGCCCAATGAATCGGTATAATATAAAAACAAATGAGAACCCGGCCAGCCCCACGTCTCCTGTCTCTGCCAATTCTCCCATACTCCCTTGCATAGGTTCCGTCTTTCTGATTGCCCTTATGTTGGATGCACTTGCACCCAGATGCTTGGGGAGACGTGTCTTGCAAAACAGAATCTTACTTAACATAGCATTACCATGACCATTTAACAGAAAACATTCGAAATATACAGTGAACCATTCTTGCTCCATAGACAAAGTGCTGCAAGAGGAACGTGTGTGCGTATGACCTTTTCGTGGTGCAAACATTGGTTTTAAGCGACAACATGTTGATATGCTCCAAGACAATCATTATCTGCTGCCCGAGTGTCGTGATTCAAGCTCAATGTCGTTATTGTAATGCTCTTTGCCATTGGCGGCTCCGTTGGAACGGCGAATGCCGTCATCGCTCTCTGCAAGATCTGTGAGACCGAAACCCGCGGCCTCTTCCTCGTCATACGCTCGGATTAGTCCTTGCCTGTCTCCATGATGGCTGCTAAGGCTATGTCTTGAGGGATCTCCGCTTCTCCGAGATTGCATGCTCCGACGAGTCTGGAAGCCGGAAACCATGTCAGTTCCCGTCGAATCGAAGCCGCCTCGCCCTGAGGAGAGCTTTTGACCGTTGGGGTCACCCCGTGAAAGATTGAGCAGATATACTCCAGTAAACGTGATGAGGAAACCGCAAATCAGAGAAAGCGTGTTAACAGGATCAGTCGTATTGAAACCGCTGAAGAGGATGAAGGAAGCGCACAGAGTGGCTGTGGTGAATGTGACGTAGTAGAGTGGGTTCACGCTATTTTCATCATGTCAGTCTCTGAACAAGATAAATTGGCACACAGGTAGGAGTATCACAGTACGCACATATTAGTGGGGAATGATGCCAATGCCTTGTTGAAGTAGTTCATCTGGGTTATGATGCAGACGCCGGTCAAAATCATAAAGACATAGGTCGATGGATGGGAAAACTGGTTATGGCCCGCAATGGTGAGCTTCAGCGCGATTCCGAATGCTTTGACAGACATGACCGAGATTGAGCCAACAGTAGAGCAAATGGAGAGATAAATGAGGGCGTTGCTCTTGCCATAAACCGGCGCAATCCGGTATATCATGAAGAGTGCAAAGCCGACGACAGCCATGGCATAGATGAGGAAACCTAGAACAGCACGTTAGTTCAAAGTCTATGTTCGAGTGAATAATTACGGCTTTTACCTGGCTGAATGGCATAGTGAAGAATTTGATCAATCGTTTCAATCTCCTCATCCGGAGGAGCATGGAGAACGATCACTACAGCACCAATCAGACAGATGGCGCTACCCAACTTGCCCAGCGTACCAAGCTCTTCTTGCAGAAAATATGAACCTAGCACCGCGCCGATGAGAACACTAAGAGCGCCCAAGGGAGTGACCAAGATTGCGGGTGCGAAGGCGTATGCGGCGAAGTTGCAGATTTCTCCAGCACCGACTACAGGCGAATGTCAGCAGAGGTTACGTTAGGACCATGGCGCAAAACTCACGAGTTGCGATACCAGCCCACCATAGCGGGCTTTTCAGATATACATATCCATCGCCTTCGAAGCCGTGCTTCTCTTCAGCTTGTATTAACCCCTATTGGCGTAGGTCAGTACGTAAGTCCATAGCGCGAATTGAAAGGCAGCCCTGGAGCGCCTAATGCTGATCGAGATCTGTCGAAAACGCGGGAGTTTCTATATGGGTACTCGGGATCTGCGAACCTTTTTCGTGATAACAAAACTTGTGCCTATCATGGGAGTATTAGTACTGCTGCGATGTTAAACCAGGAGGAGGCTGGGGGAAACAGGCATACCGATAGCCAACGCAGACGACATGGCCAATGCCAAACCAACATATCTAAAAAGCGCAACGCAGTCAGTAAACTGTGCTTACTACGCAGCGTTCGCATCTGACAAGAGCTGTTGGAAACTCGATTAAAACATGTCTGGCGTGGACCTACTTATCCTCAATCATGATGGCTGTTGTGAGATGCTATGAAAAAAACCACAATCGCGTCGAAAAGACAGTCTTTATATTGGCGAAAAGAAGTTAAGGTTGAGGAAAAAGTGGGCGAATAAAGTGTTGCGCAACGCAAAAATTGAAACCTAATAGCGAACGGGAGAAGGTCGCAACAAGCTAAACCAGAGCTTGGAGCTGAGGTGTTGGAAGCGCGAAGCCAGAATTGGCGCACAACGCAAAATCCGTGCTCAAAAAGGGCACATCAAGGGGAGGCACGGATAGAGGAGAAAAGGACTCTAGATCTCGTGGTGGTGTCGCTGAGCGTGGCTCGAGGAGGAGGCGAAGATGCGTGGCAGTTAGGCGAAGATAGCCCGTCGTTGTTTCGTCTGTCGTTCGTCGTCGTGGCTGGTCGTCGTGGATGAGTTTGCTGCCCTCGTCGTACAGATTGTCGTCAAGTCTTCCTTTCGCTGGAGAGGCACCGCCACTGAAGTCAAAAAGAAGGAGCCTTGAACTGCATGCACAACCCAGAGGCCAGATTCCAGGATTGGGGTGGCCGAAAAGAGGGCGGTCGCAAAGTCGTCGGTCGTTTGTCGGTTGAGGGTGAGAATCGGGCTTGGGCTGGCGGAATGGGCAAAGCTGGTCTGGTGGTGGCGCCTCGCTGTGTGGTGGGAAGTGGATGGAGTGGATGGAATTTGGATGCGTGTCCCGTCTGGTGAGTGGTCGGCTTGGAGCGGCGCTTGTGGGCAGGCAGGTGGACACTGTATTCAGAGGCCGTAGCGGCTAACCATAGGTGCAAGGCGGTACCTATTTTCAGGTACACTAAGGTAGGTGGGTGTCTGGTACGAATTGGATGGAGCCGACGATCAATGGGGTTTGGTGGATAGGCCCGTTCACGGAGGCCCCCAAAGGCCCTGGAAACAGACATCACAGGCCCCAGCCCCCCCCGGCCATCCACTGCGCTGTCACTCGTGTGATGTCCCAGCCCTTCACCCAGACTCCCGTCCATTCCTTACCCACCTGAGGCTACCCTAGCTGTAGGAGGTAACAGTAGGGTGCCTGTTAGAGCGGTTTTGCGTGCTGCAGCTTGTAAACTCGCGTCGCCCCACCCCTGCCTGTAGAAGTTTCGAGTACGAAGTAACTATCCTCTCGTAAATCCAGCCAAACAACTGCTGCTCGTATCCTGAATTGGCCCATTGGTACCATCGTCCCATCACCTCCAGTTCCAAATGATTTTACCTCGGGATATAAACCTAAGTTGCCCGCGACCTATGCTTATCTTGCTTCGAAACGTTTCTTTCCACAGTTGCCATCAGGCCTGTAGCACTTTACTCAAGAATCAAAGGTGATGGCGTGGCACTTGGAAATGCTCGGACAATACTTCGTATACGGTGGCAACTTCCAAGTGGTTGACCAATACGGTGTAGCATTCAGGTGTCCAATATTCCAGAGGTGCTAGTTGTTACCTAGTTTCGCACTCTGGCTGAAAATGCTTAAACTGCAGCCAAGGCCGCGCTTCTCCTACGGTAATTACGACTACACGGTTCAGCAAACTACTTTTCCATTGCGTGTGCAAATACGAAACAAGCCATTGAAGTAAAGATGTCCATGTGACTTGAGGGTACTTAGAAAAGAAGAATTGTTTATTTCTTACGTGCAGCATATTTTCTTCTTTTCTCCGCGAAGTCTTCTCAGCCTGGCTAAGGCCGCAACTACGGCACGGTACGTAAGTTACCTAGGAGTAGGCATTCATTCACTGGACCGAGGATCGCCCCCCTTCCCAGATTTTTTCGTCTCTCTGTTCCCACCATCCATATCCCTTGTTCAAAGGGGGAGAGAAGGAGCAGGCTAAAATTTCGAAGAAAGGGAGGACCATGTCCGTTCATTGTACTCTGATCAGCACTCAAAATTTCCTTACACATCTCAAACTGTTTGACCCTCTTGATGGGTGCGGGTCGCGACGATGGAGATGAAACGAAACGTTCGTACCTCTATATCTCAATCCCCCCCAATGCAGGCGTGTGTGAGATAAGGGAGAACCAAATGCACACTGGGGTTCAAGGGGGTGCGATGCGTCACGTTTTGGTGTGCTAGCAAAATTGGACCTTACCCCTGGAACAAGTGGGTCCTGAACACTCTATTTCTCCACTAAGGTGACCCTGGTTTTTCTATTTGCACGTGATGTGTAGCTAGTCATGGAAATTTCAGGTGGGCAAGCTGTTAGTGAGAGGAACATTGGCTGAGACACGGCACTTTTGCGTTTGGATAACCTGTGCAAAAGCACATAGACATACTAATAGGATCAATGATGGAGAAAGAAAAAGAACGAGAAGTAATAATAAATATCGCATACACATGATTTCATACAAATGAAAAAAGGCAAAAATTGAATTCCGGCGCCGGGAGTCGAACCCGGATCGCCGCGGTGAAAGCGCGGTATGCTAGCCACTACACCACGTCGGATTCTTATGTTAATCTCAGAGGATCGGATATTTGACGGTAAGCAAAAATCAACTTATAGCTGCAATGCAACTGCTGATCCAGACGACGAAACAACCTATCTTGGGATTTGCTAGAACCAACACGATTCACGGTTATGTGATCAAAAACATACAAAAGACTCTATATTTAATGCCACGCCAAGCAGAACCTACCATATCATACATTTTGCACGTAAGCTTGAATGACTTTTATGCACTCCAAGTGGTTCAAATTACAACGCAAAGAAAATGATAACGACTGAACAGTGAATTTGTTGATTATTTCCATTGTCAAACTGAATAGAAAAAAAAAATACTTGAAAAGCCTCATATGGAAGCTCCAAAGTGATTGGATTGTCTCATTGATATCAATAAGCGTTCGCAGGACATAATGTTTACTACAGCCAGAACTAGACATACTTCACCTTTTATTCCAGCAACCTTTATTGCTCCAAACGCCATTTATTTTCCATCGCCCCGTTTATGTCCTGCGAAGTCGCTGATTGTCCGATTCTCCCAAGGGACATGCGTCACGTCCACTCCTAGCCAAGTCGGAGCTGCCATCGTGCGCAAAAGGGGTATCGATGATCAAGATATTAAATGAAACGCACATGTAATCCTCTGTATGCAGGATAAAAGCCCAAGAACAGGAGCATCGGCGACCAAAAAAAGAACAGGAAAGAATCAAAACCCTATGTGTTAGTAGAAATCATGTATACCTACCTTGATATCCACCCGCGATATGCCGGATGAAGGCACGTTATCACTGCCCGACAAGTGTAATTGTCAGAGCTTATTTGCTGTAGCTGCGGGTATTGTTAAATTAGTATTACTCGAACTTGACGCGCGAGAACATTCTGACTGATTGGGAAACGTAAAAATGCCAATGGAGTGAGTGCAAGTATGGTTTGGGACGGGTTAGCTTGGCAAGCACATTTCAAGATCGACGACGTTTGGCATCTGCAGAATCATCAAGTTAGCATTGCCCGTGACATTTCCAGTTGTTCAACATACCTTTCTCGTCACCCACACTTGGCTCCTCGTCGGTCCGGGTGCGCTTAGAAATGGCAGATGGTGCATCCATTTCGTTACCACTGGCAGAGACTGGCTCGTCTTGCCAATCGATCTCAACAAAGTCATCATTGTTGTTGATTATTTCTTCTGTTGTAACGTTGTTGTTGAGTTCAACGTAAGCAGAATCACTTGACACCTCAGCATCTTCAGTTACCGTAATCGGTGCGTCCGTATTTGTCGCCTCAACTTCTCTGATGTCCTCAACTGGGGCCTCAAATGGCACCGGAGCTTCCTCGTGTGCAGCTTCGTCTGCTGCATCTGGCACCCCTTCGTCATGATGTTGATTAGGTAAAGGGTTAAGGTCGTTTTCAAATTGCTCTAGAAAAAGCCCTGTTAGTTTCAGTCAAGAGATAGTTGAATGCTGCCGAATGTAATCATGGAGAACCGTATGGCTTCACTGCTGAGATGTGTGAGCGCTTACCATTTGATTCATCAACATTGATAGGTGAGTCTAGTTCCTCATTTTCCAATTGATAGTCCAATTCTACTGGCACGTCCGCGCCAGGTATTTCAACAGCCTCATGCTCAATCTCATCCATCATAAGCTCAACGTCGTCGTTTTCAGCGTCCTCAACACTGTCACCAAGACCATCATTGACATTTTGATCACCATTGTTGTCAACAGTGTCGGCATAGCCCCCATCATCGACATCATTGACTTCATCGTTTTGATAAGTGATTTGTGCCTCTTCATGTTGATCGATCACGCTGGACTTGTCGTGTTCATCTTCATCTGCGCCGTTGCTTGGGTTTTGAAAAAGTTGCCCGATGCCACTGACGTGATCGTCATCGTAGGTAGCACTTAGGGGACTATCAGCGTTTTCGTCAATTTGGAGGCCTTCATTGCTGGCCTCTATAATAGCAGTATTCTGAGGCATGGGCGACTGGAAGAGGTGGATGATTTCATCCAGTCCTTTGCCAGCAGCAGCACTTTCGACCAAATAGTCGAAACGCTTACTTGTATTGGGCCTAGTAAAAAGATATGTGTAGAGTGTGCGAGAATTGTCTGGGTCCTGATTCTTGACTAGCAGATCAAAGATTTCAATGATCTGACGCAGTGTAATGCTAGAGAGGGAGTCTCGCAGATTCGACTTAAACCGAGTTAGTAAAAGTCTTTACGATTACGCATAGCACATTGGGGTATACTGCTCACCTCTGCGAATTCGAGACCGAGCTCATCGATCTGGAAGACAAGCTCCTCTTCAGGAGGAATCTCATTCACAAGTTCAGAACGAAATCCGGCCAGCAGTGACCCCACGCTATCATCCAGGATGGAGGTGTCGGAAAAGAACCCCTCTGATGTTTTGAGAGAGAAACAAGGGAACTCGTCACCTCTGTACTGCACAGTGATTGCAGGGAAATCAACTTCTTCTGAATTGGAGGTATTGTCGGGCCCTGAATCAGATTCATATGAGCTGGTGACGGCAGTGCCATCTTTCCCGTCGATAGTAGCTGGAACATGGTGTTGAAGGCCACTGTCTTCAGAGTGTTTCCTGTCTCCGGGCTCTAAAATCTCATGCTGTTCGTTAATCTCCGCTTCTAGAATTCGTTGCTCAGAGCTGTTATGAACAGCTTCATCTGTGGCGATAATTTCACTGGCATTGTGTCCTTCATTGTGACCTGCTTCATTTTCGCCGCTTCCATCTCCCTCCTCTTGTTCCCATGTGATCTCATCTTGCTCTTCTTCGACCGGGACGTTTGCCAGCGTTGCCTTTGGGGATGTCGGTAGAGATATGCTGATTTGCTCAGCTGTAGAAGTATCTACTCTAGCTTCTAGCAGCATATCATCTTGAGGATTCGATTCTCCAACACCATTTATAGCCAGCTCGGGCTCTGCAAATGTGTTGTTGTCGTCTTCGGGATTGTCACCAAGTTCGTAATCAATTTCATCGTCTGCGTCATTGGACTCGGCGACTAATGGGGGCTCCTCTATGTCATCATGTTGACCTTGATGTTCTAGTTCAAACACATCGGTTTCTTCATGGTGAGGCTCATCGGTATGGGAGAGAAGCGTCGATTGTTGTTCAACTAGTTTGCTTGTATCTGACGCAACAGCATCCTCGAGCAAGTTGACTTGTGTCGCATCATTCTGAGAGGTACTCGCGTTTTCATTTTGGATTGTGCCAGTCTGGGCCTGGTCATTATGCAGGCTAACTTCCAAGCCCGCAGATTGCTCCGGTCGCAAATCCACAGCCATGCTCTCCAAATCATCCTCATGGGATGGCCACGAAGTCTGCTCATGAGATCGTTCAGCTGTATCGCTCTCGTAATCGATCAGATCCTCATCAACTTGGTCATCAAAACCGGAATGAGGCGCCACGTCTATTTCCATTTCAACATCTGCCATGGCTGTTTGTGTACGCGGAGTTAGATGCGGGCGTTATGTCGTGGTTTGATCGTAGGTGTTGGCTGTAGGCAGTCGCGTGCCTCGTTCAGTTGTGATGGGCAGTCTGTTGGCAGGACCGTGTCCCCAGAGCCGGAAAGGGCCTAGAGAAGCACAGGAACCAAGTGCAGAAGCTTCAAATAAAAATTTGATTCGATCGAAAGATGGTGCAGACAGGTCGATGCTCAGGCAAAGGCTACGCCCAGTTTTGTACTGGATGTTTGCGGAAGAGTAGGCGAACGTGGAGCATATGCCGCATTGATTCTGATGTAAGACGCGTCTTTCGTGTAGGTTATCATGCAGCAGGTGGTGTGAAAAGAAGTTTGACAGAATAAAAAAAGCACGATGATGACTTTTGATGTTGAGAAGCTCTGTTGATCAAAGGATGTTTTCGAGGTTATGGAATGCGTTGCCTAGTTTCGGATCCAGAGGTATGGGCAAGAAATCGCGCTTACCGAAAGCGGTCTAAACTGGGACGGTGTTTCGCCTCAGTGCCTGTGCCACTGAAAGTGACAGCCTACAGGTCTGATTCTGGTTGATCACTGTCTGCCCACCAACTGAGCGACTCCCAGTCCACTGAGGAGCGGCTATGGCCCCACCTCGCACAGCAACATGTGGCCGATACGATATTCCAGCTCCTGAAGCCCATTGATCAGTCTTCAGACATCCCGCCAACGTCAACGTCAACGCTGGGCCTCACAACACCTATCCTATAAACCACGAATAGCCACTCCGCCACGATGGTTTGCATGCCTTCGGCCCTGCAGTCCATTGCTTCTCACTGACTTGCGCCAGGTTGTCCTTGCGGCTTCGATCTGTACCCGTGGGGGGAAAGCTGTCCTCTCGAGACAGTTTCGAGAGATGCCACGATCGCGTATAGAGGCCCTCCTCGCTTCATTCCCCCGCCTTGCCGATAGCGGCACGCAGCATACGACCGTTGAGCAGGACAATGTTCGATTTGTCTACCAGCCCTTGGACGAGCTTTACATGGTGCTCATTACCAACCGTCAATCCAATATTCTCCAGGACATTGATTCGCTGCATCTGTTTGCCCAGGTTGTCACCAGCACCTGCAAGAGCTTGGATGAGAGAGAGATTGTCCGCAATGCATACGAATTGCTCAGCGCATTCGATGAACTGGTTACTCTGGGATATCGGGAAAATCTGACTATCAGCCAGATCAAGACCTTCCTTGACATGGAAAGTCACGAGGAGCGCATCCAGGAAATCATTGCCCGGGTAAGCATCAATCACGTTGAGCAGCTGTTCTGGCAGGGCAGGGCGCATACTAATTTTCCACCCGTAGAACAAAGAATTGGAGGCTACCGAGGAACGGAAACGCAAGGCTAAGCAACTCGAGATGCAACGCAAGGAGTCAGCCAGGACTGGCCGGGCCAACATTCCCCGAACACCAGCCTATCAAACTTATACCCCACCTGCTCGGTCGAACGCTACCGACTCATACGACTCATATGAGGCTGAAAAGAACAAGACTTTTAATAAGTGCGTATGTTCGGCCCAATACGTAATCCCGTGTGCTAACATTTAGCCAGACCATCAGCACTCAAAGGAAAGGGTATGCAGTTGGGCAAGAAGTCTAAGACTACAGACATGTTTGAGCGAGTCCGTGGCGATATGGGAGGCGAGGTTGATGACACGCCTTTGGTAGCTCCGACACCAGCTGCAACCGCGGAGTCTGCCGAACCGCGTGCCTCCACCACTCTAGACCGGGATGCCATTCACCTGGTTGTTTCCGAATCTATCAGTGCCAAGCTATCGAGGGAGGGCGCTGTAAACTCTTTGGCCGTCACAGGAGACCTACAACTACGAATCTCCGACCCCAGCTTGACCAAGGTCAAGCTCGCGCTCCAAGCTACGGCATCGCACGGTGTTCAGTTCCGTACTCACCCGAACGTGGACCGGAACCTTTTTAATAGCTCAAAGACTATTCAGATGAGCAATGCTGCGCGTGGGTTCCCAGTCAACAATTCGGTTGGTGTATTGCGATGGAGAGCTTCACCAAAGGTTGACGATGCCAACGCCTGCCCTATCACCTTCACTGTCTGGATCAACAAGGACTCAGACAAGTACAACGTTACGGTGGAACACGAACTAACTGGAGGAGATGCTTTGAGAGACGTCAGCATTGTCATTCCTTATCAAGGTAGCGAGCCTGTTGTGTCTAGCTTTGATGCTGCTTATGAAGTATCTGGGGATATGTTGGAGTGGAATATCGGCGCGGTTGACGACGAGAACCCCAATGGTTCCTTTGAGTTTGAGGCCGAGACTAATGATGAGAATGATTTCTTCCCAATGACGGTCAGATTCAGCAAGACATCGCCTTATATTGATGTCGATGTAAGTGTCACTCTGTAGGCGTTTCTGCAGCAACTGCTAACTTGATATTAGGTCAAATCAGTAACATTGATCGACGAGAATGAAGAGGTGACATTCTCAAAAGATATCAAGTCCACAGCCGAGAACTTTGAAATTGTCTAAAAGGAGTATATATATCTTTTCGCAAATGAAAAAAGGACAATGGGCGGGGCCGGTGGAACCCAGAGGATCTAAGCGATTAAACGGAGGCTTTGTCAACTGATAAATTTTCAATCGCCGCAAAGATTAAATCGCCAATGGCGTAACGACGAATGTGATATGAGAATCCAAGTCTTTGTATGTGTGTGACACATATTTTCAAATTCAATGAAACGCCAACCTTTGCCGCAAGCAATGTCTAGAGCTAAAAATGTTGCAGAACGAGGCTTGTTCAGACCTTGTTCTCATGAATTTATCTCATGATCCTGATGTTGATGATGTAGCATAGTGTCAGTGCACTTGTTGTCGCGTATAGTACGGTCTACCTAAGCCTAAGCTTATTAGTGAACAGTGACAGAAGTAAGAGCTCGTAAAAATTTCTAGTGCCTCTAGAATTGTACAAGTTGATATATCAACCACTTCAGCTGCTTTTCTGTAGGAGAGCGCCTCTGCGAAGTGCCATGTAAGGATTCATAGGTTTCTTGAGTTTCGCTTCCGCAAAAAAAAAAATGCATCCGAGTCAAATTATGCTTTATTTATCAAAACAGTTCTTAATACACCAGATTGAATAGTAAAATCAAACATTGGGATTTCTAGTACATTTGTTGCGGGTAATTTCGTTGTTCAGCCTTCAATGTCGACTCGCTTCCAGGGTATGACTCCTTGACAATCCAACTTAGGTAGTATTTCTCGTTTCCTTCAACCACTTGCCCATTCCTCCACCTGACTCTCAAAGTCCACTCCATATAACCAGTCAAGGTCAAAAGGCTCATGGTTTCCTATTTTCCCCTCCTCAGGCAATCGCCTTCGGTTAAGCTGTTCATTGAGGTCTAGAATCTTATCCACCCGGCTTTGACGGCCGATCTGCCACCTTCCTAAAGCCTGGACTAGCTGCGAAGGGGCAGCATTGGCACCGCTAATACGCAGCTTGGCCAACACGCCGGCGAATGTGTAGACATCTTCAAAGGCCTGGTTCACGCCCTGGCCAGCTGTGGGCGGGATGGCGTGCGCCGCATCGCCTAGGATGATAACACGTCCATGGGACTGTGATATCCAGGAGTCTAGCTTGGGCACAACGTAGAAAGGCCACAGGTTAATGCTCTTGAGCGGAATATCAACAACGGCGTTGCTGACTATGGATGGAAAATCTTCTTTACCCTTGCGAAGGAAGTCGATGCACCACTCCTTGTTCTGGAGCAAGTTGTCCCAGCCCTGGCGGTCATGTTCCTCTTGCAAACGACATTGCCGGCCGAAAAAGACTTCGGAACCGTCGGCTCGCTGGGGCGCGATCACAAAAGCACCGTGTTTCGGGCTCATGATGGTAACCGGGAGAGGATACCCTTCTGCTTTGAGCTGTTTGGTCGGCACTGTAGCCGACACGCCCATCATGTTTGTAAACAGGGGAGTAAGATCTGGATAAAGATGATTTCTGACGCGGGAGTGGATGCCATCAGCACCGACGAGAAGCATTGCGCAGGAAGTTGTTCCATCTTCAAACTGCCAGGTAATGCTATTTTCGTTCTCGTCGACCACATGAGTAAACTTCTTTCCATACTCAATGGGCACGCCAGCCTCCTGGACCATTCCCACCAACACATCGATAAGCTCAGTCCGGTATATTCGAAGAGCCTTGTAATCGTACTTTACTTTCGATCCAAACTCGAAGGAATCGATTGGTGTATCCTCTGCGGAGCGAAAATAAAGTTGCTCAAAATTGTAGCCGAGCGGCTTCATCCTGTCGTATACCCCGAGCATGTCCAAGACTTTGAGGGCGTTGGGGGACAACATGATAGCGCCACCGATGTCTAGCGAGGCGGGTCGGGATTCATATATTATGCATGGAATGTTTTGGCGATATAGTGACAGCGCCAAGGTTAGGCCAGAGAGACCAGCGCCGATAATGGCTATGGTTTGTGTATTGGACATGGCTGATGGACTTTGAGGTACAAGGGAGGGGAAGAGAGAGGTGTTCCAAGTGGATGTTTGTTTAGGACCTCTTAGACTTGAGATCTTGAAATCACATTGATATGGGACTTGGGAACGATGCAGAGGGGCCTGAGAAGGATTAAATACTTTACGTGCCAAGCTGCCTGGACCACAGCCTTGTCTTTTTTGCCACAACATCGGATTTGCGTAACCAGATTTATCACCCGCGCCTACTTCCATCCTAGTAACACTACCGGCTCCGACTGAATTCGGCCTTGTCAAAACAAAACATAAATAAATCCTTCCAGCTTTGTCATACGTTTCGGAATATCTTGCAGCAAGTTTGCATAATCAGGTAATGGGATGCCCGGCCGAAGAGCCCGGCCCTGTGGACTGTCTCGGCCGAGTGGAGTCCGGTCGGCGGGGGCAATCTGCCCGGTTGGAAACACGAAGACTTTACTGGGACACACACCTTTGCCAGTACGTGTAACGGCCGGGCCACACGGCTCGTTTTTGAACCGGAAAACAAAAAGCCGAACCCTCTGTTCGGACTTGTCGGAAAAGGGATACATACAGAATAGGTGTGCCTCGCCTTTTTGTCAGCTGGAGCGTAAGTGATGATTTGCCTTGTCTGATCGTTGATTGCGCTGCTTCGTAATTGCATTGCCATGGATTTGTAGGCCATCTTCAGACACTGATGTGGCTCATCGCAATGAGACCCATAGTATTATTCGATATTTTTAATTAGTGTTATCAAAACTTTCCATACTTTCAGCGTCTGTTCTGATATCATCGGTTTGGTACGGTGCCTGTTTCAATCACCGTCCCGACACTCAACTGAACCTAGAAAAGTCTTTTTTTCCGCCATTAGTTGTCTCATCAAGTTAAGGTCTCCAGAATCTTAAAAACGTATTTCAGTTCTCTTCCATAAATACAGGGCGATAACGAAGTACAACATCATCCCTCTCTACACGCAAAATGTGAAAGTCCACTATGACAGGAATGAGATACTTATTTATGCAAGTCCTTGTCATACCGGACAATCCTGATGTTTTTAATTCTGTAGAATTGATTCATTTTTTAAATGAGAGTTTGGAGTAACTGACTCGTGTTAAGTTTCTCATTTTTCTCACATAGCGTTTGCGGACAAAGCCTAGAAGAGGCCATGCTGGACGCCCCATCAAATTGGGTACAGTGTGACAGGGCATGTTGTTTTGGCATGTCTAGCACAGTCACTTGAAAAGTTGCGTGAAATGCAAATTCGGAAGGGAAAGCGCGGTTTTAAAGCCCATAGCCTATGTAGAGATGGTGACATGAGTTATCAATTTAAATTCGACTCGAAGAAGCTCAATCACTGTAAAGATCCGAGGTCTTGAAACCATAAATTTCAGCGTAAAACTGTTGGTCATCTACCTAGGTATTTGCAATACCTCGAAAGAAACGGCCCAAGCAGCAAGTCACTGGCAGTCTCCGAAGGCTGTAATGAGTGAATAAAACTGCGCATCAATATCTCTCTTGATGGAAGGAACGCCAGATCACCGCACGTCTCATCTAGTTACGGAGTTGCTGTGAAGTAGAATCGGCTCTTTTTCTGCTGGCAATCTTCCATTCTATGAGCTGTGGACGGCAAAAGGCTGGGAAATTATGGGAGCTGAGAATCTTGACTTGGTATGGTGTGTGTGGATTTGATATTACGTGGGCTGTCTCAAGCTGGGTCCAATAGTTACCTAGTAAATACTAGTAGCAACCATGCCCTGTCAAGCCTGTCCCTGTTCAACCCCCCCCTTGCCCCTGTGCTAACGTTATACTCACTGTACACCTGTTGCAGATCATCAAGTTGTGAAAGACTGGACTCGAAATCTGGGATAAACCACACCTCACCGACAACCAGTCAGCAGCAATGTGCTGAACGTCACTGCCCAATTGTAAGGTAGGTCAAGTGACATCACCCCCTCATCGATAGAAGTGTTGCTAGAGTCACGAGCACCACAAAGCTTCGTGGATGGAACCGAAGTGCTAGCGTGAGTGTGCGTGTGCTGTGCATTCAATGGTTCGTACTGTACATATAGTTGTGTAAACTTGGGCCCAAGTTGCTCAGCATGACGGGCAGACGCGTTCCCGTGGCCCCAACTACTTGTAACTTAGAGGAGTCTATGAAGCGGTAAAAGCAAGCGACCATTATGGAGGCGGGTGGCGCCGAAAGCTCCCTGGTCTCTAGTTGCCAATGGACAGCTGACTTGATCTCAATTCAAGGCCAGCTGTTGTTGCACAGACACACCACTCAGCAACGAACCTGAGCTGGTTAAGTTCCATTGACTAATTAGGAGTTATTCTCCCCAATGCACTGTCAGGGAGACGTGGCCAGCCTGCCAGCTAAGCCCCAGCCCTGCCAATGCAACATTGATACATACTGTGGCTGCGGGTTGAGAGATGGAATGCTCACCGGGCATTGGATAGTTGCCGTTGTCCATGTCTCGCTTTATCGTAATGGCTGCATGGGCTAGAAAAGCCAGACAAACTTGAAAAGCTGTTGAACAGCCAGGCCCTGGGTTTTGGGTCCTGGTTCCGCACCCCCAATATTGTAGTTGATATAAATTTTGCGATGATGCGAACTGCTCCTCAAACTTGTCCGTTTCGCTCATCCCTTGGGAAGACAAAGAGTACTTTGACTCTAGTCAGCCATCGGCTTTACTATGTGGCACCTTACCAAGGTTCTCGCTAGCTGCCAGCTTTGGTTTAGTGATGGCCTTCCTGTAGACACCACTAGAGGCGGCCATGGCATCTCGTCACGGCTCATCGCAGATCGCGGTGGCTTCCTCGACCTGACGGAGATTACATCGGCCCAGTCCATGTCTATCGATGCCAATGGCGCATCCCTTTGGCTCAGACGACAGAACAATACCGACCACCTGAACTGTCCGTCTCTGCCAAGCGCTAACCATACACTGACGTTGTCTTTGAAGATTGACAAGAGTGGTGGTTTTAAGTTGAGTTTGAACAAACTCCCGAATACTTTGACTGGTAAGCTCAAGGCTCAGCTTGATGGCAATCAGCTTCATTCTGCAACTTACTCACCTCACTATAGCCTGTTATCATACCGTAACCGGCCATGTGTCTGGCCATCTCAAACCTCTGCCAGCAATATCAGCTGAAGATGTCGAATTCATTGACGAAATGATTGAGCAGAAATATGTGCCGTACCAGAATATGCCCGATGCCCCAGGGAAGCCAGTCGAAGAGATCAAGGCTCTTGGAATGCAGTACTTCCCGTTCACCCCCTTCAGTTTCCAGCTTGCCATGTGCATCTATGATTGGACGAGTGCCTCATTTGCTCGCATGGTATTTCTCAAAGTCTTTGAATATACTGGTATTGCGCCAGCTCCGTTCCCTCTAGATAAAAAAAGCCTCGCACAGGAGATTTGGGAGAGCAATTACTCCACTTATACACCGCAAAATGTCGACTATATGCGCAGCTTCCTCATGGAGCCAGCGCAGAAGCTGGAAGAAGTGAGATCACAGCTGATCAAGGTGGTCGATAAGCTACACAAATTTAGCAATGTCCAAAACCGCCTCCTTGCCGCTGCTATGGAGTCACTCCCGCGGACATCAGTAATATCCAAGCCACAACTGTTCAGCGGCCAGGTAGACGTTTCCCAGTTCGGACTTGAACGTTTTGGCGCAGAGTTCCTTGAGTGCCCACTCAACAACGGCCCGGTGGGCGATGAGCTCGTGGTGCCATTCGCAGACGTGCTGGCTAGCTTTGTTGCGGTGGGTAAGACGATAACGACAAAGATGGTGTGGAGCTTTGCCGACAGCTTGGATGATGCGATACACTACTCCAACGGTATCCTGCTTACGGCCAACCCTCCAAATGACCACCCAGTGTGGCAAAAGCCTTCCTACATCACCCCGATATCGAACGATCCGAAGAAGATTGAGTACATATTCGCCCCCGGAACCCAATTCAAGGTGCAGTCGATTGAACGAGCTACTTTGATGGGAAAAGAGGTGGTTCTCATTTCTCTTGAACCACAGTTCGACCAGGCAGCAGACGAGAGCAGCCAGAAGCCAAAGCGCGGGGAGATTCCACTACAGATGCTGTCACGAGGTTCGGAGTGGGCTGGGATGAACGATGTTGCTCGCCTTGTAGAGGCATACACGCCTTCTGGGAAACTGCCACATAGCCACGGAGCAACGGGAGGCCGACGCTGTGCTTGTTCTCATAACTAGCAAGGCTGAATTGGATAAACGGATGCATTTGGGATGCCCCTATCTCAGCAGGCAGGTGACAGATAGACGTTGTTGTTTGAGGTGGGAACCGTGGGATGGTTTGCACTGGTGCTTGCTTATGTACGCCTTTAATGGTTAGTGTAGTATCATGCGTTTCAAGAAAACGAGTCGTCGTTTAGCTGAAATCGGAAAGCACAATAAACACATGGCATGTTCCATGACCATTTGTACTGACCTTGCAGTTGGTGAGGTGATGTTGGATTAGGTGATCAGTGAGTGAGGTAGACGGAGGTAGGCTGCTGAGCCGAATTTCCACCGCCTACAAACGCTGCCCCTCTAGGCGGGTGTTACGGTTTGTGCAACGGCATGGAACGTTTTTTGCCTCAGCCACCATCGTATGCTAAACCTCAATTACTCGTCCAGATTCGCTTTTGCGATCGCGCTCATCCTTCCTATCGCTGTCATTCTTGTCGCATCTACGCTGCCGCTGGATTCATTTCCATCTCTTGTGAGCCTCGCGGACCTCTTCAGCAGTCGGCCTTCGCTGTCAACAGTAGCCTTGGAAGAAACGGCACGGAAGCAACAGCAACTACTGCAGCAGACACGCAGTCCCGCCAGTTCCACCATGTCGTCCATTCGCAGGGTTGCGCCCATTGTTTTCCCGGCTTCCAGCCGGCATACGGCCACTGTCATCTTTGCCCATGGACTGGGTGACACAGGCCGAGGCTGGGCTGATGCCGTTCAGCTGTGGCAGAAAAAGCAGCGGTTGAATGAAGTCAAGTTCATTCTGCCAAATGCCCCTGTCATTCCCATCAGCATGGTTAGCAGTCCCAGTCCCGAACACCAATTCTTGGCTGCCACGAAATGGGGGTATATACTGACCATGTGGTGATGTACTTTGAAATATATAGAACCACGGCTACCCGATGCCTGGTTGGTTTGACATTGTAAGTTTCTGACGTCGGTCCACGCCTGGTAATCTCTTTACTCATATGAGTGCCTGCAGAAAACTCTGGGTACCGCAGCAGATACTCTTGAACAGAAAGGCAGGGATGAGGATGCGCCGGGCATTCTCGAGTCCCGTGCCTACCTCTACTCCCTCATCCAAGAGGAGATGGCAAGCGGCATTCCATCAGAGCGCATTATTATCGGAGGCTTTTCGCAGGGAGGAGCCATGGGAATCTTTTCGGGACTGACCGCACCTTTCAAGCTTGGCGGTGTTGTTGGTTTGTCGTGCTGGCTCCTTCTCAACCAGAGCTTCAAGGAGCATGTTCCTGAAAGCAACCTCAACAAGGAGACGCCCGTCTTCATGGGACATGGCAGTATGGACCCGCTCGTGCGCTATAATTGGGCACAATCCACGGAAAAGCTGCTGAAGGGATGGGGCTATGACGTTACACTTAAAACCTACCAGTAAGTGCCGTTCTGATCTTCACCCTCACACAACCAATGGCATTGAATGGCATTGAATGATACTGAACATTCTGAACTTTACTGACACTGTCAATTCTATTAGGGGCATGGAGCATTCGGCATGCCTGGAGGAGTTTGATGATGTGGAAGCGTTCCTCAGCTCAAGACTGCCTGCTCTGAACAAATAAAACAGAACATCATAGACACCTAGACCTAGACATCAACAATTGACAAGATGCCCATCAATCCATAAGATCAAACCTCAATCGCACATGGTACCACCTGGAAGACTGACAGTATTATTGAGAATGGCCACGGCTATTCATATATCGTCTCCATTGGTCGGCTATACGATGGGCACGTCATCCTCACTCAATAACCCGGCATATGCAGCTTTTTCAACGAGCAGCAACAACCCAGTGCTTTACGTCTGTTCAAGTATCAATCCTGTTGTGAGCGAGTAAATGAACCTTGTCCCCAAACAAGGCTGAACTTCCGATTTCGTCAAAAGCAGCATGGAGCGATTGCCGGTTCAGTCAGCCCTATACTTAGTGACAAGGAAGATTGTATGTTGGTGCTGACGTACAACTACTCTGTTACCCGCTTCTCATACCCGCACCAGTAGGCTATTTGTCTTTAACAAAATTGTCCACAATTGAAAGGCAACGCGTTTCCCAATTGGCCGTCGTGTGCGACTGTCTCTAGTCGCCATAATGAGTCTTAGCAAAATTGCCTCGGTTGCCCCGCATTACTACCTACGTAGTATATAACAATGATCCAACTATTTATGGGCTGCCACAGCCGTTAGGTCTCGCTCCTCGGTCCTCGGTGTGCCTTCTATCATAGTATTTTTCATATGTGTTTTTCTTATACACCTATTATTATATCTTTTTCTTGAGAAAACCATATCAGCATGGACCAACTTCCCTCACGCAGACCAAGTTTAGTTGACACTGAGGTTGGGGCGGACAAGAGGGTCCACAGACGGGCCAAGCCCACCGACGCCCGTATACAAAGACTCATAGACCATACCATTGAGCATGGATATGTTCTGATCCCAGATGCCTTTACCAACGCTGATGTCCAAGAGGCCAAGGCGGAGGTGGCCCGTGTATCGGCATCACCGGATGCCGGACCGGCGGTAGAGCGGGGCCGGAATACGTTTGAAGGGTTGCGGACCCAGCGCATCTACAATCTAGTCAACAAGTCTCGTGTGTTTGACAAGTTCGCACTACACCCGGACATCCTAGCCCTCAATGACTATTTTCTGAGCCCGGGGTATTTGCTCAATACCTATCAGAGCATCAATATCCACCCTGGTGAGGACCCACAGACGCTACACCACGACGATGGCACCATTACTGTGCCGAGGCCGCACCACCCGTTTGGGTCTGTAAGTTGTGTAACCAAGATTAAGGCTGAAATGATCAGCTACATCTATATTTTGCCGTTGATGGCATTGGATCCATAAAGCTTACAATGTACAGGCTATTATGGTTCCTCTTGATCCCTATACAGCTACCAACGGGGCCACCGTTATTGTTCCCAAGTCTCATACATGGGGAGATGATCGAAGACCGTCTCGATCTGAGGCTGAGCCGGTCATCCTCCCTGCGGGTGGTGCCATGTACTTTCTGGGGACGCTATGGCACGGCGGTGGCCGCAACACCTCGGATAAGAGCCGTCTCGCGCTGACGGTGCAGTACTGCGAGCCATGGATGCGGACGACGGAGAACCACATGCTCGCGGTAGATTTTGAGAAGCTAGAAGAGATTCCGCCTCGACTGGTAGATATGCTGGGGTATAAAGTCGGGCCACCCTTTATCGGCTACGTGAATGGGAGAAGTCCTCGTGTTGCGGTCGACAAGCTGTTGAAGAAGTGGGGGGTCACTGCTAAGCCTGGGCGAAAGCCTGCATCAGATGCAAAGTTGTGAGATGTACGAGGGTGATAAAGTGTGGATATTCTGTAGATTGTAAGAGGGCTGATCTGGAGTGAGAGCGGAGCGTGTCGCTTTGACTCGCTCTCGTTTTTGTTTTGGCGGTCTCTTGGATCAATGTAAATGATCAGTCTAGATTGAGTACAGGGTGTACTGATCATCGCATTAGTAACCCAACAGATATTCTCTACCTTTAAAACTACAATGAGCTCATAAAAAATTTGTAACTAAAACTTCAATTATCAATCTATCATGAAATCGAATAAAAAGTAGTAAAAAACCTGACTATATATACACTTTTTAATCCCAAATCGACCTCGTTTCTTCCTACATTGTTCATTCTCTGCAAACCCCTGCCGTACCAAAGAGAGAGGTATGCTCTACTAATTGAATACGCCCTTGATCCAACATGGAGTGGCTCTGTGAAACATGACTCTAATATCTCAACTCAATTCCATCGGCTCTTGCCATCGACCTATCTACATACATCCCGGCTCACTATTGACGAACTCGAGGTCTATCTTAAACTAACTTCTTCACCCTGAATCTCGATATGGGAAGAAATGTCTTGAAGACTCTTCTGAGGGTTGTCGATGATTGCGTGAATCGCTGCGCTAAATGCACCTGCTATTTGCTGAGCATGATCTGAGGAGACGAAATCGGACTGAAACTTCATTGTAATGGACATGGATGAGCCGAAGTCGGCCACGCCAATCGAGATATCATACTATATAGTCGTTAGCCTTTTCTTCATTTATAAAAGTGGCGTTAGTAGGGCACAAACCTCTGCTGGACCATTTTTACCGTCGTTGCGAACTACGCGCCAGCCATGGGACTGGGAAGATTCTCTCTCGCCCCTTTGGAAGGAAAGAACACTGTTAAATAACCGTCCCTCATCAATATGAAGCGCTTCTTCTATATCCTCAAGAGCATGTGTTTGATAAGGTAGACTCTGAAGGTACTCGTTTTGTACTTCACTAAGAGCTTCTATCACTGATCCCGTCTCACCAAGGTTTATCCGACAGGGTATGATATTGATCAGTGGCCCAAAGATCTCATCAACCTGCGGTATTGGAAGATCTCTACCGGATGTGAGAGTTCCGAAACAGGGTCTCATCGACCCAGTGAATGCCCGAAGCACGAACGCCCAGGAAGTCTGGACTAAGGATGCGGCCGTGACTTCCCATTGGGCGCAGAAGGAATGGATCTCATCGGCCTCAATCGTGGGCACTTCCAATGTAAAGCTTTCTTTCAGGCTTGTGCCGTCGCTTGAACCGGGGACGTAACACGGATGAGTACCATCTAAATGATGCACCCAAAAGGACTGGGAGGTTTCATGTGATACTGAGCCAATGTACTTCATGAACTCGTTGAACGATGGGCCATTGGGCTCGAAGCTGTTGGAATAGGCTAACTGAAAATCGCGAAATAGGATATTGGTTGAGTAACCATCTAAAATGGCATGGTTGATCTCGAAACGGACATGAATTCTGTCATCTTCCAAGTGATAGATGGATAGATGATGTTGCAGACCATCCTTGTGGTAATTGACAGTAGTTGAACTCATAGCCAGGCGGATTTGCTCAGTTGTCATTGTATCGTTTGGTTCGAAGTAAGATACCTGGGGCTCAGGGTCTTTGAGAATGACATGTAATGGGTTTCCATTCCTCGACTTATTGTCTACTAGCAAGGCACGCAGAATTGAGTGCCGTTGTACGACAGATTTCCATGCCTTGATGAACTTTGCAACATCTTCTTCTCTGTCAGTAGGACTGCATTCAATTTCGAACCCAAGAATTGTGCGATAGTGTCCAGCATCCTTGGCTTGAGCCCTTAGCATGCCCTTTTGCATCGGCGAACAGGGGTAGATGTCTTCGACTTCCTCGCTGGAAATGCCTAATTCTGGAAGGCGGAATTTAAGGAAATCTAGAATCTCTGGATAGCAGTTAAATGCCATTGGAAAGTCAGAGAGAGTCCACTCCGCGGTTTTGTCGTGTAATTCGATGGCGATCCGCTCCAGGACAGTTTGATACTGTTCTATCCACGCTGCAATCCTCTCCCCGTGACGAGCTTGTTGAGGATATACAACTGTGATATTGAGACAATTGTTTTCTGTTTGAACCACAACGTCAAACAAGTTGAGCCTCCGAAGCTCTTTCAATGATTCTGGGTCACAGCCGTCTGGTAGTGCAAGGCTATCGAATAACGCATCTTTTCGCTCCAATTGTTGGAAAGCCCCAGTATAATTGAACACAATCTCAACTGGTAGAGCAGACAAATTTGACTGTGCATCTTCAGCATCACTAAACCTAGAAGTAAAGTAAGACCAGCCGTTTTGTGGAAGTCCTCGAGCATGGTCCTTGGTCCGACGTATCACATCAAACAGGCTGGATTTCGAATCGCATTGTGAAGACACTGGAAACAGAGTAGTGAACCAGCCAATAGTTCGAGAGATGTCAATTTTCAGATCCCAAGGTTCACGTCCATGCCCCTCGCTGAAAACTTCTGGGACAGGTCTATCAGGGAAAGTTTGGATGAAGGAGTAAATAAGAGCTGAAAGCACCAGCTCCGATGGCCGGGTCCCAAAAGCCTTATTGCATCTTCCAATAATCGCGGAAGTCAGTTTTTCATCCAGTATGAACTGCTCCTTCAATGTTTTCCCTTGAGTGTTTTCTTCCTTCGCTACTCCCCAATAGGTCAAGAGCGGTTGCTGGATTCCATGCACGACTGATGTCTTTTCTTTGAACGTCTCACAAACATACTGCCTTTGAATCTTGCACCAAGTGTTGAACTGTATAGTCTGCGGTAGGGAAGTTGTTCCCGTTGTGATAAGATGTTCCATTTCTTCAAGCAGAACACGCCAAGAGACTAGATCTATGACCAAGTGATGGATAGAGAGGAAAAGGGATTGGTTGTTGGTTCCGCTGAACAAAACACCGCTGACGAGTGGACCCTTTTCGATATCGATTCTTTCACGGCATTGGACAATGGACTGGGCTATTTCTGGATCAGTGCGGTCCGTTGAATCGACTTCGCCAATATGGAATGCACTAGCTGTGTCACTTGTGATGTACTGTTCCCAGATACCATCGGCCTTGCGACTAAATCGTGCCCGGAGCATTGAGTGTCTGAGAACAAGAGCATCCATGACATCGAGAATGGCCGCAGAAGAAACAGGCTTCCGGAAATTCAAGAAGAACCCTTGATCAAAGCATATTGTTGGGTCAGGTTGGTATTGCATGTGCAGTTGCTGTATGGGGCTCAATTGGAAGGGCTGGTTTCCATCGTCGTCATCAACCACTGCATTGATATCTGAATCGTGTTTGTCGTGTTTGAGCCCAGCAATGATCTTGGAGATGGTTTTCTTCCCCAAAATATTGGCAGTGGAGATGTTAGCTAAAGAAGCCCGGGAAGCAGCAGATACCTGCATAGCGGTAATAGAGTCCCCACCAATGTGGAAGAAACTATCATCAATACCAATAGCATTTACTTCAATGTTGAGAACTTTGGCCCAAATCTCACACAAGAGCTTCTCCTCAGCTGTCCTGGGCTGCCGTTTGTCTTCTGCTGAGGAAGCTCTCAGTTTTGCAATCTGCTCCTTTGACAACGAAGAAGCTATCTCATTCAACCGCTTCCTGTCTGTTTTCCCCGAAGCCATCAAAGGCATAGATCTGATCCAGAAAACTGCACTAGGAATCATGTATCCTGGCACTAGCTGTGATAACATTGTTTCTGTGGCTGGACTCATTCGGACAAGTAGTATGTCCTGAGAAACACTTAACACGTCTTTTAAAACTCCACTCCTGTTTTCCATCTTCTCTTCAGCGCCTGTCAAGAATGCTGCAAGTAGTAATCTCCCACTTTGTCCAACTTGTTTGGCCAACTCTACCACAACCTGACTAGCAAACGGTACACACTCTTGCAAAGCGTGTTCCACCTCCCCGAGCTCTATTCTCTGACCGTGAATCTTGACTTGATTGTCTTTGCGACCAACAAAGCTCAAAGTTCCATCTTCATTATATCGTACTAGGTCACCGGTCTTATATAATCTGCCATGTCGTCCGGCTCTGCTGTGGATGCCTTGAGTTAACCATGGCGGGCTTGCAATAAATGCCGCGGCTGTTTTCTTTGCATCGTCGAGATACCCTTGTGCCAGGGTCGGCCCTTCCAACAAGAGTTCCCCAACAGCACCAAGAGGTGCAAGTTTGTTAGAACTGGCTTGATTAACCACCCATGACACACATCCAATTGCATTGCCGATAATATCAGGTCTTCTGATGGTCGTGCTGCTCCTGTTAATAACTGCACAGACAGCAGTCTCTGTTGGCCCATAACCGTTGATGACGGGACAGTGGCCATCCCACATCTCATAATCACTCTTTTTAATCGCTTCACCGCAGAGAGTCAAAGTTTCAAGAAATGGAAGATCCTCACGTGGTAATGTGCGTGCCACCGTCGGGGTGAGGAACGCCAAGTCAACAGCCATGGATCTCATTATACCTGCCAAGTCGCTAGACCTTTGATCCTCAGATGGCACACATACGCAAGCCCCATGTATTAGTGTGGTAAATATCTCCACAATACATGAATCGAACGTATAAGATGCAAATTGTAACACTCTTGAGTTAGGCCTGAAACCAAGCTTAACCCCATGACTTCGGCAACTGCTTGAGACAGCTCTATGCTGCAACATCACACCTTTTGGCTCACCAGTGCTACCAGAAGTGAAAATGAGGTATGCATTGGAACTGGGGTTGACAAAAAACGAAGCGTTGCTGGAGTTGACCTCGGGGAGACGATCTATGGACTCACGGTTGACAGTAAAGGCTTCGCTCTCTGGGAGTAGTGGAGTGTCTATACAGGCGCTGGATCTCAAAACCAAAAATGCTCGAGTCTTCTTTAGAATGAAGAGCCTGCGACTGGCTGCTTGACTGATGTCAACTGAGACAAACGCACCTCCAGCTTTGAGAACTGCAAGCATTGCCACAACTGTCCAGATCGACTTTTCAAAACATAATGGGATAATAGATCCAGCGGTAACTCCTAGGCCAACTAAGTGATTCGCTAGACGTGTCGACAAGTCTTCTAGTTCTCTGTAACTCAAATATCCATCCCATGCGCAAACTGCAGGCGCATAAGGTCTCTTTGAGACTTGTTCACTTACGAGCTCATGGATGCTCTGCTCAACCGTGGGTGGTACATCGGCATTCCAAGACCATACCTTTTCAAGGTTCTTTCCAGTGAGCAAACAAATATCATGTGGCTCAGCCTGGGGATGTTCAAGAATGGATTTTATGGCAGCACTGAGAGAACTCGCAATTTGGTGGGCTTGACAACTAGAAGTAAAGTTTTCTTTGAAGTCCAAGTTTACTCCAACCTTGTTACCGACTGAATAAGCGTTGAGAATAATATCATACTGTTGGTAGTTATTGTTAGTTCTGTTTCTAACCACTTCAGTTCAGAAATGAAGTACTTACCTCTGCCCGATCTTGGCCATCACGATAACGAATTACATGGTCTGTTTCGGATGTTTCTGTGTCCCCATTCGATCTTTGGAAGGACATGATGCTGTTGAAAAATCCAGACGTGCCTACTCCCAAAGCTTGATGAATCTCCATGAGAGGATAGGATTGGTGTGGCAAACTTTCAATGTATTCTTTCTGCACATCTCGCACTATTTCGACAATTGACTTGTTTTGGTCAAGGCGTATTCGGCATGGCATCATACAGATCAGCGGACCAAAAATATCGTCAACATCCTCAACAGGAACGTCGCGCCCTAATGTGAGGACTCCGAGGCAAGGTGTCTTGGAGCCGGTGTATTCTTGTAACACTAGCGCCCAAGCTGTTTGTACAATCGAAGCTATCGTTACCTCCCACTGTGCGCAACAGTTATTAATTTTGTTTGAATTGATGTCTGGAACTTCGATAGTCAAACTGCCATGGATTTCTGGTTCATCAAGGCTGGGAAGAAAGCAAGGCTCTGTAGCATGCAGATAATCCACCCAAAACCTACGATGGGACTCCGGAGATTGCTGTTCAATGTGTTTTATGAACTCGCTATGCAGAGGACCATTGATATCAAGTTGTCCCAAGTATGCGAGCTGGAAGTCTCGTAGTAGGATGCCGGTTGAGTAACCATCACAAATAGCATGATTGATTTCCAGGCGAAAATATGCTCTTTTCTGATCAATCACATATACTGACAAGTGATGTTGAAGACTATTGACTGTGTAGCCTACTAATCCTTGATTTTGTTCGTAATACTCTTCAATCGCGGAATACTCTTTGCCATGAACACAAGTTATACTTGGCTTTGGGTTTCGCAGGATGACGTGCATCATCCTACCGCTTCCTGGAACATTATCCACTATTAGGGCACGAAGTAAAGAGTGACGCCGAACAACCAATTGCCATGCTTCTGTAATTCTTGAGAGGTCGATAGCATCGCCCTGCTTGGAAGTCGAAATCTCAATGCCGAGTATTGTGCGGTATAGACTCAGGTCTTTGCCTTGTGCAACGATTATACCCTGTTGCACGGGTGAGCAAGGATATATATCCTCAACCTCGTCGTGGCTTGCAATTTGCAGCTGCGGCAGGAAGAAGTCGGCGAACTCTGAAATATCATCATAGAATTTGAATGCCATGGGAAAATCTGCCATAGTCCACCGTGGTTTCTGGTTCTGCAAGATTATGGATAGTTGCTGCAAAGTCTTCTGATATGTGTTGGCCCAAAGACTGATTTTTTGCTGATGGTGTAAATTTTGAGGATACAGCATTGATATTGACAGAATTCCCCTGTCGGATTGAGCCAAAACACCAAACAGTGCAAAGTTCCACAGCCCAGAGAGTGAGTCTAGAGAAGAGCTACCAGGAGGTAGGATATTCTCAAAGACAGAGTCCGTTCTCTCCAACTGTTGGAATGAGCCTGCATAGTTAAACATTACCTCAACTGGGAAAGCCTCTGCATTTTTCTTGGCAATATCATCATCTGCAAATCTTGAAGTAAAGTAAGACCAGCCGTTTGCTGGTGTCTGACGGACAAAGTCTTTGGTTCGGCGGACAATATCTAGCAAGCTACTGTCCTTTGTAACCTGTGACGTAACCGGGAAGATTGTAGTGAACCATCCCACAGTATGAGATATATCAAGGCCGTTGCTCCAGGGTTCACGGCCGTGTCCCTCGCTGAAGATAGCTGGGGCAGATCGGTCTGTAAACACATTCATGAACGAGTAGACAAGGGCTGAGATCATCAACTCGACTGGCCGCGTGCTAAACACATCGTTGCATTTTCCTAGCAAGGCAGCACTTGTTTCTTTGTCGAGCTCAAAATTTTCCATAGATATGGCGCCAGGGGGGTTATTTCGATCCACGCCCCAGTAGGATAGGAGAGGCAATGGCACCTCATATACTGGTGCTAACCCAGTATTGAGATGTTCTACCGCGTACTGCTTCTGCAAGGCACACCATCTCTTGAAACTCAACGTTGGAGGTAAGGTTGTTTGATCGAACCGAAGCATTTCTTCTAGTTCCTGCAGAATTATGCGCCATGATACAAAATCAACAGCGATATGATGAATGGAAATAAAGATACTCTGAGAGTTTCCATCGTTGAACATGACAGCGGCTAGGAGTGGACCAGACTCAATATTGATCATCTGACGACAGCGACGAATAGCTTGAGTTTGGCAAGTTTCCTCCGAAGCCGAGGCTCCAGTAATCTCAAATATTTTGAATGAGTCAACATCATTACTGATTCGTTGTTCCCACCCACCATTGTCTGTCCGGTTGAACCGCGCGCGTAGCATGGGATGCCGGGCTACAATCGTCTCTATTGCGGTTGCTATAACATCAAAAGAGACTGGCGTTTGGATTTTGAGAAAGAAACTTTGATCAAAGCAGTCAGCAGGATTGGTAATCTGCATGTATAATTGCTGCATAGGACTCAGAGAGAACGGCTGGCCATTTTCATCGTCATCTGTCATAAAAGTTTGGCCTGAAAAGTCCTCCCTGGATTTGGCATTTGCTAGAAGGCGAGAAATGGTTTTCTTTCGTAGGATATCGGCTGTAGAAATGCCAGCTAGAGTGGCCCGAGCAGCGGCTGACACTTGCATTGCTGTGATAGAGTCGCCGCCTATTTGGAAGAAGCTGTCGTCCACCCCAATACTGGAGGCGTCTAGATTCAGAACTCGGGCCCAGATCTCCCGCAGTTTGTATTCAGACTCTGTCCTTGGCTGTTGTTTTGCTCCTACTGTTAGTGTACGCAACTCGGCGATCTCCTTGGTAGACAAAGCTGATCCCATCTCGCGAAGAAGTCTTCTGTCCACTTTTCCAGAGGCCGTCAATGGCAGCTTTGCGACCGGGACCAGAGTTGAGGGAACCATGTAATGGGGCAGCACACTTTCTAATCTGGCTTGCACCTTTTGAATAATCGTACGTGTGTGATTGTCGAATTTGGCGCAAGTTTCTTCGTTCGTGATCGACTTCGACGCTTTTGCTTTCAACACAATGAACCCTATGAGCTCTGGACCTCTCGACTTGTCTTCTCCGATCAAAGTGAGATCCACGGCGACTTCTTTCACTTCTTGCGTAGCTAGTCTGACTTGATATTCGACCTCGCCAGTCTCTATGCGCTGCCCTCGTAACTTGATCTGCGTATCTTTCCTACCCAGCAATTCAATCGACCCATCCCCCTTATAGGCAGCCATATCTCCTGTTCGGTAGAATCGCGAAGTCTGATCTCGGTGGCCAAATACTGCCCTCCATTTTGGGACGGGGATGAAGTTTACCAAAGTCTTTTGTGGCTCCCCGATATACTCTCGCCCAACTATGGGACCTTCAATCACAAGCTCTCCCGGAACCCCCAACGGAGCAAGTTCGTCCGGATCTGCAGGGTTGACTAACCAATACTTTCCACTAACAGCCTTTCCAACATCAGAAGGAGAAGAGCTTTCGTTCAAGTGCGCAGAAGACACTGCTCCAGATAGCTCTGCAGAACCGTAGGTCTGTCGCAAGTGAACCTTGTGTGACCATGCTTTTATCTGGGAACTTCTGACCGGCTCGCCACCTACGCCGATGGTTTTCAAGGATGGCACATCTTCAGGGCTTAGATTGGCCAAAACTGTCGGAGTCAAGAAAGCCCAATTGGCATTAAGCCGGCGAATGGACTGAGCCAGCATCGTGCCACGTTCTTCTTCGGATGGAACACAGATACAACCTCCAAAAATGAGCGTCATGAGTAATTCCATGATGGCCCCGGCGAAACTGTACGAGCTAAATTGCAGAGTTCGTGTATCTGACTTCATGTTTACTATTTGTTCATGGTGGATTGCGGTTGACGCATAACTTTGGTGTTCAATGACACAACCCTTCGGTTCTCCGGTACTTCCCGATGTGAAAATGATATATGCTGCATTCTTTGGCTTGGGGGGAGTCCCTTCGTGTAATGGCTTTTGAGGCAGTGAAGAGTTAAAGAACTGCAAGCAGATGGCTCTCGTATGGGGTATAAACTCGGATAGCTTTGCTTGAGAAGTCAAAGATGTGAGAGCGACTGTAGCCTTTACTTGATGGCACAGCTTTCTCAGTCGTTGATCAGGAAGTCCTGGATCAAGAAGAACGAAAGCGCCACCTGCTTTAAGAACACCCAACAGAGCTACTGACGTCCACATAGATTTCTCGAAACAAAGGGGCACAACTACCTCAGGGCCAACACCAAGATGGATTAGATGGCACGCCAACAAGTCAGACAGTCGGTCTAACTCGAGATACGTCAGATCACCATCCCATGAACAGACTGCGCGAGAATGCGATCGAGCCACGACTTGATCGCTTATGAGTTCATGAATACACTTCTCCACTACTGTTGGTTTCGAGCCGTTCCATTCACGCAGTGTGGTCTCGTCATTTTCCGAAACCAGACGGAACTCTTCGAGATTTTGATCTGCTTTCAAAGTGGCCAATTGCTCCAGAATCATGCCGAATTGCTCAAGCATTTTCTCCATTCTCCAAGTGCCAATCACCCTCGTATCAATTGTTGCCCTGATAGTGATCGCATCTTTTCCAAGAACAAGCTCTAGAGTAACTGCATAGGTTGTAAACCCATTCAGAGCTGGCGTTGTCCATTTTCCTAGCAAATCATTTGACTGGAATCTGTCTTCTGGATGTATGGCCAGCAATGTCTGGAAGCCGCACGCATGTTGACAATCTCCATTAATTTTCGCAATTCGCTGCAATCCTATTTGCTCGTGAGCTATCATCGCAGCGGCATCTTGTTGGATAGCCTGGAGATAACCCTCAATGTGTTGATCTTTTCGTACTTTTACACGCATGGGAACTGTAGCAATGGTAGGGCCAACAATCTTCTCAATGTTTTCAACTGGTGCGTTTCTGCCAGACAACACGGTTCCAAATACAACGTCTGTGGAGCTTGTATGACGGCTAAGTAAAAGCGCCAATGCACCGCGAATCATTGTGGTAGTGGTGATTCCTGTGCGAGCATTCAAAGCTAATGTTTTATGAAGAGTCGTATTCGCAACAGGTTCGAGAACTGAAACTGGCATTGAGGGAAATATTGTAAGTTCGCCGGCGGCCAGGTATGAACGCCAATACGCCTCAGCATCTGATTTGTCTTGTTCAACCAGATAGCGCACAAATGTCTTGAAGTTTGATTGCTCTATCTCCGAATCAGTACCGACCGAGCTGCCTTGATAAGCTTGTTTCACAAGGTCTATCACAAGGGGAAGGGTCAATCCGTCATATAGTGCGTGATGTGCGGTCCAGATCAGATATTGAGGTTTGCCTGCATTGCTCTCTACGAGAGCGAATCGGGACAGGCAATCACCCAAACCCATGGGAAGTCTCTTGTCTTCATTTAAATAGACATCGAGATCCTCAGCATGTTTCCAATTGATGGCCTCCTTGCATACTGCTTGCATCAAGCCAACCCTATGATGCTGGATGATCCGTGTTCGAAGGATTTCAGTAGATCGTACGACAGCTTCCCATGCTTCACATAGTTTCGGCAGGTTGATAGATTCTGATAGTTCAAGTATAGCTTGCAAAAGATAGCTTCCGTCTTCTTTTGCCGTCAGTGAAAGCAGTCCTTCCTGCAGTGGAGTGCATGGATAAACATCCTCAATCACGGATTCATCTACATTACAGATGGCGGAGATTTCCTTTCGCAAATCTGCAATTTCTATATCTTCAGGAAATAATGAAAATGGTCTTAAATCTTGTCTTTCCGTCTTTGTCACGCTCTTCCACAATTGAGCCTGGGCAGAAAGCACGGGTGTACTGAAAATATCAGCCACGGTCAAAGTAATTCCCATCTTGCGAGCGGCAGCCGAAAGCTTCATGGCAGTAATGGAATCTCCTCCTAGCCGGAAGAAACTATCAGTGACACCAATACTGTTGGGGTTTGAGCCAAGCACCTGTGCCCATAGCTGTCTCAGTTGATGCTCTTGCTCGGAATGGGGCTGTCTTTTGAGACCCGTTGATCTTGTCTGAAGCTCTACCAGCTGTTGCGTTGATAATATAGACCCAATATCTCGAAGTTGCTTTCGATCCATTTTCCCAGAATTTGTAAGTGGCGGCTCTGAAATCCCAAAATAGAGCGACGGTATCATGGACGTAGGAAGCCTCTGAGATATGGAGATCTCAATGTCTTCATTCATTTTGAGCAGCTCTGCTTCTCCCACTGATGCTAATATGCTGCTAGAAGTTTCATTGGTTTCTTCTCTTTTCCCCATTATGAAAAGAGCTAGCATTGCCTTCCCCTGCTCTCCGCCGAGTTGGATCACCTCTGCCGCGATATGTTTTGCCCACGGGATGCACTCACGCACATGATGCTCAACCTCGCCCAGTTCGATACGCTGGCCTCGAATCTTGACCTGTGTGTCTTTCCTGCCGAGAAAAATTAAATCGCCAAACTCGTTATATCGTACAAGATCTCCAGTTTTATATAGCCGACCGCGTCGACCATGGTGCTTGGAATGACCTCGTAGCAACCACTCTGGATTTTCCATGAACACGGCCGATGTTTGTTCAGGATTGTTGACATAACCCTTTGCCACAATTGGCCCCTCGATGAGAAGTTCGCCTACAGCACCGATCGGAGCGAGCTGGTCATGATTATTTGGCAACACCAGCCACGAATTAGACCCGACAGCGCTTCCAATGCATGATCCTACTCCCTTGCGATCCCTAACCTCGTTCAAGGAGCACATAATGGCGCATTCCGTTGGACCGTAGGCATTGAAGGTAGAGACGAATGGAACCCACCGTAGAAGATCATCATCAGAAGGTGCTTCGCCTCCTATGATGATTGTCCTCAATAATGGGATTTGTTCGGGATCTACTAGTCGGCTGACGGATGGAGTGAAGAAACAAAGATTTACTTCCATATCATTAATACTCTTCTCGATGTCAGTCAGTCTATCAACATCAGAAGGTATGCAGATGCATCCGCCGAATATTAACGTGGTAATAGTCTCAATGAGGGATGCATCGAATGTGTAAGCAGCGAACTGAAGAGCCCTAGTATGCTCATTGAATCCCATTTTTTGCCCATGATGGAAACAGGATGTGCTTGCTGAGTAATGTTGAACAGCTACTCCTTTAGGTTGGCCTGTACTTCCAGATGTGAAAATAACATATGCTTTAGACTCTGGGTTGACTTCGAGGGTGTCTTCGCTTGTCAAAAGGGTTGGAAGCATTTGTATTGTTTCGGGTCCGACTGAGATAATGCTGCGACCCGGTGCAGCTACTGTAGCTGTTTCTAGATCAGATGCTAATATCACGCAAGCTCTTGTTTCTTTGATGAGACGATCTCTTCTATCGGCTGCTTGAGTTGGATCTATGGGTACGAAGCACCCGCCAGCTTTAAGAACGGCAATCATAGCAATCACCATCCAGGATGACTTTCCAAAACAGAGAGGAACCATGACATCTGGCCCAACTCCCATGGAAATCAGATGTTGTGACAGCCTTGAGGAAACAAGGTCGAGGTCTTGATATGTGAATGTACCGTCCCATGCGCAGATCGCTGTTGCACTGGGCCTCAACTCTGCCTGATCCTGGATCAGAGAATGCAGACATCTGTCAAATTTCAGAGGCAGTTTACTATTCCACGACCAAATCCGTGTCATATCTTCCTCTCCTAGAAGAGACAGTCGTCCAGGGGTCGATTGAGGATTGGTAATAATGGAGCGGATTGCAATGCCTAGTGTACTGGCTATTCTCCCAGCTTGCGAAGCAGAAATAGAAGCGGGTTTAAACGTCAACGAAATAGCCAATGTCTTGTTGCTATCAGATGCCTGGATAGAGATATCATACTGCCAAACAATCTCATTAGTTTATTTTCTCTTAACGTTCAACGCCTTTCACTGATTTATTCCACTTACCTCTGATTGATCCCGCCCTCCGCGCAATTGCATAGAGTAGTCATCTTGCTGCTGAATGAGTCCTTCTTCTCCTCTTTGGAAAGACAAAATGCTATTGAATAGTCCAGATTGACCCACACGCAGCGCCCGTTGAATTTCCATTAGAGAACACGTTTGATGGGGTAAACTGCTGATGAAATCCTCATGAACCTGTTTGAGCAAGTGAATAACAGACGCTTCGCTGTCAAATTGTAATCGGAAAGGCATGACATTGATAAGAGGCCCAAATATATCATTGACGGCGTCTATTGGAGCATTTCTTCCCGCGGTGAGGACACCAAAGCAAGGTATTTGTGATCCCGTATACATCTGCAACACCAAAGCCCAAGCCAGCTGTATCACACTTGCTGAAGTGACGTCCCATGTTTCACAGAAGGCATGAATACTTCCCGCATCTAGCTCTGGTACGTCGACTTCTAGAAAGCTCTCAATATTTTCCTCGCTTTGCGTTACTGAAAGAAGACATGGCTCTACCTCATCTAGGTAACCAGTCCAAAATGCACGATCAATGTCTTGATTGCTGCTTTCAACAAATCTGATGAAATCACCGTATAATGGGCCATTTTGGTTGAGACCACCATTGTAAGCAAGTAAAAAGTCGCGAATGATGATGTTACACGAGTAGCCATCGCAAATGGCATGATTGATATCCAGCCGGAGAATGACATGCTGGTTACTGACTGGATGGATAGCCAAATGATGTTGGAGACCAGATCTCTGGTATCTAGAATATTCTAAGTCGTCTTTATTACCATGTTGAACAGCCGGAATACCTTCTCCTTCAATGCAAATAGTTGGCTCTGGGTCTCTCAGGACTATGAGCAATGCTCTGTTGTTGCCAGGCACGTTGTCTGCTATAATAGCTCGGAGCAGTGAATGTCGCCGCACCACGGCTTTCCAAGCATTTTTGACTCGGGCAACATCAATAAGAGCTTCTTTGTTGGCCATAAAGTCGAAATCAATCACTGTTCTGTAGTTTCTTGTATTCTTGCTTTGCGCAACTATAATTCCTTGCTGTACTGATGAACAGGGGTACACATCTTCGATTTGATTGCGCTCAGTAATCCCAAGCTCGGTAAATATGTAATCATGAAACGTTGAGACGTCATCGTATGCAGTCAAAGCCATAGGAAGGTCAGACAACGTCCACTCTGATGGCCGATCTCGCAGTATTAATGCTATTTGTTCCAATGAAGTCTGGTATTGCTTGATCCAATGCGCGATTCTATCCAGATGAAGAGATTGTTTAGGATGTATAATGGTAACTGTTAAAGATTTGGAATTTGCTTGAACGACCACATCAAATAAAGAGAACCGTATTAAATTTGAAGCTGAGCAAGGATCACAACTTTGAGGCAAGGGAATCGTCTCAAAAAGTGATTTGTCGCGCTCCAATTGCTGGAATGAGCCAATAAAATTAAACAATACTTCAACTGGAAACTGTAGGGCACCAGACTCTGCGCTATTTTTGTCTGCAAAGTTGGACGTGAAGTATGAACAGCCATTCATGGAGAGGCTCCGCTTGAAGTCTTTGATCTTGCGTATGATATTCATCAATCCTGCATCCGAGGAGTCGGGGTTGGGGTGAACATTCACTGGCCAAATGGTAGTGAACCAGCCTAGTGTACGAGAAACGTCGAGTCTATCATCCCAAGACTCCCGTCCATGTCCTTCGCTGAAGATATTGGGAGCGGGTCTATCAGAGAACACGGTCATGAAGGAATGGATGAGACCAGAAATCAAGAGCTCAACAGGCTGTGTTCCAAATGCTTCATTGCATTTTCCTAGGATTCCTGTACTTGTAGCCTCATCGAGAGTAAAATGACTTGTCGACGTGGAACCACTAGTATTTGCTTCCTTACTCACAGCCCAATAAGATTCAACAGGCGGATGTTGAGCTTCAGCCTCATCACCGCAAAGATGTCTGGCCGCATAGTCCGACTGCATAATACTCCATTGTCTAAAGCTGACTGACGGTAGTAGCATCGACTTGCCGCACCGGAGATAGTCCTCCAACTCTTGCATTATGATTCTCCACGAAACAGCATCAATAACAAGATGATGGATTGCAATGAAAAGACTCTGATTATCACTGCCATTGAACATAACGGCGGCAATAAGTGGGCCAGTCTCAATGTTTATAGATTCGCGGCAGAGGCGAATAGTAAGCGCCATTTCGGATTCATCAGGCACATCATCTTGTACCTCAGATAGATTGATAGAGCCTGCAATGTCGTTGACAATCCGTTGTTCCCAAGAGCCGCCCGGGCCTGTTCGACCAAAGCGCGCCCGCAACATGGGGTGTTGAGAAACAATTGAATTCATCGCGCTTTGAAGAGCAGTAAACATAAAATTGTCAGATAGTTTGAAAAGGAAACATTGGTCAAAGGATTGGGTAGGATCTGGCTCAAAACATGTGTAAAACTGCTGCATTGGTGTCAACGGGAATGGCTGGTCGTCATGCTCTTCGAAAAGTGACATATTGAGACTTGATGACTCTTTACTCGGCTTCATGATAGCGGCGAGCCGAGAAATTGTCTTCAGTCGAAGAATATCGGCAGCAGAGATATCACCTATGGTAGCTCGAGCGGCAGCAGAGACTTGCATCGCCGTGATTGAGTCGCCACCGACCTGGAAGAATCCATCATCTATGCCAATGCTGTCACTATCAACGTTTAGTACTTGGGCCCAGATTTTGCGCAGACAATTTTCTATCTCGTTCTGGGGCTGTCGCTTGTCTTTTGTAGCAACTGTCTGCAACTCGAGCAGCCTTTGCGCGGATATCAACGGTCCCATATCATGGAGCTTTTTTCTGTCGACTTTTCCAGAAGAGGTCATAGGGACCTCAGTTATCATCAAGTAAATTGATGGCATCATATATGAGGGCAGTTGCTGCGACAAAGCTGTAGATATGTCTGCGTTAACTTTCATCAGCTGGACGCCTTGTGCTACTTGGAACACTGGAATCCATAAGTTAGGGTCGCAATCATCAGCGCCGTCTTGTGGACTAATGAAGACGGCCAGTGCTTCTTTGCCCTTGTGTCTGCCTAACTGGAGAACATCTGCAATCACTTGGCTTTGAGGTGGCATGCATTTCTGGACATGGTGTTCAACCTCAGAAAGTTCTAGCCGCTGGCCTCTTATCTTGGCTTGAGTGTCCTTGCGTCCTACAAATCGTAAGGTTCCATTTTTAGCATAGCGGACAAGATCTCCTGTCTTATATAGACGCCCACTCCGACCAGTTCGGGATTGAGAGCCTTTAAGTAGCCATGGTGGATCCTCAATGAAGACGGTTCTCGATTTATCAGGGTCATTCAGATACCCTTGTGCCAAAATGGGACCTTCCAACACAAGTTCTCCCACGGAGCCAAATGGAACCAGTTTGTTATGATCAACTGGATCGACGACCCAGGAGAGGCAACCAACTGCAGTGCCAATATCCCCTCTTGTTATTGATTCGGTTGTTTCTCCTTGGTCATAACAACTAACCACAGAAAATATGGCTGCCTCGGTTGGTCCATAGCCATTGAAAAGACGAGTTACTTTATGCCAAAGAACGAAATCGCTCTGTTTGACCGCTTCTCCGCCCAAAATGAGCGTATCAAGTGTTGGTACACCGTCATTTGATCCAGCATTCAACTCGTTTCCTATCATGCGAGCAACAGTGGGAGTTAGAAAAGCCGTGTTTATCTCCATTCTGTTCATTGCCCCAACTAAATTCCCCAGTCGTTCATGTTCAGATGGCACGCATATGCATGCTCCATGGATGAGTGTAGTAATTATCTCGAAGATACAAGCATCCCAAGTGTAGGATGCGAACTGCAATACTCTAGACTTTGCGTCAATCCCATATCGTGCGCCGTGACTGACACAGCTTGTCATCACAGCCGAGTTTTGGAGAATAACCCCTTTTGGTTGGCCCGTCGAGCCTGATGTAAAGAATAAATATGCGACGGAACATGGGTCATTGGAATGTGGCATGGAGTCTTGGGGAAAGGTCAGATTGGCTATGAAGTCATGGTTGATGACTATTTGAGAATACTCTGACGGCAACGACACAGCATCAGCAGAGTGCGTCAGAACCAATCGAGCCTGTGTTTGTTCCAAAATTTCTCGTCGACGTTCAGATGGTGCAGCTGGATCAAGGAACGTGAAAGCTCCCCCAGCCTTGAGAACAGCCAACATCGCAACAACTGGCCACATCGACTTTTCGAAACATAAGGGCACGACCACCCCAGACTCAACACCTAACCTAGCTAGGTGGTATGCCAGTCGATCTGACAATTCGTCCAGTTCTCCGTAACTCAAATCGCCATCCCAGGCACACACAGCAGGAGCATATGGTTGTTTGCGGGCTTGTTGGCTGATGATGTCGTGTAGGGTGCTCTCAATACTTGACGGTACTGAATGATTGAACTCCCAAATTGTATCTTCGTCCTCCTCTGTCATTGCATGGATAGTCGCAAGTTTTTGCTCTGGATCAGCATTTGCCAGCCGTTCAACAAGAACGCCAAGTTGCGTCAACATGTTGCTCATGTCCCATTCATCAATGACACCAGTGTCAAAACCTGCTCTAAGCTTGATGCTATTGGCTTCAAGAAAGCATTCAAGAGTGATGGCGTATGTGCTGAAGCCTCCCTGCGCCAACGATGTCTCCCATATTCCAACTGCATCTTCAACTCGAGGCTCATCGCCTGGTTGCACCACAAGTAAGGTCTGGAATCCACATGCAAGGCGGCAGCTCTCGCTGATCCTCGATATCATCTGCAGACCAGTCTGCTCGTGCGGAATCATTACTGACGCCTCACTCTGGATCTGTTCAAGATAGCTTCGAACACTAGCTGACTTAGGCACCTGTACACGCACCGGTACAGACGCAAGAGTTGGGCCAATGATTTCGTCAATTCGAGCAACAGGGGCATTCCGCCCAGAAACAACAGCTCCAAAAGTAACGTCCGTGGAACCCGTCGAGTCACTGATAAGAATAGCCAAAGCGCCACGGATCAATGTGGAAACCGTCATATCGTTTCTAGCGACTGGAGGGATGAAAAGCTCCAAGGTGGCATCTGCTTCTGGTTCTTGTAGGCTCGTGGGCAACGTAGGGAATTGGACGAACTCGATGCGGGACAAGTACGACTTCCAATATGCTTCTGAGTCGGCCCCTTTATTCTCAACAAGATATTTGACAAAGTTGGTAAATGGAGCCTCCTTGTGCTGCGCCTGTATTGGCGAGTCAATATGGCCCATGATAACTTCATCATAGGCAGAGTTGACACGATCTATAACGAGGGGAAGTGACCAGCCATCATATAGCGCGTGATGTACAGTCCACACAAGGTAGCGAGGCGCATTTGGCTCCGTGCAAATCAGCGCAAAGCGTGATAAAGGGTTTCCCAATGCCATTGCTGCCTTTTTGTCGACCTCCAAATAGCCGCTGAGGTCTTCAGACTGTTGCCACTCAATGGATTCCTTGCACACTACTTGCACAAGACCCAGTTGCCTATGCTGCACAACTCGAGTTCGCAAAACGGCTATAGACTGAACCACACTTTCCCAGGCTGACTGCAAGTTGCTGAGCTCAATATCATTGTGAACTTTGAGCACGGTCTGCAAGACATAGTCGCCGTTTCGCTTCGCAGTTAGAGATAGGAGGCCTTCTTGTAGCGGTGTGCACGGATAGGCATCCTCGACGAACGATTCATCCAGATGGCAAAGGAAGGCGAGTTCTTGGGCTACCTTCACACCCAACTCGTCCCCGGGAAGAAGAGAAAATGGTGCTGTCAATTGTTCCTCAACTGTTGTGTCAAACCCAACTTGAGCCAGAGCTGAGAGCGTAGGATATCTGAAGATGTCTGCGACGGGCAGGGATTTGCCAGCTTTGCGAGCTGCCACAGAAAGCTTCATGGCATCGATTGAGTCGCCACCGAGCCGGAAAAACCCATCATCGACTCCAATTTCACTTGCATCTATTTGCAAAACTTGAGCCCACAAAAGTTGCAATTCCCGCTCAGCATGTGTTCGGGGCTGACTCCTTTGACCGCGTATCGCCGTGCGCAAGGCTGCAAGTTCCTGTGTTGACAATGCAGAGCCCATCTGGCGCAATCTTCTTCGATCCGTCTTGCCCGACACGGTCAATGGAAGTTTCTGGATTGGCACCAAAATAGAAGGAACCATATAATGCGGCAAGACGTTCTCCAGCTGTTGTTGGACTGCTCTCAGAGCAGTGCATGTTTCCTCATCGAGAGTTTCCGTATTTACAACTGACTGACCACAGGTCATGTCGCTAGTACTCTCAATGACCATAAAGGCTGCTAATTCGACACTCTGGGTGAGGCCTGTCGTTATGAGGTCTACAGCAACGTCTTTGACTGCTGGAGTGGCCGATCTGGCTTGGAATTCGACCTCGCCAACTTCAATTCGCTGGCCACGGAGTTTAACTTGTGTATCCTTTCTCCCCAGGAAATCGATGGATCCATCACTTCGATAGGCAGCCAAGTCACCTGTCTTATAGAAGCGCGATGATGCATCGCAGTGGCCGAAGGGAACTCTCCATGTCGGGGCTTGAATGAACACCGCCGATGTCTTTTCTGGCTCACCAATATAGGCGCGTCCTAGCACGGAGCCCTCGATGATAATTTCGCCTGGCACACCAATAGATGCGAGTTGATTCACGTCCTGGGGGTCAACAAGCCAATACCTCGCCGTGGTGGCCTGCCCAACCTCGGATGTGGCAGAGGAGCCTACCAATCTGACTGATGAAACCACCGCGGATGTTTCCGCACTTCCATAGGCTTGACGAAACTGCACCTTTGATGCCCACTGCTTGATTTGTGAGCTTCTAACTGTCTCACCGCCTACGGAAACCGTTCGAAGACATGGTACTTCCTCTGGTGACAGGTAGGTCAGTGTTGTAGATGTCAAGTATGCCCAGTTTGCTTGTAACCTGCAAATGGCTGGACCAAGGAGCACGCCGCGCTCTTCTTCCGATGGCACACACACGCAGCCTCCATATATAAGCGTCATCAATATTTCCATAATGGCTCCAGCAAAGTTGTAGGAGCCGTATTGCAGAGTTCGCATATTTGAGTTCATATTCATCACGGAACCGTGGCCCAAAGCTGCCGAGCAGTAAGACTGATGCTCTATAATGCAGCCCTTGGGCTCGCCAGTGCTTCCAGAGGTAAAAATGATGTATGCAGCATTGGCTGGCGTGACCTTGACATTGCTTAACGGTGTATCGGACACAGGAGTCGTTCTTATCCGCTCATCCAAAACGACTGTTCTCGGAACAAATCCACTCATCCTCTCCTGGCATAAAACAGACGTTACCGCTATGGTAGCATTAACTTGAAGACAGAGCTTTCTTAATCGTTCCTCGGGAAAGGCAGGATCTAGAAGAACAAAGGCACCGCCAGCTTTCAGGACGCCTATCATCGCGACAATCGTCCACATCGACTTCTCAAAGCACAATGGGACGATCACTTCTGGACCGACTCCAGATGCAATGAGCTGGGATGCCAACCTTGAAGCCAAATCATCCAATTCGCCGTGTCGCAGCTCGCCATCCCAAGCACAGATAGCCGGTGCAATTGGCTGTGTCTTTGCATATACACCAATAAGATGGTGAACACATTGTTCAATTTTGTTGATAATGGGCGCATTCCATTTCCATAGTTCTCTCTTGTCGTGTTCCGTAACACTGTCTAAACTGCCAATCATCTGGTCAATTGGAGCATTAACAAACTGTTGCATTATCATCCCCAGCTGCTGCAACATCTTTTCCATTTTCCACTGGTCGATAATGGTCGGTTTAAAAATCGCCTTGAGTTGTGCCGCTCCAGGTCGTAATTGGCATTCAATTGTCATTGCATATGTTGTGTGATTCTCTTCCAATGACTTCTGTTGCCATTTCCCGAGCTCATTACCATTAACGATGCCGTCATCTTGTGGTTGGACTACAAGAAGCGTTTGGAAGCCACATGCATTTGAGCAATCTTCACTAATCTTCGCAATGCGTGACAAGCCCACCTGCTCATGTGGTATCATTTCAACTGCCTGTTGTTGAAGCATCTTGAGATATTCCGAAACAGTTTGATCTTTCCTCACCAGAATGCGCATTGGAACTGCAGCAATCGTGGGCCCAATAACATCTTCTATTCCCGCCAAGGCTGCATTACGACCAGAAACAATAGCTCCGAAGAGAACATCTGAGCATCCTGTATGTCGACTGATGAGAAGACCCAAAGCGCCTCGGATCAATGTGGATGTTGTCACCTCGATCTCAGCGCCGAGAACAACGTCCTGCACAAGTGTCAAGTCTGTGACTGACTCTGGAACTGATGCTGGGAGGGCAGGAAATGACGCAAACTCCCCGTGTTCCAGTGTTGCTTTCCAGAATGCTTCACTGGTTGGCCCAATATTGTCTATTGAATGCTTGACAAACGAGCCAAAGCTAGGTCGATCATCAATGACTACCAGGTTCGGATTATTGTTCTTTCTGACATCATGATATAGGCCTTGCACAACATCAAGGATGAGGGGAAGCGACCATCCATCATATAATGCATGGTGGACAGTCCAGACGAAAAATCGCGGCGTATTCTGGCCATCACCAACAAGTGCAAAGCGAGTCAAGCGGTCCCCCAAGTTCATTGGTATTATTTTATCCTTGTCAAGGTATTGATCTAGTTGATTGCAGCTTTTCCATTCTAGATAGTCATTGCAAACCACTTGAATGAGACCAAACTGACCATGTTGAACAATTCTCGTCCGGAGTATGGGTATCATTCGCGCTGCCCTATCCCAGGCCGCCTGAAAAGATGCAAGATCTACTTGGTCTTTCAATTCAAGTACCGCCTGCATCATGTATTCTCTTTCCCCCTTTTCAGTAAGTGACAAGAGACCTTCTTGCAGTGGAGTGCATGGGTATGCATCTCTAATGTGTACTTTATCTATGTGACACAAACGGGAAAGCTCCTCATGGAAAAAAGAAGGGGTTCCATAGTTGCTGAGAAAAGAAAATGGCGCCAAGCTTTGGGTTTTCTTGTCGACAGCGTGGACCTGACACAAAGCCTGCGCGGCCAGAATTGGATGCTTAAATATGTCAGATATCGCCAATGTAACTCCCGTCTTTCGAGCCAGTCCGACAAGTTTCATCGCACTGATTGAATCTCCACCAATTTTAAAGAAGCTGTTATCGACCCCTATGCTGGCTTCTGTCAGGTTCAAAACTTGTGCCCAAAGATGTCGTAGTCCTTTTTCTGCCTCGGTTTCTGGTTGTTGCCATTCCCCAGATTTTATTGTGCTCCAGTCTTTTAGACGCTTTGTTGATAGAGATTCACCAATTTCACGAAGCCGCCTTCGATCCAACACTCCTGACGCTTTAAGTGGCATCGCTGAGATTCCGAAGTAGAATGATGGTATCATATATGGCGGTAATCGACTTGACAGAGAGCCTTCCATAGCAGAATCTACTCTCAATAGTGTCACTCCGGGGGAAATTTGAGATTTCTCGTCGATATTTTCTTGTGTAACAAACACAGCCAAGCTTGGATTGTCCGCAAGGCCACCAAGTTGAAAAACCTCTGCTGCCACACTACTACTAACAAACGGTAGGCACTCTCGTACATGGTGTTCAACTTTAGAGAGGTTCAGTATTTGTCCTCCAATCTTTGCATGTGTGTCTTTGGGTCCGACGTAAGTCAAACTACCATCTGGATTTTGGTATACAAGATCTCCTGTTCTGTAGAGACGCCCGTGCCTGCCTGCCTGGGACTTGGTGCCTTGGAGCAGCCATGACGGATCATGAATGAAGTCTTGGTCTGTTTGGCTTGTATCATTCAGATATCCCTGACATAGAGTAGGGCCCTCGAGTATGAGCTCTCCTACTGAGCCAACGGGAGCAAGCCGTGTGTGATCATCTATATCGGCTATCCAAGTTGCGACGCCCAATCCCCGACCGATATTAGCAACCTCATCAAGCGTCCTCATTGCCCCATTGATGACGCTGAAAGATGTACATTCTGCTTGACCGTAGGCATTGAATATGTGGAGTCTTCCTAGAAGATGCTGTATGTCCTGGGGGCTAGCAGGTTCTCCAACCAGAACTACAGTCCGCAGCTCAGGAACCAAATCTGGATCGAGTAGCCGGGCGAATGGTGGTGTTAGCGCAATTATTGTTGCGCCCACAGCTTTCAATGTTTCATTCAGCTTCTCCATTGCTTGTGATTCTGATGGGATACATACACAACCTCCAACTGACAGTGTGTTTAGGATGAAGTGAATGGCTGCATCAGATCCATAAGATGCAAGATCAAAAGTTCTAGAGCCTGCATGAAATCCAAACAGCTCAATCTGATACTTTCTGGAGGTACAGAAGCTAGCATGATGGAAAATGACGCCTCTTGGCTGTGTTATGCTTCTTGGTGGGAAGCAGACATACATTGGACAGTCTGGGTTTGGTTCAGGGGGGATGGCCGATCCATTCACCGGTACTTTATCTTGCAAACCCGATCCAATAAGTACAACCTCTGCTCCCAGCCCAAGGCATAGCTGCTGCATGCCAGGCGAGGCGCAGACAAATCCGGCGTTGCATTGACTTATGATGGATTGGAGCCGGGCTTGGGATTGGGAAGTATCCAGTAAAGTGAAGGCGCCTCCAGCCTTAAGCACCCCAAGCATTGCTACTGGAGTCCACTTCGACTTCTCCAAGCATAATGGGATAGGAGTCTCAGGCCGTACTCCAATAGTGAGAAGTCTGAATGCCAATGCAGTGGATAACTTATCAAGTTCCGAATAAGTCAGATCTCCGTCCCATGCATGTACTGCAAGTCTCCCTGGGTAGGTGTCGGCTTGATGTGCGATGAAGGGATAAATACAATTGTGGTCTTTGGCAGGTAGTGTTCCATTGAAACCCCATAAGGTCTCTGATGGATCGTCGTCATATTTGATTTGGGCATCGTTGGTTGATGAAACAGAACCGAAGGTCATTTTGTTCGTTCGTTGTGATTGATAAATTGAGTAATGATTTTGATATCAGATGGAATTATCAAAGAATTCTTTGAAATAAGCATTCAAGAATATCTTTCACCGTCAAGACTTTGCTTGTGGCTGAATTGAGATAATGTAGGAAGGACTACTAAGACCAAACATTCATCAGGCTCGCATATAATTTCTAGAAACGTATTCCATGGCCCGTGTTTCTTCGGATTATGAATACTTCCCAGATCGGTACAATGTGCAAGGGTTACAAGGCTCTGCAGGATACTCATGTTTGAAGGCGTCTCCGAAGAAAATCAAGTTAATTCTGCACACCATTCGTAATCCTTGCAAGGTGTAGTAAACACACGATGCCTGTTTCATGTAGCGGGAGCTAAAGCGGGACAAACCTACGGCGGCGCTTGAGGGAGATCACATGCATTGAACATGTAGATCATTGTCGAATGCAGACAAATAAGAGTGGGTTGCAAGCGTGTGCGTAATAGATGCATAGAAGGTTTTGACTTGATGCAGCCGGAAGGTGTTGAACCAAGATTGAATGTTCAGGTCTGACTCTCAGATAGATTGAATCGCCGATTAGTTTTCAAGATCAGCACCCATAGTTGATGATCGAGCCGTTGATTATATTTGTCCGAGTCCGACGGCCTTTCTTCCTTTACACTCCACCTTCTCGCCTTGCAGATAGCTGGATGCATCTGGCGGCCTAGAAGAATCGATCACAACATCTTCTTCCGATTTGGGTGACTTTGGGTGTTTTCGTGGGTATGATGCCGAGGTTTTTGCCATCTCGCCCGGCATTGAGGTGGTCACGTACCCGATATTCCAAATCAAACATCGTCACATCAATCCCCCGACGTTTGTGGCCGGTATTGGTCAGGATGTTCTTATCCGGGCCGTTGATCCGAATCTCCATGTTGGGCGGGCTGCAGGAGCAGGATCATCAGAGCTGAGTGAGACTTCTTTAGCGGTTGCAACCGCCCCCAAACTTTCAGCCTTGTAGATATCTTCCTCAACTGCATGTCATTGAGAAACCTACATCAGCGGTATACTACGTAGGTGAGTGTGCAGATGCGAGGCTGTCACACAGGGGCCCCGGTACCTCTATGCCGTTCAGGCCGGTTTCGAGCCTGTCCGATGCATATTAACCCATTCGGCAATCCGAGTGCATTACCTTGCATGTGTGGATTAAAAAAAGCCTGTTATGCATAAAGGGTGTGTTAAGATCAGAGAATAGCCTTGTTTTCTCTCCCTCATGTTCTTGGCTGTATGAAGCTGACTGTTTTCCGTACCTCCTATTTGCTGAGTATACTGGTTTTCTCGGCAATGAAATACTGGTCTAAACTTTCGTTCATTAATAACACCCTGTTCTGAACCTTAATTAGCATCCTTGATGATCTTGGAATTTGCCTTCACACTACAGTGAGGGTGAGTGGGCACTTCGCTGTGCGGCCAGAGTTCAACCAGCTGAGCTGTTCAATGACGTTGAAATGATCCATCCATACACACCAAATGGTGGATCCAGATTTCTGTGATTCAAACAGCCAAAGAGATCGAATGGGCTTACGAATAAATGGTAGCATTTACTACCCACGTTATTTCTCGTGCTGCAGTTTCGGTAAGCTTCATCCTTTTAAACGGATACCCCCCTGCAGATGTCTGTGTTGAGTTCCGTACAGTGTGCTCGGACTTCCCAACAGGATGAACGCGCCGGCCTGGAACGCGCTGAACGCGTAGAATTATCTAGTTTCTGCTTGTAGGTAACAAGAATGATGCTCTTTAAGCTTTCTCGTTGCACTTTTGCAACCGCATTTGCAACCCAACTCTGTCCGAAGAGACCATTTGACTAATGCCAAACCATACATCCTGGTGGCATGTACACTCTATAGTTCAACTCAGCATTTACCATGTAGAATGCAGTAAGCTGAAGCAGTTGTTTTCAATTGTTAATTTGGAAGAAAAATAGTACAGTAATTAGATGAACATCGCCTGAAGAGTCCGTTCTTTGTCTCCTAGATCCTGTGTTGATTCAAACCGATGCTTCAGTGAATTTGACCCCTTATCAGAGGCTAAACAATAACCATGGTCAAGATCTCACTTCCAAAGCTAGCCACTGTACCGGCCTGTCTTCGCGATTCGGTGAATCGGACAAAAGTTGCATATCGCAAGCTCGGGAATTGTGGACTACGCGTGTCCAGCCCGATTCTTGGTGGCATACATCTAGGAAGTTCTAAATGGTTCCCATGGGTGCTGAACGAAGACAAAGTGGGTAGGCTAATAAGCCAGATGATTGCAATCTTTACTTCACAAGCCACTAACCTGAATTTCCATTGCTAGGCCCTGGATCTGCTGAAGTCTTCATATGATAGGGGCATCAACACGGTATTTACCGGACCGCCCTCTAGGACTCCCCTTCTCCTTTACTTGTGCATGGCTCTGACGGTGTGTAGTGGGATACAGCCAATGCCTACTCCAACGGTGAATCCGAAAGAATTATGGGCAAAGCCCTCCAGAAATACAAGATTCCCCGTCACAAGGTTGTCATTATGACCAAATGTTTTCGACCTGTTTGCGATGCCGAAAACTTTGACGTGAGCGCCACCGTAATAATGCACCATGAACTGGCAGATCACAGCAAAGATTACGTTAACCAGTGGGGTAAGTGTAGATATTTTTTCTCTTCCATCATTTTATTTGCTTGTTTGAATAACAATGTGTGAATTCAGGTCTTTCCCGGGCAGCGATTTATAGAGCAGTTGAAGCTTCACTCAGACGTCTACAAACAGACTATATTGATGTGCTTCAAATCCATCGGTTCGACAATACCGTTCCAGCTGAGGAGACAATGTCTGCTCTTCATGATCTTGTCAAGTCAGGTAGGGTGCGGTATCTCGGCGCGAGCTCCATGTGGACGTATCAGTTTGCGAGCTTGCAGTGGGTTGCTGAGAAGAATGGGTGGACCAAATTCTGTTCTATGCAAAACCATTATAATCTGATTTACCGTGAAGAGGAACGGGAGATGAACAAGTTTTGCACGGAGACAGGCGTCGGGCTGATGCCGGTACGTGCGTCGCTACCTTTGAGTATCAAATCTCTCTCAGCACTCTCCTCATCATATTTGACACATTTTCTTATTGAATCAAATCATAGTGGGCTCCCTTTGCACATGGAAGGCTGGCTCGTCACCCAAATCAAGCGGCTTTCTCAATCCGGGCGGCGACAAGCAAGAATGGAACTTTCTATGAAACAGACGAACGCGGCTCGGACGACATCATCTCCCGAATTGCTGAAGTCGCTGATAAGCGTGGTTGGCCAATGAGCCATGTGAGCTTAGCTTGGCTGAACAAAAGGGTCACGGCACCTATAATAGGCTTTAGCAGCGAGGAACGAATGGATGAGGCCATAGCGGCAACAGGCAAGGAGCTGAGCGAAGAAGAAGAGCACTATTTGGAGGATCTATACCTCCCCAAAGCCATCCAGGGCCATACGTAGCTCAAGCAAACCTCGCATAACACAAAAGTAATCAAAATCGTCAGGGATCGGGTTGGTAACAACTAGCAGGAACAACATTTCAGCATCTGGCACCACACTTTCAAACCAGCTTCGCCGTCTCCGTTGGACACAGAAAGGTGAAGTCAATCGGAATAGTTTGCAACTAGCAGGAGCACAACAGAACGACTAGTAAAATATCCATGGCAATAGGCTAGGCGAAATGAAATGAACGAGTATACATGGTCAAATTTGCGAAGACAATCGATTATGGATTATGCTCAAATTGGCAACTGATATAATATCTAGTCTTCTGGCTAAATTGAAAAAGACTGGATCTAACCTAGGCCAAGCAATAGCAAATTCTCTTAAACAATTTAGCGTTCTCTAAGCACCTATTTTAGTGACTGAGTCTCACATTGTATGCACATGATTGTGAATGTCGACAATAATAATGAGACTTAGCTGAAAAATACTTATCGGTACAAAAGAACAAATCGGCAAAGCCCCTTTGCGGAAACAAATCATTTCTTTGGTCCCGGGTAAGAGTTTGCATGGTTTCTGTGTGGGGTCACGACACTCTCATTCTTTACACCTTGCAAGTTGTAAGCAACGTGTGAGAATCTTTCCATCTTTCTCAAGGAAAAGGTCGAGAGTCCTTCAAAACCCTTACTGCAAATATAGGTCTGACATCAGCCTCAAATGCGCTGATTGGAAGCATCTCCCACACGGGAAGGAATAAGACAGAGTAGCGTTTGCATCATGTGGCTTCCTGCAAGTATGTTTGTATTTGGTCGCATTGCATGCAGCGGCATAGAAACAGGCCGTTCTGTGAATACCAGATATGGGTATACTAGGTACTGTTGAAACATGTTCGTTTGTTTTCGATCATGACACACCAGTTCTACCGCTTGTGAAACATTGCTCCTAGAAACGAATTTAAGATGAACCAACGCCAGCTCTATTCAAGTCGCTCGAAAGATTGGTACTTACAAGATTTCTATCCCGCCCCCGCAGTCAGCATGGATCGGTAGGATGCCGTGGTTTGAGAGGGATTGGATGCGCGCTAACTTGCCGTTGTTGCAAAACCATAATCCACCCTCGGGTCATCCCACTATCAGCCCCCTCAAAGTAATGTGTTTATGGTTCACTCAGATTAGCGGTCTGTCACTCCTGAGCAGGGGAAAAATACTGTATCCGATATAAATAGAAGATAGGTTATCAAATTGAAGAAATGATAGACGTCTAACCCCTACAATGCTCACTTCCAGGTTGTCATGTTCTCATGCACCATGTCAGCCGCTCATACGCTCTTCATGTCAGTGGCAATTAACCTGGGTGGGTTGAACCAGGTGACTCAGGGTTGAAACTTGCATCTACGGGATCATCGTTGGGCTTCATTGGCGGTGTGGTGAAAACATATGCAGAATCGGCTGGCAACTTTGATGTCCAACGAGGGTATTTTTGTATCGAGTACAGGTGCATATAATTTCTTGACAAGTTTTTCGCATATTTTTCCTTTCATAAGAGGGTATACTTCTGTTGTATTTATTTTCTCATTCTTTCAAACCATACTTTGCGCACTCTGTTGCCACCACAAACCACACGTTTGTTCTTGAATTTAAGATTCCAAGACCAGGCAACAGACCACTGGATTGACACTAAAAGTCACAATGACTAATATAAATTTTGAGCCAATTGCTGTGATTGGTATCGGTTGTCGCTATGCAGACGAGGCAATTGATACGGAGAGCTTATGGCGCATTCTTGTTCAAGGTCGCTCGGCAATGAAGCCATATCCAGCCGACAAATTTAACACAAGTGCTCATTATCATCCTAACCGTGAGCGAGGTGGTACGGTAAGACATGCATCGATCGTTTGGCCATTCTGTTACCAGTTGGTATGTATGGCAACTACAAGAAGCGCTAACAAATTACTTCATCTCAGTTCTACACCAAAGGAGGCCACTTTTTGGCTGAGAGCGCGGATCGTTTCGATGCCGGATTTTTCAACTTCACCAAAAATGAGGTTCTTTGCATGGACCCACAACAGAGGCTACTCCTTGAAAATGTGTATGAAGCCCTTGAGAATGGTAAATTTGAACTTGAGGGACCCTCTGAGTTGGTGATGCTAAAGACTAAGTAAGCTGATGCTGTTTTCAGCTGGGTTACCTTTGGACCAGGTAATGTCGTCCAACACGTCTGTGTTTGTTGGATCATTCGGGGACGACTACAAAACCACGTTGAACTCCGACCTTGAAGCATTGGTCAAGTACAAAGGAACTGGAGTATACAACTCCATCCTGGCTAATCGAATTAGCTGGTTCTTTGACTTCAAGGGAAGCAGTGTGACGTTGGATACGGCTTGCTCGAGTAGCCTGGTGGCTGTGCATATGGCCTGTCAGAACTTGAGGCTTGGGGATTCAGATATGGTGAGCAACTACAATAAATTTTGTTGACATCTTGCTCATAAGTTATACTCCAGTCCGTTGTGGGTGGTGTCAATGTCATCAGTCATCCAGTTCTCGTACATGACTTGTGTAAGCTTGGCGCACTCTCCCCTGACGGCGTTTGCTATACATTTGATGAGAGAGCCAACGGGTATTCCCGTGGTGAGGGTGTTGGAACAATTATTCTCAAACGATTATCCGATGCAATCAAAGATGGCGACACTGTTCGGGCTATCATTCGATCAACTGGGTCCAACCAAGATGGCAAGACTGCTGGCATTTTCGCCCCGTCCATGAAGGCTCAAGAACAACTGATTAAAGAAACATATGCCAAAGGCGGCCTTGACATATCAAGCACATCTTTTGTTGAAGCCCATGGTACAGGTACCCCAGTAGGAGATCCGATAGAGGTAGAAGCCATTGCATCTGCATTTAGAGACCGGCCTTCCTTGGACCATCCTCTCTATATCGGTGCTTCTAAAACTTCACTTGGACACACAGAGGGTGCTGCTGGTATTCTTGGCTTAATTAAAACAGTTTTGGTTTTAGAAAATGCAATCATTCCACCAAATCTTAACTTCGCCAAGATCAATCCAAAGATCCATCACAAAGAATGGAATATTGCATTCCCGACTCGATCAATTCCCTGGCCTCGCCCCGGCCAACGCATGGCATCGGTCAACTCATTTGGCTTCGGCGGCACAAATGCCCATGTCGTACTATGTGATGCATATCACTACTTGGCTAGCCGAGGACTTCACGGTATTCATCAGACTGTCACCACTGTACCAACGTTGGCTGAAGTTTGTCTGCTTGTGGAAGCGTTTGAAGCACAAGACAAGATTGTTGAAACCTACAAAAAAGCTGAGGATCCGTATGAGTTACCCCTGGAGCAAGAGGTCAAAGCAAACAGTCTAAATCACTGTTCTGACATTTTAAACGGTGTGGCTCATACCAAAGATCATGTTGATGCCGAAACGACCCCTTCCAATGACCAGTCTGGTTGCAACGGCTCAGTATTGAACACAAGCAGCAATAAATATCCAATGACTTGGGTCTTCGTATTTTCATCATTCGATGAAGCCGGAATACAACGACTTGCAGGAAGATACACCAAAAGTCTCGGCTTCAAGGATACTCGTTTCAGCAATTCTGCAGCAGAAAGTTCGTTCCTCAACGACCTTGCACATACACTAGCATGCCGGCGCTCTTTATTCAACTGGCGTGCAACATGCACAGCTAGCTCAGTGCCAGAACTTATCCAAAACCTCCAAACTCTAAAAGCGGCCCGGGTCTGTAAATATGAGTCTAGCATTGGATTCATCTTCACAGGCCAGGGTGCTCAATGGTTCGGGATGGCCCGATCCCTAATCACCTTTTCAAATTTTCGGAGGAGCCTCGAAGCGGCAACAAAATATATGTCAACGGTGCTGAAAAGCCCATGGAACTTACTAGGTACGCAACAAATGACTGGAATATAATAGGCATTTTAGACTAACTTGAGGATTTAGACACCATTGTGGGCGAGCATTCTCTTGATACGAACCGGCCATCCCTCTCACAACCTCTATGCACTGCTCTACAGATCGCCTTTGTGGATTTGCTTGTGAGCTGGGGTGTTATACCACAGAGTGTTATTGGGCACTCTTCCGGAGAGATTGCGGCCGCCTATGCCTGCGGTAAGCTCGGAAGAACCGCCGCCTGGAAGATTTCATATTATCGAGGACTTGTTTCCGAACAGCAGAGCAATCGCAAGGGGTCCATGATGGCAGTTGGCCTCTCAGAAGAGAGCCTGAAGCCATACCTTAAAAATGTCCTTCAAGAGGATGGCATTTTGACTGTTGCCTGTTATAATGCACCTACCAACCTAACAATCTCAGGAGATGAGAAAGTCATCAACTCTTTGCAGGAGTTACTGGCAAAAGAGAACATTTTTGCCCGGAAGTTGGATGTTTTCAATGCATACCACTCTCCGCTCATGGAGGAGGTTTCTGACGCCTACACTAGTCTCATGGGTGATGTTCGAACTGAGGATACTCTGGCCCTTGACTCTCATGTTGCCATGTTTTCCTCCGTCACAGGAAAATTACTCGATGATGATTATGCATTACTTGAGACGGCTGCTTATTGGACCAAAAACCTGCTTTCTCCTGTGCGATTTAAAGATGCACTTCAAGCTATGTGCTCTCATTCCACAAAAGCCATAACCGAGCTTGTGGAGATTGGACCCCATACAGCCCTGAGAAGTGCAGTTAGAGACTCATTGGAAGAAGCAAACGTACATAAAGTACAATACTCTGGAGTCATGTTACGAAACCAATCTAACTGTGAACCTCTACTCGAGGCTATGAGTGGACTCTGGAAAAGGGGATACAAGATTGATATGGGGGTATTGAATTCACAACTATCAGGGAATTCGGGGCAGTTTCTTCCCACGCTTCCCTCTTATAGTTTCAACCATGAGAAAGAGTATTGGAAAGAGAGTCGTTTTGGAAGAAATTATCGATTTCGGTCCCATCCTCGACTTGATTTGATTGGAGCACCAGCAACGGACTGGAACCCAAGAGAACCAAAATGGAGAAACATCTTCCGAGTCTCTGAAAATCCGTGGTTGGCGGACCACAAGGTATAAAGTCCCTGTTATTTTATTACAATTCTGGTGGGACGTTGAGACTGATTGTTTACAGGTAACCGAAAATATCATTTATCCTGGAGTAGGGTATCTCGTCATGGCTGTAGAAGCTGCAAAGCAAATGTCCGACCCCAATTCAAATCTCATAGGATTTAGACTTAGGGATGTAAGCATTCAAGCTGCTCTGATCATCCCTGATACGCAAGATGGCATCGAAACAATGTTTTCCATGAGACCATTATCGGAATCCAGTATGGCAGTTTCTAAATTGTGGAACGAATTCAATGTCTACTCATATGATGATTCGCAGCATGAGTGGAGATTGCATTGTCATGGCGAGATTTCTATGGAATACGAAACAAATCGCGATCTGCTCAAAAATGGAGATCAGGATCCCAGAAACTGGCATGTTGAGTATGCAACTTCACAAGATAATTTCAGCAAATGCCAACGACCAATTGATGCCTCTAAGTTATATGATAAGGCCCCTGAAATGGGAGTTTCATTTGGCCCTCTCTTCCGGAGACTATCCGGCATCAACCTGGGGCCTCTGAACGAGAGGCGCGGCATCGCAACCGGACTTGTAACAACCCCGGATGTTGCGAGCACAATGCCAGAGAACTACTTCTACCCTCACGTTGTACATCCAGCGACTTTGGATTGCATGATGCACTTGTTCTATGCCGCTGTCATCGACTTGAAGGGATCCGATGTGATGGATCAGCCCCTCCTACCAACTTTATTCCGCGAGGTGTGGGTTTCTGCAAATATCAACAGCATGCCAGGACATCAGTTCAAATGTCACTCTCAGGTTGAACGAACGTCTCATAATGATTTCAGAACCAACGTTACGGCTTGGGATGGCGATAACTCTTCCGTCAGTGTCCAATTCAAAGACGTCGAACTGACGCATTTGGACGTTAGCTCAGCCCAAGCTTTTCCAGAATTGTGCTACACTGTCAAGTGGAAACCCGATGTTGATTATATTGATACATCATTTTTTGATGGTGCGTCTTGTAATAAAGAAGATTCTGTTACAAATTTCTTCTGTAATCTACAATTAGCAAGCGCCATCTTCATCACAGAAGCGGTTAAGGAGTTAGCATCGACTACGGTGTCAAGTCATGATATGTTGCCTCACTTTCCTCACCATCGGAAATATTTCACTTGGCTGCAAGCACAGTATGAAGCCATATCTTCAGATAAGATTATGAGGCTTGACCAAGCTAAACTCGCACAATGTGTGTCTAACCCAGCCTTTAAAGAGGAATTTCTGCAAAGCGTTATGGCTTCGAGCGCCAATGGCCGCCTGTGTGTTTTGCTAGGGTCACAGCTTCCCAAAATTCTAAGAACAGAAGTAGATCCTCTTGAGATAATGTTTGGCGAGGATGGTCTGATGAATAATGTATACCGTGAGGTATTCCAACTTGGCCAAATTCCAACTCTTTTCGGAAATTATCTCGAACTCTTATCTCATAGAGGAGGGGGGCTTAGGGTTCTTGAAGTTGGAGCCGGAACTGGTGGAACTACTTTGCCCATTCTAGAAGCGCTTTGTCCAACGGACAGAAGCCAAGAATGGAAGATTGCCGAGTACACATTTACTGATGTTTCAGCTGGGTTCTTTGAAAAGGCAGCTGAGAAATTCAATCGATGGAGCGGAATTATGCACTTCAAGATGTGCAATATTGATAAAGATATATTTGCACAGGGTTTTGAAGAAAACCAATACGACATCATCGTCGCAGGAAACGTCATCCACGCCACTGCCGAATTAGAGAGTACACTGGGTCGCTTGCATTCCCTCTTAGTCCCTGGCGGGAAGTTGATTATGCATGAGGTCGTTCAAATGCAGGCAATGTTTTCAACTCTCTCGTTTGGACTCCTGCCAGGCTGGTGGCTTGGTGTTGAGCCATTTCGGCAATCTGGTCCGTTGCTGGATGAGCTGAGCTGGGACACATTGTTGCGTGCGAGTGGCTTTAGTGGAACAAACGTCACTCTTAAAGACACCAATGACAAAACTTCACATATCTCAAGCATCATCATTTCTACGGCTAACAAAGACATTGACAAGATGGCTCTGGAGGCACGACGTGTGTATGTTGTTGACACATCTACTGACAGTGTCCAGGGCACCACTTCTCTATTTGCGGTAGCACTGAAAGATGCATTTGGCCATCCAAATTGCGAAGCAGTTCATTTCAGTCAGCTGAACAGCCTTGACCTACACAGCTCATCCTGTATTGTCATGGTGGATAGCGAGAGCTCTTTCCTCTTGAACTTATCGGAGCACGGTTTTGCAAATGTTATTCACCTGTTGAACTCTTGCAAACGTATTTTCTGGGTGACAAAGGGTATTGAAACCCCGACATTTGCAATGTGCAAGGGTCTGCTTCGAACAACGAGATGGGAGCGTGACAGCCCTGGTTTGAACATTGTTACACTTGATATCGATACCAATAACCAGATGTCCGAATGGTCCGCATATAATACCGCCATTTTGCAGATCTACCGTAACCAATTCTGTACTGATTCCCAACCGCCAAATGCCGAATATGAGTTGCGAGACGGAATTGTCTATTCAAATCGTCTGTACGAAAACAAATCTGTCAATTCTTTCCTATCCAGGCTACAGAACAATGATCCCAAGCCAGTGATGCAGGCATATGGACAAGAGCCTTTACGATCTCTTAAACTGCATGCAGCACTGCCAGGCAATATTGACAGTCTTCAATTCGTGAACGACCCGCTCGCAGCGCAACCTCTGAGAAGCAATGAAGTAGAGGTTGAGATCATGGCGGCAGGTCTCAACTTTCGAGATATCATGATTAGTATGGGCGAAATATTCCATGACTGCTACGGAAATGAGGGATCAGGGACTGTGAAAGCTATTGGCTCTGAAGTGAACAATGTGAGCGTTGGAGATCGCGTCATGATTGTTGCTGGTACAAACGAGACCGGGTGCATGCAAACACTGTGCCGAACCACGGAGGATGTCGTCATCAAAATCCCTGACAGCATTTCGTTTGAGAGAGCAGCTTGCATACCAGTCAATTTCGTAACAGTCCTTTACAGTATTCAAGACTTGGCACGGCTATCCAAAGGCCAATCGATTCTGATTCATGCTGGTGCGGGAGGGACAGGGCAAGTCGCCATTCAACTAGCCAACTTGATTGGGGCAACCGTTTATGCAACCGTATCGACGCCAGAAAAGAAAAGGCTTCTCATTGATCAATATGGCGTGAATGAGAATCGTATATTCTCCAGTCGGACTACCGATTTCGCGGCGGGCATCTTGCAGGCCACCTCTGGCCGTGGGGTTGACGTGATTCTGAATTCACTTAGTGGAGAGGCCCTCCGACGTTCATGGGATTGCATTGCGCCGCTGGGGCACTTTGTAGAGCTGGGAAAGAAGGACATTGCAGAAAACGGGCGGCTTCACATGCTGCCATTCAAGCGCAGTGTAACCTTCTCCAGCGTTGACCTGACAATATTGGGCGCCTTGGACTCTGCTCGCGTGGGTCGACTGATGCAAAAAGCCCTTGAGCTTGTGGAAACGGGTGATCTCAATGTTCCAATGCCACTCACGAGCTACAGCTTTGCCGATGTCAACATTGCATTCCGCCAACTGCAGACTGGTAAAGCCATGGGAAAAATTGTCCTAGTTCCTCACAAGAACGATATTGTGCCAGTAAGTCTGCCATGACAGAGTGGAACTACGTAAGAAATAGCCATGTTTATTTGCATTCACTAACTCTCGTTAGGTTCAATTGCCTCCGCCAGCCCCCTACCATTTTGACCAGAATGCCACTTACGTGCTCGCTGGTGGTCTTGGAGGTGTTGGACGGTCCATCGCAAGGTGGATGGTCGATCGAGGAGCTAGAAACCTCATTTTCTTTTCGCGCTCGGGTACCAAGAGTGCCGCAGCGAGAGAACTCGTTGAAGAATTAGAAAGCAAATGCTGCATAGTAGTGGTCGCAGCTTGCGATGTCGCCGACGAATTTAAAGTCCAGCAAGTTCTGGATGGCTGCAAAACAATGCCGCCCATCAAGGGTTGTGTTCAAGCCGCAATGCAGTTGAAGGTAGGCTATTCCCATTCCATTTTACGGAGTAATTGAGGGAAATTGGGGGAACTAATCTTGAATTGACAGGATGTGACTCTCGGGAAAATGGGGTTTGATGATTATACAGCAGCTATTCGGCCAAAGGTCAATGGTTCCTGGAATCTTCACAACTTGTTGCCAAAAGAACTAGACTTCTTCATTATGCTTTCGTCTGCCAGTGGCATAGTTGGGAATCGCGGTCAAGGTAACTATGCCGCAGGCAATACCTACCAGGACGAGCTGGCACGTTATCGAACTAAGCAGGGTCTGAGGGCAACCACGATTGATCTTGGCAGTGTTGCCTCAGTTGGCTATGTGGCCGAGAACTGGGCTGAAAAGCTACAGTTGACGTCTATGCTATCCTTGGCCATGGTTGACATCAATGAGAAAGACCTGTTGGACATAATGGAATATTATGTCAATCCCCAAAACATGGCAATTGGTACTTGTGGGAGTCTTCATCAATCAGTCGTTGGGCTACATACTGTCACAAGTCTTCAAAATGTTGGCAAAGAAATCCCGGCTTACATGATGAGTCCGTTGTGGGCCCAGCTTCGCGTTATGGATCCATCACAGAAGATTGATGGCTCCAGCAATGGTGTAAATGCCAGCCAAGGCCAACTGACATCAGCCAAACTCGCTTCCGCTGAGAGCATGGATGCTGCAACAGATATTATTGTCGCTGGTATTCGACATAAGCTATCCAACATGATAGCCATGCCGACAGATGATATTGATTGTGGAAAGACTCTGGCATCGTATGGTGTTGACTCACTCGTAGCCGTGGAATTCCGTGCTTGGTTGGCAAAGGATGGTGGTGCAGATATCCCGATACTGGAACTTGTGGGAAGCAACTCGATTAATACGCTATCGTCGCGAATTGCTTTCATGAGCAGGTTTGTTAAACACAAGAAAAAAAGCGATGGGGACTTGGGACCATGCGAAAACGAAGGATGACCGATTGATGGGCCGCAGAAATATCCCGATTTGAGGCAAACATCCCAAAGGAAACTAGTAATACGTCCTTATAGACAATAAATTTCTTGTCGTGAGTAAATCGAGCTCTCTCCGACATAGCACAGTGATTTAAACTAGATAAAGAGAAATTACTTGCGCCATCCAGTGCCTCCATCTAGCGTGCTATACTTGAGTTGTTGGCCAGAAGCACGGCGACTTGCATTTGCATATGAAGAAGATACACTGGCGGTGATTTTCTTTTGCAAATGTAGCCAAGAAATAAATTGGATTGTTTTCTCGTGTATGCGGGGGGTTCGTTATGCTTCGACATGTAGTTTTTCTGTCATAATAGTTCTTCCTCACATTGTAACCGCTTTTCATGCCGTTTGTTCAAGTACCGAAGATTGTAAGAATTAAACCAATGCAACAAAACAAAGCTTAATAATTCGACGCAGGTGCAACGAAGCTATGAGCAGCCCCAATAATAAAAATGCAGATGAAGATGGTGGTAAAGAACGTGAGGGCAAAGGTCAAGTATAACCCAGGTGAGCAGGGTCTCAGTATTTCTATCTCACCAGAGCTCCCCGAAGCTCTGATATGCTTGGCTTTAATTCACGCTCGTGGTCAGTCATTGAATAAAGGTTGCATGCATTCAAAATGGAGCCAAAACCACGTGCTATGATGTATTCGCGTTAACATTACTCACTCTGGAATGAACATGGCGCGACGCAGGAGGCGAGAACATACAGTGATGAGCCTTCGTAAATTAGCGAAAGCACACATGCCACAGCTTTTCTCATGCAAAGCTAATCAAGTTGTAGATATAACCTTTAGTTTAGGGACTATAACCGCGTAGACTTTTAGGTTTAATGCTAGTCTTTCCCTTCGTCAAGTATTGAAAGACTTCCAAGTCCTCGAGTAGAGCTTTAGTCTTATCGATGGTTGTGGAACATTTGCTGATAGAGCCCACAGTGGTTTGCGGCAGTTTGTTCCAAGGTTCGCAGCTGTACCTCTTGACAAACATGCTTTGACGGAAATTTGTTTCTAGGAGGGAGAAAGCAGTGAAATGTCGCCGCAACCAAAGCTAGGAACAAAATTCCGGCCAGCGCTGGTCAGCAACTTCGTCTGAGCCAGAATAAAAAGTCTTCCCTTTGTGAAAAGTAGAAGTTTGCTTGCTTCGACAGACTAGTAGGCTTGAAGTACTCTCATATTTAGCAACATGAGCGATATATCGGTTGCGAGGCTGACGTCCATAAGTGCTGGCGCCTTAAAACTCGTGGTCAAAGAAAACACGCAAAGTGCCTTCTGTACAATTCTCATGCCAACAGTCTACTTTGTCTCTCAAGAAACATGATCTTTTCTCGATCATATTCAAAGCTGAGACTCTTCTCTGTAAGCCTAATATCGAGCCCCATGGGTCCATCCCGTAGCTTCCCATAAGTTACGCAATGTGGCATATCTGCTACTGTGCCCACTTCTTCTGTAATGTTCGGTTGCTCATACCACAAATGAATGTTGTACGAGTTCTTCAGTCTTTTGATCATCAATGTTTCCACTGAGCACCAAGCTCTATCGTAATACTTTTCGTCGACGAGGCTAATGACAGCGTCACATTGTGATAAAATCATGGGAAGGGCGGCAACCCCCTTCTGGGAATTGTCTTGATCAATGCAAGCAAAGTCCTGTCACATAATTACAAGTCAGCTTTCCTGCATGATTCAACGAAAGTGTACTATGATAAGGAATGGGCCCCTTTGACTTACCAACCATATGTATAGATCACTGTCACTGATTCGCGGATGTGACTCGAGGAAATCTCTGACTGCCTGCTTCATTCTATCATACTGAGTATGGTCTTCATCATCCGGCATTCCGCCGTCCGGGCGCTTCATGGGATTGAGCCATCTGTATGAGAAGAAAAGCACACACTTCTGCTTTTGATCACATCCCTCTACATCATTGCCCAGACCTCTGGCAATACCATCGCTGGATCTGGGAAGTCGCCCAAATGCAGAGAATTTGAGAAACGGTATGGCTTTGAATGAATCAAACATTTCCCGCTTCTCCGCATCCGCAGCGAGAGCATTTGCATACGCAATACGCAACTTCTGGATACAATCGTCTCCACCTTTAAGCAGCACTGGCCTCAGCTTCTCCTGAAACAGTTCTCTGTAACCTTTCCGAAGTCTCGCTTCTCTTTGTCGCTGAAGAAGCATCCCATCCACCGTTTCTTGTGCCGCAAATTGAGTTCGCAATCCCCGAAGCACAAGATCCACACTGGTCTTATCACCATTGAAAACAGCATAATCAAGAGCTTTATATCCCTGGTCATCCACAAGATCCATGTCTGCACCTGCGACGACCAGGTCCGCTAGATAACGGTGATGTTCTTCCGACGGTTCTTTGCAAAAGGCAATGGCTGGCGTACAGCCTTGATTGACATTGAACTGACGGAGAGCTTCACTAGTCTCACCTTTCATGGCCAAGGAGCGACCGTAGAAAAACTGGGATATTGCAATAACTGTCGGGTCGCCCGTTTTTTGCGCATGTGATAGCCCATCGGCCGCCGCCTGGAATGATTCTTCACTATTGCCCCTCGCATCCCAGCAAAGGGAAAGTCGCGCAAGACCAATCGCGGCCCATACTTCAGCTTGCCATTGAAGCTGCCCGGCAGAATTTGTCTTCAAGCCATTTGCAATCACCGAGTCTTTGATGTTTTTGCATAGAACGATGCGCTTTTGCAGCTGCTCTGTAGCAAGGCGCAACAAGTCGCCGTCGTGAGATTTCTCCCATAATTGGTAGTTCACCATGCCGAGATTGCCAATAGCGCGACACATTTCCGGCTCGGATCCCAAAATTTTGGATGTGGTATACTGTTGATAAAATGCCTCTTTTGCCTCAGAGAGCAAATTCATCTGTCTATAGACCACACCTAATTCCCCGCTGAAAGCTGCACGCTCGGTGGAGTTTTGTAGCTCAGCACATGCTGCTTTGAGGAGACTTTCTGCCACTGTGTAGCGACCAAAACGTCGGTTTGTGCTTCCAAGCTGCCCGAGAGCAATTCCCCTATATCTCCGATAGTTTGGAAAGCCTACGGTACTCTCACACATGCTAAGAGCACTATTAAAAGCCCGTTGGGCGTGTTCCCATTCTGCACTTTGAGCATGTATCTGGCCCTCTTCAACAAACTGCTCCCATGACCGAACTAATTCTGTTTTCTCTGCCAGAGACAGTGCTGTCTCGGCATCAGGGTCTCGAATCTGAGTGAACGATTTCCCATTGACCGGTCCAAGGACTGGAGCGTCATGCACGAAGCCTCGTTTGGAATCAAAATAAAAAAGAGTGGCATGCAACGTGTCGGAGGAAACTGTTGAACTATGTAATGTTGCAGCAGGGATGTTGTAAGTAGCGTTTCGCCCGTGAAGACTACTGCCGCCGTCCGTAACTCTGATCAAAGTACCGGAGTTGAGAATTGTTGATGAATGCTGACGAGCCGAATATGATTTGCTCAAATTCTTTCCGTCCTTGTTCCAAAATAAATGATATTCAGAATGGGTTGCTTCCGACAATTGGCTGACCCGCTCTGCTTGGAATCGTTGGTCGGTACCTTCTCCAGCCAAAATCCAACTCTGGGCATATGGTTGATGAGAGTGTATTGCAAAGTCAGGGTTTCCGCGCTTGCCGTCTGGAAGCCACACATGAAGTCGCAGCAGTTCATCAAGCTGCCCTTCTTTTGCGACGCTATAGATTGGCACAGAAAGAAATCCCTGCGCGCTCCTAGCCGGAGACCAACAAGTTTGAAGTACAGGATTGATAAAAGCTTGGTAGATAGTTTTCCATATTTCTGAAAGCTCAGCTTCGTTGATATCAATGTCATTCCGAGAACAATATCGAAGAGCAGCCACGGCAATCGTCAGACCGGCTACTGCGGGGGATTCCTCGTTGGAATCTGGGTGCCACTTGGACAGTGCCTCCAACCAGAACTCAAGACCAAAATTGCACGGGCTTGTTCTTCCAAGAGAAGTTTCACAGAAGCACGTCTGCTCTCCAATCTCGTGGATCCATCGCTCCACATACTCTAGGATGTCTACAGACACCGTTGTGGCAGCTATAACACCTGGCGTCACCTCGACGAGCTGCGATGGTGGTAACGATAATGTCTGTTGACCGCTTGGTGCCATCACAGTTTCGCTCCTTCTGGTTTGGTTAGACTAGCAGTCCGACTTTGCGCTCATCAGCCATTTTCGTTTCGTATTGACGGATGCGCATGTGAACATTTCAAGTGGTTTCATTGCAACATATGACAGAAAGCAGATATGAGAAATTGACATTGTGGTCTGACAAGGTAATTTGGTAGTCTCACTCTCACTGTAGGATTGCTGACTAAAGGTACTTCTCCAGCCCTACAGCGCATCTTTCGATACCTCACATTCGGATATGACATCACATTACGTGTGGACAGGTAAATGCTTCGTACTATGTGTTAACACCATAATAACACAGCACCTACGCACCAAAATTCAACAACACCGCAGATGAATCCGGCACCTCGACCGTTACCTTGCCATCTTTCACAATTACCTTTTCTCCAATCGTGACATTGTTCAGCCGGACAGGCTTACCCAAATCCAGCTCATAATTATAGCTCCACCCGTCGAACGTAATGCCAGTAATGGCGTCGCTGCCGTTGGCCATCAACCGTTGCACAGCTACCTTTTGGCCGTCTCGAACACCGTCCACGGCAAAAGTATAGGCCTGGCTAGGTCTCTTAGCCGGGCTAGGTAGTGGGTCGAGTCCGGCGCCGCCGATGGTTGTGTTGTATGATCGCATGTTGAGCACCGCGATGCGGGCAAGCTGACTCCTCGAAACATAGTGTGCGGCATAGGCCACTTCGCGAGGATCTGAAGACAACGGGATGCCCGAGATGCTTACAGGGCGCCGAGCTGAACCACCCAACATGGCTGCGACAGCTATGCTGCCGTAGTATGGCGCCTTGGTACCGATGGATGCCAGATCTGTCGAGACTGGCTGCCAGGCTTGATACTAAATTGTTGTCCATTCTGTCAGAAACCAACATCTTCTCACCAATTTCTTAATGGAGCCCACACAAACTTACACGATAGTTGGTGCCTTGGTGCATGTGGACACGCTTAAAACCAACAGATGCCGAGTACAGGTTGAAGTCGACACCCCAGAGGGCCGCGCCAAACGAATTGCTCAAGCCCGGTCTGCCCTGGTTATACAGAGAGTTGGTTTCTCCAAAAATAAGATCCGGGATTCGTTTGCCTGGGTTCTCGGCGATGATACGGTTGTATTCAACAATGTGACTGTCGACCGACTGCTTCGTTTTCGTATGGTTCATTAATGTGCCCTGCAAGGTGACGCCAGGCGATTCCGCGCCGCTGATATAACTGCAGTGTGTGTCGACATGTCAGTGATATCCGAGCTATACGCATGGGTTCGGATTCTTATGAAGGGAATAAACTAACTTGTGGGTTGAAAAAAGCTCAATATTCTCATATTTATTCAGACCCTCTTTCCATGCGACAGGCGCCTTGATGCGATTTCCGGTGCCAGCTAGGGATGGGGCCATGAACCTAGGTGCTCCTCTCGCAAAAAGCTCAGGACAGTGCTTTTGCACTTGCTTCTTGATCAAGTCTGTGCCATTGTGCCATTGGGCAACGTAAACGGTTTCATTCCACGTAGGCGGGCGCACTGGGCCTTGTGCAGACGTGGAGAACAGATCGGGTTCGTTACCATAGGCCCACATGTAGAGCTTGCCCGGACGGCCAAGGGTTTTGCATACCAGCGGAACGGTGTCAATGAGTGTCTGCCAGCCCTCGGAATTGTTGCCTCCTAAACCCAGGTTGAAGCCGTGTAGAAACTTGACTCCGGACCAGGTGTTATACGACTCAAAAAAGGATGGCCCGATGTGAATGGTGGTAGGGTAATCTGGCGACCGTTTGGGGTTGACTACTCCGACCAGCGCTGCCTGTTGCGACGCGTTCCAGAGAGCATAGTCTTGGGTGTTGCCCCCGACTCGAATGTAGGGCTTCGTGCCGGAAAGTCGACCGAGGTTATTTAAAAGGTTGTCGGAGAAGACATTAGGTGTTGATTTATTCCCTAAATACAATATTGTGTCAATAGGTAGCCCGCTTCAGTGGGCAATACATAAAATCTCCACGGCGCCAGCACTCAATGCCTGAGGGGGTTTCATACCAGCATATTCAGGAAATGATGAAAACTCGAGAGAATAGCTCACGAAAGCCTCAAAGGGTTGGCCAATTTTGTTAGCTGTCGTAGGGACGGCATATGTCTCAGCGGCGACTTGTGAGACGGCGCCAACTAGGGCCGCTGCGAGACCAGCCTGCATCAGCATCATGTCAAGCCACCGGTATTTGGCCTTTCTCTTTCGACACGAATTATCGAAAACGGTAATTGGTGGCTCACTCGGAACGATCACCCCAAAAACTTCAGGAATAAAGAGTAAGCAGGCCTAAGGAAGGGGGCGGGTTGTGTAGTATTTATGTATGTACGGATAGACGGCCGGTAGACACAATTCCATCCCGTAGGGCCCCAAGTTGGTCATATTATTAGTGCTCCTTCGCCCGCAACATGTCGCAATGCTAGGATTGATGTTGAATTCGGCATTACACATGCTAGGCATTCGCTCCCTGTCGATGCGTGTGCAGAACTAGCTTTCTGGGATGAAGATGGCAGCCGAGTGCATTGCCCATGCCGAACCAGCAGGCATTGTTAGGCCCTCTATGTATCCCATTGAACAACTCGCTATCGGCAAAATAGCTTCTGCCACTGAATGCCTACATCTCAAGCTCGCTTGCGAATGGAGAATCTTACTGCTGTGCTCATTCAACGCCGTGAGCCAAAAGAAGAAAGAAAAAAAGAAAAGAAAAAAAAGAAGCCTCTCACAAAATTGAAGTTACATCATCTGCAACAGACACCTGCAGCACTGCTTTGCAGCACTGTAAATCCTCCGCTAGACGTTACGCACCAATCCTCTGTTACTCAACCAGCCACTCGGCCCGAATCAATTTTGCTTTGATTGATTTCTCCAAAGATGGCTAATGATGACAAGGATGAATATTCCGCGAATGGGGAAATTGGCGCCATCAAGACCGGCAGATTGGGCCCCTGTCTGGTATTCGCAACCCCGCAAACTTCATCAAGGATCTTCGTTTCCGGCTTGAACCTCCGGAACATCCGCCACTTAACCTGGTCTTAGAGGGTGGCATCCCACGGGGTGAGGAGACCGGAATTGAAGGTAATTCGGCGAGTTAGCTCCTTGGGTAAAGACTCGGGTTCTATCTACTACCTACGCGAATAGCAATCGGTTAATAAATTACACAAGCCTACATGTTACTGTGCACACATTAGTGAGTATGTGGAAACCCATTGGAGCAGTGTTTCATAGCGCGACAGGCATTCCCCACCAGTTTGCCGTCTTGTCAACAGACCCATGGATGCTTTATGGCTCTTGCATGTACTTCCGGCCGCACAGTTCTAAACCAAGATGCAATTGGTGAAGACAGTCATTCTTTACTGCAAACATGATCAAATAGCCATTCACTAAATCACAGAGCGGAAGAGTTTTAAAACCTTATAACAAACATTTCCTCATTATTGACGAATTAAGTAAGATTGACATGGGATGCCAAAACAATGTGCCTTCTCAATTGGGTAACAAAAAAACCAACACCACCAAATTCCTCCGGAACGTCCAAAAAAGCAACCACAACTCCATACGTACGTTATGGGCTAAAACTCACTCACTTCATAGTCCAAACTCATTTTCACCCTGTTTGCTAGGATCCGGGGATCCTAGATTCTACCTCGTCTGGTAGCCTGACGTGCCTGATCCTCACGTCTCTCATAAAACTCCACATCCTCCGACGCACCGACTCCTGACCATTCGGGATACCTTTCGGTATCAACCCAGCTCGAGGTTGGACCGTCTAGATCATCCGACTCCCATCCAAGCCTGCGCAACTGGGGCAAGCAAGTCTCCAATCCCATCAGACAGCCATCTTGAAGGCCGCTAGTCGACTGACTGGGGTCCGGCCGAACGCCAAAGACGGCATTTTCGCGCGCCACCAGCTCCATGACGAAGCCGATTGCTGTGCCGAGCGAAGTCTGAACTGTCGATTCTGAAAAAACAGCATCAACTTTGGCGATGATGGGTTCGAAGCTTATGGGGGCGCTGAGGTCGGCACCTACCCCCGTCCGAATGAGATAGACGGGAATTTTACCAACATCCTCGGTAAATTCGGTAAAGTTTTCGCCGAGCAACAGAATTGACAAAGCTTTAAATATTGGCTGGAGAATGAAAAATTCTTGGTCCCGAATTGTTTTGGCAACAGACTTGGATACACTGCCACGTCCCTGATCTATGGTCTCCGATGGGAATCGTCGAATGTCGCTCTGGACCCTCTCCACGTAACCACAAAGCTTTTCATTCAGCGACTTGACCAATCTTTCGAACAATTCCGTCTCCATGTCCCCATAAAGGTGGTTGATCACCACGGTCTTGGCTATGAACTGCCCGTATTCAATCTCACTCCGATAGGGTTCGAACCATTCGTGGTAAAGAAAGTTGTGAAGAGAGTGGTAAAGCAACTTTAAGTTCTGTGCGCGTAAGGCACCAGGTACCACGTAGATGCCCACCGACTTGTTGCAGAATGTTTCAGCTTCATCAATGTTCATGCCAGCTAGATTGGCATGGTCTTGGTCGATGCATGCACCATCTGGTATGGACACATCTTGGTTTCGTTGCACACATGCGTGGAGGGGATCGTGCACGGAGTCGATATAAATCATTTTCCGATGCGCTGCCTCAAAGACGCCACGAGCATAATGGAGTATCTCATGAGGAGGCATTGGACTTCTCTCAAGGACAGAATGTCGAAAGAATGGCATGATGCTTCAGCGGTGGAGATTCTCGAGATGTTGGGAAGATGTAATGAAGGTTCTCGGAATGTACGGAAGGTGTAATCGAGATTCTTGGAATGTAGAGAAGGTGTAATGGAAATTGTAGGAAGGAGCAAAGTAGAAAGGAGGGAAATATATAGTGAATGAAGATAAAATAAGGTTGTCGCTGCAAGTCTGCCACAGTCCACTGTTACTCCAATTCCTAAGCTGGGCAAAACTTTGAATAAAGTCATTTCCATGAACACCTAATATCCAAATCACTTTCACCAGGGATGTGATTAGGAAAATGTGGCAAGAACTTAAAAAGGTTAAAATTCGTTCATCTTAAGGTTAGGTGTGGTTTGGCATAATCGAGAGGATTCCATAAAGACAATACGGCCTAATCACACAAATAAGGTTATGAAGCTCGTGCTCTGCTGGGCAAATCTTTTTGCCATTCTTCACGTGGCGTATTAGGGTGAGAACTGAGAGACTTCAGGAAATCCTTCATTTGACATTAGGGATTTGACGAAACGGTTTTGCGGCATTCTATAATATAGTAAAGCCCTTGCTGTCTAGATTTTGAATAGACATACCATAAAACTCTACTTGCTAGATCCGCAAAAATGTACCTAGGCGCGGACATATCAATGACCAGCGAACGTTTCATCCAAAAAAGTCTAGCATTGGCCCTGAACTCTGAAGTCTCTCATACTGTTGCATCAACCCACGTTTAGTGACTTTCGTCAAAGTCATATACTGTGAATTCTGATATTGCCTGATAGCTAGTGGCTTCCAATTTTCACTCATACTCTTCTGCGCCATTGTCCTCTACGTCCACATTGATATATTCGTCGTTGCCGTCTTGGTAATAGACATGGTTATTTTGCACCCGATATCCAGATACTCATCGTCGGTGTCGTATTGGCTTAGATTTTCCCTTATTCTGACGATAGTTATGACTATTCCACCAGTAAGTCCCGCTATTAGGTCCAGAATTTGGTCCATCGCAGAAATGCTGATTTATCTGGTTCGCCCTATTGTACGAAAAGGTGTGATCCATTTGCCCGCGAGGATTCATTCGTCCCCTGCATTATTGTCTGAGTTCTAAATGTGTTGCGTATCAATACTCACCAGCAGTCCATAGATATAAGGAGGGGGGGATGGAAGCATGGAAAAGTGGAAATGTTATATGGCGTTATGAAACTCAGCATCAGAATCTACGAAGGCTACAAAGGTACATAGCAAAAAAAAAAGTAACCATCCAAGTGGTTGTAGAAGCCTGAATAGTGATGTAAATGGCGACTGTCTCAATTTTGCCGAACTTGTATGTTAAGTCCTAGGCAAGTGATGTTGAGTACTCGTTCAAGTGTCTGTATATATCCAACTAGGCTGGATTACTTGAATTACTTGATGCCAAATTCTCAAAATAAATGGGTTCTGCAAAGATTCTCCACAAAAGTTTCAATTATTCATGCGTTTACTGGCAAGGCATCACGTCGTCATCGAGCCAAACCTTGAGCATGTAGTTCATTGCTTTGATGCGTGTTCAATTGGCCTTTTATTTGGTGTCCCGCCATTGCAGACAGCGCATGTTGCTACTTTACATGGGGAAACAAAACGCAACTCACTGATGTTTATCATGGGGGGACATTTAATGTACAATACTAGCCGCATGTCTGTAGCTCGTTGTAATAGCTATAAAGCTGATAAGTTGGACGCAAGTGGCTGATGGGAGGGACGTGATTTGCCAGCGGATAAACGGCTACTATTATATCTATCAGATTTCAGGATATCAGAGTATATTTAAAGTCAGCTGCCTGATGTATATACCCTCCAAATACGCGTAGTTCCGGTTCAGACTCGTACTGAATTTAATGGTGAGTTAATGATCGAGCGTGATTTTACCAAGCCGTCTAGCAGTCTTCTTGTTGGACTCATCCTCATTCCACGCTAACAAGCAAACCTACCCATGCAGCAATTTGGTTCAACACCGGCTTCATACTTCTATGCCTATTACCCTACACTGCATTGTCTTATATAATCGACTCCCAGCTTCTGATTTGCGTATCGACGGTGACACTTTCTTGAGATGGGCTGGATCTACTTCCTAAAAGGGAAATAGATATATTAGATAGAGTCTGCCTGAACATCCACATCTGTACTAACAGGCTCCATCAGGATTATCTTGGGACTAGCGGGGCCAAAAAATAAAGAAAAGTGCGTCGGGAAGACTTTTCGCGACAATTACAGCTTCTCTCCACCATCATAGCTGCAGCTTCTTGCTTTGGAGAACTGAACAGACCCATCAAAGTTTCCACACGAACCAATAGAAATACATTAGCGCATGCAATCGAAGTTGTTTCCTTTGAGGTCTAGATTGGAAGCGTTAATTCACTAATCAAAGCTCTAACCAAGCTTGGGTGGTACTGGTTACGTAGGACTAGGCTGCCAGAGGGGATAAATAAAATAGGAATTGCGGAAGACAGTGTTATTTCAATACAGAAGATCATTCAACACATAAATTTCTTGTAGACATTACAATACAGTGCAGTGGACATATTTGTATGAGACAATCACGTTATAACAGAAGTTCATTTTCAGATAGACCTTTGCTACAATAGGTCTCCTATGCCATCATGATGGATCATTTTTGGTTTGTCTAGGTAATGTGTTTAACCTGAATATAGGGTACGCACTGGGTATTAGATGCTATATGGACTTGGAGATACAGGCTAGATCAGAGCACCCAATTTTACTAATTAGATTGCATTGATCTATACATGTAACATTTTGGCAATGCAGAATGAGATCTAATATACTCTTGTTAAAATGCCGATGAAGGAATCCATTCATGACAACATTACGTTGTACAATGACAAAGATTCACAAGACCATCAACACGATGACTTATGAGTTGCGCAACCGCAACACCAAATCTTACCCGTGTGGCAAATCTGCCTTGGATGCTCATCTGTTTCCCAATCTGATTGGAGCACAAATTCGCGATGTAGACTTTATCCAGCAGAGCTCCAGTTTCATTGGACGTGCCAATTGGATAGACTTTGAAGCTTGTGACTATTGAAGCCCAACGATACTATTGAAGACAAGCTCATGTATGATGTACAGTTAGACATATTACTCAGTAGTATTAGTTTCGGTCTTCCCGTGAACCATGTCGATGCAGCTCATGTGCTCAAGCAATGCTCCCCAAGCTTCCATCATGATCTCGCGTATAGATACAATTTCTAGACAAGACGTAGATGTACACAAATTCTGGCAATGTTGAGCCCCTCTGGGTGCTGTTGGGTAAATTCGAACTAGTTTAGCACATCAAAGACAAGGATACAGCAGCATAGGAAGTTACGGTAGGATTGCAAGCTACAGTTGAGAAAGAAGAAAGCCATATTTCTTTTTACCGCATACTCAAAGCGGAGACAGAGATTCATGGGCTGTGATATCGCAAGTAAGTCCAGAGTCTGGTCTTCGGTCCCGACGGTCCGTTTTGCCGGTGAAACCCTTTCCTCGCCCAAGATCCATGTAGATATAACTGCCCAAGCCCGCATTTACAGAATCCTTTGAAGTAACAAAGTGTCATGAAAACTCAGATATAAATACATCCTTACTAAGGAATCAATGACCCCTCGAACTTAGTTTTGCGCTGGTGTTGCTTTTTGTTCCTTGGGTAGGGTGTGCTTGGTGCATACACGCGCTCGATGGGAGCAATCAATCTAGTTTACAGATGTGAAATAGTCGTCGGAGGATTCAGACCCTTGAATTTTGAACTAGGCAGCAATTTCTGAGGTAACAGAAAGAGCAAAGCAGATCATGATTCTCGTTGGCTTAGATGCAGACTGTTCGGAGGAGTGTCGGCTGAGTGAGCAACTGTCTGCCCCGAAAGATCGTCTGATAGACATCATTCGCCCGAGAAGGATTGGGATCGAAAATGCAAACTTATTTGATTGGCTCGGTACCTTTGGTGTTCAAGCATCTGCAGTCAGCCTGTTGCCACCATGTGTCGGAGACGCGGAGTAGTCTATAGAGTTAGAGCTTAGAACTACGCCCGTAGGTTATTTTCGCACACATACACAGTGCAACTACACATTGGGACTTTTCATTTTTAACCTGTCTAGTCATGCGAAGTGGGTATGATGTCATCGACTGACGGCACAACCGTCTTTCCAGTTTTCGTTATACCCGTTGGTTAAGTCGATTGGCAGAGAAGATTTGACACTGCCCCTAACTTCTAGATACCTAGCAAACACCCGCATCTAACCATACTGGTAGAATTGGAGCGCTCGCTAATTAAGTGGAGACAACGGTGTGGAGACAACGGCGTGGAGAGAAACCCAAAAATGCTCGTATAAACCGCCCAGTGCAGTGCTGGTGATGCGTTATTGCAGCATTTATTAGCATCTCCTTGACCGCTGGATGGCAAGCTCGGTATTACATTGCTTCTACCCACGATGTCTTGGCGTTCATGTTGCCCAACAACACACCGCTGCCGCCACAGCACCCACATTGCCCGCTCCGGTAAAAATTATCGGTAATGTTAGAACACACAAACTACACGCATTTCGACTAACACAATGACCTAAATGTACCTACTAGTTGAGACAACGGTCTGTCCAAGTGTGCTCCTTCAAAACTGGCAGCTGCCTAAAGTAGTGTAGTTCGAACCATTACTGCATCTTGCGCCAGTCGATCGAGCCATCGGCGTCCAACGTCGATCGAATGCCCACTAACCAACCTATCAGATGGTGTTGTACATGTGCTGTGTGTGATACGGACGGAAATGGGTCACATGACTTATGGAGTATGAGTTAGGTACTAGGTATACATTGGTGTACAAATATGTATAGGGAGCTTAAAGGAGTACAAAAGATGTAACGAAAGGCCTTGATTCCTATAGAGGAGAGAACCTAAGCTAAAGGAGCCAGCTATATGCAGTATAAAGCAGAGCCCGAAGGTGGGTCTACGTGTGTACGTAGTGAGTACCTATGGAATAACTGATTTCAGCCAAATGCGAGCGCACTCTAGAAAAAGCCTAGCTACCAATGTACTCCGTAGCTCAACATGTGCCGAATTCGGCAACGTGCTAACTTGACCTGGCACTTTACCAACAGGACGCGGTAGTTGCTTTGCACATGGTCGTCCCCTGTGCCGGCCTGTTTCCCCGCCATCGGAACGACCTTTAGCGCCTTGTGGTAACGCTCCTAGTAGGGATGTGCAGCATCCTTCTTCGGGCATCCTTCATCTCGTGCCCGACCTGCCGCAGCCACGACCAGCACAACGGCCATGACGTACATATCAACAGCTGGAATATGTTCATTTGTATGGCTATAATGGCAGCGTTCGGGTCGCATTATCACAATGATTCTTGAGGACCGGTACTGTGTGTTGTAGTGGTCCTGCATAGGTGATACAGCCAACGGCAGCGCGAATCCCACGTCCGTTTTTCTCCGTGTACAAGTTACGCACAGCTATGTCAACGAGCTTCAATCGGCGAGCCTGATTCCCCCGACGAGCCGTTCATGAGTTAACCAGTTGCTTGTTCGCTGGGTAAGGGGTAGTACAAACTTTGCATGCATGCATGCCTATCTCACCTCTACGTATCTGCAGCTAGCAATAGCCCTGTTATCCAAAGCCTATCATCCATCTTGATCCTGCCAGCGCCAAGTCTTACCAGTGCCTTCTGATCCTGCGATGCTACCAGTTGAACTATTCTGAACTCTCTCTGAGCATTTGCCAGCTACGTAAGCCAATATCTCATGTTGATCGCTGATAATGTCTAAGCCTGATCAACAAGGAGAACTTTCCATGGGACATCCCGGTCCTAGCCAAATTAGGCAGTACCGACCATGAGTATCAGAACACCGAATGTAATGACCGTTGATGCAGTTCGTATCCGGACAGCAACATGAACTTCGGGCTCAGATGTTGATCACCAACTTCAACGTAAGCTTCCCCATCGGCCGAGTCGGGGCATGCAAGCTATCACCCGATTCTTGCAAGAATTGGCAAGTATAAGAAGCCCAGAGTTGCCCTTCCAAATTGAATTGAATCATCAGCATCAAACAAACAACATCTACACACCATCAAACCACATTCCACACATCACTCTTCTTATCTTCACCACTTTTCTCAAACCAACTCAACTCAATTCAAAATGAAGTTCTTCACCTCCATCATCACTCTCGTCGCTCTTGTCTCCTCCGCCGAGGCCTGCCAATGCATCTCCGCCGGAGGTGTCAACGACGCTGCCACCCAAAACTGCTGCCGCCAAGTCAATGGCAAACCTCAAGGCAACCAATGCCCCGCCAACCAAATCGCCCAGGATCTGAGCAAGTTTGCCTCGTGCTGCAGAGCTTATGGCACTCGTTCTGACTGCCGCTGCCCCGTCGGATGCGCTCGCAAGGAACTTGCTGCCAAGAACAAGGCCCAGGGCATGTCGGAGCCTACTGATGAGGATGTTCTCGCCTTGATGGCCAGCTACGCCGAGTAGATTCTGCTCTATTCAGCTAGCCATGATACGGAATATCGAATTTGAGCTTGGAATGGAGGGTTTTGATTCTGCAAGTTTGCCTACACGGCTATGGTAACGCTTGGGGTTGCGATAAAGTGTTATCAAGGGCCATGTGTATTCTTTAGATTGATTACTATCAGATAGCCTTGGTCAATATTCATCTTATTTGATATTACTATTGAGTTTGTTCTAGTGATATTGGGATTACACCTGTGAAGTGTCCAATGATTGATGTTCTCTGTAATTCATTTTCAGTAATCTCATTTTCCTCTTCAGTGTTGAGCCTATAAAGCTTTGGCAAGTTTTCAGTGTGCGACTTCAAAGTAAGCCTCTCGTTCCAATTGCATGGTCCAATTTTAGTAAAAAATACCTTGTATCACAGTTGCTGAATTAGTAGGTAGATGAGCCGTTATGCGTCACGCAGACTCACGCTGCGCGCCATCACATATTAGTGATCGATCATTTCGCAAAGGCTGGAAAAGACATTAACGACATCGATTGCCCAATGTCTCCGTCACAGCCATACCATTTCTAGTTTGTGTTAACATGAATACCAGATTTTCATTTCAAGTGATATTAAATGCACTGGTAGGTTATGTAGTGTGCTGCTATGCCTGTGAGGGTGAACCAATGTGAGTTTGTTGTCATCTCGAACCTGGGTCAGTTTATTCGCCCGTCGTCTAATACAACGCGACTAGTAACGCGGCCATGCAGGACACTAATGATATCTAATTCAGAGTGGAGGCCCTGAATTTGTTGGATCACCCCACTAGACTAGGCGACATCCCCGTAATTAGGCATGTGCTTCGTGGGGTCGTCCCCGGCATTGCAAGACGGTTAACCACGGACATCACATATGAATCCTTCGCTTATTTATCCTTGCATCTCAACTGAACCAAAGCGGTATTACCCGTCACCGGCAATAGGCGTGTATTTATTATGACCGACAATTTGTGATGGAAATTTAATGCCATACCTATTTTACAGGTGAGGGTCTTGTCCGCAGCGTAGTGGTGTACATCTAACAGATCACATGACCGCGCGTGGAGGCTGTGTCGTCACTGCCTTGGCTCGCTTGCTACCACGTAAATATACAATATGCCTACCTACCTACCTATCTGTACACTTCTGCATCCATTTTTGGGTGACAATGCTGATAGCACGGAATAAGAAAGGGGCAGAGATACTATCAGAAATACCGATCTGTACCCCTTCTCTGCCATAATAGCCTGCCAAGCCCATCATGTGGCAAGCAAAAGCTAACCGCAGCAGCAATCGCCCAGAGAGCGCCAATGTTGGCGCTGCTGTCGGCGCGGTTGTGGCGGCGGTCGCGACACAGTTGTTTACCTCGAGACCATCTGAGCTCTATTCCGAAGTGATTAGCTGGCTACTGCTACCAATTCTTGTTAGAGCTATCAGGCGGCCGAATCCCAGAGCCAAAGATGTCGATTTGCCATTTCAGTCTGGCACTGAGCTAAGCATCGGCGCTTGCTGGATCATAGCTCTTGGCCTTGCCACTGCGATGTTCTGTGCTGTGGAAAATGGTGTCGTTGGATTTATGGTGAGGCGTCTTGGTTTACACACGCTGTTCCTGTGAAAAATAAACATTAACAACCGGCAGCCTGCATTGACACCAGCTCTCCTCGCCATTCAAGTGAAATTGCAACTAGAAGCAATCGCGCCGAAGTCAGGGCAATTCGAGAGATTGTCACTTTGGAAAGCTTCTTCCATTGCGATTTTTGGAATCTATTCATTATCTGGCTGGAACATTTTGGCTTTCGCCATATCCGCGATTGAGCTTCTAGGTTTACTTTCTGTCTATACGACTTTACTGTCGAAGCCTGCGACTAGCTCGAATGCTATCCTCTCTGCCGATATGCATGTGCATCTGCGCCAGCTTGCGCCTCGGGTTGCTGGTACAATGCTTGTTGCACTCGCACTTCAGACCCTATTCCTTGGATTCATACCATTCAGCATCGTTACTATGCTCCTGACCAGCCTTTCAAAAGCGTTTACATGGTTCTTTATGATGGAACTGGTATGTGAAAAAAGGCTAAACCCAAGTCTTGTTTTGCACTAATAATTGTAGGCTCAAAATACTTCATGGGTTGCAGCTACTGTTGTCAAAATGTTCAGCATTTTTGCTACTCGCAGCCCTTACATACAATCTTTTGAAACCCATGCAATTCTGCACATCATTGGCTCCGGTTTAACATTGAGTCAGCTCATTGAATGTACCCCCAAGCATTCCACCAACAGGAAATTATTATGGGCACTAATCCTCATCCCCGCTGTGCCATATGTGGCAAACACCTTTGCCATTCGAGGGGCTCACTCCAGAGTGGTGTCTTTGACAGATGCGCATCAGCATCCAGTCGACAAACTTGTTCGTGAAGCAAAAAGTCGCTTCCAAGAGCTGACGAAGAAGCAATCAACCTCGTTCACAGCTGCATCTGAAAGTTATCGCAAGCGATACAAGATGGAACCCCCACCAGGGTTTGAGGCTTGGTTTGAGTACGCAACATCTCACAAGTCTAGAGTCATTGACGATTTTGATACATTGTACTCATCAATCGCACCATTTTGGGCTTTGAGTGGTCAGCAAGTCCGCCAAATCATGAATGAACTGCCTCAATCTTCTAACAGTGATGTGTGGACATGCACCTTCACAGGCAAGTCGGGCAATACAAACTGTGTTCACCCGTGGCGAAGGTTCGACAGACATGCCAGCGAGCTTTTTACCAAATCAATGAGCGATATCAAGGGTGTTTTGCCAGACATTAAATTTTTAGTCAACCATCTCGACGAGCCTCGAGTATTGCTGCCGAAAGACGGCTCAGTGGCTAAAGGGATAAAAATGACACATCTTTCTCAGCGGCCCACATGGTCAAAGCTGATTCAGAATTGCAAAAATGATCAACCAACATTCTCGAAAAATAGTGTTGACACTTATGATTTACCGTTTATTCAAGATCAGCCCCACAATCTTAACATATGCCATCATAGTGAATACGAGCATATGCATGGTCTATTTATGAGTCCGACATCAATGCTCCTGATGGAAGGGATGGCGCCCGTGCTATCGACCGGTGCACCATCGACAATGGGCGATATTTTGTTTCCGAGCCCAGCGTACACTGAGAAAGAGTTTACGTACAGCCCTGACCATGATGTAGACTGGGCTGTCAAGAAAAACAATGTTTACTGGGCTGGTTCCACAACAGGAGCGTTCGCGATAGAGTCTCAATGGAACAACTATCACCGTCAAAGATTTGTTGGTTTTGTCCAAAATCTGGAAGGAAAGCAGCATGCATATCTTGCGAATACTGGTGGTGGGATACAGCGCGTCAACTCTTCATTTCTAAATAGCAGGCTCTATGATGTTGCTTTCACAAAAGTGTACCGGAGCACCAACAAAGCACGGCGTGAACAGACATTCTTCTATAGAATGAAGGCTTGGGCAGACAGGGATGAAGCTCTCCGCTCGCGCCTCGTATTCGATTTGGACGGTAATGGCATTAGCGGTCGATGGTACAAACTCTTGGCTTCGAAATCTGCGCCACTGAAGCAGACTTTGCTTCGCGAATGGCACGATGATCGGCTTGTTCCATGGGTACATTATATCCCTGTTAGTCAGAGCATGGATGAGTTGCCTGAACTAGTTGCTTACTTGACATCTACGACACAAGGGCAACATCATGCAAAGGAGATTGCAGAGCAGGGCGCTCAGTGGTTTCAACAAGCTTTTCGCAACGAAGACTTCAAGATCTATTTGTACCGGTTGTTACTAGAAGTGGCAAGGCTGCAGGATCCTGCAAGACTCGCACACAAAATGTGAGGTTGCTTCTACAACGTGGCAGTTCTAGTCTTCAAACCCGTCTTTTCTGTTTTCTTTATAATAAGCCAATTGAACGGTTACAGAAAACCATGTCTCTTAGATCACACGGATGGCTTGGACATGCCAAAACCTTGGAAAGCCTCTTTCACGTGAATTTTAGTACCGTGTATGGTGGTCATTGTTGCCGACAGACATTCTAGCATCCCGCGACGATTTTGTCTGCCTTGCGACAGTCGAAAAGTAAAATCACATGTGAGAATTACAGAAAACGCATAGTTCTGCCTGCTTATTTCCCTGGAAGTCAAATCTTTGTTTCGTGGCATGCATATCTAGCCCTTCTATCTTTACGAAGGACATTGGATGGCGGCCTTGTCAGGGAGATGTCTCTGTGGAATAGGAGGCTGCGTCGCCTTTTTACATAGTCTTTCATGTGATTCTTGGCTTTAGGGCCACATAGCCTGTAATTCGCTTACTGCTACAGCATAGAATCAGATGCTATGCAAGAAAATGGCTTCTTGCCGCTGCAACTCAAACACTGAGCCTCGTATATCTTGTGCTCTGCCAACAGCTAGGTAGACTTGCCAAATTGTTGTGCCAAAGTAGCCCTGCATCAAGACACAAACACAAGGATTCTCTCCGAAAGGCAGGGTTTCAGCGTGGCGTTCGTGTTCGCTGACAAGCTGACACTCCCTATGTTGAAGATAGGCAAAGGCTATCAGCTTGCTTATTATTACTCCGCATCCCCGCAACCCGAGGAGCGCTCACTAGCTAGCGCGGGGTACCCAACGAATTAGTGGCGGCAATCCTTCCATTGATAGACCTTAAAACGACTAACCGCCATAACGGGTAACGTTGCTCCCTGGAGTTATGCGATGTGTGTATATATAGAGAAATATCCTGAAAAGAAGGCTCAGCATTTTTCACCTCTGTCACATTTAAATCTAGACAGTCCTCTACCCATCTTCCGCATCCGGAAGTCAGCCTTTACTGGTTCCTAGAAACGAGGCAGCTAGCCTAGTATTTTTACGGATCACTATGGGCTTCTTTTTTATTGCATTCACTCTCCTTTCGCTGTCATGGCTTGTCTCCAGTGTCTGGACATTTTATCGCAATTATCGAGCAGCTCAGAAATCCGGCTTACCGATCCTTCTATGCCCAATTAACCCAGAAAATGTGAACCATCGCGAGACCTGTTCCTCCACCCGTGCGGTTTCTTACCATTGTCTTAGGTTTTGTTTATCATTTTTGGCGTAATGCTGAGGCCGGCTTTGAAGCGCATTCTGCCAGCTTCTATCTTTGAAGTCATCCAAGTCCCAATTTTCGGGTGGGAGTTTCAGGATAAACATGTATTGCATGACAAAGTCGGGTCTGCATTTATTCTTGTCACCACTGGCCAAAGTCAGTTATGGTGTGCAGACCCAGACATGGCGCATGCCATACTTGCTCGTCGCAAGGATTTTGTTCAATCGCCTTTATCGTCCAAGGTTATGGGGTTTCTTGGTGAGAACATCGTTACGGTGAGTCCATCCCACCACCAACAAGGCCATGGTTCATTGAAGTCTGGTTGCGCCAGCATATACACGTATATACGAGCGTAGCCATTTTGTCTACTTAGACCCATCACTATCTTTTGAGAATGATATTGACCGTTAGCAGTCTGACGGGGAGTCGTGGTCTAGACAACGTCGTATTATCGCACCGGCTTTGAATGAGCGCATCAGTGAATCAGCTTGGGATGAGAGTGTAGAACAGACAAGGCAAATGGTTGACCTCATGCTCAGCATGCCGAATGGAGTATCGAATAGTGCAATTCGCGGACTGCGTACAATTGCTATCAACGTCCTCGCCAAGATTGCTTATGGCCAACAGAGGAAATTTGGACTGTTTCAATTGCCTAAAGATCCGAAATCCAACATGAACTACGTCGATGGGGTATCCCTATGTGCCGAACTACTTGTCTTAGCTGCACTCCTACCGATAAAATTATTAACATCACCAGTAATGCCGAAAATCGTTCAAACACTTGGGGCGGCGCTTCAGCAGCTCCCTTTCCTTACCAAAGATATGCTTGATCAAGAGCGCAAACGCAACGCTTCGGGAGCCGCCCTTGGTGATAACATCATGAGCTCACTTGTTCGCTTATCAGATGAGGGCCAGAACCAGGAACATGACAAGCAGCCTGGGATCGCAAAACAATACCTGACGGAGGGTGAGATTGCAGGAAACATGTTCATCTTCACAGTAGCAGGTTTTGACACAACGGCAAATACTATGGCATATGCGGTCACCTTGCTGGCGGCGAATCCTGAATGGCAGATCTGGATACAAGAAGAATTAGATCACGTATTCGATGGCCAGGAAGGAGACGTGACCGACTATGCGACACTTTTTCCAAAGCTTTCACGTTGTCTAGCTCTTATGGTAAGTGATTAGCGCCGCATGATCTTGGTGTTAAAATGATCTTCTCATAAGGCTACAGCTCGAAACGCTCCGCATATACACGCCAGTCGTTCACATCAGTCGCCATATCAACACTTCTCAGATCATTGAGATGAATGACAAGAGCTACCTCATTCCTGGCCCTTGTACTGTATATGTCAACAGCCCTGCTCTACAGTCCTACCCGTCTATCTGGGGCGAAGATTCAGTGGTGTTCAAGCCTTCACGATGGCTCACTCCAGACTCGACACTGGCCAATTCTCAGATCATCACCCCAGATCGAGGGACTTTCCTCCCATGGTCTGGTGGTCCCCGGGTTTGTCCAGGCCAAAAAATGGCACAGGTGGAGTTTGTGGCGGTGATTTCGACGCTGTTTCGGGCTTGCAAGGTGGAAGCGGCGGTGCTCGATGGGGGTACACTGGCGGGGGCGAGGGGTAAGCTGATGGATTTGACGCAGGATAGCCAGCCCAGGGTATCGCTGCAAATGAATAAGCCAAACGAGGTGCATCTCAAGTGGGCACGTCGATAATAGAGAGATGCAGATAGCTCTTCAGCTTGTCTCGATTACGGGAGCGTCCAACTGAATCTATTGGCCTCTGTCCAGAATTTCACAGACTATTGCCTTCAATCAACGAAACATGCAAATCACATCTAGACAGAATATCATGCAACGTCTGAAAATGCAATTGACTTTACAGTTCATGGTTAACAACTAACTATACAATCTCAAAGGACTGGGTAAGAAAAAAAAGACTAAATTTCCGAGATTGCTGGTGCATGACAAGGATTTGCAGCACTACTCAAGCTACACGGTTCCGACCGGATCGCTAACCAGGGTTCAATCAACATAGATCCAAGGATTGCTAGTCGCTTAATCATAGTGGTCCAAAGGAACCTTGTAGATATTTCGCAGATCCCCTGTTGTCTTTTCCAGTGACACTCTGCTTACTATCTGAATTGGCCCTATGTCAGCAATTAGTTCATTGGCAAGTTTCCAGGATGGCACAAGAACCCAGCAAGGTAAGAGTGCTCACGTCAATCTTTTGTAACCTGGTTGTGTGAGAGTTAAGAGCTGCAACCTAACACAATCGTCTAGTATTTCTTTCGAAACAGGTCTCAAGAATAGCCACATGATCTTTGATGCTCTTAGCGGCCCCTCTCATTCACTTATCGTTTACCGATCGGTTATGGAACCAATCTCACTATGAGCAGCGCGCGCTTTGTCCCATTCATCAACTTGCTTCAATAACCTTGAAAAAGGTCAAATCTAAATTTTCCCAAGCGTCTTGGCGGGGAGTAAGCTTATCCAAGTCTCATATCTATTCATTCGTTTGTTCCCACGTTCCGGCTTAAAGAAGTGGGCACGAAAGTTACTATGCTCAAAATACAAGAAGAGAGAATCAGGAAAGTCTCTCGACATTCAACGCCCATTAGCATGGCATGATCTTGTGTGTTTATATATCCATACAGCTGCAACGCTTAGCACTTGAAGGAGGGTGGGGGCCAGTGATAAGAGCGAGGGCTGACCCGACACCGACAGCATCCATAACAATCATGCAAAAAGCCAAAAAGAACAACATATAACAGCCAGTGTTCACTGATCATCACCAACCTAACTACTAATCTACCGGTTAGCGGTTTGTCTATGGGAGAGCGGATAGGATCCTGTATTATCTAGCGGATATGGTCGTATATACCAGGTTCGGTAGCACAACAGCTTATACACTGCTGACTTTGATCATCGCAGCCTCGATACTCAAGAATGACCTAGACAAATGACTGCCTGTCTGTACCATTCAAGGTAGAGTTTGTCACTAGTACACAAAAAGTGAAAAGAAAAAATTGTCGCATTGGCATTGCACACGTATGCGTGCGTAAACCTTCACCAGGGTACGGTGAGTCACCGAGTTTTTGGCCGATAAGTATCCTGTTTTCCTCCTGGCTCGTTTACTCTATGCCCTGTTACGCATGCCAAGATCTTGACAACGGCCAACAGCTTGGAGCAAAAACACACCGACATCATGTCATATTGGTCTTCATTACCTCCCGAGGTCCGCGCTATTATCTTGAAGCTACTAACACATCATGACAACGTAGCGCCATATGCCTCCATCTCAAAAGAATGGCGAGATGTCATAGAGAAGAAGAACTTTGGCCACCTCAAGCTGTATCCATCGTGCCTCGACTCGCTTGAGCGACTCCCCGTGCGACTCAAAGGCCTCATTAAGCACATTTGGCTCAACATCGAGCTTAAAAGATATACTTGCCGAAGTTGCCGAAAAATGGAGTCGGTGACATGGTATTCTGCCAATAATAAAATTATAGCAGCAACAATCACGAGATTATTTTTCATCTTGGCCAACTGGAAGCAGAATGGAGGGGACTTCACACTAGAGCTTAATGCATACTCGCCAAGCGACTCAGAACACTGGTTTAAGAAGTGCTACTTTGGAGCACCGGATGAAGCTGAGCCGCAAAATGGCACCGCTGCGACAGCGATTCATGATCCGAGCCACGGATGGTGGCATGGCCGCATGCTTGAAGCACCCGGTGATGATGCCTTACGACGACCATTTGAACCAGCTACTCCTAACTTTCAGGAAGAGCTCCCTCCAGTACAAGTTGTAACCAAATTCCTTCTCCGCCGACAGTGTCGTCGCCAACTAAATCCTTTGACCTTGTCATACCGTTGGTCAAAGCTTCCCCGACTGGCAGAGATTATATATGAGCCGTGGCAACTATCCGAGAGGGTCTCTCAAGACCTATGGGATTCAGGTAGGAAGAGGCATCTACATTTATCCTGTCATAGGCCTAACCATCTGAACCATAGGTTACGAAAAATTAATTAGCCAGCGACTTCCAGCGAGTGTCAGGACGGTTATAATATTCGAAGATTTCAATGAAAATTATCTAGACTTATTCCAGCTTTCTCAGGGGAGAAATTCAAGCCTAAACCCAGACCGAGTCCGCATCACATCTCCCGAGGTAGGCGCCGCATTTGCGGCACATAGCCGGCAACTTGGACACTTATCTGTTGCTTTTCTAGCAGATGCTTACGATTTTTTCGACGCTTGCCAGCCTCATTGGCGATGGCATCAGTTGCATTCCCTCACATTGACCTCCCGGCTAATGTACCAGACTAATCCTCTCCAACTCAGCAAGCTACTACAGTCCGCAGCGCAATGTGCACTTCATATGCCAAAGCTTGAGACTATGACTCTTTGGAATGGAGCTAAAGGAGGCGCGTGTGCATTTACCTGGTGCCGACGAGATGCTTTAATATCCTGGCGCGGGACTTAGGACCTGATGCTGGAGGCTACGGCCCTCACCGCTTGGAAGGCGGTGGCCTATAAATATGCTTGCCATGAGTTTACAGTAAACACAGAGCTCTTAACGCATGAATTTAGCTCTCATGGGGACGCTATTCAATACTTAGGTTTGCACTCTGTGGTCGACGGTATGTCCCTACGGCAAATAATTCAAGAGAATAGTTGCGGTTAGCCCGGCTTTGATAACATACAAAGACACTCTGATCAAACAGTATTCTATTGGAGTGTTTATAGTGATATGTATCGGGCTGGTTGCTAATTGAGCGGACAGAATCGGAAGCGTTGGTGGATATGATGGAAACCAATACCCAGAAATACATGCTGCTATTGAGCATCTCCGTCCATATGCTTCCCGAGGTATCCAAATAGGAGCTCTCCATAAATGCCTAGAATTGGCCAACAGCCCAAAATCTAAAAAACTTCTTCTCCAACCAGGAATATGACTCCAATCCGTATCAGACTTCCAATCATGGTTTCCATAAATTACCACTGAGCGCCTATACAATGTTTCACAAGTCTCGTCCATTTCATCGTCTCAAACAAAAGCTGAGCCTTTAACCCTGCTCAACACCTCTTCAAAACAAAGAACACACTCGCCATCGAAATGAAAGTCATCATTGTAGGAGCCACTACCTATAGTCGTATGTGCTGTATTGGCCATTCTGTTACAAATATAAAGGGACATTGTGATGACTGCATCTCAATCACTAGCAACATCGCATGAGATACCACCAGAATAACTGTAAGTTACCGCACAAATGTTTAAATAGCCGGGCTAGTGAGACCGAGGTCTGAGAAAGGCTGATTATATGTTAATATAGGTCTAGTATTTTTACGTCGACAAGTTACTAGGTATGTACACCGATCGTTGAACTGATATCTTGCTTATGAAAAAAAAACTTTATTAATCGAATCCCTGCCGCGTTGTCATATATCGGCATTCAGAGGTATTTGCTGACACGAAAATATATACAACAGTCCCCCCAGCCAAAAGGATGCATGAAAGGATTTAACCACCATTCCTGTTCCATATTTAACTAGAGATTGCCGCAAAATACTCCTCAATCTTGTCAAGCTCATCCAGGCCTGCTGCAAAGGCTATTATTCCATCGGGACGAAGAATGACTACTGCGCCGTGATCATCGTAGACGCCATAACGATTGTGAGCGAGTGACTCCAAGTCAAAGTACAACTTGCCCACCGCAGGTCCGTCAAACGCTTCCCACGCGCTTCCTACTGTGCCAATCATAATGGTACACATGTTAAGCATCGGGCGCCAATGTGCAAATCGACTTCCTGGGGTATTTAGCTGTTCTCGCAAAGAAGCCACCTTTGGCCCTGTCAGGTAGTGTCGGCCAGTAAAGACGAGAAAGCTCCAACGGCCTCTACTCTCCCGGTGAGTGATGGAGTGAAGGCGCACAGGGACGGAGGGACCAGGGGCGTGAAGAAGAGCATCTGGGCCCCGGGAGCCTGGGAAGAGTGTTGTAGCAGTAGGGTCTCGGTTGAGTATAGATGCGTCATAACTGATGCCCAGTCCAATGGTGAGACTCATGTTGGATCTCATGATGAGCTGGAATATCTCTTCGGGCTTCAAGGAAGCTGCCTTATACTGAGCAGGAATATCTCCCGACACTACGGCTGCGGCGGTTCTATCAAGACCAATGAGCTGCTCAGCGGCCGCACGTCGTTCCGAGGCATAGCTGTTTAGAACCTCTGGGTTATACCATCCCTTCAAGGTGCCGGCTAGTTTCCATATGAGATTGGTCGCATCGTGCACACCTGTGTTCATGCCCTGGGCAAAAGCTGAGGAGTGTGTATGAGCAGCATCACCAGCCAGCAGAATGTAATTATCCGCAAGCAGTGTAGAAGCTACCTTCTGCTTGATACTATTGCGCGATTAGAGTGTCAGCAGGTAGTTGGGGACTATTTCAGAATTGTCATGGTGTCTGGCGGCACAATAGCTTTAAATGAACTCACCTATAATGCGTCCACCAATCTAGTCGCTCAATCTCAAGCTTGAAAGGCTTCACGCTTTCTATCGCCTCATTTATAGCTTGATCCTGGGTCAAGCCATCGGGATACTTGGCCTGAAGCCGTGGTGAAAGTGCAAATCCTATTCGATGGGCGTCTCGGTCGAGCTTAACCCAGAGCACAGTACCGTGTGTCTCTGACTCGAGTTGTGCGAAGGAAAGGCTTGGGTCCGGCATATCAGTTTTGATTCGGCCGTCGACGCGAACCCACTTGTACGTTGTGTCGGTGCCTTCCATGGCGATGTCTGCGAGTCTCCGAACGGTGGATTGACCACCATCAGCACCGACGACATATTTGCTGTAGTAAGCCAACTAGTCAGTGTTTTTCCCCGTCACGACTCTCTACTTCCTACTAGATCTTACCATCTCACTACTCGTCGTCCCAGTGATGTGTGAACGAGTGTCGCTGTCACATTGAATCTGTCGCCCAAACTTGTGTCAACCTTTTGCTCAACAATCTCCCAGCCGTAGTGAACTTGTCGGTTGTGATCGTCGTTATACTTGGACGCAAATATGCGCTGAGAATTGTTTTGGCGAATATTGACGACGTAGTTATGAAAGCTGTTATCCATAAGGGGACTCATCTCCTGGAATGTCTTGCGTGTTATGCGCTTCCCGTGCTTGAAGACGGAGTAAGTTCGCCCGATGTAGGCTGCCTGAGTGACATCTTCGGCTAAGCCTAATTGTTCAAGGAGCTCTAATGTTCTAGGATATAGAGTGCACGCGCGACCGTATTGTTCTTGTGTCTCGAGTTCTCGTTTCTCTGTATAACAAAAAAACTGTTAGCCCATGTGCGATGCGCAACCATTTGTCACTGTCGTTCGAGCAATGCTTGGGTAAATGGGGGAAATAATCAAGAGCTTCGCATGAATTCTTACCGATTATCAAAGTATCTACACCTTGCTGTGCAAGTCCCAGAGCGACCAGCAAGCCGACAGGTCCTGCTCCGCAAACCAGCACATCTGTAGTCTCAGCCGGCAGCATGATGAACTGTGTTTACCTGTCTTAATTTCGAATGACGCTTAGCTGTGTAGTCGATTTGTAGATGTAATGAAGCTACGAGGGAATTTGAGAGAAGATAAAGGTAATTTGAAAAAGAAAATAGCTTGACAATGACAGGTTTGGTATAATAACAGGTTCGGGATTTGCCTTGTTGAAGGCTCTCCTCGGTTCTTTCTAGAATCGGCAAGGTGTAGTACTAATGTAACTACATTATATCAGCGTCACGTAACCCTTTGAGGGCTGACTCACTCGGCGCGAATCTTACTTCCATCTGTACAATTGGAAACTGCTAATGTCTTGGAGCAGAAGAGGGCTGGAGACTTTACCTACAGTTTGTCTTCAGGCCGATCGGTCCTCCGGCTCATCGGCGAGTTTCGGTGGAGCCGGCGATCGGAGTGGGGTTGTTGCAATTCACCAGTTTATGGGCTCGGAGGCTTTTTCCTTCATCCTTCCCCAGCCGGCCAACCTAATGCACGAACCGCCTGTATCTGTGCACGTTCAATCTGATATTATAGCCGTCGTTCCCGAGATTCAAGTGCGTGCATTAGTGCTGACACCCCCATGTACGTCCAGTCGCTCTTTGATGAGATGACGATGACGATGCTCTATCTTTAATTGTCACTGTTGGGAGTACCATGCCATGCTCAATGTCGCATTTGAGACTTCATGTTCACGCTGGCTTGAACATCTCAAGACGAAGACATCATGAAGATATAGTCAAATTTGGGACCAACTTGAAAGAACGACACATCTGGGAGGAAGTATATGTAGAGGCAATTATTTGCATCTACAGGTGTTGTAATAGATACCAGTTCATTTTGTTCACAAATCCGCCATCCCATCTCTTAAATTCCATTGCATCTGTCTCGTTAAATCATCGAAGCTCTTATTGTTCCCCTTTTTTGATTTAATTACAAAGTATACACCAGCTTTGTGCCGCTCACGTTGCCCGCCCTCATCTCGTCCAGGCCCTTCAGCACTCCTTCGAGTCCAGAACCGTTCTTATTCACAGTCTGGTTAATCGGCTTGATCGTTCCATTGGCCAGGAGTTCAATGCTGAGCGCAACAAAGTTCGTTGCAAACTCCATCTCGTCTGGCTTTGCAGGCACCTCTCTGCCCATAAATACGTATTTCTCTCCAAAAGCGTCATAGCCCATGGTCAGATACGGGCCTTCAACCAAGGGATTGGTCTTATTCAGGACCTCCTTGTCTGACAAACTGATCGTCGCGTAGATCCCAGGCTCAGTGTCGCTCATGGCGGCAGCGCAGATTTCGGTTCCGAATCCCAGGCAATCCCAAGCACGAGTAATCTTGCCTCCTGTGTAGCTTTTGATATCGGCCGCGCATGTGGGTGATTTGTAGTCGAACACGGCGTCGGCACCGAGAGACTTGAGGTAGTCAAAGTTCTGAGGCGATGCTGTGGTGACGACTGTCAAACCAGCCGCCTTCGCAAACTGAATGCCCATAATTCCCGTCGCCGTGCTACCGCCGTAGATGAGGATCGGGAACGGATTCTTCGTGGGAGCATTGGGCAGCGGTAGCTTGAGTGCCTTGAACAGACCTTGTCCCTAAATAATTATCTTGTTAGTCTCAATTTCTCTCTATACATTATGATTACTGGCATCTGTCAAAGAGTCCAACGTACAACAGTGACAATAGAAACACCGAGAGTTGTCGCTTGCTCAAAGGTGAGATTGTCGGGGATCTTGAACTGGATGCATTCCTTCGCAATCAAGTAGTGGCCGAAAGAACCGTTCTCATGGTCAACTCGATCTCTGCACAAACCCAGGGCGTTAGTCCACAAGCATGTCAACACCACCTCGGCTGAGGACAGCATCAATGCCATCATCATATTAACTCACCCGCCATGAACGGATCCAGCGATTCGGTCGCCCTTCTTGAACCTGGTAACTTTGCTGCCAACGGCCTCGACAACGCCTGCGTAGTCACATCCGCTCTTGGATCCAGGATCGGCACCGCCATAGTCGATGTGCTTCCAATCCGTGGGGTTGATGGCAACGGCCTTGACCTTGACCAGGATCCATTCATCGCGAAGCGCCGGCATGGGAACATCCTGGATCTCGGCCTTGCCTTTTTCAACTATCACGATTGCCTTTGTAGTCGCAGCCATGTTGATACTATGTTATCTTGCGGGATTGCTGTGTAATGTTTCGGATGTAATAACAAACTCAAACCGGCGGTGGATGGGGTAAGAATTTGGAACCAGTGTATTGTCTCAACAGCAAGGCTCAAACTGCTTTTATGTATGCGCACCATGTGTTTTAGGCATTATTCTCGAGGTAGCATCAGTTACGTGATGTAGACACTAGGGTGTCGGTCTCCGCACGGCACTGGGTGGGAAGTCCGGCCCATGAATCGTGTTTGTGAAGATTTCCGCAACCCCTACCTGATATCAGGTATATATGTAAGCAGATCGTCCAAGCCGAGGTTGAAACTGAAGTCTAAATGCAATCTGTATGGAAGGCATCCCGCAACTCATCCCATCCACAGACCGAGCTGACCAACTCCACCGCGGAGTTTTCATCCATTTGTTGTTTTCAATAAATCTACAAGTTGAATCTCCGCTCTTTTCCATAGAATTCCATGGCTATTACCTAGGGTGTTCTGGCATTCAATCATGCATGGTACGAGTAAGGATTGAAACATCAAGCCCAATGAAGGCCTAGCGTGCGTTGGATGTAAGTCGCTGGGACCTCGGTTCTCCCAATGGATGACCCGGCAACATGACGAAGTACATTCAATTGCCGAGTTGGGGAGGGTCGAAAAGATGGTAACTACTAATGCAGGTAGTATCATCTCACAATTACGCACAACCGCACCGGAATGAGAACTGGGGGTTGACTGCGTAACTGCAGATGGAAAATAGCCGGGCTGCGCACCTCTCGTACAAGTAGGTAAGTCACAGACTCATCACAAGTTCACAACCGTGAGAAACACGCCGAACCCCGCGAAACCCCCCGAACAATTGATTCCTGCACCCATTCTTTTACAACTTTCAGCGCCTACGGTGAACTCTGTGTAGATACATACCTGTAGCTTCTGATCCATCCGGAGGAGCCTTAAGCTCCGTGTGGGACATTGACCCATTTGCGTATTGTAGACAAATTGAAGCCTTCAGTTCGTAGAAGATGGAATAAAACCAACCCGTCTGCTTCTTTGCGCTTCACAACACCGCAACATCGATCCATTGGGCCAGCAAGGACGTATCGATTGGATCCAATACCAGGAATCGTACACCATTTGCGGTGCCCCTCACACATGGCCGACATGAGCAGTCCCAACACCACCACCTCATTCGCCATCTGGGCGCCCAAGCCATCGACTGCAATCCTCGTCATCGCAGCCTTGACCCTTCTCTACGTCGTTTATCTCCGAGCGTTGCCAAAACCAATCCCCGGTATCCCCTACAATGAAGAATCCTCTCGACGCTTGATGGGCGACATTCCCCATTTCATCGCCCTCGAAAAAGCTGGCAAGCGACCCCGAGATTTCTGGGTCAACTTGGCGCGGCGACAGAATGCGCCCGTCACCCAGTACTTTGCTGGCCCTTTCGTCAAGCCTGCCGTGGTTGTGGCCGATTTCCGCGAGGCTCAGGACCTTCTACTCCGGAGGGGAAAGATGACGGATCGTGGTGTGATGAACAATGGCCTTTGGAGTGGCGCCATTCCCAATCATTTCATTGCCATGAACAGCCGAGACCCCAGATTCAACGAATCCAGACACCTCACCAAAGACCTGATGACACCAAGTTTCCTCCACAGCGTACGTATAGCTTCTCTTCCCCGTCAAGCCCAACAAGAGGTTTTTTTTTTTTTTTTTTTCTAACTCCTTTCTTAGACATCTGTACCAGCCTCTTACGAAAAGGTTGTCAGCTTCATTGAGCTTTGGCATCTTAAGGCTAGGACAGCCAACGGGCGTCCGTTTGATGCTCTGGAAGATCTCAATTTCCTCACATCAGACATCATTATCGCGGCTGCTCTCGGCATTGACAACAGTGAAAGCGATACCGTGCGCAACTTAGGGCGCTTACAGTCCTCAGATCTCTCCAACATCTGCAAGGGATCAGTCGACAGCGTTTGTCCCTTTCCAGAATTTGAACCCGACGGCCTGCTACGGTGCATTTTGGTGTTGGCAGAAGCGATCGGCGGTGCTGCTACAGCGCCGTTGCCGAAACTGTATTGGGCAATTACCAACCTGCGGCCGTCTGTTCGCGAGGTTAAGAGAATTAGAGAACGAATATTGAGGATGCACATCGACAGGGCGAGCCGCCGCATCAGCGAGAATGGTAGAGACTCGAGGCTTCATGCCGCAGTGGACTACATGGTATCTCGAGAGCTTGCCGCTGCCGAAAAGACCGAGAGGATGCCGGTTCTTCACTCAGATATATTCTACGACATGCTGTTTGGTTATCTGTTGGGCGGACAGGACACCACACATAGCGTTCTCTCATTCATGGTCAAACAGCTTGGAGTTCATCAACAAGCTCAGGCAACCTTACGGTCTTATTTACGCAGTGTTCACACTGCAGCAACCAACGAGGGTCGAAGTCCTACCCAAGAGGAAATCATCAAGACGCATATTCCCTTTCTGGATGCGTTTATTGAGGAGGTCATGCGGCTCGATAACCCAGCCCCCGTGATCCTAAAGGAAGCACAATGCGACATCACAATTCTCGGCCACCTTATTCCCAAAGGCACCCAGCTATTCTTCCCTCTTTGGGGCCCCTCGCTTGACGAGCCCGCACTAGAAGTCCCAGAAAATCTCCGCAGCGAGAGTTCCCAAAAGCATGCCGACACACCCAAAGACTGGACTCACAGCGGCTATGCACCCAGCAGTTTCCATCCCGAAAGGTGGCTGCGCAAAGATGCTGAGACTGGCGAGAAGGTGTTTGACATTAAGGCAGGACCGACACTAAGCTTCAGCCTAGGCCCGCGAGAGTGCTGGGGCAAGCGTCTTGCGTATCTCGAACTCAAGCTGGTGACGACGCTGCTTGTTTGGAATTTTGAGTTTCTTCCGCTGCCATCGGAGCTCGTTGACTGGGATATTGTAGATGTGCTAAACGCAAAGCCCAAGAGATGTTTTGTGAGACTGAATTCTTACTAACTAAAACTAGTAGGGGGGAATGCAATTCAACTTTCTTTGTTTTAAAACTTCACGAACAATACCAATAACGCATGGGTGTATACTGTCATAGAATCGTTGGTTGAGAAGGACAAATCGATAGGAATAAGCTGGTTAGACTCTTAGAACGAATAATAAAACAGTAATTACATAAATTCACTATAATCAGATTCCCTCTCATCGCTTTTATTTAATTCACATGTAAAATAAAATAAAAAGTTTATTTCATACATATGCCGAATCGTTTGGCAACGTCTAACGCATTTTAATTCCCTTGCTGTTGGAGTTACCGTCTAGTCAGCTACCCCAGACAGAGACGCCGACACCTAACGAACAGTGACTAGAGTGCTATACCATATCCTGGGAGACTGTGCGTACTGTAATAAGGAGGATACGCAAGAAGACTCTTCATTCTTATTCTCAATCAACGGACTACAAAAAACAGAAACATTCATAAGCCAAGTGCTAAACAAGTAGCGATCCTTTTGGTCACATCGAAAGGCTCGGAACCGAAGCGTTGGCTTACCAAACACTCGCAGAAATGATGACAGAATCAGCCTACCATTCCATGTATACCATTCTACACTAAATTCGGAAGACAGTGGCCAAGCTGCCAAATCAATGTTGGGCGCGGGCTCCTCGGGTTAGGGTATTCGAAACCTCCGATGGCCCCACTTCAATCCTCCGGTTCTAGACCTCCGGACCGGCATGTCAAAGTTAGTCAATGCAATCGTCTAGTGCGACTTGTCGTAATCCTTCCGCAGTCCCTTAACGCTGTCCCAGGAGATGATCGGCCCATGTAGGGTCTCTAGAGTTGCAGAATGATTCATGGCTCTGGAGATGAGCTTGATGTCTCGGACCCGATCTGAAATTAATCTGATGCTCTAGTTCCAAGTCAGGACCGCTTTAACTGCTCCATGACTCCCGGTGCCCATAGCTTAATCTTCTTGCATATGATCCCCTTCTAGAAAAATTCGAAGTACACTAGTCTCCCATATTCTTATATTTCTGACTTCCCAGACACGTTTTCTTTCTAGTTTATCTCAGTGCTGCTCATTCCCTCAATTTGGTCATTTCTCGACTGCCCAACTTAACAATTAGAAGAAACGGTCAAAGCCCACATCCAAGACAACGACGTTTGGTGTTCATAAAAGAGACTTACATAAAGATCACATCAAATCATGGCCCTGAAAGCCGACCAGGTGGAGCTTTACCTCAATCGCATCTCTCTACCACAAGATATCCGGAATCTCTTACGGCAAGGGCCAAACGGCCCCGATGCACTCAAGGCAGTAGAAAGCCTCCAGCGCCACCACCTGCTTGCTATTCCGTTTGAAAACCTTGAGCTCGCCTACTCAGAGCACCATAGCCTTCCGCAAGACACAGATGTCGTCTTCGATCATGTGGTTAAGCGGAGGCGGGGCGGTGTGTGTGATCAGATTCACCAGCTCTTTGCCAAGCTGCTGAAGCATTTTGGTTTCCCAGTTTATTGCACAGGCAGCCGGATTAATGCCGCCGCTGGCATTTTGGCAGATCGGAGTATGGACAAATCAAAGCCAGTATTTGGGCCATGGTAAGTGACAAAAGGCGTGGAGCGATGCAAAAGTTTGCCTCTTTCCATGATTGCAACTAACACATTGCGCTCCAGGGTTCACTTAAATACAATCGTCACAATTGGTGGGCAGAAATATGTTGTCGACACAAGCCACGGCCCGTCAGGATTCCCTACACCAGTGCCTATCGTTCACGACCAGCCAGCAACCGACATCTGGCCCCGTCAGAGACGAATGATCTTTGAGAGTCTGCCGGGATGGACAAACACGGATCAGAAATGGTGGCGCATGCAAATCCGGTTCACTGAGACAGATACCTGGTTAGACGTGTGGGCTTTTACAGAGACAGAGTGGCTACCCGTGGACTTCCAACTAATACGACTCGGATACGCAGCACTCGGCACCGGCTGGGTGATGCCATCAGTCTGCTGCTTTCAAACACTCTTCGAGAATGACGCGCCTGTGGGTTATCTCATGGTCCTGGAGGACGAACTACGCAAAAACTACAAGGGCAAAACAGAGGTGCTGCAAAAGTTTTATAGCGAAGAGGACCGGATATCTGTGCTGGATGAAGTGTTTAAGATTACGCTGACAGATGAGGAACAGCGTCATATTGCAGGGCACGCTGCTGAAATCCAGGATGGGGATTTTGACTACTATGGGTAGTGTACACTCTGTTGATGATTGTTTTTTTTTTTTTTTAAAAAGGCATGGCGTTGGCAAATCATTCAAGAATGTAGTAGCTTAATAGGGCGACTAAGGTCGTTACACAACCTACATGGCTGTTAGTGAAAAATAAACAGGTCGATGTAATTAGCATATTAACCCCCGTGCCAGATATAAACAACCAAAATTAGCAAAGTTGTCGGATTAGATCCCTTCTAGTCAAGCGCCGACGAAAGCGCGGACCAGAGAACGAGGACCAATATGGAACTTCCCGACGACAGCGCACATTTCCATCAGTGATGCTAAGTTCATGTAACATGTAATCTTCATCAGGCTGCCGGGGTTACATCGCCACTAAACCCTGGATCCAGTCTTGCTGTTTGCCACAAAAGATCAATAAGCTGGCTAATACATTAGTAGGTGACCTCTTCATAGATAATCACACATCTCGCACGCTGCGATACCATATCTTTTCATCGTCTAACTCTTACACACAACCTCAGTATGCTTACAATAGTTAAAATCTAGAACAACTAAGAACCTGGGTACGGTAAACTACGCCTACTTTATCCCTTGAATTAGAAAAGCTGGACGACAATGGAGTCTTTTACTTCTCCCCACTTCATTTCCCTTGTCCAAGGGTTGATGAGGCAGCATCGGGTGCCCGGCCTCTCGATCGCCATTGTTCGAGGAGACAAGGTTGAATCTGCAGGTTTCGGAAACGCTCGCCTCGTGCCTCCAACGCCATGCACAGTCGACACGTTATTTGACATCGCCTCGTCTGCCAAGTCGCTGACGGCTGCCTCTGTGGCTCTGTTGGTGGACGACCAAAATCACCCAGACGTCCAATATGAAACAGTCATGTCAAAGCTTCTTCCAGAGGATTTTGTGTTGCCTGGTGTCGGTTACACAGAAGGAGTCACTGTGGAGGATGTCTTGGGCCACCGAACCGGAATGGCAGGGTATGAAAATGAGTATCTCAAGATATTTGCAGTCGTTTTCGAAGTGTGTAAACCTATAGCTGACGACATAGCAAAGCCATGATAGTTCCTACATGGGACCACAGGCATCAAAGCCAGACAATGCACGGTCAATTACTAGGAACTTGCGTAATCTATCCGTTGCTGCTCCTCTGCGCTCCCGATATCTGTACTGTAATATGATGTACACGGCGGCCACACATCTCGTCGAAGTCAAGAGCCAACAGCCTTATTCCAACTTTCTGCATGAGCGTTTTTTTCAGCCGCTTGGCATGGAGTCAACGACCGCGCAGCCCGAAGAGGCTCTTGCCAGAGGTTTTTGCGATAAAATGGCAATGGGATACTTCTGGGACAAGAACACATCTTCGTATAAAGAACTTGAAGCCAGAAACTGTCCAGAAGGACAGGGTGCAGGTTCCATCATAACTAGCGCCGACGACTTTATCAAATGGATAAAGGCGTTGTTGAACCGTGAGGGACCCATCAACGAAAAAGTGTACCAAGGCCTTGTTCGGATGCGTTCGATTGTAAATCCTAATGCCCGGAGACTGAAACCCTTCACATCACCAGCTATATACTCGGCCGGCATGGAGGTTTACTACTATCGTGGGCAGATGGTGGTTGGTCATGATGGGGTAATTCCTGGATTCGGCAGCCGCTTCATTTTCTTGCCGGATTTCAAGTTTGGTGCAGTTCTGCTTGGTAACTCTTCCGGAGCAGGCGCTGTAGCAACAACTCTGTTTCGCTGGCTCATCGATGAGCTACTCAGTATTCCGGAGACAGAGCGCCGATACCTGAGGAATATAAAAAATGAGCGTGATCCAGCAATTGCAAAGTCCACAATCAAGTTGAGTAGCCAAGCTCAGGATGGGGCAACGGCGGAGGCATCATTGGGCAAACAATCTTGGAACAAATCTTCACATCAGAAGCACTCCTGGTCTGAACCTCGACCACGAGATCAGCCCAAGAACGAGGCTGAAAACAAAGCAAATCATACGGGAAAAAACAAAACAATTGACAAGAGCGTCACACAGATGAAACATTCCACAAAGCTGCAACCAAGACCCGGCTCGCATGCTCAAGTCCCATTGTCTCAAGAAACTCCGCTCGCTGCCTACGTAGGCAAGTTTTGGCATCCAGGGTATCATACAATGACGGTTGAGATCAAGGAAGATCAACTTTTTGTCGATGCCACAGACCGCTCGATGGGGTTTACACTTACTTTTGAGCATATTCGAGGGCAAACCCGGTATACTGCGCACCTATGCGATGCTTTTGAAGGGGGCGATGATCCTGTGGATGCCAAGTTTGTATTTCAGGATGGCCTAGCCACACAACTAGGCATTGACCTGGAGCCCAGTATCCGTGAGTTGATATGGTTCAAGCGCCGTGACGATAAGAGATGAATTACGATGGCCAGATCTATATGTTTGGTGGATTCTGATGTCACGATGGTGGGCAGGCAGGTATGAACGACCTAGGTACCTAGTAAATTAGTGCCCAACTTAAAAGGTATTGGATACTTAGCATGAAGCGCCGTGATCAGAACAGATACGCCTCCTTGTGCCGTACCCGCAGGTGTAACTACGTAGTAGGTAGTCCCAGGGGTTCGTCAGTGCGGTAATTCCAAGTACAGTTCTACGTAACCAAGTAGGTAGGTAGGTACCTATCCGCAAGGATGAGGCGGCACATGCCGACCAGGGGCTGGCTGGTTCGGCACGGCACCGGTACATGAACAAGAACAAGGAATCTTTCCCATGCTCACAGAGAGCCCGTCACTGGGTCGATGTGGTGACGGCTAGATGATGAACACCAGGACCAAGCGAACAGCGATGGGAATGTCCCATGCATTCGTTGTAAACTTGTACCTGTCGCGCTTTTCTCATGGCGATTTATCCCCCCCACATGCATTAACATGCCAATACAAGCACATACGAGTCGCCGTTTCAAAGTTGTCCTGCCGACGCAATGCAGCACAGCCTTTCTTTCACCCAATCCGGGTCAGTCTGTCGTTGCAAAAATTAAAAATAAAAAAGGTCCCAGGTCAAGTTGCTCGTAAACACACCTCATTTTTTTTTTACCTGCACTTATTATACACATGCACACCCACAAGAAGAGCTTGGCAGAAGGCAGCCAAAAGCAACGACAGCCACTCACCGACGACAATGCTAAGCCCGCTAAGACCGGCCGCCGGGCCAACGCATCGCCACCGTCGTGTGCCTTATTCTTAGCCGCAGTGTGCTGAGGCGCCCAAAATGGTGGTGGGTAGCTAGGGGCCACAAGGCGATGCTATACGATACGAAAATAGCCCCAGTAGCCACCCGGTTAACACGAGATCACGTGATGTGCGCATGAACGACTCGACTCTCTTTACAACAACGATCATACGTAGTAGGCGGCCGGTTCTCCCGTGTGGTTTTATCCATTGAGAAAGGCGTAGGGAGAAGAGGGGGGGGGGCAAAAGTTGAACGTGGTGGTTGTGATGAGAAAAGAAAAGGGAAAAAGGAAAAAAAGACAACGGAATGCAAGAGATGACAAGACAAGTCTAGAAAGGTGCCAAAAAGTTGCTCTGTTCACCTGCGTGCTTGAGAAGTGTGATCGCTGCACGCCAACGGCATGCATGTTGTTCGTTTTTCACTGCCAGGATGTGGTTTTTTTTTTTTTTCATGCTGCGGCATCAGATACTGCAACCAAACTTCTTTAGGTCTAGTGTCTACTACAACAACACGAATGACCCGCAGTCTCCCTCCCCTGGCCCCTGTCAGCGACAGGTACGTAATGCGCTGAGAGCCGCTGAGAAACCGCTGGGAGACCCTACTGTAACACTGATATGCGCTGTACTACTGCCCTCCCAAGCCCGTGTTCAGGTGTCCCATCAATGCCGTCCTCCCTGCGTACTGCTGGCCACCACGTCCCACTGGGGCCAAGCCAAGGCGGCTAGGCCCAGGAGATCTTGGCCCACCCCTTTGCCAGCCAGCGCCGTGCCATGTACTGTACGTACACACTGCACTTCTCCTGCTTTTCCTCCCCTTTTCTCGCCATCCATCATCCGCTTGACCAAGCCCCTCCATTCGCCATTCTATCCTGCGTTTGGCTTTTCCCCTTCTTTCATCGTCTCTCGCTTTGTTCGCTTCTGGGCCTTTTTTGGTATCCCTTTCGCTTTTTTCCCGACTCTCGCTTCACGTCCAGCACTCGCTTTGCTCTCCGGTTCCAAATTAGGTTTTCTGGTCCACGCAGTAACGACCCGACCGGCCCGCGTCCTGCTTGTGCAGCCACAAACTCAACAACGCCAGATTCCAACGGCCGCATCCATCAACTCGCGATTCACAAAGAGCACGCGCTCGGCGCTCCCATCGTGTCGGGATCCATCGTCTCATTGTTTGCTCGCTTTTCCTTTCTGCTGTTAAGCAACGCAGAGCAAACCTCCTTGCCACGTTTTGTTTTGCCCATAATCAGCACTTTCAGAACAGAAATTACAACATAATGCGTCCAACACAATCCCTGGTGCGACTGGCCTTGTGCCTCTCGTCTGTTTCTCCGTTGGTATCTGCCTGGCCAGGTTGGCTCCCAGACGTTGACACTCTTGTCGTACGTGCCGATGAGACGGAGAGCGACACCAAAGCGACGGGTATGTATTCTCTTGGGACGCAGTCGATGCTTTCTCAACACATAGGTCCCTTCCCAATCTTCGCTTTTGGGCGCACGCATTCGCTAACCCATTCTAGGTACCGATGACTCCAAGTCTTCCGTTGCATCTGTGACATCGCGACCTACGGTTACAACTGCCTCGTCAACATCCTTCAAGGCTGGCAAAAAGACCGATTTCAATCTCAACACTGCCAAAGCCAAAACTGGAACTGACACCGCGACCGCCACTGGCACTGGCACCGAAGATGAAGACAGCAGAATTACTCATACTCAGTTCGCCCCTGATGCTCCTCCTGCAGGCGTCAGTATGAAGACCCCTGCTGCCGCTGCCGTGGCCACACCATTGTACAAAATTGGTGATTATGTCACATGGGGATGGAACTACACCTCGCTTCTAGGCACTCCAACTGCCATCGATGTACTTGCTAGCTGTTCCGTTGCTAGAGCGACTTGGACCCTCACTGCCAACATGACATTCGAAACCGACGTCAGCTACGTCTGGAACACCAATGACCAAGCCGATTCTGCTGAATCTGCTCTTCTGTCCGAGATGTACACCCTCATTATCAAGGACTCGGATGCATCCATCACCGACCGCCCTGAGCCTGGATATCTTGGATCGTACAGTGGCCTCACATTCGGCCTCTATGCTGGGCAGCCATATACGCCCTTCCCGGAGTGGAAATGCATTGGTTGCAACGCGGCAACCTCTGGCTTTGACCGTCATGCTGTTGGTTTTGCCCTTACCATGTGTATGGTAACTGTATTCAGCTTTACATGGTTCGTGTCAGGTCTTGGGCTGCAGTAGTCCAAGACTTTGCTCAATTCTTCGGGGTCTTTACGTTGACAAAATCTTTTAATCTAAACGGGATGACATTTTGTAATTTTTCATGGAGGGGGTTTTTGGTGGTAATTGCGGGCTTGGTTTTAGGGCGTTCTTTTGCTTCAGATTGGTGTTCGTCGTCGATTTCTACAACTCATTGGATGTTGGGGATTGGAAAGCACTCTTGGATTAGGTTTCATCATGATATAAGCGCCAAAATATTAACAATCTTCTAATGATCCATGCGTCTAGATGGGGCGGTTGCTCTTCAGCATTGGCCAAACACATGTTCATATTAATTGTCTATCATTTAAATGAAACAGGAAATCTTGTCCTGCTTGTGAATCCTGTAGTGCCATCAACACATATGATCGATCAAATACACAGTAATAGTCCGTATTCTTTTGATGGAGTTCTGAGAGTATGTGCTCTCACTGTCGAGTTACTAGAAAACGGGGAGCCTAGTCATTAACAACATATTGGTATTTCGGCCTGCTAGACCATGCGCAAAGTGAATCCTGCACCTCGCTCCTCTCTGTCTCGCCCCTGGAATATTCCGCTGAAATCAGCGTCACCCAGTGTGGCAGCCGCCTGTCCTCTCATCGGGGCATTCGGCTCATGCCGCCTCCTTTTTTCCTGGCCAGCCTTACTGGGAAATGTCGGAAACAGGCTTTCGGGTTTCGGTTTCGGATCTTGACGAAAGTATTCGTGCTGAAGCATCTCTTTCGCTGAGGGGCGGCGGCCCGGGTCGAGAGAGAGCAGGTCGTTTAGGAGGCCGGCCCCTGCAGCCGTCATGTTGGGAAACCTTGCGCGGATGACGGAGCCTGCCGTGAGAGAGCTCTTGGGCAGTCGCAGAGAGCGAGCATTTGGAAGCCTGCGAAAACCAGGCCAGGTCTCATCCGTGGGAACGCCACATATCTCGAAAATCTTGGACATCTGGTCTACCTCGTTACTGCCCTGTAGTAGAGGTTCCCGCGTAATCAACTCGCCAAAGATGCAGCCCACGCTCCACATATCAACCGCCGCATCATATGTCTTGGTCCCCAGAAGAAGTTCCGGCGCTCGATACCAAAGCGTGACGACAAGTTGTGTCAACTTGGGGGGTGGGTCGCCAACATATCGTGCCATGCCAAAGTCTGCAATTTTGAGCTGGCCTCGGTTATTGAGCAGGAGATTCGATGTCTTAAGATCGCGGTGGAGAATCCAGTTCTCGTGGAGGTATGCGATACCAGCTGTAAGCTGTAAGAGTAGTCGTTTGACTTCGGAAGAGAGAAACGGCTCGGGCATGTCCTCTAGGACGCCCTTTAAATCATGCTCGACGAATTCTAGGACGAGAAATATTGAACTACAATTTCGAGGATATTAGTGTCAGTAATCTATAAGAGTATAGCTTGCATCAAGTTGGTATAAGAACAGTCCCAAATCAGTAACTCGGAGAGGGTTTGAACATACTTGTCTGGCTTGGAGACTTCTTCTCCAACCACCACCTCTTGCATGGTGACAATGTTACGGTGCCTGCAATTTTTAAGTATCTGTATCTCTCGGATCCCCGTAACCGGCAAGCCGTTGCGATCTCCGGGCTCCAGCTTCAGACGCTTCAGAGCGACGACCTTGCCTGTCGTCCTGTCTGTGGCGCGCGCGACCCAGCCGTATGTGCCTTCTTCAATGTCATTCAGCTTATCGTAGTTTTCCACACTACGACTCCGTGTCCAGCTGTCAGCCTCGAATCTCAGAAGCTTTATAGGCGCCGTCGATGTGCTATCACTGGGGCCGCTACTGGGCTCTGGGGTGAGCTTACGCCGTTTCGAAGGCCGCCCATCATCGATTTCGTCGTTGTTGTCGCGGTTTTTGGAAATCTCAATGTCCGCCGCCTTCCTCTCTGCCTCTAGTTTCTTTGCCTTCTCTGCCTTTTTCCGCTGCTTCTCCTCCTTTTCTCGTTTAATCTGCGCATCGAGCTCGGCATCCTCCTCGGTCGCGGCCCATCGCGATTTGGCCGTACTTGCCATCGAAAACCGAGACGAATAAACGTCTTCTTCTAGAATTCAGCCTTCGTATGACAAAGATTCTGTACGCATGAATTTGAAGTGAACTTGGGATTCGCAGCGTGGAGTCGTGTAGTCGATTGCTAAATGCTTGTTGAGTTGTTCTGTAGACAATAGAGCTTTTAGCTTCAAGATCGACTCCAAATGTGGTTGGACCTTGGCTCGCAAGTACCCTTGCAGACAACCTACCTTTACGCTGGTGGACATGGAGCTCTAGACTAGCATGCAGTGACAGTGATTGGCTACGGGTCTACGGGCAGCGCCTTACTACTTCAAGTAGAGCAATATTAAGTTTCCACCCAATAAGGGATGTTCGCATTCGCCCCCTTTGCGATAATGCAACAAAATAAAACCCAACCAGAGAACGCAGTGAGGTGTCTTACACATGCACATGCTCCGAGGATGGATGAAATCTTTCCTGAATTATCAATTGGTTTAGAGGGGGTCGAGCAGGCTTCCACCGAGGCTGAAGCAGTCCCGGCAGCCTACCTACATAGGTAGTAGGGTAAAGAGTCGAGTCACAGCTCCTTACAATACTTTACACCCACCAGCCTCTGCGCCGCCAACTAGAATGGAATCATGGCCAGCAAATCAATGAGACAATTGGTGATACTGGGCTGCCACTATCCGATACTACTACCTACCTAGGGTACGTAGCAGAACGAAGCTCCAGCAACGGTATTTTGCGACTTGGATTATCATCCAACAGCCACTTTGATGCTCAGGCATCTCAAGTCCCATGGCCGGTTCGTCCCGACACTAATAAGGAGAAGTTATGGCCAACGTGGCGGGGAGCACAATTTCTGCCAAGCCTGATCCCATCTGTCCAGGCCTAGATTGTTTGGCAACGGCACTCGCAACGCCCGAATTGCCATGATTGCATGACGATCTCTACAGAGTACAGACCTCAGTTCTTGTGGGGATGTGCTAGTCAGCCTCATCCATCGGGAATTCCGCTGTAGCACTGGTGTTACATGGGTATGTTGTAGGCTACAGCAATGACTACTTACTCGAGACAGGCGGCTTAAACCTGTCGCAATCTCCCCAGTTCTCTTCACGCACAATCCACGCGAGGAGGCCCCTGCATCTCCGAGCTTGGCATGGTGCGCATGCAGGTTGAGTTCAGCTGCCAGGGGCATCGTGAGAAGCGTCAAATAGCAGCCTCTCAAACTAACAGCAGCCGCACGCTTTTTGGCATAGTCAAGCCACTGGCGAAGATTAGAGATGCCCTAGAAGTATTATTGCCTAGATTGAAACTAGAGGGGCCCCGACTCACACGCACCGGTTGCAGGACCGCCCGACTGAGCAGCTATCACAGCGCGTGCCAGGGTGCATGGGGAAAGCCTTAGGAGGAAAGTTGTGAGTTGTTTGGAGGCTGAAAAAAATAAACTCAACAACATGATCAAACTTGCCCTCTACACACACACACATACTTTACCAGACGATCAGGTCGTGCGAGCAGGTCATAAGAAGACACACGAAGAGATCCACCTAGCCCAGAAGTATCGCCAGTGCCATCACGGAGGCAAAGCCCGTTCCGATGCGGCCACTCAACTGGTCATCGCCCGCCTGGGCCATCTACATAGCATTATTTGCTAACCCAGCAACTGCTGCATACGTGACCGAACTAGACATCTACTCACAATTGGTACGTGACCGACTTGTCCACATCGCATCATGGCATTTAGTTGGACGTTGGAAGTGGCAGCATTTGGCAAAGTATATCAACTTCGTACTAACAGAGGGCCAAACTCCACATGTAGGCTCCATGTGCCTCCAGCGCCGTCTCTTACAAAATCGCCTCGTTGACGTTGGCTACACTCTGCGGTGACAGCGAGGAAAAGCTTCAGTCTTGTTTCTGCTCCAACACGGCCTTATCCAAAAGTGTTGTTTCATCTATCTCCACCGAAATCAACAGCAACTGCGGTAGCTCTGCAACCGAGGACCAACAGAGCGCTTCGCGGGTGTTACAAAAGTACTGTAACCCAGATTCAACCATTCTCTTCCCGACCCCCACGACGAATATTGTCGAAGCATATATCACAGATCTGGCAGAGCTGTCGTACTTGCCGTCATGTGCACGGGACGGTGTGTCGGCCGCCGTTGTGGGAATTGTATGTGTAAACCCCTCTCCCTCATATTGATGATTATTTCTTTGCACAATCATACGTTCATGACGATCAGTCAATGTCAATATTGGAACTAAATCTAACAAATCGGATTTAGGGTCGGTCGAGATGCCCCGAAGCCGCCAGCTTGTATGCCCCTTGTGTCTGCAACAAAGGCGGTCTACCCGCAGCCATCAGCGAGACGATGAGCAGATCAGTGCGGTCGTCGTGCTCCAACGGCGAAGATGTTACCTCCGCTCAGAATTTCTTCAATGAATACTGCGCCATGAACAACGGCACCACGTCATTTGCTCTGCCCAAGGGTCCACCTGGGGACAGTAGGTTCCATCTTCCCATCAAATCAAAATTTCGGCACAAATATATGAGATGCTGACTTGACTATCAGTGACATATCATATCACCGCCTTGTCACAGTACAAGATGCTTGGAACATGTGCCCAAACTGGCGTTGCATCTGCTATCCTTGATGTAAGTTATATCCCGTACAAATTTACAACCAGCCCAAAGACAACCGTGCTCACAACAACGAACAGCAAACTGCGTCACTGTGCGGAGTTGGACCACAAGCTCTGGCGTCATGTGTTTGCCTCAAGTCAGGAATGCGGAACCGGATATCGAGCACTCTAACCTCCAAAGTCAAGTATTACTGTGACAACACCGCTACCGCGGAAGTCAGATCTGCCCTCGAACTGCTCGACTTTTATTGCAGTGCTGCAAACGGCGCGGTTGTCGCGGCAGTCACAGAGTTGGCTACCGAGTCATACCCTCGCCCAACCTCTGGCAATGGCTCTGGGTCCTCAAGCCCCTCACAAACAGGGGGCGGAAAGGGGGGGAGTGGTGGAGCGGACGACGGCGCAGACAAAGGCACAGGTGACGGTTCCAACACTCCAGGAAGCAGCAAAAAGTCTGGAAGTGTCAACAAGACGGCTATTATTGCAGCAGCAGTGCTGGGTGTGGTCGTCATCATTGCCATCATTGGAGTAGTTGCCTTTATATTACGCCGCAGAAAGGCAAAGAAGTTACGAGAGGAGCAGATGCACGCCACGGCCCTCGACAACGACGCGAATGGGCCCCCAGAATTGGACGACACCGCCAAAATTCTTTCGCCGAGTGTTGCAGGCGTGACCGAGTTGCCTACGCCCACCCATACACCAAGGCCCGAATTACAAGGTGGCATCGGGGTTGCGGTCTCCGAGCTACCGCCATACGAATCGCCACGCCAGGAACTGCACGGCAACTTCCCTTCGGGATATTCTGGCCAGGTGCCACCTCAGGAACTTGCAAACACAGGATACAGCCATCCATCGCCATACCCATTGAGTGCCCAGCCTACGCATGGATCTTCCACCGTATCGCCGGCAACTCCTGGCGTATATAGTAATGGATGGCAGTCAGGACCTGTACAATCCTACGAGCTGGATTCTCAGGCTGGCAGAAATTATCGATAAAATGGTGCATATTTCTTTTGGTGTGGATTTCTTGGATTATTTTCTTCGGAGGGATAGCGGGCCATACAATATCTGCTTCCAATATGAGGGATCTGGCGCAGGGCATCATGTTGATGAATAATTTCTTTGTTTGGTTTTTTTTTTTTTTTTTGGAAATTACACATTCAACCATTTTTACATTTCAATGGAAGCGGGAAAGTTGATTAGACAAACGATATCATCCCCATGTGACAAATGAGACTGTAAACTGAAAAGCAACATATAATTAGTAGTAGAGAAAAGGCTAGACAATAGTGGATGTCGAGAAAAGCAGAGCCTAGCCTTTCGTTCTCCCATTTACGTTAATTGGGAAAGCTTATTATCTCGGGACCTCTCAGATTGTGGATCTTTCCGACCCCAGTGCCGGCACTAATTCAGTCTGAGGATGAAGTCTGCCATCAGCAGCATGTTTTTGTCGATGTTGCCTTCCATTGGATATACTTCCTTCACCTGGTATAATGGGTAATTCGTTGTGTTGAACTGGCTACCTCCTACAAGCTTAGAAGCCCCTTCTATGAGAATTATCCATTCTGTAGGTTCTTGAAACGCCTGGTTACGGGTCAACGCTCAGGGCATTCAGTGCTGAAGCTGGCTCCAAACTGGCCCACTAGCCCCTCCTAACAATCCATTCACGGCTCAACCCGACATCACTTATGAGCAAGCCAGTTGGCTTTGGGTCTAGAGATATGGCAGCACTGGAGGCTGCAATAGCCTGGCACACTATCGCTGGAACCGCTGGCGCCAGTAGCCCACACCCTAGTGAACGGCTGAAGTAAGTCTCAAATAAGACTCAATATTTCGATAGCCTACTGCTCGTGATTTCCTAGTTTGGACAACTCATCACTTCTGGCGTTTTATTCTTGCCATGATCTATCAACTGATAGCACTAAGCAGCTCAGGAGGCATCTACGCTCAGTCTACCAGTACCTTTATGGAGTAAATGTATACATCCCCTCTCTTTATATAAGGTACAAGTCGAGGTCTTCTTCTCAATGATGAGTTCGCCATCCTCCTTCCAAACCCTTGACTCCCGTCTCCATCCGCCTCATCTTGTCCCGCCATAATGGTTTACAAATCAGCCGTGTTTGCTGTTCTGGCCAGTTTTCTGGGTTGTTCAGTTGCCTCGCCCTTGAGCCTCTTCCAACGAGCCGCCTGCAACAGCGATAACCTGCTGCGATGCTTCATCGACAAGCGTTATTCTGTATCGGCTACTGCCTACTGTGCGGCTCTGACGCCATACACAAGCACCGTTGCAACTGTCACTGCGACCGCCACAGAGACAACATGGCTCACCATAACTGCCAGCACGCAGACTGACACGATATCATCTACGACGACAATTTATACGGCCACGATCCCGTCTGCAACTGTTACCGTGACCCGTGACAGTAACCAGGTCATTCAACGCAGAGACAACTCGAGTCCACCTCAATGCATGACTAAAGGCGTCACATATCCGGAGGCCCGCATCACGTCTGCGTGTTCATGTATCAATGTGCCGGCACGCACTGTCAGCGTCACCCATACTGCTGGGACTCAGACTGTGACTGATGTATGTAACGCCACTGGCAAGAACCCTCTCCGATGCAAAACTAAACCCAGCTTAACTCAACTGGTAATTGATGATTTGCGTCACCTCTTAGACATTGACTAAACTGATCACTGCCACCGTCTCAACGACCGTCGTGGCCACTGTCTCGATGGACACAACCAGCGGCGTCACAACCATCACGGTTAACCCTCCTGCGCCCTCGAACGTCATTGCCAACCCAGGTTTTGAGAGTGGATCGACCGCTGAGTGGACCTTTGTCACCAGCAACCCAGCTGGCTGGACTGGGAATGTCGTAAAACGCAACAACTTTGGCAATAATGGGCAGACCTGGGTATTCGATATTGCCGAGACCATCAACGATGGCTCTGCCAGTATTAGGTCTTCTCCCTTCACCCTCTATCCCGGCACTTGGTCACACTCATTTGTTCACATGAACAATGTGTACCCTACCAACAATATAGGGGGCCGTATAGGCACACTCATCACCGCTGGCAACGGACAGAATATCTTAGCCGGCGACGGAAGCCTTGGTGTTTACATTGGCAATGGCTGGTACAGATATTCATATACTTTTACTGTGACGGCAGCGCAGGCAGGGCCTGGCGCCAGTCTAAAGCTCATGGTCAATCTCCCGAACCCCGGCACTCCCCATTGGTACTTTGATGACGTTGTCGTCATTGCTAAGGCTTGATTGAGACCTCTTTCCTCTTTCTTTGGAGTTATTGAGGGAGAAAGATATGCATAGTAGATGGCGTGGATAATAATTCTGCATTGGGGTTGGTACTATCTCATTCCAGGAGAACATGATATTGCTACAAGTGTCATTCAGCTTTGAGCTTCATATCAAGTGGAAAAAAGCAGAGTCATTTCGTTAACCTCCATAATGGAGCTTAAATCCGGTTTGGTAACCGCACAAAATTCATTAATTGACCCACCTCAAATAAACAACGGCATACCAACGATGATACAAGAGGCTCCAGCGGGAGAATATCTCATTTCTTTACTCTCCTTTCCTTTCCTGTTTGCGAAATTGAAAGCCATATTCTGCCTTCGAATATAGTGGTATCCTAAGTATAAGTCAGCGCGGTGTTATAATATTGATGTGGCCTTTTACACGGCGCAATGCTTGAAAGTTGCTGCGAGTAATTGCCTAGCAGTCTAGTATATTTAACAACGCAGAGACGGATATAAGAGAGACTCCCCAGTATGGCAGGGCAACATTGAGTGAAATTCGCTCACAATTTTTCTTTTCCACAACAGCAGCATTGGGCTGATTGCTTGCTCTGTTGTGTGTTGCACATGCTCGCTAGGACACAGACAGTACAGTAGTAACATTGGAGTTTGACGTATCGAAGATTTCTATACTTGAAACTAGCACTGATACCTCCTCTTTAAGGTCTGTATATCTGGTTTGGTATTTTAGCGCTATATTAGGTATGAGTTGTCCTTGCGGCATATGATGAATCTGGGTCGAAGCTGAAATACCACCTCTAGTAGTCTCCCGCGATAAAGTGGGTTTTGTCTAGTGAGGCTTGTGATCGATTTTGAAGGGGTAAATTTAGATGGCGTGGCTTATGAGAAATGAACGTCCATGTAGCCACTGGCCTAATTTCCTGCTGCATAGTACTTCAGGCCCTGTAACTGCACCCAGCAGGTACGTTCACCGCTGTAACTACCTACTATTGTGCTCCGTAAGGCAATCAATTTGTCGCACTTGAGTCTCACCCATTGACCGACGACCTCTTTCATCAGGAAAAAAACCCGGCATACAAGCTGTCGATTGAAGCGACTTGAACCATCAGCTATAACCGCGCCTTGTGCCTCGGAATTGCTCCACGACTTCCGTCCATCTATCTGCGCAAGCGTTATCTTGCAACTACGCAGAATAGAGCGGCTTCTCTATCATACTAATTCATTACGCACCTGTATGAGAGCGCTCACAGACGTCTTACTCCGGCTACGTCGCCATGATGATGAGGTTTGGCCGATCAGCCTCCTTCGTCTCAAAGCCCTCCATTGGGCGCCTATCTTCTGGTTGGCCGAATCTCCAGTCATGTTTCCTCTCATCACAACACTGCATGCCCACGCCGCAACGTCGAAGCTTTGCATGGACGGGTGTGCGCCGGGCCGAAGAGAGGAAATGGTCAACACCCTTGGCTAAGCAGCTATTCGAGGCAATCTCGGTATGGGCCTCTCCCCCCTCGTTCATTCTGTCATGTGGCTTTCTTTATTTTTTCTGTTTTCTCTCAAATACATAGCTAACCAGGTTTTGTTTTTTTCTTCTCTGCTTCATCTAGACCACTGGTTCCGTCCCCTTGGCTAGCTACATGCGCATGTGTCTTACTGGTGATGTGGGTGGTTACTACACGGGGGCCGTTGGGCAAGACCGCGATCAGTTCGGCGCAAAGGGCGACTTTGTGACCTCTCCTGAGATTTCCCAGATCTTTGGCGAGCTCATCGGTATTTGGTTTATCGCAGAATGGATCAGCCAGGGCCGGCCGAAGGAAGGCGTCCAGCTCATAGAAGTTGGGCCAGGTCGAGGCACCCTCATGGATGACATACTACGCGTAAGCTGTTCTCGCATTCATTGACGCATATATTCGCACTGCTGCTGACACAGACCATAAAGACTATACAGCGATTTCCGACCATGGCCAGTAGCATTGAGGCTGTATTCATGGTCGAGGCTAGCCGGGAGCTTAGAAAGACACAGAAGAACCTTCTTTGTGGTCCGGACTCTCCTTCCACTGAGTCTAAATCCGGTTATCACAGCTCCAGCAAATACGATGGTGGCCCTATCGTGTGGACTGAGACGGTCAAGTCCATACCTATAGGTTAGTATCTCTCAACCTCAACATCTTTTGGTGTGTAGAAGAACTTTTCCGATTGAACATACTAAACTTACATGATTTTTAGAGTCAAATAAAGTACCTTTCATCATTGCTCATGAATTCTTTGATGCTCTTCCCATCCACACCTTCCAGTCGGCGCCATCAAAGGCCCAAACAACCACAAACACTGACACGCCCTCTAACACCAGCGCAACTGTAGACGCCGCTTCCAACGGAGAAAAAAAACCTTCGATGGAATGGCGTGAGATGGTAATCTCCCCCACGCCGCCCGGCGCGACTCACGCAGACCTGGGGACACCCAAGTCGCAGCAACATGAGCCGCCACCTGAGTTTCAACTCGTCTTGTCTTCAGGCACTACCAGGCACTCCCGCTACCTTCCTGAATCGTCGCCTCGTTACCGGAAACTCAAGCAGGCCCTCGGTTCCGTCATTGAGATCTGCCCGGACGCATCGCTATTCGCTACTGACTTTGCCACTCGCATCGGTGGCTCTGCAAAACATCCAAAACCCAAACCCAGCGGTGCAGCGCTAATCCTCGATTACGGACCTTCCGACACTATCCCAGTCAATTCTTTAAGGGGCATTCGTCAACACCGCATAGTCAACCCCTTTTTACAGCCAGGACTTGTTGACCTAAGCGCTGATGTAGACTTCACGGCCATTGCAGAAACTGCCACTCTCGCTAGCGACGGCGTCGAGGTTCATGGCCCGATTTCCCAGGCCGACTTCCTCGAGCTCATGGGTATTCGGGAGCGCGCTGAGGCACTGACTAAAGGCGCTAAAGCGGGAGAGTCGGCTTCTCAAGACATTGAAAAGGCCTGGAAGCGTCTCGTCGACAGAGGACCCAGTGGCATGGGCAAGGTGTACAAAGCCCTGGCCATTCTGCCTGAAAACGACGGTCGCAGACGGCCAGTTGGATTTGGCGGAGATGTGAAAGACAAATAAGCTAGAAGTGTTACAATAGTCAATGTACAGTACGTGGTGGGACAGATTGTACAGACTGTACAATGAGGGAGGAATTATGGTGCAAGGAAAAACAGACGAAGACTGCCACCAGTGCTGGCTAGTCATACACTATATTGCTATCATATAGGTTTATAAACAGATTTGTGTTAGTATAAGTAAAAGTTTAGTGTGCCGATTGCATTTCAAAATGGGGCTACACAAAGTAACAATAGGCAAAATCCGTGACATGAAGCATCAATCCAAAAGTAATACAAGCTCCCAAGACCCATAGGTTCTGTCCGATCTGCAATTCATTACAAGGCCTCCTCCTATCCTTTTCTACTTAGTTCGTACAAGTTTCACGTCCTCGTCATCACTTCCATCATCTGAGAACTTGTCTCCGTCCTCGCCAACGGCAAAAATAGTCTCACTCTCAAGGGATTCTCGTGGTAGCGCGCGGGGCTGTGCGTGCTGCTGTACACCGCTTTGCTGGGATGATTCAGCAGCTGTTAAGCCGTTCGCTTGAGGTTGGCGGGTTGGCCCTTTGCCGATGTGTGCTTCCTCATCGTCCTCATCGTCCGAGTCACCAGGCATACCGATGTCTCCAATCTCAAACGTGCCGTCATCATCCTGGGCGATCTCGTCACTCATAGCGAATCGACGATTGTTCGCAGTTGGCCTCCAGAGATAGGCAATCCAGGCCACATCAGCAAAGTACACAATATTGAGCCAGCCATCCAGAATAAACCACCGCGTTTTCCAATGAAAGGGTACAAAGTCGGGGTCGTTCACTGAGGCAAATGTGAAGCTGTTGAAGAAGAAAAAGCCAAAGATAACCATGACACTTATGAGAATAGCCCACCATAGCTTTTTATACATGGCCTCCTTGATAAACTGTTTGCGATCTCTCAAGTCTTTGAGCGTCAAGTTGAGAGAGTTGAGTGTCCAGACATAAAACGCGGTCAACGACCCTGCGAGAGGAAGCACAATGAGAAGAACAAAAGGTCCTAGAGCCATCAAGTAAGTACTATGCTACGGCAAATGTCTAAAAGTTGAGCCGTGGCGAATATCACTTACCAGCACTCTCTGGGGATATCAAGAGACTTGTAATGGAATATACAAGACCAAATACGAAGTGGGCAGCGGCAAGCCACCGGACATAAATCATTGTACGTCCAAGTGTATGCTTAACAACACCATAACCCATACAGACAATGAGCAGCAGAAAGAATGAAAATGAGTTTCGCGCTGCATTCAGTATGCCAACAATGATGAGGAGGGCTTTGCTTCCCATGTTTGCGGTGCCGTTTCTATTTTGATACTCTGTGTCAAGTTGTTAATACACATATCAGTTTGCTCAGGGACCGCCATTGTATCAACGAACCATAAAAGCCCCAAGTCATGAGCATTTCCATGACTAAGAAGAGAAGAATGGCTGTGATGTAGTTTTGAACGGCCACTGTAGAAACGTTAGCACATGACAAGTTAACTAAGCCAGATTGATTCATGAGTGCTCACAAATATCATGTCGATGTAGATAGTATAGGAACCCCCAGTACACGGCGACCAAGGCATATAAGATCGACATTCCGCCGTAAAAAGGGAGTTTTGGGATTTGCGTGGCGGGTAATTCGCCAAATGCGTTGCGAAACTCGATAACTGCAGAGTACTTGTCGATATTGAATCCTTCCGAGATCACGCAATAGTAGCCCGTCTTCTGAATAGAGTAGTGAATAGGTCCCGGTTTGTTGAGATGAACGGCTTTGCTAAGAATCAAGCTGCTGGACTTTTCGCTTGCGTTATGGCCAACAATGAATTCACCCTTATTGGTGGAGTTGCAATAGCCTTGTTTGATAAAGTCATCATTACAGAGACCAAGCCGCTGTGAGACGGATCAGAATTAATAAACCATGCGGAGCTTGGGGATGCGCGTACAGTTGCGTGAGTGTCTGGATCTGGAATGCCAATAAAGTTCTTGTCTTTCCATTCGAAGATGACCAAGCTGGCTATAGGGTCTTTTTGTTCTTGTGCAGTTGAGTTGAGGAATTTAACCAAGATAAAAGGCTCAACAGGGCCGCCCCAGGTATTTCGACTGTACATGCCTACAAACTAGTTAGACTTGGGCATCGTAGGAGGGACTCGAGAGTAAACATACCAGCACAATATTGACGATTATCATCTTTCTCATCCTGCAAAACAATCAGCCGTTAAGGAAGCTAAATAATACCTAATCCAGCAGCTTCATGGCATACCATGCCGACCTCAAGGGCCAGGCCAGTCCACAAGGACACGGCCAAGACAAGAAACCCCAACAGGGTCCTCATTGTGTCGATATGCTACGGAGCAGCAGATTGTTCCTTTTGATTCACAGAAATGAATTCGTCTAGCGTTTTGGGTGACAATACAGGCGAATCACTATGGTAGGCGTAACGAGAGAGGTTGGCGTTATCGCAGGCCAACTACCGAATTGCGCAAGCTCGTTTTCGAAGGGGAATCTAGCCTGGCATTCCTGCGATTGCAGAACGTAATACAGTGACAAAAGTGAGATATTCGCCGATGGGGGGTGTTCGATGATCGAGCTGGAAGCGCAAAGATAGCGGCAGTGCAGCTTTGCTGTTCGTCAATTGGAATTGTCGATGTGGTGTCAAATGTTGGAGGAATCTCCCAGCAAGGTGGTACGTTTCTTAGCGGCGGGTTGGGGCGTGACGTGACGTGGGCTGCCTTTAGGGAGCCTCTGCAGGTGCCTATATGGGACCCTGTAAAGGAGCCCTCCGGTCTGTCACAGGCTGTGCTTCAGCCCCGATAACGATAAAGATCAAACGCGACCCATAAAATAATTACGTCGATGCTTAGATGAGGTCTTGATCTGTGGATAATCGCAAGCCTCACGCAACGTTCTCGGCGTCGCATCGGCGTCGCACTGCTTGCGCATCATCATGGGTAAGGGAACCGATAAACTCTATGTATGTATAATAGAATATCATCATTAAGAGATTATCGCTTACGCCTTCTCGATACCGACACTGGACACAAAACAACATGGTTACATCAGGGCTAACGCGCACTTCAGATCACCCACTCCGAATGGTCCTCGTCCGATGCCTACACAGCCAGTGTGGGTGCCAATGCTTCATCGAGGGCTGGCAAGAGCAGTGTTTCTTTCCGTCGACTACCGTTTAACTTTTGCGCCGCGAGCCTTCAACCGTTCAAGAACCCGGTCTGCACGCCTGACGGGACCATATTCGATGTCGAGGTGATCGGCTCATGGCTTGAGAAGCACCCGAACCAGAACCCTGTCGACGGCAAACCCTTGCAGAAAAAGGATTTGATCCGCCTTGACTTCGCAAGGAATGCGGAGAGCAACTCACTCGGCGTCGGGCAGAGCGACGGGAAAGGAGACCTCATCGATCCAGTAACATACAAGGTCTTCACAGACAACACTCACATTGTGGCAATTCGACATGGTACTTATGCTAATGTTTTCGCCTGGGAAACCGTGGAGCGAATGAACATCAAGGGCAAGATGTGGCAGGATTTGGTGGACAACGAATCATTCACCCGCGCCGACATCATCACACTTCAAGATCCTCAGAACATTGCAAGCCGGAATCTTGACCAATTCAAGTACCTGCAGGATGGCGGAGAGGCGCAGCTTTCGAAAGAACAGGAGGAGGAGCTTAGAGCGGGTAGCATCAATGCTGGTGCCCTCGGGAGTATGGGCGAAAAGGTTTTAAGGGCCAGGGCGGCTGTGGAAAAGGCGCGTCAGGCGCGAGAGGCTGGCGGCGATGTCAATCGCAGCTCTTCAGGGGCACTAGCAAAGACGTCTTCTGCCGTGGGGTCTAGCCTTCCACGACAACAGATGATAAAGGAAAAGAAATTGGCTGCAAACTCGGCTGCCTACACAACCGGCAGGGCTGCTGCAAGTTTCACCAGCACTGGCTTGACACCAGAGACAAGTGGTGAGAGGGCACTGCTGACGGAAGAAGAATTCATGTTAAAGCCAAAGCGGGTCAAGACCAAAGGCTATGCTCGGATAGAGACCAACCTGGGTAATCTCACCGTCGAACTGCAGCCCGAGACGGCGCCCAAAGCTGTGTGGAACTTTGTTAGGCTCGCCGAAAAGGGCTACTATAAAGGGGTCGCTTTCCACCGCAACATTCCAAACTTCATGATACAGGGAGGAGATCCAACCGGGACTGGCAAAGGTGGTACAAGTATCTGGGGCAAGAATTTCGATGATGAATTTGATGGCCCGCTGACACATAATGTGAGAGGAATCAGTGAGTGATGCCCATATGAAGCGCCTTAGCCCCCCGTGCACTTAATTCGTGTTATCTACTTCCACTTCGTACTTACCTATTTGTTTCACAGTCTCAATGGCCAACAAGGGCAAAAATACAAACTCAAGCCAGTTCTTCATAACCTACAAAGCCACTCCCCATCTCGATCGCAAGCACACTATATTCGGCAGAGTGGATGGCGGCATGGATGTCCTCGCCAAGATGGAAAACGCTCCCACTGATGGTTCTAACCGTCCTCTCAATAAGATTTTTATCAAGGATGTTGTCGTCTTCATCGACCCCTTTGCTGAGTTCCAGGCACAGAAACAGGAGAAGGAGCGTCTCGAACAGGAACGCGAGGAGTTGCGGCTGCAGGGTGGCGCTGAGGATGATAAAGTAACCTGGACAGGCAAGCGAATATGGAGTGGAACTGAGTCTGGGCAAGCCGGGTCAAGGGATAGTGTAGGCAAATATTTGGACAGGAGCAGACTCGATCAGGGCACTTCTACGTCTACCAAAGCCAACGCTGAGGATTCGTGGGATGGACAGCCTGTCCGTAAAAAGACAAAGGGTGGTGGTGGGTTTGGTAATTTCGACAGTTGGTAGAATAATCGACGTTATACCCTACTTGGAACTTGATGTATTCATATATGTATCTTCACGGCCAAATTTGTTCTAGCTATCCTACTCGTCTTGGAAGCGTTTCTAGTATCATGCCAATGCAATGCCAGGGAGGTTGACATTTCGAACAGTGGCCACTGGCTCTCGTTCAAAGGGATACGGATCCAACAACGACCCCTGAAGCTGCAATATAGCCATTATAATTATCAAGTATGAGCATTAAATAAATAATATACCGGGATGGAGTTGATATTAGGAATGCAGAAAACCTCCAACTACAGCCGGAGGCTTCTCCCCTAAAATCTCATTTAAACCATGGCAGGAAGTGCCTCGTCTGGCAATGAGGGAAGACGTGTGGTGGGTATGCTGGCCCAAGACAAGGACTCAACCTTGCCTTGCATCATCTCTGCAACCCCACGCGCCTGTTCCAGCCCTGTCTCATTATAAATAGCATTAAGTCTGTCGACAATGTATGCTCTTGTCTCATGGGTGCAGGATGATGACAACCCAAGGGTATAAAGGGGCCATATAATGGTATTGCTGGCCGTGGCCAGAGTCAAGAACCTCTCAGCGTCACAATCACGACCACTATTGAGTTCCGATTGAGTTGGGTCCAACAAGGTAGGCCTCTCTGCCACGCTTCCTGATGGTCTTGTAGATAAGGTCGACTTCCCATACTCTTGCCCGACCGGAGGTAACAAGGGAGTCGATAGTATACGAGATGGTTGATTTTGAGCAGTAATGGTGGGCGGTATGTCCCTTCGACTAATAGTTTTCACATCTCGAGAACTGACTATTCCGAAATGTTGAGGTACACTTCCAACAACAGCTTCACCAAGCATCCGCAATAGTCGCATTGCTTTGACAAGATGAATCTGGTGACGAATAGGGAGTGTTGTGGGGTCATCAACACTGTTGCATAGCTGCTCTAGGATGGTTTCTTGCACAAGTATTCTCATTGTACGTACCGCATTCCAGGAAGTAGCTTGGGTGAGGCCGGGATAGACGTGGCACGTCCGGCCCAATACGGCTGAGTTGGATCGAGCCAGCTGGACGTGCCGATATCGCCAAGATGGCGGAAGTCCTGCAATGAGTTCTTCGAAGTCAGATTCAACCTCAGCCAGGCTATCAACAATCTCATCAACACCGGTTATTCTCCTATGCTTGATGTCGTGCCGGATCTGGAGCGCACGGTACAAGGGATCAATTACGCGCCAGGCAGGCCTTTTGATATCCGCTACATGTCGCAACTCATCGCGCAAGTCAACGATGGCTAGGGGCATGGGCAGCCCACTCTGGATGCAACTGATAAGAATTGAGTGCGAAAGCATAAGAAACATCCTAACTCCAGTCTTCGTGCGAAATTGTCCCTTGCCTCTCATGCTAGCAAGCGCGGCAGCTCCATTGACGTGCTCTTGCCAGGCACGTAGAGTTTGTGGGGTTCGGCCCGAGATAAATTCATATGTGCCAAGGATGAGGACGCCAAGCATAGTGCTATCTTTAACAGCTTCATTCGGATCGCGAAGAGCGGCATTGGCCAGCTGGAGAGCTGTTCCGTAACATTTTTGTGCGCGGATCATCGTCTCCCGGCAGCATGTTATTTTAGACAAACCAGCCAGTCCAACAGCAGTCATACTAGCTGTGATGCAAGCATCAGCCGCCTTGAGGCCTGGGACTTCAAGGCTGGTGCATGTACTCCGAGGGGGCCTCCAGATATCATAGATGAAGTCGTAATTTTGATAACAACCATGATCCGTAGCTACATATCTGGAGAAGAAAAATGCAGTTCCACGCTCCTGGAGAGAGATGGATGGTGTATATGGCACCAAGATGAGCGCATCGTCGTCGGCATCGCCATTGTGGAAGATGCGCTCGTAGCCATCATCATCATCGTCTTGATCCTCATCCAGCAAAGACCAGTTCCCGCCACTACGGCTTCGGCTATGTTGGGATCCGATTAACATTGTGGTAAGAAGCGGCGATGTGCCCTTTGAAGGGACACTGGTCTTTCGATGTCGAAATCCATCACGAAACGTCAACAAGGCGCCGGGCAACGGCAATGACGGGTGTGGCGGGGGCACGGGCTTTGATGTGGATGTCGTGGCGCCGCCTTGGCCGCTATGTTTGTTCTTTTTAATGCGGTTTCGTAAGGTGTTTGCCTTTTCGATGACATGGTTACTTTCATCGCGAAACATCAAGTCAACCATGTTGCGGTAGCCAGGGCATTGTATCTGGCGCTTGTCGCATTGGCCGCAAGCGGGTTCCTTCTGATCACACTACAAGCGAAAGCCAAGAGGTCGGGTCAGCAAGAGAGACAATGTCGAGCATACCAATGCTCCAAAGGCGCCGAGAATAACTTGAACTTACACGTATCTTGCGCTCCCGGCACCTAGAGCAGCCCTTGGAAGGCTTGCCACAATAGACCATGGCGATAGCAGTAGTGACAGTGCATTAGCTCGCTAACACTGAAGCAGGTTGGGAATATCGTGAGTTGAGGGGGAGGGGAATGTGTTTTGGGCTGCGGGGAACAGGGCAGATAGGTGGTGCGCCGTGTTCATTACAAGTTGTCAATAAAGCCTATTCATGAATTGCAGTATTGCCGTGCCGTCATGCCCGGACGGTAGTGTTGTGTAAGGGTCAAGGCAAGATCACGGCCTGGTTCGCCGGGTTGAACGTCGTCGTGGACCTTGAACGCCAACAGCGGCTGTGCTCCTATCAACACTGTTTGTTCTCTCCGCAACCAAATGTGTACTGCAGGCGATATTATCAAGCAGAGAAATGCACAATATGTTGTATGAAGGTGGGGTTATAACCGATCAAGGATGATTTGTGGCTATAACTTAGGATGGTGGTAGGTGATTAAGTCGCAGTAGGATTGTAGAGTTGAGTTTGGGATTGGATGGCTCAATCCGTCCCTCCCATATTGCATTAATAATTCATGTCTGGGACAGGACCAGTTGAGCCCCCAGAGCCTCAACGCTGGGAGTTAGCCCTGGAGACTCTGACAATCGGCCTTGCGTGTGCACCCTGTCCAGCCTAGACTACTATGTATAGTGGCAGCCCACCGTTGAAAATAGGTACCCCAGCTGTATTAAACCTGGAAGCCCACATGTAAGTAATTAGTGGGCTGCTGCAATACAACCCTATTCCCTGCAGCAGCCTAATTTCCAGCGACCCGACACCTATCCATGTTTCCCACCTTTTGCAGAGTGTTGCTCCCATCAAACGCTCAGGTTCGCCGCCAAGAGTCCATGGTTCTAGGTCTTTTTTATTTTGTTTTTTGGACAAGCTAGCTACATGGTAGTGCGCTGTCCGTTAACCTCGCCGAGCAAATGGCTTTGAGTTGGCTGGTGGAAGTGACAGGAGCGGACCATAGCCCTGCCAAAGCGTTTCGCCTCATGCAACCCCCCTATATTGGTTGGTAAGCTATCACTGAGAGGTAGTACTGTAATAAGGAGGGTTCATGTTAGGTGAGTACCTAAGAGTAAATATCCAATGCCTTGTTTGCTTTCATATCTTGAACCTTCAGCTTCAGGCTGTCTTCATGTCAACGCTAAAAAGCATATCTAGAAGCCTCTCAACTCCTGGCGATCCCCGATATTATATCAAACCAGCCCCCCTGGCCGATAGCAGCATCGCTCAACTGACTGCTGCATCTATTATCTATCTATAAATAGTCCGCAAAGCGGCAGCTCTGTTGCCATCCCCGCTTGTCAGTGAGAACCTGTGGGCCAAAAATAGTACCAGAAGCCTCTCAATAATATGTGCTCCCTCATGTCTAGCCCAGGTCACAGCTTTGTTCGTGTTGCTATAATAAGCGGCACGGCATGCTTTTCCGGTTCCTGTTGCCCGAGCTTGAAATACACAAAGCATGAACCCATATAGGTAGACTCCGCTTGCAAGGTCAAGCTTGAAGAAGCTTGAAGATGCCCACCTCTTCCCATCCAGCTCCCCACCTCCTCAGCCAGACGCCTAACACTCATACCTCATACCTGCCCCCCCCCCCCCCCCCAAACTAGGGCCGATGTCACCTCCACTCGATCATTTTTATCGCCGAGTAAGCATCACACTGATAGTCAACTTGCTGACTCCGTCTCCCCGCGCTGGTCGCCGACGTACAAATTCGCGTGTTAAAAACCAAGGTATCTGTATTTACAGTGATGTAAATACTAGGTACCTACCTACCTACCTCTAATTACTAGGTAGTACATAATGCCTACTAGCACTTAATACCTAGGACCTTATGCAGGAGAGTCTTCTATTTCAGCTGACACTTCATCTCATGCTGATATGACCTGACACATGCGTCTTCTAAACCACGAGTCCTCTGATTCAGCAAACCCGTCTCCACCCCTTGATTACAACTTGGCAATATATGTCAAAATTACGTGTTAATAACATGAATTCTATGATTATGCATATATGTACACCTACACAAATTTATAGCTAAGTAGCTACTATACGTAACCAATGTCTCCTGCTATAATATGCAGTCATAATATATACAAGTGCCTAACAAGCAAGCAGGTACCCAATAACAATCCGATAAAATATGTGCAAAGATAAATCCAACTATATACGGAAAAGGGCCAAAATAGCAACAGTTATGGCATCACAAATCCACAACTAGGCCGGTACAAAACGTGACAAGAACCCCCCCCCCCTTCAAAAGTAAAAAAAAAGGAGGGAAAGAAAGACTAAACGAGAGAAAATGAATGTAGATTTCAACGTCGAAAGTATTGAACAAGGTGAAAACAGAGGCAAATTCCACGTAATATTTGGCGTGGGCAGAACTAGGTGGTTCTGGTTTTCCCGCTCATGCTCATGCTCGTGCTCGTCTTTGAATATGGATCAGACTCCTGATTTCATCAGAGAGGAGCACCGACCCCGACTGTTAACAACTTGGGATTCGGGTCGTTCAAGAACCCCGACTGATCTTCACCGGCGGAGGCGCCAACATCATCGTATGGGAACGCGTACCCTCGGCCCTGCACGCTCGTCTCGTGGCAGATACGCGAGTAATGATTCGTAATCTTCTCTTTGTAGTACGTGTCAACCTTTTCGCCCTCGGGTTGCACGGCGTTGCGCAGCAGCGTCGACCGGTTAAAGGCAGCCGCGATACGCGCTCCGATATTTAGTGTCTCCTCCGACACGCCGGCGCCGTGTGCAAAGGGGCCCGAGTCGCACGAGAAGATGTCCGTCGCCGAAGGTTGCCCAAAGGCGCCTGCACCGCCCTCGAACGTAAGCTTGCCGTCGCTACCAACCCGGCCCTTGCGGTCCCCCCACTTGAACTGCGTATTAACGGTGAGGTCTGTCGTCCGGTACTTCTTCCACACCTCGTCGACATAGGGCTGAAAGTAGCCGTCAAACAGGCCCTTGAACAGCACGCGGCCTGAGTTGGGACTCAGTGCTCTCAGGTTGCCGCCGCCGTTGGGCGCCTTGATAATGAGCTTGTCCCAGCCGGCGTTGTCGGTCTTGGCCTGTGCCGCCAGTTTATCGCAAATGGTGTTGAGTGCACCATTAGGCATGCCAGCCACGCTCCGTACCTGGCCTGATGCGTTCTCCAGCTTGAGAGAAACGGGGATGCTGACAAAGTCAACGTAAGATACATTGACGTAGACTTCGTTGGCATTGAGCGTGAACTCGCAAAAAGCCCAATCCAGGTTGTAGTTGGCGTCGGCTGGGTTCGTCGACGATGGTTCGACCACGGCTGGTCCTGGATTGACCAAGAATGTGAGTGGCTTGTCCTGGCAGAACCAGATCCGGGCTCCGTCCAGGCGCGGCACAGTCAGCGTTCTGCCTTGGCCCGGGCCTCCAACCGCGATGGAACAGTCCGTCTGCAGCGGCTGCAGCGTACTGCTTGGTGACTGAGGATAATGCGGCGTCCTGCCATCAGCCGCCAAGAAGAAGAGGCCTTTTTCGGCCCGGCCTGTGACGTGTGCATAGAGCTTCTGCGAACCAGTGTTGTTTTTGACAACGATATCAAGGGATGTTGGCGCCATAGTGTGTGCTTCTAATTGCAGACCAAGTACGCGAAGATAATACACGTCGGATATATGGTAAGGATTAATATGCTTGTGTTTGATTAGGTCTGTGTAGCAGACACGTAAGTGTATTAGGAACTGGTGCGATGATCATAAGCTTTCATGGTGCGACTGTAGGATGGTTCCGGGGCTGTGGCCCTTTTTCTATCTCGGCTCAAAGATTAGGGATTCTCAGAGGAGCCAGCAAGGCCCTTATTGAAGCACATAATGGAAATCTGTTCATGCCAAAATGGGGTCTTCCTGCTTTCATTGCTGACGTCCCGCACGAGGTCCATTCCTTAACTTGGCCAGTGCTAGTTACGCAATGGTGTCTCATGCGTTTTCGTTATTTCAAGCTCGTGGGCACCTGTCCACGCCTAAGAGATGAATCATAGGAGCCGTTTCTCTACAACAGTCGCGCAAAAAAAAAAACCCCCCATAAGTAACATCTACTGCTCCCAAGACTAGCAGGTCTCGGTGAAATCTAGACTACTTACAAGGCTGTAGCACAAAAGAGTGGGTGTGGTGTTGTAGGAGGACAAAGATCTCATATGTAATGTGGCCTTAGTCTAGGGTAGCCCCCCCTTCAACGGCAGCCCATGACCCCCTTTGTGCATCATCTGATCTGGACATAGTGCCATCACTTGGGCGCCCAGTTGTTCCACTTCTTCTGGCTCTGGAGTGGCCCAGTGTCATACGTAGCCAGAAGATTGTCTTATTCATTGTCTTTATCAGGCAAAGAGGCTTCTATTGTCGGCGATATAGAGGGAGTCCTACAAATGATCAACATGGGATTTCACCATTTGCTCTGAGCAATTCACAAACGCCGAAGGCTGCACACAATACATTTATTTCTGGTCATCATACACCGAGGTTCAAATCACCACTGCTATCATGAACAAGAGACCAAGAAAAAGTAGCAATGAGGTCCACAAGCTAGTCACGCAAGATGCTCTGCTGTCGCTGTTCCCATCACTTTCTTCCTGCCCACCCGCGACCATTGGGTTTTCGGCATCGCTAAAAAAGTGCCCCCCGGTACTCGCGTTGGCCGCCGTTACATTGGGGACTTCACAGAAAGCGTGATCTCTGCCCATGTGAATGAAGTCATCGCAGCGCTTGGCTCGGACTGACAATAGTGCAGCATTAGAAGAGTTGAAGTATGCTTTGACATAGCTCACAGTGACAAACGCATCCTGGGTTGGCGGACCTCCTGACCAGAGAGGATTGCCATTGCTCCAATGCTGAAGGATAAGGTGGCCGGGGCTGGTGGGAATTGCATTGCCGTTCATCTCAGCTAGCATTTCACTGTCGGCGTAGAAATTGACCTGTCCAGGCAGATAGTCGAAACGGTATTCATGGAATCCGGCGGTTGGATCGAACGTGAGGTTGATCCGTTTATACGTCCCCGTGTTCTTAGCGTCGTAACCTGCCTCAGCCGAGCCTTGGGATTGAATCACGAGGTTGACCGGGTATGTGCTGGTGTCTCGAATGAATTCTCGGGACAGGAATTCTATGTCGATCTCTTGCGTATCATTAAAATACTGAGCAACACCTGATGTCAGACCCGTGCAGTCCTTGCTGCTTGTGCCTTGCAAGTTTCATTAAAACATACCCAGAAAAATGCCGCGCATGTGCCATTCGTCCTTGTCAGCTTCATGCCTGTGCGAAAGGAACCATGATATATGTCTTGCCGTGTTGTATCCATCTCGGCGCCAGACACGGCCCCGTTTGCAATATCACTGCCCACCCGCAGCTTGAGACCAGATTGTTCTGGACGCTGACCATTCCCAGAGCTTGGAGGAGCGAAGATGCCGATATTACTGGGGATAAAAGCTTTGCCGTACTCACCCCGGCCTGCTTTGGCAGAGACGTTAAATTGTTGGCGCATCCAGTCGGAGTTCCGAGAAATGTCCTTTGACTCCTTGAAATCACTTTCGATAATGTCGGTAAATATCCATGTTGCATCCTTCGCTCCCTGGTCTCTGACTGAGTACCCACATTCACAGTGGCCAAATACCGAGCGAGTCAGAAAAAGGGCTGTCAAGATGAGGAGGGTGACTCCGCGCAGGCTCGCCAGTTTTGGCATTGCTAAACTTGGATGAGAAGTCGTTTGAACCGGATTGCAAGGACTTCGGCAGTACACAGCACCGTAGTGTACATATATGTAAAGGAAAGGGGAGATCTGACGCTGCTGAACAGCGTGACTAGAAGCCACTTGCGAGGCAAGAAGGTAAGTAGGCAACTAGTAGGTACCTACCTTCGGTAGGTAGGAAATTAGCCAAGTAACTTAGGCAGGTAATAGTCGTGCAAACAAGCACAGTAAATGTAAACTGGAATCACACCTCCTTCCGCTCCGCCTTCATCCACCACCTCGTTCTTGCTTATCACTTGTGGGTGCTAATACACGCTGCTTCCACTGTGAAATTTTTCAAACATGGTAAACGTCACTCCACCTCCCGTATATTTTGCCGGCTCAGAAACCATGGTACACGGGAGGGAAATCTGGGAAATCTATACGAGTGACAGAGAAGTGATTATTGAATGTAAAAAGCGCTAGTATCTATACATAAGTAAACGGGAATGCCATTCTCCTCAGGGCTAGCCTGTGCACCGAATCTCTTGGTTGCGAGTCTCCTCGAAGACCACAGCGCCAAGCCATACTCTTTGTAGTAGTACAGACCCGTTTCCTATCAACAAAAAGACAGAGAAAGCAGCAATCTGTATATCGAACAAGGTATCCAAGAAATAGAACGAAGTAAGAGAAGACGAGAAATGATCAAGCAACCAGGCTATAAAGGAATGACAAAAAGGAGAGAAACAAAAGAGCTGCAACAATTATAAGAGGAAATTAGAGCAAATAGAAGTATAGGAGAAGAAGAACAGAATACGGCGTCTCCGTCATGGACCAGCCAGTCATACCTGCCGTTGCAGTTAATAGCTTGCACTACCACTGTATTGAGATCCAATTCCTTCCGCCAAGGCCCCAAAAAACCATGCGAACCATCCGTATCCCATCCGTTTCTGACATCGCCCGTCAATCGATTATCACCCATAGCACAACCAATGCTTTAAGAAAAACCAAGATTCAAAAATCAATGACAACGGAGTAGAGGAGCACGAGCGCCTGCCCTGCCTCAGGCGACGTGAAGGAAACAAAGAAATAAGACATACGACAAAGTGATGACAAAAAGAGAGAAAAACATGGAAAAAGAGCCCAACTCCAGCCCGGCCAATGATGATGCCTAGTGGAGAGAGAAGACAAGGAAAACAATCGATGAGAGCAAACTATGAAGCAGAGAGGTATATGCTTTGGAGAAATATGGAAACTGAGAGCAGTTGAAGAGTTGTGCATGAGAGGCACAGCTCGGAAAGAAAAATCGTTTCGGTCATGTTCAAGTAAATTAGTACACGCTGTCCTCGTCCGCGCCTTGCGAAGTCATCGAAGGGGTGGACACGTTTGAGGAAGCTTCAAGGTCGTCAACATAGCCAACCAAAGCCTGTGAATGCAGTTTAAAAGACTCGCCCATGAGGCGCGTGATCCTGTGCAACCTGTTAGCATAGTGTGCCTTCCTGACAAAGATATTTCGATGTAGAATACGTACCCCCACACGACAACCTCATCAAGCATAGAGCCCCAGAGTCGAGCAACAATCGAACTCAATTGGGACATGTAAGATTCATCAAGGTCCTTCGCGAACAGCTGTCGAACCTTGTTGTACATCGCCATTTCCTCCTGGGTCGCGGACTCCTCGTCATGTTCCAGACGATAGAGCCACAGTGACAGGATAATCATGAGATCCATGCCGCAGAGCGCATGCTCCACACTCCAGTTGGTTGGCGATGTTCGGGCTACCCATCGAACTCCCTGAACCACGGCTGTTTCAATGCAGTTGTAGCACTCCTCAATAACCTTGATCATTTCTGTCGAGCGCTTTACGCGATCTCGAGCGTGGGACATGGCAGCCCCAACTTCGTAAGGATCATGGTATCGAAGAGCTTCTTGCACAGCCTTAAGGTCCACCTCTAGCCGAGTACGTGCGTTTCGGTACATGGCTTTGGCATTGAAAATTAACGGATGACCTTTATGGGGAGCGCTGAGTGGCACCGCAACAGACTCAATCTCGCAGAGCTCCAAGGATTTCTCCCATGTTTCTAATGCGAGCCTAAGCTTATATTCGGTAACAACATCCTGAAGAGCCTCAGGGCTGCGCTTGTGGTACCACACCTCAAGAAACAAGGCATTGATCATGACACGGGTAGAGAAGGCACTATATTTCAGTGTCTCGCCTTGAAATAATTTGTCATGCGCGTCCATAAAAATGACAGCAGGCGAACTTTCGAGCTGTTCGGGCCATGTAGAATCCTCTTCAATTTGCAGATTCCAGAGCGCCTCAGTCGATGGGAGTAGTAAATCCTCAAATTCGTTAAAACCTATAGCTGGAGTGTGATTATATGTCATGGTTAACAAACCGAAGAAGATGTACACCGCATAATAAGTGCGGCGACAACCCTCATCCTCAACCCACTCAGCCCGAGTCGGTTTGATGTTTCCCCGAGCCTCTTGGCGGAGTTTGAGCTCATATCGGTTGCCAGCAACCATATTAGCAAGAAGACTCTTGATTGAGCATGCCCATTCGAGACCCTTGGGGTCACCACTCCAGCTGGCGAAAATCATGTTAAGCAGAGAACTTTGCATTGTCCACAGAGGGCACTTTCGAGAGCTGAAGTTTTCCTTGTTTTGCAGAAATTGGTTGACTAGAACCTTTGATCCGATATGAAGCATATACGCTTGGTCCTGATCAAAGGCATAGAGGGCACCAATGCTCAGGACGGCGAGCAAGAGCGGCGGTGACACTTGCGAAGGGCTGAATGACGTGGGATGCAGAAACGGCAAGTGGTGATGAAATAAGCCAAAGTAGGTTGAGAGGTAGCGGTTAAGTGATCCCAAACCGGGCAAACGAAATCCTTCCGGAATGGCATGCTCGCGGTCAATAGTACGAATACTGTCAAGAATAGTATTCCGTTCATCGTCGCCGGAAACCTGCGGGGCTCGGAAACCTGCCTGAGACGAGTCCACGATGAATGGACTTTGAGGGACAGGCGTTCCAGTTTTGGAGTTGGGAAGCGAGCTGATCATCGACTGTAGGGCGGGTACCAATCCATTGCAGCTTCGGCCGCTCATTGAAGCTAGTTGACTGACATGGGACTGCATGTTATTTCCAGGTCCAAACGGAGGTTGCGACTCAAACGACCCCGACGTACTCGACGTAATTGAGTGTGCTTTTGTATCAGTGACTGATTGCTGCATGAATCCTTCCCATTGCACTTGGGGCAGCGCAATGGCGCCAGAGGGGTATGTCACGGCGGGCTCCATGATGGCGGCGCTATGAGGGGAGTATGCCATGGAAGAACTGTCCTCGTAATGACTATCGTCTCCACGCATGGCAGCAGTGGCTTTGTGATGTAAATCGGCGACAAGCATCGCAGCCGCCTCCACATCAAAAATGCCATCACTACCACCTTCTATTTGCTCCAGTGCCGATGTGTCGAGAGCAAGTGTTGACTTGGTAGGACCACCAATGGCGCGCGTCTTGGGTCCAGCACGGCGCTTGCCGTCGCTATGCAAAGGAATGCCTCCATCCTTAGCATGGACTGTTCGGTCATGCCTAAGCAGCAGGTCACGACGAACAAAGGTGCTCCTACACTTCATGCATTTGAAAGGGCGCTCCTTTGTATCTGCGACCTGATCAGTAAACTTCAAACCTAAGGATGCAAATGGTAACAGTGAATGTAGAAGGAAGCATCTAGCACCAGTGGCTCAAGTACAAGTGCGAAAAGGATCAGGTTTAAAAAAACGTACGTGACCGTTCGTGTCGACTGCGGTGCTCACTCCTACTAAAAGCTCTGTTGCAGAACTGACACTTGTACTTTCGTTCCGGGGCGAGAGATGTCTTTCGCGAGGACGGTGTTGAGGCCGCTGGGGGCGGGAGGACTGCAACACTAGCGCCAGGCATTTTGACAGAAGAATCGCGCGTTCGATAGCGGTGCGACACGTCCTGAATTAAAGATCACAGAGATAACTGAATGCGGCTCGATACTGTTGCACCGTATAGTAGTTGTCTCTCGTTCTTGTTCTGCTTTCGACTCCGACTCCTAGCTCCTCGCTCGCACGCGCTCCCGTCGGCTTTAAAGTGTGTCTGCGGTTATCTCGATCGTGAATTTGATCATTGGAGACGGTGGTATCCTTGTCATGGAATTATTATGCGTTGGGATGTTGAGGGCGGAGGCTCTATGTGGCCTCAAGAGGGATTTCGGGTCGGATCCGGGTGGGCGGATGACTGAATGATGCGGTAAAAAATTAAATGGACGGAAAGCGTTGGATGTTTAGGATGGAGATGGGGGATGGAGGATGGGTGAGAGGGGGATATTGGAGGGCGAAGGACCAGCAGTAAAGAAACAGCGAGGGGGGAGGGGGGAGAGGAAATTGGGGGGAGGGGGGCGCGGCCAGCGACGTTGCTGGGGGGGTAAAGTTCTGAGAGAGGGGGAGAACGCGCCAAACGGAGGGAGGGGGCAAAGGACACGCTGAGAGTCAGTCAGGAAAAAAACGGGTGGGTGCGAGGTAGGGAGGGAGACAAAGGGAGGGGGAGGAGAGCAGAACCCAGAGGGGCGAGAAGGGGGGGGAGCGACCTGCTGGTTGCTTTGCTGGCGGTCTCTGTTTCGCGCCGCTGGAAGAAGCATGTATAGTGACTTGCAGGGCTCTCTGGTGAGTCTGGGATGTGCCAGTCACGGAACCCGAACCTGGTCGAGAAACCCACCATTACCACCTCAATCGCATCCCATCAGCACCACAACGCAGCAAAGCGGCCTGGTGTGCTGGCGGCCTACTGCGCACCAGACACCTACCGACGCCATAATAGCGGGGGTCCCGTCAGCGCAGCAGGAGGGGCTACAGAAGTGTACAGGTAATTAAGGGACTACACTAGGTACTTAGGTTGGTAGGTCGGTTGGCACCTCAGGCACTGAAAGGGAGCTGTTCTCGTTGCTTGCTTGTTTGGGACCTTGGCAACTTTGGGTACCAAGAATGGAGTATCTGTAAGGGTATCATGCAAGGTGAGAGGTACCTGCCTAGGTACTACCTACCTTAGGTAAATAAGTACCTAGTACTAAATAGGTAAGTATATAATCTACTTAAGGTACCTTATCCAATATGAGGACCTGAGGTACTACTACTAAGGTTAGTACAGGTACCTAAGGTATGGAGGTGGGTTTATGTTCCTACAGTAAGGTAGGTACTACTAAGATAGCCTGTTGTGGCTGGGCTAAATCGCAACCATATACATGACCCCCTGTAATCCGTAGCTGTACTTTGATGGCTCTCCCTCTGACGCAGCCCCTTTCGGCTGTGTTTAAATCAAGAGCTGTCGTGGACTGGTAATGTACATAGGTAGTAGAGTTCGTGGTCAAGGTGGGTGTCCGATTACAGAGCCTCCAGGTAATCACTGCACACCCACCTCCTCTCTATTAAGTACTCACCTCTACCCATGTCCAGAGCCTGCACGCCCCATGATGGTACAAGGCGAGAGACCAAGTACAGAGCAGCGAATAGCGCAAGCCTTCCGGGACACTTACCAACCTTGTCCGGTCTGTTCCAGCGCCGCTGTGAAAATTCTGTCAGGAGAACCAACCCTGATGAAGATTGTCGCCTTCATTAAAGCGGCGCGCGGGAAGATGATGATGGTGTGACCGTGAATGGGAGTTCACGCGCGACAGGGAGCTTGAGGGAGCTAAGGACATTGAGGCCAGCCATGACTGTCTGTCTATCAAATCCGTCAGGCACACTCAGCGCCAACGACGGCAGGCAAACCATCTCGCTGGACCTGCATTCCCATCAGTAAGGACCCGCCTTCTTTCTGTGTCTTTGCGGAGTAGCTGGGCTTTCACTTGCAGGCTGATGGCAATGCAGTTAGTTCTATGTTGGTTGAGCTTGCGGCCATGCAGCAGACGTACAGTAGTCAAGGACGCTGCATCGCATCAGCACTCCACCGCCGGATTCAATAATAAAGTCGGTCAGCAGTGCCTCCATGACACTCTGTCATGGCATCTCAGCCTTTGCCTCGCTCGTGCCTTTCAGGAGGTACCAGCGGATGAGCAGGATTCATGGATCTTTGACTTTTTTTTTTTCCTTCCTTGGTCAGAGGTCGCTGTGTTGTCCCTCCACCCCACTCACCCCACCATTTCTTTTTCTTTCCTTTCCTTTCTCAAACTGGCGTTGCCTGTTACAAGGTACGAAGTACCCTCAGGTCTGCCAGCCAACACCAATGGGGAAGAAGGAAGATGCACAAAGCTACTGAGGGCACGTACGCCGTAATCATTACGCCTACACGGACACATCCAGGGGAGTGAGAGTGCGTGCAGGGAGCCGGGAACGCCGGACCAAAATGCCTGAAGCATTGGCTCCTCAGGCCGTGTGTCCGTTTTCGTCTTGCTCGAAAAACGATGCCTGGCTCGCTGCATTCATTGCATTGGTGTGCGTTTGTGTCAAGGATAGCGGCCACAGCAAAAGCAGAAGTGGCTGGACTCCTGGAAGGAAGCTTCAGCAACCCTATCCCACAGCCTTAGCGGTCGTCCATCCACTCGTCCATCGCCATACGCTGACCCACCTCGTATCTTGAAGACTGCCTTCCTGTATCTATACTCCACTTGATTGATTGCCAGCGAATGCGAGTCAAATGCGCCTGTATGGAAGCTTCAGATATTTGATAGCTATGTGTTAGCTATCAGAGCCTAGAGGGTGCCGCTCCGCCAAAAGAGTGCTAGCGCCTAAGCATTGAGAAGCAAGTCTGTGGACGGGTTCCGTTCCAGTGACTAAATCCATCCCGCTGTGGTGGATTTCTAGCTCGCAGCGTCCCGTCCCGCCCTGCACTGTACAGGGCGGTCTGTCACCGCCTTCTATTCACAGCATCACAGTGCAGTTAGTACGGTCTGCTGCTTTCAACGCCTCCTGGGACAAATAATCTTGCCCTGACTGGGAGGCCTAATTTCACTACCCGTAACGGAGTTGACCTCACAGTCCGGTTCCAGACAGCTGGCTTGAAACAAACTGTGAGCTACGCTTTGCGTTCATGCGGTCCTTCTATTTTGGCCCAGGAGGCGGCCAAGATGGCTCTCTCTGCTCGCAACCATGTTCTCGACGACAAGCCACCTCGCGGGTCTGGTCTGCACGAGTCAATCAAACATCGCGTCCTCTGGCAGTGTCTGGTGCAGACAGGGGCTCAAGGGAGGGGATATTGCGGATACTGGTTGGAGAACTGCATCGCTGTCGTATGAGTACCCATGGAGGACCAGGGCCCTTATGCAGAAGGTGCACTGGTATCCACGAGTTTCCTACCCAAACAGGCGGTGGGGGGATTTGATGCAAACGAGAAATGGTCTGAACAGGAAGTTTGGAGCGCAACATGAACTCGCTGGTATTTTTGAGTGCTCCGGCTTCAGTGAAGCTCGATCGAACAAGAGAGGGACTTGAAGCAAATTTTTTTTACGATACCAATGTAAGGATCTTCACTGTGTTGAATGCTCACCTCTTCCACCTACCAATGAGTAAATGTATATCTTGCACCTATCCCTGCCATCCCTTAAAAATCACCGTTCCTGCGTGCGTGCACGAATTGCAGGACTCCCGAGTCCGCTACAAGAGGGGGGAGCATTAATTGTGTGTGTATGTAGTAGAGTTCGTTATTACAATACCCGTAAATAAAAGCGACCATCATATACAGGCAGGGCTTTAGTAATACGTGCTTGCGTATAGCCCCACCCATCCACAGGGCTGTTTTACAGTGGACGAGCTACGCAAAGACACAGCACAGTCATAGATTCATCACTCTGTAGTAATAAGTCTTGTGAGGGGAAGCTGAATTGTTTGAGCACCAATGCTCAATTTCTTTCAATCCACCGCAAGAATTAAGTCGGTCTCCTGACAGTTCCAACAGCCAGGACGCTACATTCTCCATGTTGAGCGAAGTTCTGCCAGTGCTGATCGAGCCCATGCTATTAGCCCATTGTCGCATGATGGAAGTCATACATAGTACTACCTAAGCACCTAAGTATGTGCCGAATTGTGCTTCGTACCAGGGAAACTACACAGTATGTGCTTTTCTCTCGTCCAAGACTTCGAACGGTTTGGTTGCAGTCTATTACGGGGGGGACTGTTTATTTAGGTTCTTTAATATGGGGTAGACTACCCCTTGAGACTCAGAACCCTCCCCCCCGCACTCTCGTGCGAGCCCTGGGTACTCTGCTGGGTACTAATCACTGGATGCTTACCTAGCTGTAGGTGCCCAGTAACGAGACGAATATCAAAAGATTGCCTCATGGCCCCAAATTTATATATACATATATATATATGTAGTTATAAAAATATCCTCCTCTGGCCTCAGATGCTTTCAAAAAAGAGTTTCTTGCAGGGTTATCTATATTTGAAGTACTTGTTGAGTACCTACCTTTTCGCGCTCAGATGCAGATAACCCACTATATTAGTATTCAATGGGCCTGTTCTATAAGGAATTGATGATTGCTTCATAGCAGGAATCTTAACCTTTAAGTTTTGGATGATATTGGCGGTCTCCCAAGTTATGGTAAATAATATCCGAGGCTGTTTCCTTGACCAGAGGTTCTCAAGTAGATACTTGCCTTGTGAGGTTTCTCCCCACCACCCAAGGTCCATGTCCGGGTGCCTACCTTGGCGGGAGTCGCGGGGCTTGTGCAAGCCTACTAGTAGGTAATACCGCCTGTAAGGCCTGTAAAAAAACAGATGCTGATCACTGGGATAATATTGCAGACAGGACTAACATTGTAGACAGGACTAGGATTGCAGCCTTAAGCAAAGACCTTTGATTAGCTAATTAAAATAAATAGAGCGTTATTATTGTTAAGATTGATATTCAAAATCATTATATTTCTAGCTTTCTAGGCTATTTCTAGGTATCTATATTATTATAAGCTTTTAAGCCGCTTAAGCTCTAACTTTTTACTTAACTGGCTTCCTAGCTGGCCGATCTGCTGCTTGACTTGGTAGCTGGCCGACTTACTGCTTGGCTTAGAAACAGACCAAGCAGTAAGTCAAGCAGCAGGTCGGCCAGCTAGGAAGCCGGCCAGCTACCAAGTCAAGCAGAAGATATAAAGTCAAAGAAAGAAAGCAATTACCAAGGCAGCTATATAGTTCTTTTATCTATCTTAACATTCCTGCCTTTATTATCTTGAAATCTTGATTTGGATAAAGAAGCAAGATAAATAAGAGTATATATCTTATAGCCAGATCTAGGTGTATAATATATATTTTATATTCGCTTAAATCCTATAATTATTACAGACTCTATTACTCCCTGGTAATGCTAGCAAGATCCCAGGTTTTCCTATTAAGGTATCTACTAATGTATATACTTATAAACTAGTATATACCTGGCTCTATAAATTCCATACTTATCTAATAATAGTATTTAATAGTGTCTGTAGTACTTGGCTAAATTCACACCTTATATATATTTAAGGTATTTAATATCTAGGTAGTAAAGTGTATCTATAAAGCATTTTTAGACTTGAAGATTATCTTATATAGATATACCTTATAGAGTCCCTTACAAATAAATCCAGCCTGCACCCACCAATCAACACACTGTAGTGGCTCGGAGTTACTTGTGCCTTGTTACATCTATATATCAGGTTGGTAGTTTTCTTTGTACATACCAAGTTTCAGCATGATCAGGCAAGTTCTTACCAGAATTGGACTCGTCCAGCAGAGATCAACCAACTGCGTAAACAGTCAAACTAAACCTGGATTTCTCCTTGCAGGTCATTTTCACTGGCTTTGCAAACTTTCAGGGGACGATTTTTATGAGCATGAGTCTCTTTCTTTTTTCCCAGACAGACAAATAATGCACGACATCCGCCGCCCGCAAGATTTATCTCCTTTCTTTTTCCCCGCCTTAGCCCTCCTACAATCAAAGGGCCAATAGTATCCGTACAATGGCCCTTTATTTAGTGCATTGTCCGCAATAATGAGGATAGCTCACACATTATTGTCGCGTGTTTGTAGAGCACTGCACTCTTCTGAGCGCAAGCTCGACAATCAAAGCCACTCACTCATTTACTGGCACTGCAAAGCACTGCTACACGTTTGCAGTGCAATTCTATGGATTATACACATGCACACACGACATTGACAGGAGGCATAGTGCGGGTTGGTGCTCTCACGAATGGCTGTTAATTAGGTTCTATGTTATTGGTATTCTTGCATAATAGCACCTAACTGAAAGCAACTCATCTCTTATATCAGGTACCCCTGAGGAAAATTACTATGCAGAAGCCGCTATTGTCGGTAATTATTTTGCGCCAGCCAACGCCCTCAAGACTGGTCCCGATTGGGGAGAGGGAATTAGCCGACAGCATGGAACCGAGCGCCCCCCAGTCTTTCAGGCCCACTGTAGGTGTAGGTAAGTAGTTAAGCCCCAGCGTCTTTTGGCTAGGTATTTGGCGCACTTCTGGTGTGGTCTCGCTGCTCTCGTACTGCCGTGGCCAGCTGTGGCCAGCTGTTCAACGTCTCTCCGCTGTGGCAGGCAATTGGCCCATTCGCCTAATCTGGGGGTGTGAGGCAGCCCCTCTGTCTACACTCGTGGTCAGCGGCGAAGCAGTGCAGACGCAAACAACGACGAGCGACACCACGCAACCATCACGGACGCGACTTGTCAAATCCCCCTCCCCACCGTCAAGGCCATTTCGCACTCGATACGTGAGCAAGAGGTTTTCAGACAGGTGGTATGCTCTCTGGCATTACCTAGCTCATTTGCGCCGTCATCGGCTTGGAACAAGGCTGACTCGTGGACTTGTGGTCGACCATGTCCTGAGGTGAATTTGCCGCTGCAGTTTTCTGGTGATCTTCATCACTCCGCTGGCCCGGATTCATTAGTCTTTGCGCGGCTCGCCGTGACGTCGTCACGTCACATTTTTTTCAAACAACTTTTCTGTCTGTCCGCCATTCGCCGCATTTGTTCGCAACGAAGCCCTCGGGCCCTATACCTTCAAACCCCCTCCACTTCTCCCCACCCCGCGATTATGGATGGGGTCATGGGCACGGCGCCTCCAGGGACAATGTATGTACGCGCATTATACGACTACGAGGCGGACGATAGAACAAGCCTGAGCTTTCATGAAGGCGACGTGATCCAGGTGATAACGCAACTGGAGAGTGGTTGGTGGGATGGTGTCATCAATGGAGTTCGTGGCTGGTTTCCGAGCAATTACTGCCAGACCATTACTGGCCCCGACGATCTCGCAGGTGCCGCCCAAAATGGCCTTGTCGATCAAGCCGATGACGATGCCGATGATGCCGAACCATACGATGAGAGTTTTGAGCAAGATGATGATTCTGAGGGCGATACATTTGGCGGCCTGCCTCTTGAAGGCACTGATGCCGTCGACAAGTCTAGAGCCGATTTTTGGATTCCTCAAGCAACCCCCGACGGCCGGTTGTTCTACTACAACATGATGACAGGGGATCGCAGCATGGAATTGCCACTTGAGTCCCCAGTGTCATCAACGGAAACTGGCCCTAGAGACCGCATGAATGTTACTATGCCCGAAAAGACACGGCCACCTCCTGAAATGATGGCGCGTGGATTGATTCAGGATGAAGATGAGGCATCAGCTGCATCTGCTTCTGAAGCCGAGGGGGAAACTCTGATGCTTACATCAAGGACGTCGATGGTAGGAAGCCTCCCCAACTATTGGCTTTTGCCCCTGTTTTACATCCACCCACTCTTCCATTATGTTGGTTGGATAATCTAACATCACACACAGCTTCGTAATCGGACGTCTTTCAACGCTGTCCTGTCCCCATCAACATCAATGGACTCAATAAATGGCACCTCCCCGGGACGGCGAAAGAGAACAGATACCTTTGCCAGCGTGCCAGCCGGCCCTGGTCAAGTTTCTACCATTGCCTCAGCGACCTCCTTCACCAGCACGACGTATAACCTTCCCACGACAGCCAGCGTGCCTCGCTCCTTCTTTGACGATGGTTCAACTCCCCCTCTTACTTGGAGCCTTCTTGTTACCAATATGAAGCGAGCTATTGATCGCTACCGTGATGCAATTACTAACAATAGTAGATCAGAGTATGTTGCAAGGGCCGAAGATATATCCGACCACTTGCGGCTACTTCTCGCTGCAGGTTCTGGAACCACAGATAATCACTCTGGTCAGCCATCCATCATCTCCACCAACAAGGCGCTATACCCGCACTTTCGGGATATGATGTCGAAATTCTCCAAGCTTGTCATATCTTCTCACATTGCAGCCGCTGATTGGCCAAATGCCGAATCAGTTCAAAAGTGTTTGCAAGAGGCAGATGGTGTTCTTCTTGGTGTGTTCAGCTATGTTGAAGTCGCTCGGCAGCAGAGGGGAGAGGATATTCCACGTTTATTCCCAGGGTTCGTCATTGGTAGTATCACTGGTGGAAGCTGGCAAAACAACGGGCTTGGGCCCCGTGATATGATCACGTCCAACTTCCTCGAGGATGAAGAGGGTGTTGTTGAGCCAACTGCAATTCTAGACGGTAAACTTCTTGAAAGGCTAGACGAGCAAAAGCGAATGCTCGTGTCTAGCATCCGGGAACTTGATAAGAGTCTCGCTACACCAGAAAAAATTATCACTCCATACCGTCACGAGGTCATCGGAAACAATGTCTGCTTCGCTGCCAGCAAAGTTGTAGAGACGTTTAAACCATGGATTGCAATGATCGAGTCCGTCGATCTATCCTCATTGGGAAACAGCTTTCAGACTCCACAACTAGTGGACTTCAGCACCAACAAGCAGAGCTTATACGATAATATCTCGGATCTCATCTTGGGTTGTCAAGCTGTTGCCGGCCCATTGGCGGATGAATGGACTGAGGTCCGGGGAGAATCGCTGGACAATCGTTTGGAATACGTCCGACAGTGCGCTAGGGCACTAGAGACCAACTCGTCTCATATTGGCTTTTCTTTACAGCTGCTCTCAGAACAGGTGCAGATTAACTTACAGCACCAAGCCGAACCTAGATCTCGTGGAGAGCAAGCCTCAAGAGGCCCATTACAGCGAGGAGAGTCATTACCCTATGAACGACCTCATCAACGTTCAGGGTCACGAGGCATCAAAGGTCGACCACCGTTAATTGCCGCTCAGTCTTTCAGTGAAGGAGAGCCACCATCAAGCACATTCAGAAAGGGTGACTACTCGAAGGTGAAGAAGATTTTCGGAGAAGACCCCTCGCCACAGTCAAATCTCCAAGCCAACGAAGACACACCTGACTTCCTTCGTCTCGACTACGAAAATGATGTATTATGGGATACAAAGGCAGCACAGCCAACCGTCAGGGGAGGATCACTCCTCGCTCTTGTTGAGCAGCTCACGCGCCATGACAAACTCGACTCCAACTTCAATAACACATTTCTATTAACTTATCGGTCCTTCACATCTGCAAGGGAGCTATTTGAACTCTTGGTGAAGCGGTTCGGCATACAACCTCCGGAGGGCCTTACACAGATAGACTACGACGCATGGCGGGATCGAAAACAGAAACTGATCCGCTTTCGCGTTGTGAATATTCTTAAGAGCTGGTTCGACAGCTTTTGGATGGAAGAGTATAATGAAGAATCAAAACAGCTTATTCGTGACGTGTACACATTTGCTAGGGATACGGTCAAATCAACAGAAACCCCAGGATCTGGACCGCTAATGGCAGTCCTTGATCAGAGGCTCAGCGGCAAGGAGGCCGGGGCCAGGAGAATGATACAGACTGTTAATCAGAGTACCCCAACACCAATTATGCCCAAAAACATGAAGAAGCTCAAATTCCTAGACATTGAGCAGACCGAGTTTGCACGACAGCTCACAGTTATTGAGTCACGTTTATATGGCAAGATTAAAGCAGCCGAGTGTTTGAATAAAACATGGCAGAAGAAGGTCGGAGAGAGCGACCCCGACCCGGCACCAAATGTCAAGGCTCTGATTCTTCACTCCAATCAAATGACCAATTGGGTAGCAGAGATGATCTTAGCTCAAATGGATGTTAAGAAGCGTGTGGTAGTGATTAAGCACTTCGTCAATGTTGCTGATGTAAGATCCATCTTGCACCCCTTTATCATCCAACCACTAACTAGCAATGCTTGTTTACAGAAATGCCGAAGTCTGAACAATTTTTCAACCTTGACGTCCATCATTTCAGCTTTAGGAACTGCACCGATTGCCCGCCTGAAGCGAACTTGGGATCAAGTTCCGAAAGGAACTAACGCTGCTTTGGAGACAATGCGTCGTCTGATGGCCAGCACTAAAAACTTTGGCGAATATCGTGAAGCGCTTCATGTTGCGAACCCGCCATGTATTCCTTTTTTTGGTACGCATAAAATTGTTCTTTACTTCTTTCAAATATCTTGAGCGATGCTATATGATTTATCTTCTCTTCTTTTCACTTGTTTGTATTTCGAAAGTTGAGACGAGAAACCAATATTAACTTGTAACGCAGGCGTTTACTTGACAGATTTAACATTCATCGAAGACGGAATACCATCTATCATTAAAAAGACAAGTCTGATCAATTTCGCTAAAAGGGCGAAAACAGCCGAAGTAATCCGTGACATACAACAGTATCAGAACGTGGGCTATTCCCTGCAACCAGTTCCTGAGCTGCAAGATTACATATTGAGCAATATGCAAGCAGCAGGGGATGTGCATGAGATGTACGACCGAAGTTTGCAGGTCGAGCCTCGTGAACGTGAAGACGAGAAAATTGTCAGGTACGTTTAAAATAGCACACAAGCTAGTCGCGGAAAGTCGACAGATGTTACCAGGCTTAATTGGATGTATCATATCCAAGCTAACTCGTCATTTCTTCCTTCTTCAGAGTCTTGGCTGAGTCGGGCTTTCTGTGAGCCACATGTGATCGCGAATAGGAATTTGATGGATTAGATGTATTTGGCATTTCGTGGTGGTGCCGCAGCAGGGTCAAGCAATACCACGGCGCCTTGACCAAGTCAATAAACCCACATTAACATCATCTATCTATACATAAGAGCAAGATTAGGCGGCGGTAGCGGTGAGATCATGCAAATGGCAGCAGGACAAAAAGACCAAGGCTCATCAGAGGCACGCCATCAAGCCTTCCTCAAAACCAATTCTTATCATCTCATATTTCAGACTGGCAAGGTTGTAACATGGTGGTTGGTTGCCTACCAAGTTGGAACTGTTGGAAATCGGCGCAGGGGCTTAAAGGATGCGGATGGGTGGATGGATGGATGGACATTTGTTGATACGAGATGGTGCCTTACAGACACGCGTGCCGGGTGGGTTGGCATAGCGGCAGGAACAAACAAATGCCCATCTAAGCATATAGAGCGAGGTTTGCTTGCATGGGTTCATGCTCATTACACGGTTATCAGGAGTAGGGGAACAAGGGTTCTTTTGTCTCTTCGGTTTTTGGTCCCATAACAAACCTTTAACAGCAAGTGATAAGAAGCTGTATTTTTATATAAACAAAATAACAAGTGTAGGGATTTAAAAAAGAGTATATTTATTTATGTTATATTAAATTACTGTTTATATTTTATTTATAAGATAATATATATTTAATTTTATTATATATATTAGGATATTATTATATATAATAATTATAGATTAAATAATATTATAAGCTATAATATAATATAATTTTATAGTCTTATTTAATAATTTCTTAAGAAATAAGCTTAATTAAAGAAGTTTATATTAATAGATATATTAAGATACTGTATATAATATATTCAATATATTAATAATAAATATAATATACTATAATTAAGTCTTATAATATTAATTAATATAAGGAGTTAATAAAGCTAAATAATATTAATTATAATAATAGATTTTATTTTTTATAGTTATAAAAATCTATATTATTTTAAGCTTTATTTAGATTTTTATTAAGATTTTTAAGCTAGCTTTATATACTTATTATATAATATTAATTTATAATAAAAGAATATAAAATAAATAATATAATAAAAATCCCTTATTTATATAAAAAAATAATTTATTTTAAAAGCTTATAAAAAGCTTATAATAGCTTATATAATAGCCTATTTAATAGAATTATATATAATAAGCTAGCTTTATAATTATTATAAGTAAGTATTAAGAATAATATTAATAAACTTAAAAAGAAAAAAAAATCTCTATTTTAATCCTTATCTTATATTAATAAAGCCTGATTTAAGCCTATCTTATCTTTATATTTAAGGCTTAAGTTTTTAAATTTAAGCTTATAATATATTATTTTCCTCTTAATAAAAGTTTAGATCTTATTAAATTATTAAATAATAAAAGTATAAGATAAATATATTATATAGTATTTTAATAATTTTATAAAATATTCCTTATCTTTTTTAAATTATTATTCTATATATCTTATATTTTTATTTTCTTTTTTATTAAAAGTATTATTAATTTAAATAATTTCTTTTTTATTTTTATCTTAAATTTTATCTCTTTTTTATATATAATAATAAAATATCTAGGCTTTTATTATATCTTTTTTTATTAATAATAAAGATAATAAGTATTATACCCTTATAATTTAAATATAATAATTCTTTTAATTCTTTTTTAAATTATAATATATTTAATATAAATATAGATTTAAATAATAGAACTCTTATAAATATATATTATATTCTTTATCTAGCCTTTAATTAATTATATATAGCCTTTCTTTTTAAAAAAAAAAAATTATTAATAATTTTAATAAAAAATTAATTATATTTTTTAAAAAAATTAATTTAATTATATTTTTTTTATATTAAATAATTATATATAAATAATTATAAAAACTATAATCTTTCTTTTAATTATATTTATATATTATATTATAAAATATATTTTTTTTATAATTATAAAAATTATATTTTATTAAATAATAATATATATTATAATATATAATAATTATATTATAATTAAAATAATAATTAAGGCTTTTAATATTATAATAAAATAAATTATTTTTATTTAAAAAAATAAATCTAAATAAAAACCTAAAAATATATTTTAAAGATTATTAAAATAAAATCTATAATATTTATAAATGAAAATAAATATTTTTTTATTTTTTTATTTTTTTTATTTTAAATATTATAAATATTTTTATCTTATTATAATGATCCTATAATATTAATCCTTTAATTTTTAAAGATTTTAATATATTTTTAGATTAAAATATCTTAATTATAATATCTTATTATAATATCTTTATTATACTTTTACCTAGATTTAATTTATATTATTTTATATAATAATAAAATAAGATATATATTTTAATCTTTTATATTTATATAAATCCTTTTTAAATATATAATATCTAAAATAATTTTTATTAATCTTAAAATAAAATTATTAATTAAAATAAAAGATATAATCTATATATAAAAAAAAGATATATATTTAATAATAAATAAAATAATAAAAGATAAATTAAGCCTTAATTTAGTTTTATAAGAATTTTAATTATTATATAATTATTATTATTAATCTTCTTTTTATTTTTTTAATAGTTATAAATAACATTAATAATATTAGCTTTATTATATTTATTAAAATAAGTGGGTTTTTAATATAATAGTCAGACCTATTATAATCTAATAGTTAAACCTGCTATAAGCTAGCAGTCTAACCTGCTATTTCCTTATAGCCAGACCTGCTATTATATAGCAGCTTTATCTGCTATAATACCTAATATAAGACCTAAGGTACCCGGGTAGCCTAATCTATTAAACTAGGCTAAAATAGAAAATAAGGGCTTATCCCTTAAAATCCTTTTTTTTTAAAAAAAATACCTAATAATTTTAAATAAATATTATTTAAAATTCTAAAATAATTTTAAATTATTCTAATATTTTTTAAATATAAAAAGAAATTTAATTCTTAATTAAAACTAGCTTTCTTTCTTTATTAATAATATAATTATTTCTATCTTTTTTTTTATAAACTTTTATTTAAATAATTATTATATCTTTCTTTTATTATTTTAATTATTAGCTTTAACTAGCTTTTATAAATTATAAAAGATTATAAACTTAAAAGATAATTATTTTAGATTATAAAAAAGATTATTCTTTTTTTTTATTATATTTAATTTCTTTATATTAGATTTTTCTCTCTTTTTTATTAATTAAATCTATTTTTCTTTATTAATTAAAAATTATAAAAAATACTATATATATAAGAATTAAATATTAAACCTATAATTTATAATATAATCTATTTTTAGATTTATAGATTATTAATTTAGATTTATAGATTTATAGATTTATAGATTTATAGATTTATAGCTTTATTAATTATATTAAATATAATTAATTATTTAAATTATTAATTAATTTTATAAAAGCCTTATATAAAACTATATTAATTAATTAATTAAACCAAAGATATTATACTAGTTATATTATATATTATAGCTAATATATAATAGGCCTTATATATATCTATTAACCCCTTTAATTAATTAATTAAAAACAGGGCTCTTATTAAAACCTAGCTATCTATAATACTATTATAATTAATATTCTTAGCCTATATAATATTATTATAAATACCTAAGCTTATTTTTTATAAATTAATTTTTATTATTTAATTATTATAATTATTAATTATAATAATTTATTAAAATATTAAAAATAAATGATTTAATAAATAAAAAATTAAAAGAAATTTAATATCTTTAAATTTAATTATAAAGATAAAATATTTTAATTAAATAGCTTATAATATAGCTCTAGCTATTAAAAGATGATTTTATAACAGCTTTAATTATTAAGAATATTAAAAATCCTTTATAATCTTAATTAAAATAATAGCCTATATAATAGTTTATATAATAGCCTATATAATAGCTTATATTAAAATAAATGGGTTTTTATATAACAGCCTAACCTATTATCCCTTAGGAGCCAGACCTACTATAACTTAGCAGCCAAACCTGCTATAGCCTAGCAGCCAGACCTGCTATATAGGGCTAGATTAATAAAATAAGGGCTTATCCCTTATATCTCTCCCTTTCTCTATATTTAGAATACCTAAAAAATTCTAAATAAATATTATTTAGAATACTTAAATAATTCTAAATAATCTTAGTATTTTTTAGATATATAAGATAGCTAGATTCCTAATTAAATCCTGCTTTCTTTTTTATATTAGTAATATAATTATTTCTTTCTTCTTTTCTTTAAAATTTATTTTAAATAACTATTTACTATCTTTCTTCCACTACTATTATTACTAGCTTTAATTATAATTATATACTATAAATTATAATAGGTTATAAGCCTAAAAGAATAATTATTCTAGACTATAAAAAAAAGACTTTTTTTTTCTATTATTTTTAATCTCTTTATATACCAGATTTTTCTATTATTTTAATTATATTAAACCTATACTTTCTATTAATTAAAAATTATAAAAAAACTATATATATAAAAATTAAACCTTAGATTTATAGTATAACCTACTTTCAGATTTATAGATTATTAATATAGATTTATAGAATTATAGATTATAACTTTATTAACTATATTAAATATAATTAATTATTTAAATTATTAATTAACTTTATAAAAGGCCTATATAAAACTATAAAAATTAATTAATTAAATAAAGATATTATATTAATTATACTATAACCTAATTATAGCTAGTATATAATAAATAGCCCTTATACTTATTACCCCCCCCCTTTAATTAATTAATTATTTTTAAAGCTTTTACTAAGACCTAGTTATTTATAGTACTATTATAACTAGTACTTTTAATTATTTATAATATTATTATATAATTATAAGCTTATTTTTAAAAGTTTATTTTTCCTTTATATTATTATAATTATTAATTATAATAATCTAACCCTAAAAATATTAAATTAAAATCTTTTAATAAAAAAGAATTTATTAAAATTATAAACTCTTTAATCTTAAATATAAAAGCTTATATAATAATTATTATTAAAATAAGTGGGTTTTTTTATATATAGCAGCCTGACCTGCTATAGTCTAGCAGCTTAACCTGCTACAGCCTAGCAGCTAGACCTGCACAGCCCAGTAAGCTAAGCTTACACAGCCCTTATAGCTTAACCTATAAAGGGATAAACTAGTGCTTACTTTCTGTTTTAGTATTTGGAATACCTAATAATTCCAAATAGTTATTTAGAATATCTTACATAATTCTAAATTATCTTAGAATTAGATAGATATAAAAGATAGAAGGATTCCTAGTTATATCCTTCTTCTTTTCTATATCAGCAATATAATCACTTCTTTCTTCTTTTCTTTAGAATTCACTCTGGATAACTATTCGCTGCCTTTCTTCCACTGCTATCGCTACTAGCTTTAGTTATAACCATATACTGCAAATTGCAATAATTATAATAGCTATAGGCCTAATTTATAGCAGTTATATCTATTAAGATTATTAAAGAGCTACTATAACCTTAATCTAAGCTATCTTAGCTATTATTATAGCCAGTATAACCTATAAATATATTAAAGGATCTAGCTTTAAGAGAGCTATCTAAGAAAATATAAGCCTTTTTAAAAGCCTATAAATTAAAAGGCTTTAATAACTATAATTAATAGCTTTAAGCTTTATTAATCTAATTATAAGCACTTAAATTATTTACTTTTCTTTTAAACCCTATTATAAGCCTTAGCTTTAATAATTATTATTAGGCTATTTTATTTCTATTATTTTATAATAGCTATTTATAGTATTTATAGGCCTTTATAAATTAGGTTATAATATTATTAAAAGCTTATTAAATATTAAATAAATAATACTATTATAATACTATCTTATAATATAGAACCCTTTATAATACCTTTTATAAGCTTAGCTTTAATAGCTATAAAGGCTTTATAAAGATATTTAATAATAAATTTAATACTTAACTTATTAAGCTATAATTAGCTTTAGTTATTATATAGCTTATAGATTAAATAAATTAATATTTAAAGGCTATAAAAGAAGCTTTTCTATAATAAGCTAAATACTAAAGGAATAATATTAGGATTTATATAGTGTTTAGTATTTTATTAAATACCCTGAGTTTATAATTCCTTATAACAGATTTATTAAAAAAGCTATAAAATAAAAGATTTTTAATTATAAAAGCTAGCTTTTATAAAGCTAAAAAAGCTAAGGAATCTTTTAAAAAGATTTATAAGGACTTTAAAAAAAAGGAAAAACTATTTAAATCTATTAAAAAATAGCTTTATAAGCCTTTTAGAAAAATAAAAAGATAAAAAAGCCTATTATTAATAATAAAAAACCTAATAAAGCTTTCTTTATAATAAATACCTATAATCTATCTATAAATAACTAGAATATTATAACTAGTATTTAAAGCTTTAATTTTAAATCTAATAAAGAAGATTTAAAAGTTATAAAGCTTAAAGAATTAGCTTATAATACCTATTATAATATTAATCTAAAGAATACCTTATTATATAATACTAGCTTAATATACTATATTATTAATAATAAAACCCTCTTTATTAATTATAGTATTTATAATAAGAAATTAAGATCTATAATAATTAATAATAATCCTATTTATTTAAAAGGATATAAAATAGCTATATTTATAATACTTATAGGGCTTAAACCTAAAACCTATAATACTTTAAAGCTAAAAAATATATTATATATCTTTAATATAAATATAAATATAATAAATAAAATAAAATATTATTATTTTAATAGTATACTTTTATAAAAAAAGCTATTTATAATAAACTAAACCTATTATAGCCTATTAAACTTTATTAAATATAGCTTTTTTTTTTAATAAAAAAGGAAGCTTATACTTAAATTTTTAAAGCCTTTTAATTACTATTATAACTATCTAATAATAATTAAAATCACCTTTAAATCCCCTTTTAATATATATAAGGACCTTATTAAGCCCTTTAAACCAGTTAAATAATTATTAGAATTAATAAAAAACCCTAAAATTTTAGGCCTATATATACTAGAAAGCCTTAATCCAGACTTGAGCCTATTATAAGATCTATTAAAAGATATTATATCCCTTTTAGAATCCTTTAAAAATACTATTATAAAAAGAGATATAGGTCTTTTAGCTAAAACTAGCTAAAACTAGCTATTAAAAGCTATTATAGCTAGTAGAGATTTAGTATATTTATCTTAGTTATATTAGCTTATAATTATTAAAAAAGATTATTAAAATTTTAATAGATTTATTTAATTTTATTATTATAAAAGAAATAGATTTCTTTTATTTAGCTTATATATAAGCTAAATTAATATATAAACCCTTTAAAAACCTATTTTTAGATCTATTAAAAGTATTAAAGGTTATAAAAAAAGATACCTTTTAAATAAAACTAATCTTTTATAATAAGCTTTCTATAAAGCTTATTTTAATAAAAAGAAAATCCTATTATTAAAAGATTCTTTTATAGCTATATTTTAATAATAAAAAAGAGGTCTTAATACTACTAAAAGATTAATTAATAAATAAAGGTGTTAGTTTTAGTATATCTAGCCCTTATATTTATAAATAAAATAGCCTATTAGAATACTTTATAAAGGTTATTTTAAATTAATTATAGGCTATTATAATCTAGATTTAATTATTATTATTTCTCTGGATTATTATTTTATTTATTATAATTAATTTTATTAATTATATAATAGTTATAAATAATGACCTTAGCTTACTGTAACTCTTCTTATAAAAGCTAAAACTAGCTTTAATAATTAATAAACTAAATCTAGTAGCCTATAAAGCTATTAAAGCTTATTATAAGGTTATTATTCTTATTAAGAAATATTAATAAGATACTAAATTAAACCCTAAAATAAAGCTAGTTAAGCTATTAATTATATTAAATAAAAATATCTTTTTGATTTATATACTCTTTTATTAATAAATAATTAAAATCTTATTTCTTTATATTATAAAGAGAATAGGTTTTATAAGCTAGGGCTTTAAAGGTAATTTTTATAGTTTTTAAAGCCCTTTTAGCTTAAAAAAAGAATTAAAAGAGCTTTATACCTTATTAAAATTAATAAATTAATCTACCTTAAAGGATTTAATTAATTTATAAGCCCTTAATTAAGCTAAAAGATTTATATAGCTGCTAGAACCTATATTATAGATATTATAATAACTATTATAACTATTATAATCTCTATTATAGCCTATATTATAGCTTATAGTATAATTATTATAGCCTATTAAATAATCTAAATAACTATTAAAAAACTCTAAACCTATATAGCTAGATCTTATCTACTTTATAAATATCTATTATAAGCTAAAGGTAAAATTTATTATTAAGGCTTTTTTAAAATCTATTAATTAAAAAAAAGCTTTAAAAAACCTTATTAAAAAATAATAGATTAATATTATTTATAGTAAATTCTATCAGATTCTATAAGCTAAAATTATATATTTTATCCCTTTTTTAAAGGTTTTAAAAAACTAAAAAATCCTAAAAAATAGGCTTATTCTTAAGCTTAAAAAGGATTTATAAAATTAATCCTTAAAATATAAGGCTAGATTTATTATAAAAGGTTTTATATAAATTAAAGGAAAAGATTATTTTAAAACCTTTATAACTATTAATATTCCCTTTATCTAATAGATTTTATTAATTTTAATAGCCTTTTATAATTAAGAAATCAAATAAATTAACTTTATAAAGGCTTTTTTAAATAATTAATTATCTAAGGATATTTTTATAGAATTTCTAAAAGATCTATCTTTTTTTATAGAGATTTAAACCTTTAAAAATCAGTCTTTAATAGCCTTATTAATTAAGCTAGATTATAACCTTATTATAAAATAGGTTATTTTATTAAAAAAGATATTATATAATCTAAAGTAAGGCCTTTATAAATAATAATAGTAATTAATTAAATTATTAATTATTTTAAGGTTTTAATCTTTAATCTTTAATCTAGCTATCTTTATTAATACTTAGATTAATACCTTTATTATTATCTATATTAATAACTATCTTATTATAAAACCTAACCTATTTTATATTAATAAGCTAAAATATTTATTAAATAAGGTCTTTACTATAAAAGATAAAGGCTTTATAGCCTTCTTCTTAAAGATTTAAATTAGCTATAATTAAACTAAAAAAAAATTATAATTATATTAATCTTAATATATTAATAAGGCTTTTTAATACTTTTAGCTATAAGATATAACCCTTATAATTATATCTTTATAGCTTAAAGTATTAAAAGAATCTTTAAAAAAAGCTCTTATTTTTATTAAATAATAGATCTATTAATAGATTATAAGGACTTTAATATATCTTATACTATTTTCTAAGCCTAATATAGCCTTTTTAATTTAATAGCTTTCTTAATATATATAATAAAACTATATTAATTACTATAATATAGTTAAAAACCTTTTAAAATACTTAAAAGATTCTAAAGAATTAATTATTCTTTATAAAGCTTTAAATCTTATATAAGCTAAATAATTAACTCCTTAGCTATTAAATTATTTAAATAATAATTTTATAGATTATAAAGCTATTAATAAATCTATTTATAGATATCTCTTTAAGCTAATAAATAAACTTATTTATTAAAAATTAAAAAAATAAATTACTATAACTCTTTTAATTATAAAAGCTAAATTAAATACTTTAATAAAGGCTATAAAAAAGCTAAAATAGCTTTTTAAGCTTTTTAAAGAGCTAAAAATCCCTTTTTAATAGCTTATAAACCTATATTATAATAATATAGCCTCTATAAGTAATATTAAGAACCCTAATTAATATATCTAAATAAAGTATACCTTATTAAAATTCTATTATATTAAGCAGAAAATAAATAGTAGGCTATTTAAAATAAATTATCTTATAATTAAGGCTATACCTATTAATAGGTTAATTAAGGCTTTAATAAGCCTTATTTTTTAGGGCTTTTTAAGCCTATTAAACCTATAAAAACCCCTTATAAAAAGCTAGCTATATATTATATAGCTTATTAAAGGGAGTATTAAAATAAGTGGGTTTTTATATAATAGCCTAACCTATTATCCCTTAAGAGCTAGACCTGCTATAGCTTAACAGCTAAATCTGCTATAACCTAATAGCTAGACCTGCTATCTTATAGCAGCCAGACCTGCTATAAGACCTAAGATATCTAGGTAGCCTGATCTGCTATATAGGGCTAGATTAATAAAATAAGGGCTTATCCCTTATATCTCTCCCTTTCTCTATATTTAGAATACCTAAAAAATTCTAAATAAATATTATTTAAAATACTTAAATAATTCTAAATAATCTTAATATTTTTTAGATATATAAGATAACTAGATTCCTAGTTAAATCCTGCTTTTTTTTCTATATTAATAATATAATTATTTCTTTCTTTTTTTCTTTAGAATTTACTCTGAATAACTATTTGCTGCCTTTCTTTCACTACTATTACTACTAGCTTTAGTTATAACCATATACTGTAAATTATAATAGCTTATATAATTAAAAAATCTATTAAAAAATCTAATTTTTAAAAAGCTATTTAAGAAAATATAAGCCTTTTTAAAAGCTTTTAAGCTAAAAAGTATTAAAAATTATAATTAATAGTATTAAGCCTTATATATTTAATTATAAATATTAGAATTATTTAAATTTCTAAAAAAGTCTATTATAAGTATTAACTTTAATAATAATTAATAAGCTATTTTGTTTCTTTTATTATATAATAGTTATTTTTAATACCTATAAGCCTTTATAAGCCTGGCTAAAATATCTTTAAAAGCTTATAAATTATTATATAAATAATATTATTATAATACTATTCTATAATATAAAATACTTTATAATACTTTTTATAAATTTAATTTTAATAATTATAAAAACTTTATAAAGATATTTAATAATAAATTTAATATAAAACTTATTAAATTATAATTAATAAAAATTATTATATAAACTATAAATTAGATAAATTAATACTTAAGAGCTATAAAAAATACTTTTTCTTAATAAATTAAATATTAAAAAAATAATATTAGGATTTATATAATATTAAATATATTATTAAAAGCTTTAAATTTATAATTCCTTATAATAAACCTAATAAAGAAGCTATAAAATAAAACCTCTTTTATTATTAAAGCTAGCTATTATAAAACTAAAAAGATTAAAAAACCCTTTAAAAAACCCTTTAAGGATTTTAAAAAAAGGAAAAACCATTTAAATCTATTAAAAAATAGCCTTATAAACCCTTTTAAAAGAATAAAAAGATTAAGAAATCTATTATTAATAATATAAAATCTAATAAAATATCCTTTATAATAAGGATCTATAATCTATCTATAAATAACTAGAATACTATAATTAATATTTAAGGCTTTAATTTTAAATTTAATATAAAAGATTTAAAAGTCATATAGCTTAAAAAATTAGTTTATAATATAATATATAATACTAATTTAAAAAATATATTATTATATAATATGGGCTTAATATATTATATTATTAATAATAAAGCTTTTTTTATTAATTATAATACTTATTCTAAGAAATTAAGGCTTATAATAATTAATGATAATTTAATTTATCTTAAAGAATTTAATATAATTATATTTATAATACTTATAAATCTTAAATTAAAGATTTATAATATTTTAATACTAAAAAATATATTATATTTTCTAGATATAAAATTAAATATAATAAATAAAATAAAGTATTATACTTTTAATAATATACTTTTATAAAAGAAATTATTTATAATAAATTAAATTTATTATAAACTATTAAACTTTATTAAAAATAGCTTTTATTTTAATAAAAATAAAAGCTTATATTTAAATTTATAAAGATTTTTAATTATTATTATAATTATTCTATAATAATTAAAATCCTTTTTAAATCCCTTTTTAATATATATAAGAATCTTATTAAGCCTTTAAAACCAGTTAAATAATTATTAGAATTAATATAAAGCCTTATAAATATAGATTTATATATAAAAGTAAGCTTTAAAGATTTAAATCCTTTAAAACCTTTATTAAAAGATTTATTAAAAGATATTATATCCTTTTTAAAACCCTTTAAAAGCACTACCTTAAAAAGAGATATAAAATCTATAATTAGCCCTAGTTATTAAAAGCTATTATAATTAATTAGAATTTAATATATTTAATTAAGCTATATTAATCTATAATTATAAAAAAAATTACTAGAATTTTAATAGATTTATTAGATTTTATTATTATAAAAGATATTAATTTCTTTTATTTAGCTTATATATAAATTAAATTAATATATAAATCCTTTAAAAATATAATTTTAAACCCTTTAAAAGTATTAAAGATTATAAATTTTTTTTTTAAATAAAACTAATCTCTTATAATAAACTCTTTATAAGGCTTATTTTAATAGAAAGAAAATCCTATTATTAAATAATTCTTTTATTATTTAATAGAAAAGGTTTTATTATCTTTTATATTATAAAAGGCTTATTTAAAGAGCTAAAAGCTTATTATAAAAAATACCCTTTATAATTATATTTTAATAATAAAAAAAATATCTTAATATTATTAAAAAATTAATTAATAAATAAAGATATTAATTTTAATATATTTAGCCTTTATATCTATAAATAAAATAATCTATTAAAATACTTTATAAGGATTATTTTAAATTATTTATAGATTATTATAATCTAGATTTAATTATTATTATCTTTTTAAATTATTATTTTATTTATTATAATTAATCTTATTAATTATATAATAATTATAAATAAAGATTTTAATCCTTTATAACTCTTTTTATAAAAGCTAAAATCAGTTTTAATAATTAATAAATTAAATTTAATTATTTATAAAGTTATTAAAGCTTATTATAAGATTATTATTTCTATTAAGAAATATTAATAAAATATTAAATTAAACCCTAAAATAAAGCTAATTAAACTATTAGCTATCTTAAATAAAAAGATCTATTTAATCTATATATCTTTTTATTAATAGATAATTAAGATCTCTTTTTTTTAAATTATAAAAGAAATAAATCTTATAAATTAAGGCTTAAAAAATAATTTTTATAATCTTTAAAGCTTTTCTAGCTTAAAAAGAGAATTAAAAAAGCTTTATAATCTATTAAATTTAATAAATTAAATTATATTAAAGGATTTAATTAATTTAAAAGTTTTTAAGTAAGCTAGAAAGCTCTTTTAAAACCTATAACCCTTATTATAATTATTATAATCTATTAAATAGCCTAAATATTAATAAAGAAACCCTAAACTAATATAGCTTTACTTTATTTATTTTATAGATATCTATTATAAGCTAGCAGCCTAATCTATTATTCCTTTATAGCTAGACTTATTATTATATAATAGCTTTATCTATTATAAGACCTAATATAAGACCTAAGGTATATAAGCAGCTTAATCTATTAGATTAGGCTAGAATAGAAAATAAAGGCTTATCCCTTAAAATCCTTTTTTTTATTTATATTATTTAAAATTTCAAAATAATTCTAAATTATTCTAATATTTTTTAAATATAAAAAGAAATTAGATTCTTAATTAAATCTAGCTTTCTTTCTTTATAATTATTTTTTATCTTTTTTTTTATAGATTTTTATCTGGATAATTATTATACCTTTCTTTTATTACTTTAACTACTAGCTTTAATTAGTTTTTATAAATTATAAAAATATTATTTATAGCTCTTATATTCTTTAAAATATATTTATAAAATACTTTTATAGTTTTATTATATTCTTTATATAAATCCTTAATAAAAATAAATCTTTCTTTTTTAAAATATATTAATCCTAATATATTATATTATTATTTATTAATGTTTATTTTATTATATCTTTTATAAATAATATTTATTATTAATTATTTCATAATAATAATATTTATTTATTTAATTTATTTTAAAAATATTTTTAATATATAAATAATATTAATTAAGATAAGATAGAATTAAAATTAAATTTTAAATAAAAAAATATTTAATAAGTTTAAAATAAGCTTAGTATATTATTAGATTTTATTTTTAAATAATAATAAAGAATATAAATATTTATTTTTATTTTTATTATTTTAAATATATAATATTTAATAATAATACTTTAATTTAATATTATTATATTAGAAGATTATTAAAGTAATAGGTATTATTTTATTTTATTTTAAAATTATTTAATATTTATAATTATTTTATATTCTTTAATAATTCTTATATAGTACTATTTTATTCTTTTTATTTTATAAATATTTATTATCTTTAATTACTTTTTTTTTTATTATTAAAATACTTTTTATATTTTATTTTTATATAATATTCTTATTATTATTATTTAATATTTAAAAAAGGCTTAATTTATTATTTATTATTTATTAAAATAAAAATAAATTATTTAATATTTATTTTATTAAATTAATATAAAAGATTAAATAGATTTCTTTTAATATATTTAATATATTTAATATAATTATTAAAATTATAAGAAAAATAATTATTTTATATTTAATATATAATTAATCTAGTTTTTAATTTAAATAATTTATTTTAAGATTATATAAAGAATATTATATATTATCTTTAAAAAGAAAATACTTTATTAAATATTAAAAATTATTTATAATCTTTTAGGTTTATTATTATATATAAATAATAGTTATTTATATAAGATTAGCTTTAAATTAAATATAATTAAGAAATATAATTATTTATTTTTTTAATATCTTTTTATCTTTATTTAAATATAGTTTTTATTATATTAAATTAATCTTTTAAAGCTATTTTAGAATTTATTTAAATTTATTTTAATTATTAAAAAAACTTTTATTATTAAATATTAATTAATAAATTAAAAGATAATTAATTTAATTAAATTATAAGAAATATATAATTATTTAAAAAATATTTTAAATCTTTTAATTTATATATTCTATATTATTATTTATTTATAAATAATATATTATTAATAGAAATTATTTAATATTTATTAATTTATAAAATATAATTTAAAAATAATTCAATTAATTTAAATCTTAATTTATAATAATCTTTATTAAAAATCTATAAAAATATTATTAAATATTTTAAAATTATTTAATATATATTTTAATAATTATAAATATTATTATTTTAATTAAATATATTTTAATAAATAATTAATAATAATTATTAAGAATTTAATAAATTATCTTATATTAAAAGCTTTAGCTTTATTATAAAGTTAATATCTATTTATATTTAATATCTATTTATAAAAAATAATAATTAAAGTAATCCTTAATATTATTATTAAAAAATATAGCTATTTTAATATATTAAATAATTATATATAAATTAATAAATTAACTATAATATATTATTTTAATAATAATTATAATAAAAAGATTTAAATATTTATTTTTATTTTAAATATTTTATTAAAAAAGAGTTATAAATCCTTTAAATAATTATAATAATAAAGGATTCTTAATTTAAAAATTAAAATTAATTTTTATAAATTAATACCTTATATATATTTATATTATAATTTATAATTTATTCTTTTATATTAGTTTTAATAAGGAATTATTATATATTCTTTATAATTATATATAAATAATAATTATAAATAAAATCCTTTTAAAAGGCTTAATTTTAAAGATCAAATAAATAAATATTTTAAAATAATATTATTTTAATTAAAAATTTTTTTTAAATAATATATATATATATATATAATTAGGCTATTTTAATTAAATATATAACTTATATTAAGATTATTTTTTTATCTTTTATATCTTATTCTCTTTTTAATAAGATATTAAATTAAACTATTTAAAAACTAGATTAATAATATAGATAATATTAAAAAAATAAAAGTATTTTTATTTATTTAATTTATTATTTAAAAAGCTTTTTAAAATTTATAAAATATTTTAAATTCTTATAATTAATTAAAATAATAAATAAATTTATTATTATTTGAAATTTAATTAATTATATTTTAAATATAATATAATTATTAGAAATTCTTTATTATAAATTATATAATTCTTTTAATTATAATAAATTTAATTAAATAATATATAATTAATAATAAATTATTATTATATATTTATAATAGATATTCTTTAAATACCTTCTTTATATAATTAGCTTTAATAATTATATCCTTTTTAAGATTCTATTAAATTAAAACTAGTTTTATAATAAATATTTATTTTAAAGCTTTAAAAGCTAAATCTTTTTTATTATTTTATTAAAAAAATTCCTTTATCTATTATATAAATAAATACCTTAATTAAAAAAAAACTTATAATAAAATCTTAATAAAATCTAAAAAACTCTTAATTTCTTATATTTATATAAATACTTTTTATTCTCTTATAATTATAATCTTTTTTAATATTAAATATATAGCTTTTTCTATCTTAATAATAAACCCTAAATATTAAATAATAATTATAATAAATATATATTTATTAATATTAATAAATAAATTAATCTTTTATAAATATATAAGAATATTTTAAATCTTTTATAAATAATACTTTTTAATCCTTTTAAATATATAAGAATATTATCTAGATATATTATAATAAAGTTATTTAAAATATATTTTAAGATTAAATTAATATATTTTTAAAAGATTATAAAAATATTTAATAAATTAAATAATATAATAAATTATTTAAATAAGCTAAATCAGGTTTAGAATATTATAAAATATTTATCTCTTTTTATAACTTAAATTCTATAAAAAATAAAATAAATATCTAGCTTTATAAATTAATAAATATTAATTAATAATCTTAATATCTTTTTAATTAATAATAATAAATATTAATCTTTTATTATAATTTTATTTAAAGCTTAATAATTTATATAAAATCTTTATTTTTTTATAGCTTTTTTAATAAAAAAATATAATAATTTAAAAAAAACTAGCTTTAATTTATCTCTTATCTATTAATTTTATAATCTATTTTTATCTCTTTAATAAATAATCCTAGAATATATTATATAAAGATTCTTAAAATAGATTTATTTATTATTTATTTAATTTAATCTAGATTTAAATATAATAATTTATTATTCTTTAATATAAAAATAAATAATTAGTTTTCTTTTTATTAAATAATATTATAAATTTATATAATTCTTTAAAGAGTTATAATAAGATTATTATATATTTTATATTTATTTCAAATAAATTATTTAAATATTATATTATTTAATAATATCTATTAAAATAATATTTATTTTATAAATATTAATAATAAAAAGTTTATTTATTAAATATTAAATATTTTTATCTTTTTATTAATATAATAAATATAAATCTTATAATTATAATAATATTTATATATTTTAATTAAATAAAGTTTTTTTTTATAATTATTTTATTTATTTAATTAATTTAAAATAATCCTAAGATTAAATCTTTTAATAGCTTTAAAATTATATATATAATTAAAATAAAATCTTAATTATTAATATTTATTTATATTTTAATTATAAAATATATCTTATAATCTTTAATTAATCTTATAATAATATTAAATATATATAATCTTAAAAGATATATTAAATCTAATCTTAATTATTAAATTATTTATTTATTAATTATATTATAGTATTTATATTTTAAATTAATTTATATATTTATAAATATAATTATTAAGGGAATTCTAGGTATAACTAGATAGGACTATATAGCTTCTATTAATCAATTAATAATAAGACTTATACTTAAATTAAGTTATTTTTCCTTTATACCCTTTAAGTATAAAAGGCTATTAAAGCCCTAATAATTAATAGTCTTCTAGATTATATAATATAATCAAATACCTAGATACCTAATCCTATTATAATTATCTCCCTCTTTAAAGGTAATATCCCAATACCTTAATTATATATCTATTACCCTATAATAGATTTTCTTTACTATTATTATTTTATTATTCTAGAATTTTTATTTTCTTAAAACTTAAACTTAATATATTCTTTTTATTTATTTATAGCTATATTTTCTATTATATCTCTCTTACTTATCTCTTCTATCTTATCACCCTTTTACTATCCCTTTACTATATTATTATACCTTTTAAAAGATCTATTATTTAAACCTATATAATTATAAAACAGCTAGGTTATATTAAGCCGATTATTATAGAATATATATAGAGTATTGCTATTCATATATTACTTTTTTGCTATTTGTATATTAGTGGCCTGTGTATAGCTTATTTTCTATATATACCCCTCTATCCTAGGCCTGTATACCCAAATTTGGCTGTGTAAGGCTGGTACTTTAAAGGATGCTGTAAAAGTTATATATAGCCCTATAATAACCTTGTTATAATTCCACCTTTGTATTCAACTTATAATATTATAACTTTATCTCCCTTAATACTTTAATAATATAGCTACCTTATTTCTGCCCTTAATACTGCTGTTAGTGATATATGTATCCTTTGCTGAGCTTTATGAATTCCTTTAGAATTTTTATTATAATAATGGTATAGCTTTAATGAAGAAATTATTATATAATCCTTATGATTTTAATAGTGATAGTATTAAGACTCTATCTTCCTATACTTTTGTGTATGATAGGGCTGGGGTAAGAGCTTTCACTAGCCTAGGGCTTTGATAGGCTTTTATTAGATAATTAGATTATAAGTTTAAGATTATTGCTTTAGCTATACTAAAGTTAAACTAGAAATGGACTTTTTATATAATAGAAAGTGAATATAACTATCTACTGTTATTAGATGCCTTTGTGTATCCTATACTATATTGCTATATAGAGTTATAATAGATGCTTTAGGGTATACTTATTAAAAACTATAGCCTAGCTGCCTGTGAGATATATAATATCCTAAAGTCTTTAAGCCTTATAAAAGCTAGCTTTTTTATTTAAAAGGATATCTATAATAACTGTTAGAAGCTTTATGCTACTAGCTTTGGAGGCCTTATAGTAATATAAGCCTTTATTAAGGCCCTTAAGAAGGGTGGCTTATAGTATTATATAAAGTTCTCTCCTAATAATAAGCTTAAGGCTATTTTATAGACTTTTCTATAATATAAAGTTATATAAAAGTGTTTTCCTAAGGTTCTTGGTATAGATAATATATATAAGACTAATTGCTTTAAACTCTATCTTTTTTAGGTTATTAGTATTATTGATTAGAAATCCCTTATAAATTTTGCCTTTAGCCTTATTAATATAGAGAAAGAGATTGGATTTCAATGGCTTTATAAGTAGCTTTATGATTTTTATAGCTAGCTTAATATTTATATACTATATATAATTATTATTAATAAGGAAATAGCTTTAAAGAGAGCTTTAGATCTGACTTTTCTAGATTTATAATAATAGCTTTATATTTATTATATAAATACTAATATAAAGTTAAAGATTTAATTATACTAGAGAGACCTGAATATCTCTATAGCTCTTAATAGTATTGAAGATATTGAGATTAAGGAAATTGATGATAATTTAACTATATGAGAGATAGAGTAATAGCTTATTAAGGCTGATATAGCCTCTAGCTCTAGCCCTAATAATTATAGCTAAGATACTATATTTAAAGCTTGATAGGTTATTATCTATATATTATAGGAAGTTGATTTCTTTAAGGTATAGTAAAAGATAAAGGTTATATATAGTGGTTATTAAAATTATATCTTAATATATATTTTAAAGGAATATATACCTTGGTATAGGCAGTGGGTAAAGTATTATCTTAATGAATATTATAACTTTAATTAATAAATTAATAGCCCTATTAAAATAGTATATAAAGATCTAAAATCCTATCTAATTAATAGATATATAAATCTTTATTTCCTCTTTAATTTAATATAATAAATAGTATAATAAAAAGAGTATATATATATTAAAAAGGCTATTATAATATAGATATATTAATAGCTTTAATTCCTTGGGTAGGCTTGGCTTGGTAATATAACCACTGCTATTATATATATAGCTATTAATTTAGTTAATAAATAATATTAGCTAGCTTTAGTTATGATTCTATTATTAATCTATAAAGCTATATTACTTAAATCTTATAGTAATCACTTTATATAGTAGTATAGGCTCCCTTATATATATCTTATTCTATAGAAGCTAGAGGCTATAGAGTTACTCTATAAGGAGGATATTTATCCTTATTGGTGGCTTAAAAAGCTATTAGTAAAGAGAGCCCTGTTTATTATAGAAGATCCTAGCTAATTTAATTATTAGGATTTGGAAGAATCACTGCTTTGAATCCGTGATTCTGATATTATTGAAAACCTTTGTGGCTGTCTATGTCTTGTGATAAATAAGAAGCTGCTAATACCATCTGAGCTTAGTATATAAGGCATAGAGGAAAGTGAAGCTATTCTGGCTATATAGAGCGCGTACGGGTGTGGGCATGGGTATGCCCGCTTGCCCTGTGTAAGCCAGCCGGCTTCATGGAGACTCAATACTAGCATTTACAGAGAGCCTTTAGGATATAAGATCAAGGAAGCCTTAAGTTAGGCTCTGTTTATTGATTAGTTAAGTAATAATCCAATTAATAAGTAATAGTGATTTTAAGTAGGATAAGAGGTTATACTGGCTTCTATACTGGAGGTACTGGAGGTGCTAGGGATAGGAAGTTTAGATTATACTATATAGCTAAGCATATGATTTAAAGTATAATACTTTAAAGAAGAGTATGGATTTAAAGGAATTAGGCTGGCCTTATATAGTATAGCTAGCTAGTTTAATTAAGGAATTAAATTGCTGTTGTATTGATGGTAGCTTATAAAAAATTCTAGCTTAATATATTATAATTTGTATATAAGGGTGTGGTAAAGTTAGTGGAGGGGTATATGGTGGAGTGTGTATAGGCCATTAATATATGAATAGCAAAAAAGTAATATATAAATAGTAATACTCTATATATAATATATATATTATATATAAATAATTATAGTAATAGATACTAAGATAATAAAAGGATAGATTAAGCTTAATAAGATAATATTAATCTAATATCTATTTATTAATATTAAATTAATATATTACTAATAATATAATAACAGGAATAATACCTATTAATAGTATATTAATCTATACTATTTAAATAGATTTCATTAATAATTTAATAATATTTAAACCTATAGCCCTTATACTAGATAATACCTAAAAGCTAAGTAATATACTTAACTTTTTAAATATAATACTAGATATATATATCCTTAATAAGGATAGTGATTTTAATAAGGATAACCCTTTTATTTTTATAGATAAATTTACTTAATAAATTATTAATATATTGCTTAAGCTTTATTATACCTTTAAATTAATAGAGATTATATATTACCAGGCTTATAATATCACTAGCTCTATTAAGGCTTAAATTAAAACTAATAAAGCTTATAAGAAGAAAGAGAAAGCCTATTAAATATTATTAACTATCTAATAGCCCTACCCTTAAAAACAATAGGATATTTAAGTAAATCTATAAATATTTCACTTATATTTTAATACTGATTTAATAATAGGTTACTTAGGCTTAATAGATAAATCTTAAGGCCCTATATTATACTAACTTAATTAAATAAAAGGCTATATAAAGCCTTTATTTTATCTAAATAAATACTAGCTTTATATCTTAATAATATATTAAATATATAGCTTATACTACTATTATTACTATAATACAAGAGAATAAGTTAATATTAAATAAGCTTAATAATAAACTTAAGTATATATAACTATTTAATTTCGAATAGGTATAGCTTAGGGTTTATTAGTATATTATTAAGCTACTAGCTTTAATCTCTAATTTCTGATTTTATTTTATAATAAAAGGCTTTTTATTATATTATTTATATCCTTTCCCTATCTTTTTATTACCTACTTATAATAGATTAAAAGATATAAAATAAAATATTATTCTCTAATATATAATTTTTAAATTTTTTTTATTTATAATTATAACTCTATAGTATTTTTATCCTGCTATACTATATCTTTATCTGGCTTATACTTCCTTTTTACCTGATTCTTTTTAAATACTTTTATTAACTTTAAAGTATTTATCTTATTAACTAGAATCTATTAATTATATTCTAAAAGCTAATCTAGTTATTTAATTAGATAATATAATTCTCTTTTAATTTTTAATTAATCTCTGATTTTTTTAATCTCCTATTCCTCTTTATCTTTTAATTCTAGTATTAATAAGCTATTATTAAGATCCTTTACTTATTATATCTATAATTCTAATAGATTAATATAGAATATATTATAAATCTATAAATATTACTTAGGTAATATTAATTAATATATTTATATTCTAATCTTTTATAAGATTTAGAATAGATTAATAAATCTTAATACTAACTTCCTTTTTATCTTTAAGTATAGATTCTTTATATTTAATATAACTATATCCCTTTTTTAAAGTGTTAAGGGTATATATAATTTATTATAATTTCTAGCCTAGGCTTTAATTGCTTATTACTAGTATTTTATTAATATTTCTTATACTTCTATTAATTTCTCTAACCAGTTTTATACTATTAATATCTCCCTCTTTATAATATTATCCTTAATATTTAAAAAACCTGATTTATAATTAAATAATACTTTATTAAGAGAGTAGCTAATTATTATAAAGATTATAGAATTATAAATAAATTATATTATTTAAAGAAGCTTTATTTAAGCTATTTATTCTTCTACTAAAAAGCAATATAAATAATATTCTAGTATTTAATTTATCTATTTTATTTACTTATTAATTTAAGGGTAAAATATTATTAAAAGCCTTTTCTTTATTTAGGATATATAATAAAATTCTAACCAAAACTTATTAATAAAGATAGGATCTTTATCTAATATAATCCCTTTTAATACTCTATATTTTAATTCTATCTCTTAATAGAATAATTCTATAAGATCTACTATAATAATAATTATACTTATTAAAAGAAATAAATAGTATTTTATATATCAGTCTATAATTATTAGGATTATATCTATATCTTTTTTATTAAATATAATAAATAAAAATCCTATAATAAAATCTATAAATACTTCTTTTTAGGGTTAGCTTAGTTTTAATAGGGAATTAAGGTATTTATATAGATAATAATATTATAATACCACTCCCTAACAAACACTATAACTAATAATATATTCCTTAACCTCTTAATCCATAAAACACTAATAGAACTTATACTATAAAAGCTTAAGGATTCGATTTATATTAAAATAGCCTATATAAGGATTATTATAATAGAATTATAATAACTTATTTCTTAATAAAATTTCTTTAGGGATATAGATATAGTCTTAATATCTAACCAGGCCTTATATATCTATAGATTATATAATATCCTTTTTTTTATTTTTCTATTCTATTAATATAGCTTTTTACTTTAATATCTCCTTATCTTTACTTTATATATTTTTAATAAATACTATTAAAGGGATTAAGGTTTATTTATTAAATATAATCTCTATATAAAGGGCTATTTAAGCTATATATATAGGTATTTATTATACCTTATTAATAATTTATTTAACCTATTTAATTAATCTAGCTAGATTTGGGAGCCTTTTATTTTTATTACCCTAGATATCTATTAATATTTTAATAAACTTAATCTAAATCTTTATAAATTTAATTATCCTATTTTATAATATAAGAAGTAGATTACTATTTAATAGGGCTTTACTCTTATAATCTGGCTTTCTTAATAGCCTATCTATAGGATTGGATTTCCTTAGCCAGTGCTTAATAATAAAATTATATAGTATTAGTACTATATATTACCTTACCTACCTTTTTAATAGCTTAATCTAATTTATAAAGGATTAGAGATTCTAATAATTAATCAGAACCTTTATCTGTTTTACTATCTTATTAATATATCTTTACTAGTGTTTAAATAAGTAAATAATAGTAAATATTTCCTGGTTAGGTATTTTATAATTTATCTTTATCTTAGTAAACTTCCTTAATCAGAAGGTAATTGGATATTATCTACCTTTATTATTTTATTATAATATAATTTCTACTATTATAAATTAAGAGATATCGATTTCAAAATGGATTTGCTATTATAAATTAAAATATCTAAGTAATAGGGCTTTTTAAAAGGTTTCTTTTAGCTATTTAAATACTAAATATTTAATTATAATTAACTGTACTTTCCTTAGCTTTTTACTATTCTTACTGTTTTTTAAAAGTATATTTAATAGTATTATAATTCTAGAATACTTATAGATAAACCTTCTATAAAAATTATAAAAGCCTAGGAATATTTATATTTCTTAATAGGTTCCTGGTTACTATTATTCTAAAATAATTATAATATATTAGGGATTTATTAAGATCCCTTTTTTATATAAAATAAATCCTAAGAAATCTATTTCTATCTAATAAAAATAGTATTTCTTTAGGTTTATAAAAAACTTTATTATTTATAATCTTTTTAAGATCTATTTAATATATTCTATATATTCTTCTTTTATTTTAGAAAAGATTAAAATATTATTAAAATAAATAATATATATTATATTAATCAGTTCTTTTAAAGCTTAATAAATATAATATTAAAATATTACTAATATATTAATTAATCTAAAGGATATTACTAGATATTTATAGTAATTATAATAGATTTAGAATATTATCTTTTATTTATCCCCTTCCTTAATCTAGATCTAATAATATATATCCTTTATATTAATTTTTATAAAGAATTCTATATTTATAATTTAATCCAGGATCTTTAAAATAAAGGGTAATATATAATAATTCTTCTTTATAACCCTATTAAGACCCTAGTAATTTATATATAGTTATAGGGATCTATCCTTTTTTAAAATAAATAGAATTAGTACCCTTATTAGGCTCTTAGATAAATAAATTTATTTCTTCTTTAGATTCTTATTTAGATAAGTATAAAGCTCTTCTAGTTCCCTTTATAATAAGGGATAGATTATATTATATAAAGAGATAGTATCTAGAAATAGATTAATTATATAATCTATAGCTTTTTAGGATAATAATATATTTACTTAATCTATTTAAAATATATCTAGATAATCTTATAATTCCTAAGGCAGTTCTTTTACTTTTCCTATTTAATTTACTTAATCTTTATCTATTAATAATAATAATTCTAGGAGATATATAATTAAAAAGACTATTACTTTACTTTAATAGGCTTATATAAATTTATAGGGTTATAAGATTTTAATATTTTCCTATTCCTAATCAAACCACTAGTATCTATTATAAATATTTAAATAGATCCAGAGATTTTATAAATAGATTAGCCCTAGTAATATTAAGCTATCTTCTATTCTTAGATCTTAATTAATATTAAGTTATATTTAAATAAAACTTTATTTAATTCCTCTTAAATCTATAATAATAAATAGGACTTTCTATATATTATATACTTAGATTCCTAATCTATTTATTACTTAAAGCTTTAATAGATCCTTTATTAATATTTATTATAACCTATTTACTCTAATAAATACTTTATTAATAAGATCTAATTTAATATATATATCCAGATCTATATATATTTCGATTAGTATTTACCCCTTTATTATTATTAATATATAGAAATAGATTATTATTCTAATAATAATTTCTTTAATTAAAGCTAAGGGATTTATTTTAATCAATTATTTTTTCCTACCTTAATATTACCTTTTATCTTAATAATATTAATAATTTAATTAAAATAATCTAATATAAGATAACCCTTTTTATTATATATATAATAGATTATAATAATAAGATAATCTATTTAACTACCCTTTCTATCTTTTTAATTATTATTTTAATTATTTCCTTTATAAAGATAGCTACCTTTATTACTCCTATAACCTTTTTAGCCTTAATAAAAGCCTTTTTAATATAGAACTATTACTAATTATATATTAATCTGATTTAATTAGTCTTTATTATAATTTTATTTATCTTATAATCCTAAAAAGGATCCTCTTTTAGTTTATTATTTAGGGCTTTATTTCTATTATTTATTCAGCCTTTTTTATAGGTCCTGGTTTCTCCTTTTTTTCTAGGTTCTTAAATAATATTAAAACCTTTCTATTTTCTATATTATCTTATCTTAATTCTTAAGAAAGGCTCCTTTATAAAGATAGATATACTCTTATAACCCTAGCTTAAGCTTAATAAAATATTATATAATTAATTCCTTTTTAATTATCTTTATAAAATAAGCTTTTAAATTAAATAAGTATAGATAGAATTCTATAAGGGATTAATAATTATATTATTAAGCTCTTTTAAAAGTATTATAGATCTTAGCTATCTGATTAATAAAGTCTTTTAAATAAGTTTTACTCTATTTTAAAAAGTATTCTTAACTGGTTTCCCTGATTTTCCTCTTAGTTTTAATATAGCTTTATATCTTATTTAATTAAAGGGATTTATATTTATCCTTTATATTTTTAAAGATTAAAGCAATTTAATATTCTCCCTTTTTTAGATATTTAAGACCTATTTAAAAGGCTTAAATAAGGTTATTAATCTATTCCTTTTTATTATTAATACTTCTATAATATTATAGCTTAATAATATTAATAATCTTTAACCCTCTTAGCTAGAAGTTATCTAAATTATTATAGTTTTAATTAAATTATAATCTTTTTTTTAATAAGATATTTATAATAGAGATATTAAGATCTTAGGCTATTTAAAGATAAAGCTAGAGGGTATTAATTTTTTTAATCTTTATAATTTTAGCTAGAAGTATTATTGTTTTGTTTTAGGTTCCTATAGATTATTATAAAGGATCGATTAGGTTTTATTGATTTAAGGTCCTAGATCCTTAATAAGCTATAGGGTTTAATAAGGCCTTTAATAATAGAGATAATTCCTTAATAATAAGATAAGTAAAAGCTATTATTATTCCTAAATAATTATAAATAAAAGTATAAGAATTATAAAAGGAATTCTAGATATAATTAGATAGGATTATATAGCTTTTATTAATTAATTAATAATAAGATTTATACTTAAGCTAAATTATTTTTCCTTTATACCCTTTAGGTATAAAAGGCTATCAAAGCCTTAATAATTAATAGTTTTCTAGGTTATATATTATAATCAGATACTTAGGTATCTAATCCTATTATAATAATAAAGATTAAAAGAATAAAAATTAAAAATAAATATTTATTTAATCTAGCTTTAATATTTTTTTTTATTATAATTTAATATTAATCCTTTTTAAAACTATTATATAATTAATTTATCTTTAAATAAGATTTAATTTAAAGATAGATTATTTCTTTTATCCTTTAAATTAAAATTAAGTATTATATTAAAATTAATAATATTAATATTAATAAAATTTTATAATTATATAAGATAATATTAGCTTTATATATATTCCTGGTTTTTATAATAAATATAAATATCTTTTTTTTATTTAATATTTTAATTAAAATCTATTTTATAATTAATTAATAATCTTTAATAAAAATAATTTAATTCTTTTTTTAATTCTTTTTAAATCCTATATAATATTTAATTATAATTATTATATTAATATTAATTATTAATATATCTTTATTAGTTTAAATAAAAAAGGCTATATATAAGATAAGATAAGATAAGATATTATTTTTATTTTTATTAAATTTCTTTCTTTAAATTAAATATTTTAAATTCTATAATAATTTAATAATAATAAAATATAGTTTTAATATAATTAATATAAAAGATATTTTAATTTAAATAAATATTTTATATTTAATAATTAAATATATAATAAAGCTTAATTAATTTTTTATTAATTATTATATTCTTTAATAAAATCCTTATTAATAATAATTTTATAATAAATAATTATTAATTAAATTAAAAATATTTTTATTATTATTAAATAATTAAAATAAAAAAAAAGAATATATATTTAAAATAAATAAATTTCTTTATTTTCTTTTTTAGATTATTAATTTTATAATCTTAATTAATAATTTATATTTTTATATCCAGAATAATCTATTAATTTTTTTATAATTAATTATATAGATTTTCAAAGATAAATAAAATAAATTATTAATATTTTAATATAAATAATTATTTTATTTTAAAAAATATATCCCTTTTTTAATAAAATATAAAAAAGAAGTTTATTAAATATAATAAACTAGCTTTATAGCTATTATAAATAAGTATTAAAAATAATATTAATAAACTTAAAAAGAGAGAGAAATCTCTATTCTAATCCCTTTATTTATATTAATAGGGTCTGATCTAAGCCTATCTTATCTTTATACCTAAGGCTTAGGTTTTTAAACCTAAGCTTATAATATTATATAATATATAATAATCTAATAACAGCTTATTTAATAGTTTATATAACAGCCTTATAATAACTTATAACAGCCTATATAAATAGTCTTATAATAATCTCTTTATAACCTATATAACAGCCTGTTTAATAATCTTATAATAAACTATTCTAAAGCTCTTTAAAATAGCTGGATAGTATTATATAAAGAGTTTATATTTTATTAATTATTTATATACCTCTTATACTAGAATTTAAAATTAAAGAATAGCTATATAAAGCTAGTACTGAATTTAAAGTAGTATAAGCCTGTATTATTATAATTAATAAAAGATATAACTATAAATAGCACTGTTTATAAAGTTAATATGATGTTATATAACTATGAATATATTAATAAATAATTAAGACTAAACTAAGAGAATAATAATTAAGGGTATATATATATATATATATATATATCCTGGATTATAATTAGAGTTATAATCCCTATTACTGGATTAAGATTAAACCTGTGAGCTATCCTATTAGATCATGCTTTTAGAAGTGATCCTAAGCCCAGGATCACCTTTAAAAATTATGATTCAATTCTATGCAGTTCCAGGCCCTTGGTACCTACTGGGCGATATCACCTGGTCATGTGACTGAGGCCCATTGCACGACCTTGGCTGTTGGGTTATATGATCTATGGCTTGTTTAGTTCCTTAGTCTGCGCTATGGTCTGCACCGTAGTCTACACTATGATCTAGATCATGATCTTATTATGATCTATATTGCCTTTATTTTCGTCTATGTATTTATGGCACAGTTGGTATATATGGTGTTATGGATATAGTGCGAATAGTAATACTCTTAACAAAAATGCGTGCGCCTAGTCTATGTTAATGTTAGCTAAGTATGATGGTGTACCAACATGTGAGCAAGAGGGGATTCATCGCTGTATTTGCCAATCTGGACTAGAGTTCTCATGTTCAAGTAATCCTAGTAATGGCAGCCACAGAAGGGACAGCCGGCCAGGAACTAAGTGTCTTTCAGTGTTTTGAGCTATTCTTACCCCATGAGCAATGAAAATGATGATAGCACCACCGTGCGCTAACAAATTTCTTCATCTACTCCCCATTGCAAAATACGAGGGCTTACACGCTAAAGTATTGAATTAAACGGCAGGTACTAATGAAATTTGATGAGACCGCCACCACCACAAACATTTACCTCACAGCGTTCTGTGTATGAATTAGATTTCCCTATCACTGTCTGTGTAGTTTGTTCTTGATACGCTCCCCAAGACTTGGCTTGTTTTTGCCCTTGCCCGGGTTTTCATGGTCCTTACTAGTGAGGGTTTCGTCACCATTTCGCCAGCCTTTTTCCTCCATTATGCCTTTATCAGAGTGAAGATGAGCTAATTAGCAAGGTCGCAATTGTTTTGCTATGGATGGGCGAACTTACGATCGGCCTCTCTTCCAGCACCGGGCTTAGTAGCATCGAAATTGCCGCCATCGGCAGCCAAACCTGTGGTTTTGACATATTGCTCTCCAGTCCCTTGACTCTCCTGATTGGCGTCATCTCTAGGACTATGGGCCATCCGGGTTTCCTCACTTTCGAATACATGTGACTTAGCAGCGTCTCCATCATGCTCTTTCGCCACGACTGCCACGGGTCTTGGGCTATCCGCCACCACTGCGGTATCACTTGAAACCTCTTTGTCTGGAAGAGAATTTCTAAGCCCGCCCGCATCTATGCCCGTTTTCTCAGGGCTACGTAGCTTGTTGTTACCGTTCTCATCATGTCGGGTCGGGTACAGTTCTTTATCCGGACTCTGGCTATGGGCTTTTCTGTCTGTTTGACCATGTATAGACGACCCTAACTCAGTCGTCTCTGCAGCATCTGCTTCATGTCAGTGATGGCTTCTCTACAAGAACTGCAAGATAGAGATTACTACAACATGCAGCAAAGGGATAGGGAAATGCCTTGTGTATTATAATCGGAGGATGTGAGCAGCGTAAACAGGGACAATGTACCAATATTGCCGGCATCATAAGGTTCACCCTTGGAGACATCGCCTCCGACACCTGAGATGGGCTCTTGATGAGCTTGGGAGGTATCTCCTTCGCCCCAGACAACCTTGGCGGCGGTTGTTGCTATCTGCTGTATGGTCTCCATTGCGACGGGTAGATATGTCTGGTGCGCAGTACGTGGGTTGTATGTTGTATTTTTATGGCTGAGAGGGGATGCTGAGTTGTCAAGTACAGCTGGAAAATCGGCAAGAGGGTAGCAGAATGCAAAATTAGGGGCAGATGAAATGAAGTTGGACTACAGTAGTCGATATGGAGAAAGAAGGGGTTGGGTAGCTGTTGCTAGCCGTACATCAGCTTAAATAGCACAAAGGGGAATGTAAAACCAGTGTCAAGTTGGCTCTGACGTCGCCAGAAATCGAAGCAAGGATCGTAGATCTATACATGCGCCGTCAGGTTGGTGCTGGCACATGTGGCCACCAAGGACGCACCCCCCTAGACATTAACCAGCCTGCAGATTGGCGTGATACCATACACCACCTCTAGATCAACAAGCGGGCGTGTTCAGTGCTTGATATGAACAGAGCCTGACAAACTCAGGTTTGATGTGTTCTTTGTGTTGCCATGGCGAGAACCTGCATGCTTGATGTGGCTTCTGATGCCAACCGCATGAGCCAGAACAAGCAGGTTCAGCTCCTCATCGCAGCTCGATGACGCACTGCAAAGTCAGATTGGTGTGATTCGAGGCCGAAGATCCGGGTATGTGGGGATGGATGTTGCCGACCCGGCAGGTGGATTGTAACATCATGCATGACGTTTTCAGGCTGATGCCAGCACGCTGCAGTAACTTGTCGCCGTTCAGGGCCTGCCAATCAGGTGGAACTACTACGTGTGTTCCCGCCGTGACGTATTGCTGCTTGATTATGGCTGCCTGCCGCCTTATTACTATGTAATATTACCGGTATTAGTTAGACCTGTGTGGACCACCAAAAGACCGGAACATCATTGTTGCCGATTTCGCTCCCCTTCCGTGACTTCCCAATTTACTGGCTTGACTGTTACAGCATGGCAAGTGCTTAGGGATTGTGTAATCTGCCTAATGCACGTGAGCCCTCTGATCGCACCTCGCCCACTTCGCGACAATGAACACGCGGGATGAGTCGCAAGATTCCATCGACAGCTACTGCCTAAATTACGGAGGTATTTGATCAAGTTCAGCTCTGTATAGACAGGGCGACATATCTGTCCGTCATTTGGCTCTCGCAAGCCTCCAGGCTCGCGAATCCAAAATATGGCGCCTGATGCTGAGTCGCGCAAGGGTAGGCTACTGTAGCTGATGCATCACATTCCTAGGTTACTGATTGACTATTCCAGGTGAGGATCAAACGATTAAAGTTGCATCAAAACGAGAATCAAAATCTGGTACAATCAAGTTGAAAAAGCCGCCTCCAAAACAGCACAAGCCGGGAAATTGGCGGGACGCCAGTGTGCTTGATGGTGCGCGCTCACCTATTCAGTGCATTTCCTTCGTCAATGCTGACGATGGGTATAGAAGATAAGAAGAAGGGGAGCAGTTCTCCAACCGCATCCGTTTCTTCCCCAGGGCCTGTAGTAAACCAGTTGGACGACTCCGCGCGCGACACGTTTGCCACCGGCCGGCCTTTGGAAGATAGCCCCGACCTACAGCAGTGTAAACATTGTAAAAAGAGTATTCTCAAAACTGCCGCCAAGACACATATTGCGCAATGCTTAAAGGTCAAAAGAGAAAAGGCTCAACGGAAGAAGGAGGCCCGCGAGGCCCGTGAGCGAGCCAAAGAAGCCGCTAGAGAGGAAGAAGCGAGGAAAGCAGACGAGGATAATGGAGACGGTAAAGGTGATGAAGACAGTGACGAAGACGACAAGAAAGGTTCTAAGAAATCTGCGGGCAAGAAACCCGAGGACGACAAGAAGGGCAAAAAGCGGAAGGCAGACGGTGATGCAGATAAAGGCCCCAAGACAAAGAAGAAGAAGGATGAACCGAAGGCCAAGGTGCCCAAACCGAAAGGTACTATGTCACTGTATTTATCCCTTTGCTTCTTCGACCATTACACTGACCATGAACCACCCAGGGCCTGTTGATGTCGAGCGGCAATGTGGCGTGATCTTACCCAACGGCCAGCCATGTGCCCGATCCTTAACTTGCAAAAGTCATTCTATGGGTGCAAAGCGTGCGGTGGCGGGACGATCTCTCCCTTACGACATGCTTCTTGCTGCCTACCAAAAAAAGAACCAAGCGAAACAGCAGAGTCAGTTTGCCTCCACAATCAAAACAATGGAGGTGATGAACAAGACTAACTAAATTTTGCAGAGGCCGCATTGGATGCCAACGCCCCTATTGAGGACGATGATGATGCTAATAATGGACCGGTGGATTCAGATGAAGAAACTGGCGCAGTGATGGGAGCATTAGCCTATTGGAATCCACAACCTATCATACCACAACCCATATTTGCCCCTATCAAACGCCAATATCAACTTGCTAGGCTTCATGAGCAGCTTCAAATGGCGACTAACGGAGGTCGTACAAATATATTTCAGGTGACAGGCTTTGGAGCACAGAAACTGCCAGATGGTCACCCTGGCTTGCTGGATAGCGAGGATGCACCTGGCGAACCAGACCTTGCTATGGTACTCCCTGGTTCCGCACGATCGACTAGCTTTAGCATGCCGGCACCGCCACAACGAACAGCGTCTGTGACGAGTAGAGGGTAATGACGAATTGTGAAGCTTTGGGGGCTCAGGATAAATATTTTTGGCGTACAGGTTGTCAAATTATCAGGCCTTTCGTTCAGGTCTATGTGGGATGAGTATCGGCCAGTTGCAAGAGCTTGATTGTTGGTGTTATGGGTAGTCATGATTATGGATTTAGCGGGATGCTGTTCGTTGAGTGCATGCATTATCCTATTCGCCCAAGCATACTTTCTATATGGAATTGTGGCTCTTGGTTTGTTTTAGGCTTTTATACGGGGGCTCTGGGGGCAGGGGAGAAATGGCGTTGGTGGACATTCTGCTTCCCCCCCAGGCGTGTGAACTCTGCCATCGAATATGGTCACATCATTGAAATTGGCACAGGATCAAATGGATGCAATGGGGAATTTGGGATATTTTAGTTTATGTTCGTGCTTCAGCTTCCACGATCGTGGAGCATCAAATATAAATGCATATTATTATCACTTAATTGACAACTCTACCCGGGGTCGAACAATAGCAAGCTTGGCTTATGCGCTATTACAAGGAAGCCATGTAACGCCGAGGCATACACCAAGGGATGGGTGATGTGGGCCTTAGTTATGACGTAACCAGCGTGCTCCCAGTCTCGAACAAGCAAGACCGTAGACAGATGGCATGCGCAAGACCTCGATTACACACGATCTACAAATTCCGGGCCTTGCTTTACACAGCACAGATAATCAGATAGCCTGACGGCCTTGAATACCTGCATCAACCTTGTTGGTTGTTGGCGTGGCTCGCTAGCAACTACCAGAAGTTACCTCTTTCTCCTACATCATCATGGGACGCAACCCAACCTTAGACGCCTTGGGCCACGCTGTGTCTGGATCGGTGGGCACAGCCATATCCACGGCCGCGCTCGCTCCTTTAGATCTCATAACAACACGGCTTAAGGCTAAACACCGAGCTGACAGTCCGCAATACGATGGAATCATCGACACTTTTCGAGCCATAGTGAGACACGAGGGTGGGGTATTAGCACTCTACAACGGATTTGCGCCCGAAGTGGCCAAATCTATCCTCGATAGCTTTCTTTTCTTCGGATTCTACAGTTATCTTCGCCAACATCGACGAACCCCCACCGTGGCCCAGGAGCTTGCCATAGGCGCATTCGCCGGAGCGTGCACCAAGGCCTTGACTACACCATTGTCAAATGTGGTAACACGAAAGCAAACAGAAATGCCCTCCAACTATGACTCCTTAGTTGCCACTATGGCCAAAATTCGGGGCGAAAGTGGCCTCGTGGGGCTATGGTCCGGCTACTCTGCAACCGTTGTCCTGACACTAAACCCAAGCATAACATTTTTCGTCAACCGAAGATTGGCAGCGCATATTATCCCCGCATTGGAGGAAGACGATATACCCACTGCATGGATTGCCTTTATCTTGGCAGCTACTAGTAAAGCCTTGGCCACAGCCATGACTTACCCCTTCCAAGCAGCGAAGACGCAACTTCAGATGCCCAGCAATGAAGTGGAAGAAAAAAAGTACGGGCCGGAAGCTTGTGCTACAAGTCATCACAGCGGTGCCAAAGCCCTTATAGCAAAAGCCTGGCGGCTCTTGAATATGACAGTTTTTGCAATGATTTATCGCATAGTAAATAGGGAAGGCATCAGGAGCCTCTACCATGGCTTGCATGCTGAGCTTATCAAGAGCTTCTTCAGCCATGGTTTGACAATGTTTACGAAAGGTTTAATCCATCGCTGGATCTTCCACTTCTAGCTCATTGCGTTGTCTCGTCCGCGAGCAGGAGATTCACGACCTAGCAATGCGAACCCTGTTTCTGAACAGAGTATTCCCCATGCAGAGACACATGAGATCAAATACGCGCTTCTATTCCTGACAATCCCAGAAGCGGCCTTCTAGCATTGAAATGCTGTACCTGACTTCTCTACTGTATTCGTTCCCTTGGCAGAAAAGCCGGTTCCTTCAGATTTGAGGCCTACCAACCCGGTCGGGAGGTGAGTCCTGGCTGTTTCTCCGACTTTAGACAGTTTAATATCAAGAGGTATATCACAAACAAAACATGTGATCGAATAATTCGGATCAGAATGTTGCTTCTGTCCGGGAGGAATGAGGAATTGCTTGACACAGCCAAAACACAATACATGGCCGCACTTCACTGCCATGACTGGCCGCATCGAGTTGGTAAATGCTTTCAGACAGGAAGGGCAGGTCCTGCGCTTTTCGCTTATGGCAGGAAAATCAATCTCTTCATTGAACTTGATGGTGACTAGACTATGCAAAGTCAGAATATGCATGTTGGTTTCCGAAGAGGCAGGGCATATAGGCAGTGCCTTGGCCTTTTTTGTAGTGGCGGGCAGCTTAGTTTCACGAGCATCTGGGGTCAGGGACGGCGTCCAAAACGATGGGAGGTGCGGTTTTGCAGCCTATAGCCCACAGTTAGCCATGGTTCCTTGACTTGTAATTAATAGAGGAATTGATCATTTTGTGTACTGACTTTTTCATCTTCAATTGCCTTTCGCGCTTTTGCCTTATCCTCTCTTACTATACGACTTAGTTCGTCCTCATCAAGAGTAAACTTCCGTTTGCTTCCAGCTTGAATTTTCAGCCCAGTCTCATCTTGAAGTGGGGCTGCATCTGTTGCACTTTTGCTAGTATTCGCCACAAGTCCGGATTGTGTTAGCTCAAAGTCTCGGATAGCTCTTCTTTGTTCCTCTTCATCCTCCAAAACCCGCACACGAGCACCTTCGAACTCAGCATGTTGCCGCGCTTTTTCGACCCGCTTAATCTCCTTCTTCTGAGCAAATAGATTTGCGAGGGCGCATTCACGGCAGAAGATGTCGCCGCATTGGCAAGCGACAGGTTCCCGTGCGATTTCGAGACAGAGACTACAAGATCCGAAAGGGAGGAATGAATCCCGATTAAGGCGAGCGGAGTTGGAGCTCCAATTCAATTTGGCAACAGCTCGTTCATGGGACGTAAAAACTGCTCGAGATGTGTTTCGCTTACCTACAAGGAGAAGTTAGAGTGGGTGTGAGAAAGTCTGCTGAACCAATGACAAACACGATATGAGGAAAAATACGAAGACCCTTCAATGAATACCATGCTTTCCGGGCAGTGACTCACTATGTGCCATATTAGAAACTTGATCCGTTCAAAGGGAGTCAGTAGTTGACGTAGTTGGGGCTGAAAACATTAGAGGTGAAGCACACCAATGTTGTCTGCAGACTGGATTGGCTGGTGCTGGTGAGGGATGATTCGTAACAGTCTGATAAGAAACGATCAATTATACGTGATTAACCCTGGCTGAATATAGTCTATATAACTTATATAATAATAAATACTCTATAATTAATAATATAATATTTTATTATTTTATTATTTTTATATTTATTTAAGTTATTTTTATAAATTATAAATATCTATTTTAAATTAAAAAAAGCTTTTTTTAAAAAATAAATAATAAAGAATATAATATAAATTATTTTAATATTAATTAAATAATAATCTTTATTTTAAAATAAAATTATATATTAAATACTTTTTAATTATAAAAAATAAAAAAAATAAAAGCTTTAAAATATAAATTTTAACTATAATATAATAGATTATTTATTATAAATAATAAATTAAAGCTATTAAAGTATTTTTTTAATTATTATATAATTTTATTATATTATATCACTTTTATTTAATTAATTAAATATAAAATGAAATCTATAATAAGATATATTAAAGATTTATTATTATAATAATTAAATATTATAAAAAAGAATTATTAAGATTATTAAATATCTTAATAATATAATTTTTATTAAAAATAAATATCTTATATTAAATACTTTAATAATTATATATTATTTTATTATATAAGATTGATTAAAAAAATCTTATAATAAATTAAAAATATAATTAAAGCTTTATTTAAAATAGTTATTAATAATATTATTTAATTTAATAAATTAAAATATTATATATATAAGTTATAATTTTTATTTTAATAAAATATTTAGAATAAAATATTAAAGTCTTATATTATTTTAAAATTTAATTAAAAGATATTAGTTTTTTAATTATTATTATTTTAATTAAAATTATTATTAATTTATTCTAGGTTTTTATAAATTATTAAAAAATATTAATTAAATATTCTTTTTATAATTAAGATTAATTAAATTTTATAAATTAAAAGCCTTAAACCTTAAATAAGCTAAAAATCTAATAAAGCCTTTAATAATAAAAATAATCTTTTAATAATAAATAAATAAAAGCTATTATTAATTTTAAATAATTATAAATAAAAATATAAGAATTATAAAAAGAATTTAAATTATAATTAAATAAAATTATATACCTTTAAATAAATAATTAATAATAAGATTTATATTTAAATTAAATATGTTTTTATATTTTTAAAATATAAAAAGCTATTAAAGCCTTAATAATTAATAATCTTTTAAATTATATATTATAATTAAATATTTAAATATCTAATTTTATTATAATATAGCTTATATATAATTAATAATATTATCTTTAATTAAAAGATTATTTAAATTAAAAACTCTTAAAATATTAAAAATATTAAAGAATCTTAATATTAAGAAATTATTTAATAATAATTAAATTAAAAAAAGATAATAATTTATTAAATAATTTAATAATATAATATAAATATAAATATAATAATTTAATATAATTATAAATATTAATATAATTAATAAAAAAATTATTTTTAATATTTATTAAAAAAGTTTTAATAAATTAATATTTATATTATTATTAATAAATAAAAATATAATAGGATTTCTATATAAGCTAGACCCTTATTTTATAAGCTGTTATAAGATATAGTATTAATATAAGTTATTAATATTAATAGATCTTTAATCTTTTAATATAATAATCTATTAAATTAGGCTATATTATCTTTAATCCCTTTATAATTATATTAATAACTTATAGATTAATAGTTTAATATTTATTATAGGGTTAAGGGTTTAAATTATATAAGTACTAAATCAGCTAGCTTATAAAACTTTAGCCTTAAGGATTTATAATAGCTTATTATATATATATTATATTAATAGAGGCTAGATAATATATTAGAAGATAAGATATTTATAGCCTAATAAGGTAATAATAGAAAAAGTCTAGGCTAATCTTATAAATATATAATAACTTAGGGTTAAGTTATTTATAAAGAAAGGGATAATTATAATAGGATTTCTATATAAACTAAGCCCTTATTTTATAAATTATTATAAGATATAGTATTAATATAAATTATTAATATTAATAGATCTTTTACCTTTTAATATAATAATCTATTAAATTATATTATATTATCTTTAATCCCTTTATAAAAAATATTATTATATTAATTATAGTTTTAAGATAATAATTATATAAGTAAATAAATATATTTAAATAATTTAAAAAAGTATTATTAAATATAATTTTTTTTTATTTTCTTTTAAAAATCCTAAAAAATCTTAAAAATCTTTAAAAACTTCTTAATTATTTTTTAAATTAATTATAAAATTATTAATTAATTCTTTAAATTTAATTTATATTATTATACCTTTATAAAGATTAACTAGAATTAATTATTAAGATAATAAAAAAAAGATATAATAATATTTAAACAAAAGTTTATAAAAAAGAAGATAAAAGTAATTATCTATTAATATAATATTTATATAAGATATATTTAAATAATTAATTAAAAGATATATCTCTTAATTAATTTAAAAATCCTTAAAATATTTAAAAATTCAGAAAAATAAAATACCTTAATAATATATTAATAAATAAAATATGTTTATTTATTAATACTATATTAATTTAATATATAAATATTATAATCTAATAATTAAGGTTATATAATAAGCCTTAATTATTATAAGCTTAGGCTTAAAAGCCTAAGCCTTAGGTATAAAAATAAGGCAGGCCTAAACCAGACCTTATTAATATAAGAAAGGGATTAGAATAGATATTTCTCTCTCTCTTTAAGTTTATTAATATTATTCTTAATACTTATTTATAATAACTATAGCACTAGCTTATTATATTTAATAAACTTCCTCTTTATATTCTATTAAAAAAAAGGATATATTCTTTAAAATAAAGTAATTACCTATATTAAAATATTTATAATTTATTTTATTTACTTTTAAAAATCTATATAATTAATTATAAAAGAATAAATAGATTATTATTTATATAAAGATATAAATTATTAATTAGAATTATAAAATTAATAATTTAAAGAAAAAAATAAAAAAATATATTTATTTAAAATATATACCTTTTCTCTTATTTTAATTATTTAATAATAATAAAAATACCTTCTTAGCTTAATTAATAGCTATTTATTATAAAATTATTATTAATAAGGATTTTATTAAAAAATATAGAAATTAATAAAAGATTATTTAAAATAATATATTAATATCCCTTTAAAGATATATCTAGGAGTTTTATTTAATAAATAGATTAAGCTAAATATATAATCTAAATAAACTTTTAAAATATATAATATTAATATTTTATAATCCTTATTATAAGGATATAGCTTAAATTAAGCTAGAATATATTAAATAATACTTAAAAAAGCTCTTTTTATTTTTTTATATATATTTTAAATAGAAATTTATAATAATAAATAATTTAATATAATTTAATTTAATAGAACTAATTAAGCTTTATTATATATTTAATTATTAAATATAAAATATCTATTTAAATTAAAGTATCTTTTATATTAATTATATTAAAATTATGTTTTATTATTATTAGATTATTATAAAACTTAAAGTATTTAATTTGAAAGAAAAAATAAAATAAAAATATTCCTATATATAGCCCTTCTTATTTAAGCTAATAAAATATATTAATAATTAATATTAATATAATAGTTATAATTAAATATTAATACAATAGTTATAATTAAATATTATATAATACCTAGAAAGGATAAAAAAAAGAATCTAGTTATACTTATTAAGAATAATCAGCTAGCTATAAAATAGATTTTAATTAAGATATTATATAAAAGAAAAGAGAAAAGTATTTGTATTTATTATAAAAATTAAAGATATTTATAAAATTAATATTATTTTATATAATTATAATACTTTATTAATATTAATATTATTAACTTTAATATAATACTTAATTTTAATTTAAAAGATAAAAGAAATAATTTATTTTTAAACTAAGTCTTATTTAAAAATAAATTAATTATATAATAGCTTTATAAAAAGATTAATATTAGATTATAATAAAAAAGGAATAAAATATTAAAATTAAATTAAATAAATATTTATTTTTAATTCTTATTTTCTTAAATTCTATTATATTTATAAATATATAAATTAATTTAAGATATAAATATTATAATATAATTAATAAATAAATAATTTAATAATTAAAATTAAATTAAATATATCTTTTAAAACTATATATATTTAATATTATTATAGGATTAATTAAAAATTATAAAATATACTTTATAATTAAAATATAAATAAATATTAATAATTAAGACTTTATCTTAATTATATATATAATCTTAAAGCTATTAAAAGATTTAATCTTAGGATTACCTTAAATATAATATAAATAGATTTATTTTATTATTAAAAAGATTTTTTTTTAAATTAATTAAATAAATAGAATAATTATAAAGAAAAACTTTATTTAATTAAAATATATAAATATTATTATAATTATAGGATCTATATTTATTAAATTAATAAAAAGATAAAGATAAAAGATATTTAATATAAATAAATTCTTTATTATTAATATCTATAAAATAAATATTATTTTAATAAATACTATTAAAAAATATAATACTTTAAATTATCTATTTAAAATAAATATAAAATAAATAATAATTTTATTATAGCTCTTTAAAAAACTATATAATTTTATAATATTATTTAATAAAAAGGAAATTAATAGCTTACTCTTATATTAAGAAATAATAAATTATTATATTTAAATTTAAATTAAATTAAATAAATAATAAACAAACCTATTTTAAGAATCCTTATATAATATACCTTAGAATTATTTATTAAAGATATAAAAATAAATTATAAAATTAATAGATAAGGGATAGATTAAAGCTAGCTTCTTTTTAATTATTATACTTATTTTTTAATTTAAAAAAGCTATAAAGAGATAAAGATTTTATATAGATTATTAAGCTTTAAATAAAATTATAATAAAGATTAATATCTATTATTATTAATTAAGAAGATATTAAAATTATTATTTAATATCTATTAATTTATAAAGCTAGATATTTATTTTCTCTTTTATAAAATCTAAATCATAAAAAACGATAAATACCTTATAATATTCTAAACCTAATTCAGCCTATTTAAATAGTTTATTATATTATTTAATCTATTAAATATCCTTATCATCTTTTAAAGATATATTAATTTAACTCTAAAATATATCTTAAATAATATTATTATAATATACTTAGATAATATCCTTATATATTTAAAAGATTTTAAAAAGGATTATTTATAAAAGATTTAGGATATTTATATATGTATATAAAAGGCTAGCTTATTTATTAATATTAAAAAATATATATTTATTATAATTATTATTTAGTATTTAAGGTTTATTATTAAGATAGAAAAAGCTATATATTTAGTATTTAAAAAGATTATAGCTATATAAGAATAGAAAGTATTTATATAAATATAAGAAATTAAAAGCTTTTTAGGCTTTATTAACTTTTATTAAGAATTTATTCTATTCTTCTTTATTTTAATTAAATTATTTATTTATTTAATAGGTAAAGAAATCCTTTTTTAATATAATAATATATAAGATTTAGCTTTTAAAATATTAAAATAAATATTTATTATAAAACTAATCCTAATTTAATAGGATCCTAAAAAAAATATAATTATTAAAGCTAATTATTTGAAAAAGGTATTTAAAGAATATCTATTATAAATATATAATAATATCCTATTATTAATTATATATTATTTAATTAAATTAATAATGTAATTAAAAAGAATTATATAATTTATAATAAAGAATTTCTAATAATTATATTATATTTAAAAGTATAATTAATTAAATTTTAAGAAATAATAAAGCTATTTATTATTTTAATTAATTATAAGAATCTAAAATATTTTATAGGCTTTAAAAAGCTTTTTAAATAATAAGCTAGATAAATAAAAATACTTTTATTTTTTAATATTATCTTTATTATTAATCTAGCTTTTAAATAGCTTAATCTAATATCCTATTAAAAAAAGAATAAGATATAAAAGATAAAAAGATAATCCTAATATAAATTATATATTTAATTAAAATAACCCTAATATATATATATATATTATTTAAAAAGAAAATAAATAATCTTTTAAATAAAATAATACTATTTAAAGATATTTATTTATTTAATCTTTAGAATTAAACACTTTAAAAGAATCCTATTTATAATTATTATTTATATATAATTATAAAAAGTATATAATAATTCCCTATTAAAACTAAGATAAAAAAATAAATTATAAATTATATAATAAATATATATAAGATATTAATTTATAAAGATTAACTCTAGCTTTTAAATTAAGAATCCCTTATTATTATAATTATTTAAAAGATCTATAACTCTCTTTTAATAAAATATTTAAAATAAAAATAAATATTTAAACTCCTTTATTATAATTATTATTAAAATAGTATATTATAATTAATCTATTAATTTATATATAATTATTTAATTTATTAAAATAGCTATATCTTTTAATAATAATATTAAAGATTATTTTAATTATTATTTATTATAAATATCTATTAAATATAAATATCTATTAATTTTATAATAAAGCTTTTAAAATAAAGTAATTTATTAAAATTCTTAATAATTATTATAGATTATTTATTAAAATATATTTAATTAAAAATAATAATATTTATAATTATTAAGGTATATATTAAATAATTCTAGAATATTTAATAATATTTCTATAAATTCTTAAAAAAGATTATTATAAATAAAAATTTAAACTAATTAAATTATTTTTAAATTATATTATATAAATTAATTAATATAATATAACTCTTATCTATTATATATTATTTATAAATAAATAGTAATATAAAATATATAAATTAAAAAATCTAAGCTATTTTTTAAATAATTATATATTTCTTATAATTTAATTAAATTAATTATCTTTTAACCTATTAATTAATATTTAATAATAAGAAATCCTTAATAATTAATATAAGCTTAAATAAACTATTAAATAGATTTAAGATTAATTTAATATAATAAAAACTATATTTAAATAAAAATAAAATATTATTAAAAAGATAAATAATTATATTTCTTAATTATCTTTAATCTAAAGCTAATTTTATATAAATAATTATTATTTATATATAATAATAAACCTAAAAGGCTATAAATAATTCTTAATATTTAATAAAATACTTCTTTCTTAAAGATAATATATAGCTCTCTTTATATAATATTAAGATAAATTACTTAAATTAAAACCTAAACTAGTTATATATTAAATATAAGGTAATTATTATTCCTATACCTTTAATAATTATATTAAATATATTAAAAGAATCTATTTAATCTTTTATATTAATCTAATAAAATAAATATTAAATAATCTATTTTTATTTTAATAGATAATAAATAATAGATTAAGCCTCTTTTAAATATTAAATAATAATAATAAAAATATTATATAAGAATAGAAAATAAAAAGTATTTTAATAATAAAAAATAAATAAAGAAAAGGCTAAAAATAATAAATATTTATAAAATAAAAAGATTAGGATAATCTTATATAAAAACTATTAAAGAATATAAAATAATTATAAGCTTCAAATAATTTTAAAATAAAATAAAATAATATCTATTACTTTAATAATTTTATATTATAATAATATTAAATTAAGGTATTATTATAAAATACTATATATCTATAATAATAAAAATAAAAGTAAGTATTTATACCCTTTATTATTATTTAAAAGTAAAACCTAATAATATATTAGGCCTACTTTAAGCCTATTAAATATTCTTCTTTATCTAATACTTTAATTTTAATTCTATCTTATTTTAATTATTATTATTTATATATTAAAAGTATTTTTAAAATAAATTAAATAAAAAGATATTATTATTATTAAATAATTAATAGTAAATATTATATATAAAAAGCCTAATAAAATATATATTAATAAATAATAGTATAATACCCTAAAACTAATATATTTTAAAATAAAAGAGATTTATTCTTATTAAGAACTTATATAAGAGATATATTAAGAATATAAAAGTACTTTATAAATATACCTTAAATAATATAAAAGCTATAAATAATATAATAAAGCTAGTATTATTAATATTATTTATAGCTATTATAAAAGTAAAGAAGAGATTAATAATAATAATTATATAATAATTAAAATTCTTTTAAAATTAAATTAAGGCTTAATTTATTTCTTATTATTTTATTTATTATTATACTTATATCTCTCTTTTATATATAGATTATATCTTTTACTTTAATTAATAATCCTATCCTAAGATTAATAAAAACTATTTTAAATACTATATATTTAAAAAGGATTTAAATAAATATAAAAGATTAAAGTATATATCTTATTTTATTACTATATAAAATAATATAAATTAAACCTAAATAAAAGTATAATAAGGCTATTATAATAAAATATAATAATTAAGATATCTTAGCTTAAAAATATATTAGAATCCCTAAAAATTAAAGAATTAATATTATAGGATTATTATAATAAAATAAAGGTATTAATAATACCTAGAATAAGAATAAAAGAGAGAATAACTATATATTTATAAGTATTTATAAATATTATAGATTTTATCTTAATAATCTTTAAAATATATATTTAAGCCTTTATCTAAGCTTATTATTCTTAAATAAAAATAGCTTATTTAATTATAATATTAAAAGCCTTAAAAATTACTTTAATTATAATATAATTATTATATATTATATAAATATATAATACTATAAATATATTATAAAGTATATTATTATTTAATAAAAGATAATCTTTATAATTATAAAAAGAATATATCTTATAATATAATATATAAATATAATTAAAAAAGATTATAGTTTTTATAGTTATTTATATATAATTATTTAATATAAAAAAGATAAATTAATTTAATTTTTTTAAGAAATATAATTAATTCCTTATTAAAGTTATTTAGAATAATATAATTATTAATAGTTTATTTCTTTTTCTTTTTAAAGAGAGACTATATATAATTAATTAAGAATTAAATAAAAAATATAATATATATTTATAAAAGCTATATCATTTAAATCTATACTTATATTAAATATATTATAATTTAGAAAAGGATTAAAAGGATTATTATCCTTAGATTATAAGAATATAATACTTATTATCTTTATTATTAATAAAGAAAAAGATAATAAAAATCTAGATATCTTATTATTATATATAAGAGAAAAAATAGGATCCAGAAAAAAAATATAAAAGAAATCACTTAAATTAATAATACTTTTAATAAAGAAAATAAATAAAAATATATAAATATATAAAATAATAACCTAAAGAAAGCAGGGAATATTTTATTAAATTATTAGAATAATATATATTATACCTATCCTATACCCTTATTATTTAATAATTAAATAAGACTAAAAAAATTTATTAAAGGAAAAATAATATATTATAGGCTTAGGCTTAAAAGCTTAAGCCTTAAATATAAAGATAAGATAAGCTTAAACCAGACCTTATTAATATAAGAAGAAAATTAAAATAAATACTTCTCTCTCTTTTTAAGTTTATTAATATTATTCTGAATACTTACTTATAATAACTATAAGGCCAGCTTATTATATTAATTATATAATTATATAATATTATTAAATATATATTAGAGATCTAAAATTATATAGAATTAGATCATAATTCTAAAAATAATTCTAGGCTTAGAATTACTTTTAAAAATAATTTAATAAACAGGCTTATAATTTTAAGTATAATTTAATAATAAGGATTATAGCTTAAATTATAATCTATAATATATATATATACCTTTAATTTTTGTTCCTTTAATTTAGTTTTAATTAATTATTAATATATATTTAATTTTATTATATTATTTATTATTATTTATTATATTAATACTTAACCCTTAATTATAATACTTTATATCTATTATTAATATAATAAACTATATTATTTAGAATATCCTAATTTATCTATTAATATAAACCCTTTTTATTAAATTTATCTTTTAAGAATTTATTAAATATTATAATAAAGATATAATTTAATAATATTATAATATATTATTTTTATAATTATTTAAACCCTATAAAAAAAGGCTATTTAAAGCTATTTAATAAGCTTAATTGTTATTATTTTTCTATATTGTTTATTAGTTATTTCTATATCTTTATATAGTATATTAAGCTAAGTTATAAGGCTTTTTATTATATAATATTATATAAAATAATAATAATATTAATTATTATATATTTTATATAGTTTCTTATATATATTCTAATAAATTAATATTATTCTTATTCTTATTATTTTTATTTTTAAAAGAGCTTATATTAAAATTAATAGAGCTATTATTTCTTATTCTTTATAAGATAATTAATATATTATTAAGAATCTTTAATTATTTAAAAATATAATTAAAAGCTTTTTAAATCCTTAATATATATTTTATATTAATTAAAAAGCTATTTTCTTTTAAATTTAAAAGCTTATATATAGCTTTATCTTAATATTTAAATAAAAGATATTTTTAATCTTTATATATATTTTTAAATTACTTTTTTAAGATTAAATCCTTTTTATTAATTTAAATAAATTATTTTTTTTATTTATTATTATTATATTTTTAAGCTTTTTATATATTTTAATAAATAAATTAAATATACCCCTTTTTATTAAAGATAATTAAGGGATAACTATATTAATTATAGCTTTAAAGGGCTAAGCTATATAAATAGATAGGGTATATCTAGATTATAGGTATTATTATTAAATTTAAAGCTTTCTTTTTATTTTCTTAAAAATCCTAAGTAATTCCTAATAATTAATTAGATATTTTTTAATTAATTCTTAGATTAAGAATAAGATAATTAATTAATCCTTTAAATCTACCCCTATTTATTATAACTTTATAGCTTTTCTTAATTATTTTAAGTTTTATATTTATACTTAAATATATATAATTATTCTAGATTATTTAATTAACCTTAGGTATAATATATTATTATATATATTGTTTTTCCTTTATTAAAATATTAATAAAAAGCTTTATATATTATTAATAGCTAATATTATTATTCTTTTTTTAAGTTCTTTTTTTAATTTATTTAATCTTATTAATAGATATTATAAAGGCTTAAATATATAATAAACTATTTTAATAATCTTATTAATTTCTTTAGCTTTCTTTTATTTATTAATTTATTAATATACTTTATATAATTAATAATAAAATTATTAATATATATTTTAAATATAAAAGCCTTTATAATTATATAAATTATTTAATAAAAATCTTTATAGATTAATAAGCTTAATTAATTAAAATAATATATATATATATATATATTAAAAAGTATTTATAATTATCTAAAAATATTTTTTTAATAATAATAAGATATAAGCTAGATTTATTATCTATTATTTATAATATTATCTATTAAAATGTTATTTTATTATTAATTTATCTATTAATAAAAAAAGCCTTATTTTTTAAAGTTATTTTTAATATTATAGATTATAAACCCTGTATTATAAATAGATTAAAAAGAAAAGAAAAAATTAAAATATAAAAATATAAGATTATTTTTAAAAAAGAATTCTTAAAAGGCTTTTTAATATATTATTTTTAAAGAATTAAAAATATTAATATTTAAAGGCTATAAAATATATATTAAATAAGAAAAACAAATTATAATAATAATATTAAATAAAATATAATATTTAATAAACTATATTATAATATAATCTATAATATTATTAATAATTAAAAGATAATAAATCTTTTTTAATTTTAATTATTAAATTAAAGGCTTTAAGATTAATATATAAAATTAATTAATTTCTTAAAATTATTTATTATAATTAAACTATTTTTTAAGGCTAAGATTAAAGTATTATATAATAAAAAATACCTTTTAAGATTAATAATTAAAATAATAAAATTAATTAAATATAATCTTTATATTATTAAACCCTAATTTAAATCTAATAAAGTATATAATTTTATTAATATTAATCTTTATCTAGCTTTTTATTAAAAAAATCTTAAATATAAACTAAAAAAAGATAAAATTATTTATAATATTTATTATATTAATAAAAATTATTAATTCTTTATTATTTAAATTAAGAACTTTAAATTATTATATATATATTAATTTAATAATTATAATTTAAATATATTTATAAAAATAATTAAATTAGATTTTATATTTATATTTATTTTATATTTTAATAATATTAATTTAATATTTAAGAATAATCTTTTTAAGGTATTTAAAAAATAATTTAAGATTATAAAAATTAAAGTCTTTAAAAGATTTATAGGATTTTTTAATAGCTTTTATATATAATATTTTATTAAAGGTAATAAAGTATATTAAAAAGTATTTAAATTAATAGAAAAGGAAATTAAAAAAATATATAAAAAAGACTTTTATTAATATCTTTAAAATCTTTTTAAAATATATAAAAAAGATTATTAAAAAAATATATTAATTAAAAATATATTAATTAAAAATATTTTATATTTATATAAGATTAATATTATTTAAAAAGCTTATAGCTATATTAAAGTTATTTTATATTAAATCTAGGTCTATTAAAACTATATTAATAAACTAGATATAATTTTATTTTTAAAAAGAAATAACTTTATAAAGAGAAAAGATAATAAATTCTAAATAATAGCTATAATTAATATATATATATATAAATATAATCTTTTTCTTTTATATTATTAAATATATTAAACCTAGATAATAAAATATCTTTAGCTTTAAATAATCTTTTATCTAGTTTATATATTAGTTTTTTAAAATATCTTAGATTTTATAATTTTATTATCTTTAAAGATTATTTATAATATTTATAATCTAAAGCTTTATAATAAAACAGCTATTAAATTATAAATAATAAATAAAAATAATAAAAATATTATCTTTTTTATTATTAAGGCTTTATAGCTAGCTTATATATTAAGAAAAGGGATTACCTTTTAGAATAAGTATATTATTTAATTAATTATTAAATAATTTATATTAAATTTAAGGATAATCTAATATAGAGAAATAAGCTTTTTAATATAAAAGAGTATTTATAATTAATAATAATAGCTTATAAAACTTTAAAGATAAAGAAATAGGTTTTTATAAAGATTAATAAAGGATAATTTTTTAATATTTATAAAAGATATAAATTATAATATAAATATTAAGGAATTTTAATATTAAGAAATTATCTTAAATTTTTAAATATTCTAAGGATTTTTAAGCTAATTAAAAGCTTTACTTTTAATTAATTATTTAAAGGCTTTATATAAAGATTATATTAATAGATATATTATTAAAAAAAAGAATATAAAATTTAATTAAAAATCTAGCTTCTTTATATATTTAAAAAAAAATATTAAAATAATTTAAAATAATTTTAGAAATCTAAATAATATTTATTTAGAATTATTAGATATTTTAAATATAAAAAAAGAAAGGATTTTAAGGGATAAGCCCTTATTTTCTATTCTAGCCCAGTCTGGCAGGTCGGGCCGCCCAAGCACCTTAGATCTTATATCAGGTCTTATAGCAGGTAAAGCTGCTATATAATAGCAGGTCTGGCTATAAGATAATAGCAGGTTAGGCTGCTAGGCTATAGCAGGTCCAGCTGTTAGATTATAACAGATCAGGCTATTATATTAAAAACCCACTTATTTTAATATATATTATTATTATTTTATAGCTTTTTTTATTTTATTTTAATCTTATATTTTATACTTATATATATTTATTATTTTATATTATTCTTTAAATATTATAAAAATTATATAATTATATATTATTTTTAATTAACTTTTACTATAGTTTAAAATTAAAATTTAAATAATATATGTAGGATTTATAAATAATTAATATAAAATCTTTAATATTATAATTAAAATTAAAATAAAAATTAATTAAAAAAATAAATAATAAAATAGATTTATAATATTATAAATATAAAGAATAAATTAAAAAGATTAATAAAAACTTAAGATTTATTATTTTTTTATTAATAAAAAGATTTATATTAATAAAATAATTATATAATTATATAATCTTTAAATTTAATTCTTAATTAAACTTTTCTTTATTTAATTAAATAATTAAATAATTAAATTTAATAGATTAAATAATTAGATTTAATAGATTAAATAAAGAAATAAAAGATATTCTTTTTATATATAATAATTATTTAAAAAGATCTTATAATATTAAAAGTTATATATAAATAATAATATATAATATATATATATATATTAATGTTTTATTTTCTTTATTTTATTAAATATTAATAATATTTAAAATTAATAATTATTCTTTATAAAATATTTATTTCTTATAATACTTAAGATTTATAAATAAGTATTTAAATATTAAATTATATATATAATTAAACTTTTTTAATATAAGCTTATATTTAATATTATATAAATAAATTAATATTAAGGCTTTATTTATATAATTGGTTTTTTAATCTCTCTTTTTCTATATTAATTAAGGCTTTACTTATATCTCTTATACTCTCCTTTAACCTTATAAGGAATCTTTGTATACTTGTATATTATATAACCCGCTTTCCGTATCATATATAGGTATAGTGCGTTGTGTACTGATTCTTCACTCTATCCACCGACTTGATGAGTCTACTCTTTCTCTCTACCCGAAGCATCTAGGGGCTAACAATCACTTCTCACAAAGGTGATGACAGTATAAAATCACGTAGCTCATTTTGCCGTTATAGTTCTGAGTTGTACATGTCATCTGGGTTTGTTTTCAGTACATGCTCTAGGTCCCCAGAACACAAAATAACTAACGGCCCATTCTCCTCCTCCACACAACCCTGAATATAACGGCATGACTGAGAGGACTTGAGGAAATAGGGTCGAGACTTTCCGCTTCCTAACACCCCTCACCGGATGTTAACACCAAGACCTGCTATTATGACGAGTCCACTTCCCTGTTCACGCCCTGGTCTGCCATGGCGGTTAGCCTCAATGGCTATAATGACCGCAGCAGGGGCGGTCGCACGGAGCTTTCTTTACAGTTTCAATACAGTTGAGATCACAGGGCTCAATAATCTGCTCTCCACATTGGATAGCCGAAAATCCAAGCCACGAGAGCGTGGCCTGCTGACCGCCTGTAACCACATTTCCGTGTACGATGCCCCTCTTCATAGGTCTAAATTATAACGATGCCTTCTACAATTTCCCATTCCAATCATGCGTGTCTCGCTAATATGCTCTATCTCCGTCAGCGTTGATGACCCCCTTATGTGGGGCATGCTCCCCCTCCGATATGCAATGGATATTGAAAACATCCGTTGGGGGCTTGGTGCTCATGACATTTGCTTTAAAAATAGGTACGTCTCTCTTGTTGCATCATGATACTTCATGTAGCATAGTCCTCCTAACGAGCAGCGATAGCTTCGCATCCACTTTCTTTAGCCTTGGTCAAGTCCTCCCAACACACCGGCTGCGGCATTCACCCCATGGTGGGTTATACCAACCAACAATAACACAAGCTATCAACCTCCTGTCAAGTCCTCCTCACGCCAGCATATTTACGGATATGTGTTACTCTACTAATGGCTCAGATTCCTTCTCCGCTCCAGCTGCCTATATCTCCAACCGACATGCATGGGTTCACGTTTTTCCAGAAGCATGTTGCCATCAGAGTTCAAACAGCAGTCTCCGCTACTTCAAATGGGGTATATCTCGTTTGATACTTGAGAGCGAACCGGCACCGGAATTTATCCCCATGTTCATTCATGGCATGCAAGACATCATGCCTGAGGATAGAGCCTTCCCCAAATTCCTTCCACGCATAAATAATAAGGTCAAGATTGTCATAGGACAAAGTACAGACGTGGATGGTGTATTTGGGGATTATCGAGAGGCTTGGAAGCGGTTGGTCGAGGAAAAAGGCGGTGCGGATCTCTTGAGAGATGATAAGGAGGCTGTGCAGTTGAGAATCAGTGTGGCCAAGGCCGTTCGTGATGAGATTTTAAGGCTGAGGAACACACTTGGCCTCCCGGCCGAGCAAGATGGCACAGCCAGCCTGGCTGAAACATGGGCTAAAGAGCCACAACAGCGTAAATTCAAAAGCCCCGTAGATGGCAGCCTCGTCAATACGCATTAATTTCAAGAGCTACTATAATCGTCAACAAGTTGACTGTACCCCACCGTAGACACGATCAAACGCTTTGCTTATTTAGTAGATGCCAGACTGGCCCTCCCTACAATTTACAGCATCTTTGCGCATGTAGTTTCAGGTCATATTTCGACATCTGCAAAACATCCGACCCAGCATAGGAAGCTTGTTTTCCTCTTGACAGGGTTTGTGACTGGAGGCAATGGGGCGCAACCTCTTACCAGTCAAAGAGTTGCCGGCATTGAACCGTTTCTCCCAGCCTGAACGATGTGCAATATCTCAATTGTGACATGTTCAATATTTATCGAGACCTTGGGCAGGTACTGTCTGTTGGTATGCTCTCTGCTGAGCCTGTATCGCTTGTTGTTGTTGCGTGTGCTGCTGCTGATGCGCAACAAGGTCATTAAACCAGGGGTGCTGTAAGGCGTCTTGTGCGCTTATACGTAACTCGGGCCTCAACTGAAGCATTCGTTGCAGCAGGTCAATGCCGGTGGGGTCAATAGCATGAAGAATGTTGCGCAAATCCTGGGTGGCGTACATCTGGAATGTGGGTTTGTACTCGGGAAGTTGGGTGATGCCGGACCAGGTGCGTTCTGTCGGAGTTCCCATGATACGAAATATCCTGATGATCTGGTCCTCATTCGTAGTTCCAGGGAAAAGGGGACGGCCAGTATACATCTCGGCCATGATACAGCCCGCTGACCAAATATCAATGCTCGTATTATAGGTCCTGCTACCGAGCAAGACATCCGGAGCACGGTACCACAATGTGACAACTTCGTTTGAAAATGTATTGACAGGAATACCGAAGGCACGGGCCAGCCCGAAGTCGCCGAGCTTAAGCAGTCCTTTACTGTTGATAAGGAGATTCTGAGGCTTGAGATCCCGGTGTAATACCCGATTCTGATGGCAAAAGTCGATCCCCTTGAGCAACTGGTACATGAACGACTTTATTGTGGACGGCTTTAGAGCGCCTCGTTCTCCATTGGTGTCCATATATCTCTTGAGATCCCCATCCATGAATTCAAAGACAAGCATAAGCTTATTCTCAGTATGGATTACATCATGTAGGCCGACAATGTTTTCATGTTTGAGCTCCTTCATGAGCGAGATTTCTCGAATGGCAGTTGATGGTGTGCCTTCCTCGGAGTCCAGATGGATTTCCTTCAGAGCCACAAGCTCGCCTGTTTGGCGGTTTCTACCCTTGAATACCTAGAGAAAAAGCGAATCAATCAATAGACACCCTCCTATTAGTCCATGGAGTACACGCCACAGAGGACTTACTGTTGCATAGGTGCCCTCGCCAAGCTTTTCTAGTTGCTGAAAGGAGCTGGGATGCCTTTTACCATCCATGTTAGGCGATATTCACTGCTGAAAACTTGGTGTCCTTCACCCCGTTGCTTTCCACTCGTCCGTCGTTGGCACGTTCTCCCTATCGCCAGGTTGTCGGTATGTCTTCTTTTGGAGGCAGGCTTGTGCGGTAAGGCTGTTCTCCAAAGAAAATATTACGAATAAATTACCTAGGAGAGGGATGTGTGAATGAGTACCGGCAGTGGAGGGGTTTGCTTTAGGCGAGGAGGGGTTCCAAGTTCCAGCTGGGGAGGCTAAGCGGCCTGACTCCACAGGCGTGCATTGTGGGGAAGTGGCGGGATGTTGGTGAATGTGAAAGCTTCATCTCAGGCCAATACCAGGCAGCAGGTAATTATTACGCCTGCCAGTCCCAATGCTGGCACATAAAGTATACCTTGAGGTACTACCTAGTAATTAGAAAAAGTGGAAGGGTACATCCTAGGCAAACTTACCAGATCCCTTCCACATAGCCCACGACATGAGAACATTTTTGTACTTAGCAGTCAGGGTGCGGTGCCTAAGCCCCTCAGATACATACATTTTTCTAGATTTTCAGGGGACATCTCCCTTGGTCGCACCCAAGCCATCACACCGTACTATGGTTGCAGACTTTGGCAATTACCACTTGATTTAACAACGAAGCAACCCAGGCGAGGATTCGTACCGCACTATCTGGTTGCGCGACCCTCGCTGTACCTGCCCTTGTACATGTACTAGGGGGGTGGTCTGTTGATGGCCCCGCATCGCCCGTGGCACCAGTCGTCAGTGGTGGTCACCTGTCGTGATGGGCCAACCAGTCAACCCACATATTGTGCGCGAAGTGGCAAGAGTCAAGAGCACATCCCAACTGCTCAGATACCTGACATACCATTCTCCAACTCAAATGGAAATGCATGCTCCAGATTCGGTCTATTCTTAATCACTTTGCTGGTCACCAACCTCTTAGGGGCTGTTTGCCCGTCACGTCTCTCAGTTCAGGATGCGGCCTATCTCAGCCTCGGCGAATGCTTCAACCATTCGAGGAGCAACTCTTGCGGGGGCAGATGACATGTGCTCCAAGCAGTCTGTGGCGCCGTTAACTTGCTTCATGACTACTGAATCCAATGTAGATACTAGAGATGAAAAGTGCTTCCATTCACAATGGAATGGTGGCAAGCGAGCTTCGGGTTTGGACCATCGCTCTGTTGCAGGTCAACATCTGTCATCTCAACCAGTCGCAGCATCCGCGTCACCACCGTCTTCGCCCTGTGCCATGAGCAAAATGTTGTCTCAGGACCATATACTACCTACATCGTCAACATATATTGCACCTGCAGCCCCGGAATCTGCATTCAGTGTCCTCTCATCAGATGTCTCGTCTCTTACTTCATCGACTGGCCATGATAGCCTTACTGTGAGTTCGTTGTGGCCCACTCACGAGATTGCTGGCCAGAGTTCTTCCTTGGGAAGCCATGCAAGTGTTCTTGTCCCGCAGCTTATCATGCCGAGTATGGTTGTTCCACGACGCCGTCCATTTACCAACACAGGGAAGTCACTTGGGAAGCTTAGGATTCTCGTAGCAGGCCAAGCTGGTACGTCTATGCCTGCGTATTTTAGCCAGCGCAAATCTGTGCAGTATAATTGCTGAGTCATGAGAAAGGTATCGGGAAAACATCACTCATCCTTTCCATTGCTCGTTGTTGTGAACACATTGTGCACATGGACTCGGCGAGTTCGTCAATGACGGGAAGAGCTATCGAGATACATGCCAGTACACGGCCACGTCCCTGGTGGAGAGCAGAGCTTGAATCTTCATCTTCCGCCAGGCGAAGAGATCCCGCAACATCCGAGGAAATACTCGATAGGAATATATGCTTTGTGGACTTCCCAACACATTCTAAGGCGGGTGATATATCATCAGAGGTTCTTTATGTGGAAGAACAATTGATCTCAGCTTTGAATAAGCCAATGGAGGATGCAGACCTATGGGCGTTTTTGAGCAGCGGAGCGCATCCCATTGTTGATGCTGTTCTTTATCTACTACCTCATTCAGGTATGATGAGGCTCGTTCTGCCAAAAACCCTATACACAATAGAAACTAACGAACTCACAGGTCCTATGCAGAGTGATATTGCCACTATGAAGGCTTTGCAGAGCATCACCAATCTTATTCCGCTATTGGCGCACTCTGATGAATTTGGAGACGAGGAAATGACACTATCCAAGCTCGCAGTGCGGCAGAAGCTAGAAAGTGAGGTCATCGGTTGCTTTTCTTTTGCGATGCCAGATCTGCCGGAGGAAGAGTCGACAATTTATGCTGTTTCCAGTGTCTTGCAGTCCGATGACGATGTTATAGACGCAAGCGTATTAATGAGCTCTGACTACATTCAGCCCTTAGCCTCAAGTGATCTGAGCCGCCTTGTGGACGATCTCTTATCTCAGGATGGTAGCTCTAGGCTGCGCCATTGTGCTGCTTTGAAGTGTATAAACTGGCGTCACCACCGTGGTCTGGGATCTTCTTTTCAGCCCGTTTCGAGCTACCAGACCATGGCAGTTACGGTACCCCTTGCGCCTTCCTTACCTGTTGGCACCTTTGTTCAACACCAACGCTGGAGGCGCATCGAGGCTGTCAACTGGGCAGATAGTTTGCAACAAAGTCTTACAACGGAACGAGTAGACGAGATGATGTCACAATTTGCATGGTCAGAATCGATAGCATGCGAAATGCCCTTGGCGAGGGTCCCAACACGCAAAGAAAATCGCCGAAGTCGAGCCCTGAAGGTATCGAATGATTTTCCTCATCAAGATCCCCTTGGACTTTTGCAAGTGGCCAGTCAGTTTAAGTGCAGAGGAAAAGTGACCCTTGAACTGCTAAGTAGTCTTGGTGTTGTCGGGGGTGTTGCTGCCTGGTTGGTTCATCCCGAGTGAGAGTTTTCTTCCTCGGCCCAAGCCAATTTCGAAGCAATAGATGGGTGGTTCATAGGTGACTCTATCATGGTTCAGCCAATACCAAATATAACTTGTATACACCAAAAATACAGTTGCCCAATTGCTGACTCTCATTGGTGTCTACTGTCACCGTGTTCATTATCTATGCACTTTTGTGCAATTTTGAACGTGAAGCTGTCTGCTTCGAACAGGTTATGTAGCGCAGCATGGGTGGAGGAGCATTGAGGGAGATATACTTCCTCGGCGGCGGAGAAATGCAACCAATGTAAGGGTCTTGTCCAGGAGTGGCATTTATGGCGATGGTGGAGCTGCCTTATTAAGCCGACTGCTGATACTAGGGCCACTTCCTCAGGTAGATGGTTGTCTATTATTTTGAAATATTCCAGCCCTTGCCACAAACAAAACTGACATTGCATTTATTCACCAAGTTTGACCCTCACTTGTCGTTAACGTTTTGGTCATGGGCTTCGAATTTGCAGTGTTTGCTAAAACCTGGTTGTCCAAATACCAAGTGGATTGTCAAACTGTTGATGAATCCATAGGTGGGTACTAGGTAGTGTTTATCAATGTGAACAGACTTGTCGAAAATACTAGCTCCAGTAGGATCTATGCGAAGTTCGACGAATGTCAAAACTGAGCAGGCGAAAAGAAAGACACGTTGTGGAGGGGGCAAGGACTAAGATCGATTCATGTCCAACCCAAATTACAAGACAGCGATATTACTAATGTAAATTTAATCCAAATTCTAACCATTCAATAATTTTCAACATATCACAATACTCGGATCACTTCTATCTCTTCATTCACCTCCAGCATCGTCTTTGTTTTGCATACCCTGTAGTGTGACCCACTTTTCTTTCCGCAATATGCCTGCGGGCCCGGTGTATGAAATTCCCACCACGCTTTTGATTGCAAGCCATCCACAATCCCAGTCCTGATCAGTCTAGGTGAAGTAAAACAATGTTGAATGACATAGGGATGAACGAGAGTCTGCTATAGCTCTCTCTGGGTCTTCAACGGCTTACACTGTGCCCTGATTGATACACACGCCCAGTAAATGAACTCAAACAATTAAGATGCGTGAAATCGTCACCCTTCAGCTCGGCCAACAGAGCAACTATGTCGCTACGCACTTCTGGAACACCCAGGAATCATATTTTACCTACGGAGATGAGGCGCAACCCATCGTGGACAATGATGTTCACTGGCGTGGCGGCATCGGTGCTGATGGGAACGAGACCTTTTTACCACGGACCGTTGTCTACGACTTGAAAGGAGGTTTTGGTTCTCTGCGCAAGATCAATGCTCTGTATGATGCGGATTTTGGTATCGATGCAGCCGCTGGGGCTGCATCTCTCTGGTAAGTTGGCTATTGTATGGTGGCAACAGTTACAAGGTTGTTGTTGCCTTAGTACTGACTGATCCCTCCTTGAAATGAAACTCCTTGCTTACTATATATGCATGCTACCATAGGCCTGGCAAACCTGCGCTTCACGAACAGCAACCGCTTAGTTCCAGCGAATATCAGCAGAGTCTTGATGCTGGAATTCAGCCAGCACCGCTCATATCGACCAGGATTCGCTACTGGTCTGACTTCTCTCGGGTTTATTACCACCCCAAATCCCTCGTGCAGCTTCATGATTACGAGGTACAATCGGCCATCATGCCGTTCGAGCGCTTCTCCATGGGAACAGCTTTGTTCCAAGCGCTTGACAGGGAGCATGATCTTGTGGACCGTGACTGGCGACCATTTGTCGAAGAGTGTGATCAAATGCAGGGCATTCAAGTCTTCACTACATTGGACGATGCCTGGGGCGGGTTTGCCTGCTCATATCTGGACGCTTTACGAGACGAATATCCAAAGTCGTGTATCTGGGTCTGGGGATCCCAGGGCTCGTTGGCTGGTATTTCAAGGGAGAAGCGTCGACTTGGTATGGCCAATGTGGCCCAAAGTCTTGCTCATGCCAGCTGTCAAGCCTCAATGGTAGTTCCTCTGGCTATTCCAACAAGTCAACTACCACGGAATGTTGTGATGGACCGTCGTTCGCTTTGGGAAACATCTGCACTGCTCGCTATTGCTGCTGAGAGTGCCATATTCCAGTCCCGCCTCGCTCCAGGTATCAACATTGAGCAAGCCTCCCTTACTGACATGGTCCAGGGCTTGAACGTCAAAGGTAACCAAACACTTGCCAACCTCAAAATGGTGGTTGGGCAAGAGGCCAGCAGCCATGAGGATGCGAGTCTTGACATGTATCTCTCTCAGATTGGTGGACTCGAAGCTCAAACGACCAAACATAATTTACGAATTTTTGGACAACTCTTGACATGGCGGGGGGTCGGTATTTCTAACAAGGATATGGATTCTGTAGTGACACAAAATCAAAGACCCATCATGGGAAACCCTGTCCTGCAGAGGTAAGATCATAAACTAAGCTGTTTTCATATTTCCTGATACACACAACTCCAGGATATGTGGCTGAGCTAACGCGAATAGATACACATCTTCTGTTCAATTCCCTTTGCTAGATAGCTATCCTAAGCTCTACACTGATGTTGGAGAACGGGGCGGCGTCCAGGTACATACATCTATATCCACCGATAATTTGATCCCCGCACAGATGAAATCCTTGCGATCTCAGATTACATGGACCATGGGACTAGAGGACCGAGAAGGCCTTGTCAATGCCCTGGCTGAAATAGAAGACACCTACCAGGATGGCTTCAGCAGTGGGAGTGATGAAGATAATGATGATTCTTAGTGTAACATGATCCTATCGTTCAATTGTTGGCAGAGTTTAAGAACTGTTTGCTGAGATGTCGAGTCTTGAAATAGGATATGCATTCGCTGTCTGGCAAACCATTTTTTTTTTTGGTTTTTGGTTTTTGCGTTTTCTACAATACCCAATCTGGGTGTAAATGTGCGTCTGTAGGATGCATCAGTCGCCAGGTGTCTGAAACCAATATCTATATCCATGGATCATGCCACCATGGATTCCCTAGGAATGCGGACTTCGTAGTGTGAATGCTATACTGCTCCGCCCCTGCAACTCAACTGTGCTGATGCCTAGTATGTATTTACTTTTCCGGCTATGACCTTAGACCGGATGCAATAGTACAACAACAAAGAGGTGAAGGCTGGGAATGGAAAGTAACCGGATAAAAGTGGCCGAGATGGTTAGAAAATTGAAGCAAGTGCATTGTGGGGTGATGAGCGTGCCCTCTGTCCTTGTGTTACATAATGCACAGGTTGATGGGGTAACGTAAGGGTCTGCTTCCTGTTAGCAGCCTAAAATATGAAGAGTTGGATGCTTAGCATGGAGTCAAGCCTTAGCGGTTCAACGCTCTTAATCCGTTCAACAAACACATCTCACAAGAACGTGGATTCCGGAAAATAAACGGTTGTCATGATTAACCGGCGGCTGCAACTGGGGCTTGCTGCCGCTTCGCTGGTGCTGGGTTATCCTGCTTGTTCATTAGCACATTTTCTTTCTCCACTGAGAAGCTAATTCCAGTGTCATATCCTACGGCTCGGAGTCGAATGCCGATGCGCTGAATTACCTCTGATGGGCCTCGTTTCTTGCCATTGGCCTGCCTCTTCGCGCCGTTAGACTTTTTCTGAGGTTTCTTTTCGCCTGACTCGAATACATCATCTGGAAGATTGAAACTAGATCGTGAATTAGATAGAGCTCATGTGATCTGCAAATAGCAGGCAAGGGCTTACTTTCGAACATGCTGCACGCCAATTGATACAAAAGGATGCAACTCCTCCTGATACCTTTTCCATTGAGTACATAGAGCCTTAAACTCGTCGACCTGGTATGAAAGATCAAGTGATTTCGCGGCTGTAATGTTAGCATCTCCATGGCGGATGCAGAATTTACTAAGCATATTCTTCGTCGTGAAAAGGGGGCATACCTTCGTCTAACTCGAGACCAATATAATGCGTACTCGTGAAGACTTCAGTTGGTGTGATTGGATCTGCATTGCCGCTGCCATTGCCTTGTTCCTCTTCGCCAGGAGTCATGGCAGGCTCATCTTCCTGTGTCTCAAACTGGGCATTGGATACCTGAACAAATTCGAGACTACCTTCTTGGACTTGTTCGATTTCGTTGTCGTTCTTACACCGGTGCCTCCGGTCATATCCCTTATTGAATGCATGTGCTAATGCAATAGATGGATGCTGTTCCAGTTTCTGCACAAGCATACGGACCTTAGACTCAATGTATCCAGACCATACCTTATGTGCTTCCTTAGTCTTGCTTGCAGATATGACGGAGATGTAATACTTGTAGCCACAAGTGAAAAATGTATGCTTGATGAAAAGGTCGCTCCAAAGTCGCTTTCCTACCATGATTTGCTCTGATAACTCAAGCCCATGCTGAAGTTCACGGTTGATAATGGTCATTGAAGACCGTGTAATATTGAAAGTTGCACACATCGACGGGTAAGCGGGGGTGATTACAGGCATGAGGTGAAAGGAATCTCCTTTATAAAGCTACGCCACAAACACATTAGGAGGGAACTTGAAATGGTTTGGGGATGACAACGCGTACCTTCGGGTTCCATACTCGAACCGGTAGTGGGCCGCTACCTATGGGTTTGAGAAGCACAGGCTGCGGCCATCGCCACTGGCCAATGATAAGGAAGAATTTGTTCACTATAACGGAGGTCGCAGCTTTGGGGTAGAGCTGGCAGACACGGGCAACGAGCATCGCCCACGCGACACCACCAGGGAAGCCCATTATGTTTGCGTAAACTGCACGACGTTGCGCCCATAGTTTGATGGCCCGAAGTGCGAGCTTGAAAGTGCTCTCCTCTGGAACAAGCGCCAAAATCTCGTCTGTGACACGGGTACCATTGAGTGATCGTAACTCGGCTTCATCTAGACCACGTAGCAAGCTCGAGTCTTTCAGATTATCAAAGTCTGGGGCAAGTTGTTTCTGTATGATTCTGGAAAAAATCAAATCAATACTTATACCTGAAAACTCAAACTTGATGATCGGCACGAAAGCATCCATGACCACGGTCAGGTCCGTTACAGACCCCTTTGGAGCCATTTCAGTGAGTAAATCAGGAAAATATTTGAAATAATCGTCACGAGTGACATATTTCGGAGCGACAATGAGAGTATCAATATCAGAACCGGGACCAAACACACCCAACCGGAAGCTGCCGTACGTGAATACTTTTCCCCTGGCATTCTTGATGAGGATTTCGTTTTTTGGTTCCTTTTCTCTGGCGACCTTTCTCACAAACTCATCACAAATAAGCTGAAGCGACTCTAGGACTTTATGCCTGCGATTGAAATTAGATTAAGATGGATTGTCACTGAACCGAGATTGTACTGCCTTGCCTTTTTTGTGTTTCAGAGGGGCTTTCGAAAGTTTTCTGACGCCGAAGTTCCTCTATGAGAGCATCACTGGCTCGCTTCTCTGATTCAGTAGGCAAAGTAACAGAAATCGGAGGCGTGACACCGTAAAATTGCTCGGTAGCCATGGTGAATGAATAGCGTTGATTACTTAGGGCTGTGGGCTGTAGGCGCAGAGGAGCCGTAGGGAAGTTCGGTGAAGTCACAGCTTATTCCCTTGCTTTCAAGCTTGATAGCTGCCTCCGGCGCCGGCGTTGGGATTCAGGTTATGCAACAAACGTGGAGGGTTTGGAACTAGGCGCGTTCGTCGCGATTGTAGGTTGCGTGAGAAGGTATTCGTACATAGGCCTATCCTTTCTTCGTCCACCCTAATTTAGTAAGTACCTGCTGGGGCAGGGTTCGGTGACAGGGTTAGCGTTTATCCGTGTACGAGCTGCCTTGCCAAGCTTACATTCATCAGTGCAAGTGAAGCACGAGGCATCGTACTGGGGCCATAAAAACCCCAAGAGAACTGGGTCTTTTGGTATTGGATAATGTACTTGTGAATGAGCAAAATATCCAGTATTACTCTTTTACCCTCCACCTGTGATTAGTGACAGGTACCAAGAGCTCAATACCTGTTTGGCATTTCAAAGTCTTCTGCTTGGGACTCTAGCTAGCGCGTCAGGTGATGATGAAATGCATGATGATGTATCTATCGTTCTCAAATTGAAACACGGATGGGTCCAAGTGGACAATTGGAGTACTAGGTATACCTGAATATTAACTGATATTACCCGTATTGCCGCCTTAATTGCAACCTTTCCGCAGCGCCATCAGGCGAAGTATGCATTTAAGACGAGGATATTGGGAAATCGAGGTGGCCTGTGCATCCGACCTGCCAAGGGCGACAGGGGGACCACGAAATCCAATAAACGCGAACGCGGTAATATTACCTATTCTTAACTAAGGTAACAAACCTTCAGGCTGAGTAGCGAAGTCGAAATCCATATATCAGCCACCCACCAGGCCATTTCATCTTATTCCATATGTCAACTTGATAAGGCCTGCAACGCAAGCAACGCGAGAATCGTGGCCTCCCTTTCACCTTGGTAACTCATACTCGTTGTTTGTTAGCATTGCTAGTTTGCTCAAAATTGTGCGCAACGCTGCTGCTCCCGCTTATGTTTCTTTCGGTCTTGCAACAACTGACCGCGGGAGCATCTCGACTCCCTCCAGCTCCCACTTCAACGTCAACATTCGCTTCTATTTGACTATTAACGATGCCTCCGTCAGCAAAAAGAAGCCAGCGCGGTCTGCGCGACCTGTGCAAAGTTATGGATTCTGCCACAGCTATTGAAATAGACATGGAAGACTCATCGCCAAGCCGACCCGTGAAACGTCGCAAGAAGGTATCATCACCAGATCGTTTCGGTTCTGGAGGTCCGACTGTTCCTCCCTTAACCCAACCACTGGATGCTGAGTCTCTACCAACAGCCGGTGACGACCAACTTGTAGCACAGGTCACACCACAACTAAAATGTCAACCTGTTCAAGCCTGCAAGGATCATGCCAATGCCATACATGAGGCCAACGGCGATGGCGTTAAGGCATATGCGAAAGTAGCGGCCCAAGATTGGACCTTCTATATTACGAAACTTAATGTGAATATCGGTCGCGCTCCGGAAATTTTGCACGCCAGCGGTGATGATGACGGGAGCCAAGATCACATACACATTGATCTGGGACCAAGCAAGATGGTCTCGCGTGAGCATGCATCCATATGCTTCGATTCCAAAGAGGAGAAATGGGTGCTTCAGATAAAGGGCCGTAATGGGGCTAAGGTTAATGGCCAGCCTCTTAAATCAAGAACCTCACATTCCCTCACCAGCGGCGAAGTCATTGAGGTTGGCAATGTTGAGATGATGTTTGTTCTACCCTCGGAAATCAGTCCTCTTCATGTCCATCCCATATTTCTTCAAAGATGTGGATTGAGTAGCGAAACACCACGCGTTGCACCCGCTCGACGCCATCCTCTCATTGCCCCCGTGCCGTCAGATCGCGTACGACCGGGTACTCCGCCGTCAACTCAGCGCTGCAGCGTTGGAAGCAGCACAAGGTCTCCTGCAGCAGCTAGCACACCAGCTATTATGATTGGCACCAACGGTTTGGATCTAAGTCACGATGACAATCTGCACATTAAGCCTCAATACAGCTATGCGCAGATGATTACCCAAGCCATTCTGAATGCTCCAGATGGAAAGTTAAATCTGAACGGAATCTATACTTTCATTATGAGTAGCTATTCATATTATCGTCATCAGCAAGCTGCAGGATGGCAAGTGAGTTGTTCCCATTTGTGCGTTGTACCGCCGTTTTGATTTTGGGGTTCTAATCATGGATAATAGAATTCTATTCGTCACAATCTGTCGCTCAATAGGTCATTCGACAAAATCGCACGGTCGACGGATGAGCCAGGTAAAGGCATGAAATGGCAGATTGTGCCCGAAGCCCGGGATGAAATGGTCCGAAACGCCTATAAAATCGGTCGAGGTGGACATCGGGGATCTTCTGCCCCTTCATCGCCAAGTCAACTTAACTACATCACACAGGGACCAAAAGAAATGGCAGCCCGGGATTCTCCGTCCTCTCGCAAACAGGAAGAGTCCCCTTTAGCCTCGCCACGCCTTCGACCCTCGTTCTACATGGTTCACTCAACACCTGATCGAACTTCCACAAGGAAATCCGGGAGAAGCGCAGCATTGACTGCTGATGGCAGTCCACTACCACGGCAAAGGAAACCGACTACGACTGACTCGACCTTTTCAACCTTTCAACCGCAGTCACCTACGCTCACCTCATCTTACTTGCAAGAAGATGGTGCTTCTTTTGTCACGCCGGCCCCTCCACGCGTTCATCCTAAATTAGCGCCCCCAAGCACCGCTCAGCGGCCCAGCCAACACATGCCGACTAGCTCTCCAGCGCCCTTCTGGAAGTACGCCGATGTAGGCAGCACGCCATTAAAAGCCCCTGCACAGTACGAACTTAGTCCCTCTAAAATTGCTGTTGGAATTCCGCCGCAGAGCAGCAGTCCGCCTCGAGCCAGCAAGTCACCTCCAAGCAGTCCCTCTCGGCCGCAGAGATCTGGACCACAGCAGCACATCAGTCCATTAGACGAGATTGAGGAGGAGCAAGGTTTCGACTTGACAAAGTACGCTCGTCTACTCTTAAACCGGCAACTTCCTTATGCTAATTGAGATTTAATAGGGGTTTTCAAAGTATTGGTGCCTATCATGCCCCGGTAGGGAGAGGGGTTTCAGTTGCAAGTGCATTGAGAGGCGGCACATGACCGGTGCCTTCATTCCAAGTAGCTGATGTTTAGTATGTGAATTCATTTGGACGCTTCGGGGGTATCTCAGGTTGGAAAAGCTGCGTTACGGCTTTTTTATGTCTGGTGGCGTTGGTAGAAGAGAGGTAAACGTTATAAGAGAGGAAACTTTGCCTAGTGTAGATCTTGGTCAGAAGCTACGTTGTTTATGCACTCTTGGTATTATTAACCTACCGTATGTTGATATAAGAGCACTCGTGCCACGCCCCACTTTTCTGGTTCTCGCATTTGCTCCAATCACCAAAGGTGGTGCTTATCACTAACGTGGGCCAGATCAATAATATAGCCACATTTAATATAATCTCTATAGATTATTATATATTAATTCTTATATAAAATTATATAGTTTTATATATATAAAATATCCTTTTATTATTTTAATTTAAAATAAAATAAAATTATACTTTTAAAATCTTTAAAAAATAATATAATTAATTTAATTATTTATTAATAAATATATATTAACTATTATTTTTATTATAAATTATTATAATTTATAATATATAATTATAATTAAAGCTAGTAGTAATAGTAATAAAAGAAAGGTAATAAATAATTATCTAAAGTGAATTCTAAAGAAAAAAAGAAAAAAATAATTATATTATTAATATAGAAAAAACAATAGAATTAACTAGGAATCTAGTTATCTTATATATCTAAATAATACTAGGATTATTTAGAATTTCTTTAGGATTTTAAATAATTCTTGTTAAAATAGGCGGGTTTTATATAACAGCCTGACCTGTTATAAGATTAGTAGCTAGACCTACTATAGCTTAGCAGCTAAACCTGCTATAGCCCTAGCAGCCAGACCTGCTATAAGGTAGCAGCCTGACCTGCTATAAGACCTAAAAAGCCCGTGCAGCCTGACCTGCTATATCAGGCTAGACTAGTAAAATAAGGGCTTATCCCTTATACCCCTCCCTTTCTTATTATTTGGAATGCTTAGAAATCTAAAGAAATATTATTTGGAATTCTTAAATAATTCCAAATAATCCTAGTATTATTTAGATATATAAGATAGCTGGATTCCTAGTTGAATCCTGCTTTCTTTCTCTATCGGCAATTCAATCACTTCTTTCTTCTTTTCTATAGACTTCACTCTGGATAACTATTCGCTGCCTTTCTTCCACTGCTATCGCTACTAGCTTTAGTTATAACTTTATACTGCAAATTGCAATAATTCTTTATTTAGATTTTTAAGTATTTTAAATATAAGGAAAAAAGGGGTTTTTAAGGGATAAGCCCTTAAGTAACTAATCTAGCCCTTAGCAGGTTAGACTGTTAAAGGGGGTCTTAGGTCTTATAGCAGGTCTGGCTGCTGTAGGGTAGTAGGTCTAGCTGCTAAACTATAGCAGGTCTGGTTATTAAGCTTATAGTAGGTCTAGCTGCTAGGCTATAATAGATTAGGCTGTTATATAAGAAAAAACCCACTTATTTTAATATAAATATTTTTAAAAATAATTTATAATTTATATATTTTATTTTATAAAGTTTTTATTATAAAAGATAAATTTTTAATAATAAATATTAATATATATATTTTATATAAAATAATTTAAAATATAAAGATTATATATATAATAAATATATTAAAATCTAATATATTATTATTATTATTAATCTTATAATTATATTAATCTAGTTTTTATATTTAGATTAAACTTTTTATAAAATATATAGTTTCTTTTAATTTAATAAATAAAAAGGAAAAATTAAATAAAATATTCTTATTTTTTTTATATTAATATTTTCTTTTTATATTATTATAATATTATTTATTACTTTTTTATATATAATAAATCTTATTATTATATTTAATAATTAATATATATTTAATAATTAATAATTAATATATATTTAATAATTAATAATTAATATATATTTAATAATTAATAATTAATATATATTTAATAATTAATAAAGAATTAAAGATTAATAAAACTAATCTTAAAACTAGATTAATATATATTATATCTTTAATAAAATATAATTAATTTATTTTAATTCCTTTATTATAAAAATTATTTTAAGATTTATTAAATTTAGGATTTTATTAATTTTTATAAGATTTTATTCTTTTATATATTTTTAATAATTTTATAATTTATTATTATTTTAAAATATTATTATAATAATTTTATTTTTTCTTATATTATTAATAATTATTAATAATCTTATAATTTTATTATTATATATTCTTATTATTTTTATTATATAAATCTTTTTTTTTTCTTTTTCTTTTTCTTTTTTAAGCTATTTTAATAAATAAGGTCTTTTTTTCTTCTCTCTCTCCCTTTAAGCTAGAGGTATTAATTATACCCTTATAATGCTTAAGTATCTAATATCTCTGATATATTTTTATATAATATTTTCTAATAAATCATCCTTGCTACTACCTTACTGCTTATTTAACTGGTATTAGATAGCTGGTAATACTATTACTATTCCCCCCCCCTTTTATTATAGAGGGTGCTATATCCTTATAACCTCTCTCTCCTTAAAATCTAATATAAGTATATCTTATATTATGTAAATATATTATATAAATATACTATATAATATAATTTTAAAATAATTATATTTAATATTATAAATATTATATTTTATAATTTTTAAAATAATTTATAATAAAAATATTATAAAATTAATATAAAAATTAAAGATATTTAAAATTAAAATCTATATAAATTTATATAATATTATTATAATATTATTATTCTTTATAATCTTTTTATTAATAATATAAATATTATTAATTTATATTATAATATCTTATTAATTAATTAAATATTTAATTATTATAATTTAAATTATAATAAAATTATAGCTATTATATTTATATATAGTTTATAATATTCTTATTAATAATATATCTTAGGTTTTAATTAAAGTGGCTATATTAGTGATATAGCTATATTTATAATAAGCACCACCTTTAGTGGTGCGAGCAAATACGAGAACCAGAAAAGTGGGGCGTGACACGAGTAGCTGATTTCTCGCAGACGTTCAAAATAGCTGGTATAAGCTGTCACGACAGGAACCTCCAGGTATTGATTAGTATGGGATGACTACAGCTGTCAGGTAAGTAGCAGTGAACTTCAATCGCCGTTACATGCAATCAACATTGCAGCCTTCGGGGATGCGTATCTTGTATGCCAGTTAGCGTATTCCTAGGCTGGTTATCGACTAGTTACGCGCTCTGACACTTTGCTCACTGCTAGCTGAATTCTTGAAGATACCGAGAAGAGCCACAGTATTGCATCGCCCTAGATCTACTACTTGCAATCCTCTTGGAAAACAGAGTATCTGCCATCATGGTCTTGATTGCAGCAACAAGATGGCATGCTTACCATTTGTTCTTTTATCCTCGGCCTCATTTAGTTCTGCAAAGTCTCCTCTTAAAAACAAGGAAGAAAAACGGGGAAAATAATAAAAAGGTGGACGATCCGCAAGACACACATTGCATTCGTACAATTAACCACCAAGCATACGAGATAGGATGGCTTTTCGAAACTATTCATCATCAACAACTAGACGGACAGTCCTCTGACAACCAATGACATGATTCCGGATTTCAATTGTTTACTTTATTTCCGAATGAAGCTAGCGTGTCTTCGGGCTAAGAATATCCTAGTCAATAATTATTAAATACCTAAAATATACTAGGGCCCACCTGGACGGGTAACTGACAAATAAGGTAATGGGCATGTAGACAGGTAGCTACGAGCTACTGTAGCAATGCCGTAAGGGACAGAGCATTTGTCCGGTTTTTTCCTCTTCGATGCTGTTAAAATATTGTCTTCTTCAAACCAGTCCCAACTAGAATTCCCAGTCACTGGCGGTTGCCTAATGACTACTGTTTCTGTATTCTTCCTATCTTCCTTTAATCTAACTGTACTATCCTCACTGTTGTTCGACAATGGCTGCCGAAGCTCGTCCCCCTCCCGCTTCGGCTTCAGGTATGGGCACCTGCTTCCTCTACATTGACGAATCACTAACTGTATGCCGACATTCCAGCCAATGCCGCTGATGATTCAAAAGCTGTTGTCGTAGATGCACCAGAGATTGACATGGAGGCCGATGAGGACGCTGGGACAGAGTGTATGTTTCCTTCGCTTTTCATTTCAAGATCATCTAATCTCAACCCATTTCAGCCATTATCAACCTGACCATAATTCTACCCGACACCAAGTCCGATAAGATGCAAATAATGGTTAGCTAAACTACTCATCTCCACCTCAAAAACTTGTGCTGATGCAAGTCACTAGGTTTCAACCCAGGAACAAGTGCACGAGGTCCGCCAGTCCATCATCGACTTGCCACCTGCGTTTCGCTACACGTGTTTCCATCTCGAGTACCGTGGAGAGAAGATCAACGACTTTATACCTCTTATTGAAATTCCCGATCTCGGTACAGAGCCAGAGTTCTATCTGGTGGAGGACCCTTACACTGAGAAGGAAGCTCGTATTCATCTTGTCAGAATCAGAGAGCTTATTGGCGCAGCTGGAAACCGCTCCGACGCTGCACATGGCGTACTCCCGGGCTTATCCCTCTTCGAATCTGTTACCAGGGCAGTACAAGCCGAAACCAAGGAGGATCAAAATCTAGTGCCTATGAAGGACTATGATTTTCAGGCTGAGCCCTCGCTTTCTAACCTGCTTCCAGAGCCTTTTGAGCCGTCCCCTAAGACAGTGAAGTCAGTGGCTCTTTCGTCGTGGAACCCACCACCTCCCCATCTTCAACAAAGAGGTCATTTGCTCTACATCATCATCTCGACTATCGAAGGCGAGCAGTTTCAGGTTACTTCCCATGTCTCCGGTTTCTTCATCAATAAATCCTCAAATGCCAAATTTGATCCGTTTCCCCGACCTGCGCCAAAGGGCCAGTCCTCACATTCACTGCTGGAGCTCATCAATCTCGTCTCTCCCTCCTTCTCTGACCAGTTCCTGAAGCTTCAGGAGCACAATAACCAACGAGACCCACTAGCTACTTTTCAAATCACCAATGCTATTCCATCAGCGCCGTGGGCTGTACCCTCCCCTAACTCGATCCTCTGTGCCCACACAGCTGATATCACAAGGCCCCAAGAAACATATTTGCTTGCTGGAGTTGACAACACCGATACTCTGCGTGACTGGAACGAAGAACTTCAGTCTGCAAAGGAGCTGCCAAAGGATACTGTGCAAGACAGGGTCTTCCGTGAGCGGTTGTTGTCGAAGCTTTTTGCTGATTATAATGACGCTGCAACCAAGGGAGCTGTCATGGTATCACGAGGTGACATTGCCCCTCTCAACCCAACTGAATGTCGGGACGCTCAGATCTTTGTTTACAACAATATTTTTTTCTCTTTTGGGGCTGATGGTGTCGGCACATTTACATCAGAGGGCGGTGATGAGGCTGCAAGGGTTGCAACCGGCAAAGACGTTGCTGGAGTTAAACTTGTTAATCAGCTTGATATCGATGGACTTTTTACCCCAGCTACTGTCGTTGTGGATTATATGGGGAAGCGTATAGTTGGTCAGAGCATCGTACCAGGAATTTTCAAACAACGTGATCCTGGCGAAAACCAAATCGACTATGGAGCTGTTGATGGTAAAGATATCGTTGCTGCCGATGAACGCTTTGCACCTGCCTTCGCACAACTCTCCAAAGCACTCAAGGTTAAGCAACATCCGGTCTGGGACAAAGAAGGCAAAAGGTTTGACCTAGAGGCAAGTGTGGAAACAAAGGGGCTCATGGGAACGGATGGTCGCAAGTACATCCTTGATCTCTACAGGATTACCCCTTTTGACATTGCCTGGTTGGAGGAGGAAGGAGTCAAAGATTACCCTCATCGCATGACCGTCCTGCGACCTGAACTAGTCGACGCGTTTGGTCGGTACCGTATGAAAGAATGGGTTGACGAAGAGCTAGCTCGGCATGCGCAACTGAAGAAGGATGAGCCGGCGATAGAGGGAGATGATCCTAACGGGAAATACGGGGAGAATGCTCCAATCCAAAAGTTACCGAACCTCTCCGATTTTCGTTTCTCATTGAATCCCGATGCATTCAGCGGACAGCTTGCCCAATCAGATGAAGAGAAGGAAGAGCTCGAATCGGATGAGCGACAAGTGCGGGAGGCTAGTCAATATCTACGCGCTCAGGTTATCCCCGATCTTTTGCGTGAGCTATCTGATTCTGATGTAAGTTTCCCAATGGATGGCCAGTCACTCAGTCGCTTGTTGCACAAGCGTGGTATCAACGTCAGGTATCTTGGCAAGATAGCGACACTCTCTACTGATAGAAGGTTACATTGTCTCCGGGGGATTTGCATTCAGGACATGGTGGCCCGTGCGTTCAAGCATGTAGCTGCCCTGTATCTGCGCTCTATCCCCGTCCCCCTCTTGACTCCCTGCATAGCTCATCTATTCAATTGCCTTCTTGGCTATCGGCTTAATGCTGAGCCTGTCGCCGAAATTGATCCCTCTCTACGGGCCTTGTATCACGACGGCGACCTCAGCTTCGAATCTGTCACACCTGAAAGTCTTCATGCCAGCATTGCACAACAGGTGTTGGTACGCTTTAAATATCAATTGGATGAGCAGTGGTCAAACCAAGTGCTGCCTACACAGCTCCTGCGGGCAATCTGCCTAATGCTGGGAATTCAAATCCAGGCCAAAGACTATTTGTTTGAGAGACTTGCCGAGTCCGGGGATCAGCCATCCAGTGAGACCAATCACATTCAAGCGAACGGTCAGGTCAATGGGGAGTCTAAGAAGAAAAAGAAGAAGGCACGAGATGCCTCGCCAGCGTTGCCAGCGCCAATCGGTGTTCCTTGCACCTTTACATCAGATGACATTCTGGATGTTGTTCCTGTCATTAAGCATTCCAGCCCACGAAGCGCTCTGGCAGAAGAGGCCCTTGAAGCAGGGCGTCTGTCCATTCTGCAGGGTCAAAAAAAGCTCGGTCAAGAACTCCTGCTTGAGTCTTTGTCGTTGCACGAACAGATCTATGGAATTCTTCATCCCGAAGTGGCACGGGTATACAACAGCTTGTCCATGTTGTACTACCAACTAGATGATAAAGATGCTGCTGTTGAACTGGCCAGAAAGGCAATTATAGTCGCTGAGCGAACCGTGGGTGTGGATTCGGCCGAGACTTTGCTCAACTACTTGAATCTGAGTCTCTTCCTGCATCAAATTGGCGATAGCAAAGCAGCACTGGCCTATTCTAAACATGCGCTAAAGCTGTGGAAGATTATATACGGACCTGGCCATCCTGATTCCATCACAACGATTAACAACGCAGCAGTGATGCTCCAACATGTCAAAGCATATCATGAGTCAAGGCTTTGGTTTGAGGAATCCCTGCGCGTCTGCGAAACTGCATTCGGGAAACAGTCTGTCAACTCAGCAACATTATTGTTTCAGTTGGCCCAGGCACTCGCGCTGGATCATGACTCTAAAGCAGCTGTCAACCGAATGCGGGAATCATTCAATATCTTTCTCAACGAACTTGGCCCGGATGACAAGAATACAAAGGAGGCTGAGAGTTGGCTTGAACAACTTACACAAAACGCTGTGTCGATAGCTAAGCACGCCAAGGATGTTCAAGCCAGGCGCATTCGCTCAGGCATACGTTTCCCTGCAGCGTCTGCAGAAGAAGTAACAGGGGCACCCCAGAGGATGGGGACGACGTCGCAAATCGATTCTCGCAGCATCGATGAACTGATCAAGTTTATCGAAGGCAACGACCTAAAGTCGAATGGAGGTGCAAAGAAGCGAACTGGGCGTGAAAACCCAAAGCGAAGAGGAGGCGCAAAAGCGCTTTAGACGCTCTCAGTTGTCATTGTGACCACTTCATGAGGCCGTATGTCTCCACAGCTTGGTGATGCGATTGCACTGAACGCATACACGTGTAAGAGCAAACAAGGCGAAACATATGTTAAACAAAAAGCATTTTGGGTATGGGTTATGAAACTTTTCTAGACGCAGTTGGCGGGGGGAGGGCGTCGTCAGGAAGTTGGATGGCGAAGGGGTGGCTGCATGGGATCTTTATATGCATTTGTCGGCGATGTAGCCCTTCACCGAATATATCTGTTTTCTATATCCGATTCTATTCTATCCATGTCTGTATAGGCAAGCCAGTTGTTCCAGAGTTCGGCAGTTGAATTAAGAACATCTTCACTCACATTTTACATAAATTATTCAGCGAGACTGAAAGCTTGCCGTTGAGTCTTGGTTACAACGACACGCAGCTAACGTGCAGCGCCATTCGGGACCTAGTCAACCAACGCTGTGAAGCAGCTTTGTGGAAGGTATTAACTTTCCGCGAGGCGTAGCTTCCAGATTTGCTCCCCTTACAGGATATTTAAGATTATAAAGTTATTATAATCACTAGCTATAGTAAAATACTAACTGGTAATTGGTCGATCTTATTAGAAGCTTTGCTTACTCTTAGGAGTAGTGCTCTAGGTATATATTAACTTTTAAAAAAAGATATAAATATAAATATAAGTATTAATATTTATATGTTATTTTTATTATAAAAGATTAATTATTAATATATAGTTTATTATAAATCTTTTTTTATTTTTTATTATATTTTTATATTATATATATTATATATTAATTTAATTTAAATTTATTTATAAAAAGATTTTTTAAAGGATTTTTAAAAAAAATCTCTTAATATTATATATTTAATAATATAATTAATTTTTAATATTATTAATTTTTTAATATAAAGTTTTATATAATTTTTAATTTAATTTAAATATATAATTTTTTAAAAATATATAGTTTAATTATTATAATAAGCTAGCCTTATAACTATTATAAATAAATATTAAAAATAATATTAATAAACTTAAAGAAAAAAAGAAATCTTTATTTTAAAATTTTTTTTATATTAATAAAGCTTAATTTAAGCCTATCTTATCTTTATATTTAAGGCTTAAGCTTTTAAGCTTAAGCTTATAGTATTTTATTTATTCTTTAATAAAAGCTTTAATCTTATTTAATTATTAAATAATAAAAATATAAAATAAATATAATATATATTATTTTAATAATTTAATTTAAAATTTAAAATTTTTTTTAAATTATTTTTTTATATATTTTATATTCTTATTTATTTTCTTTATTAAAAGTATTATTATTTAAATAATTTTCTTTATATCTTTATTTTAAATCCTATTCTTTTTCTTATATATAATAATAAAATATCTAGATTTTTATTATATCTTTTATTATTAATAATAAAGATAATAAATATTATACTTTTATAATTTAAGAATAATAATTTTTTTAATCTTTTCTTAAATTATAATATATTTAATATAAATATAAATTTAAATAATATAGCTTTTAAAAATATATATTATATTCTTTATTTAGCTTTTAATTAATTATATATACTTTTTTTTTAAAAAAAAAGATTAATAATAATTATATTATTTTTAATAATTTTAATAAAAAATTAATTATATTTTTTAAAAACATTAAATTAATTTTTTTTTATATTAAATAATTATATATAAATAATTATAAAAACTATAATATTCTTTTTTAATTATATTTATATATTATATTATAAAGTATATTCTTTTTATAATTATAAAAACTATATTATATTAAAAAATAATATATTATAATATATTTATAATATTATATATTTATATAATATATAATAATTATATTATAATTAAACTAATAATTAAGGCTTTTAATATTATAATAAAATAAATTATTTTTATTTAAAAATAATAAACCTAAATAAAAGATTAAAGATATATTTTAAAGACTATTAAAATAAAATCTATAATATTTATAAATATTTATAAATATATATATATATATATATTTTTATCTTAAATATTATTAATATCTTTATTTTATTATAATAATTCCATAATATTAGCTTTTTAATTTTTAAGGATTTTTATATAATTTTAAATTAAAATATCTTAAATATAATATCTTATTATATTATCTTTATTATACTTTTATTTAGATTTAATTTATATTATTTTATATAATAATAAAATAAGATATATATTTTAATCTTTTATATTTATATAAATCTCTTTTAAATATTTAATATTTAAAATAATCTTTATTAATTTTAAAATAAAAATATTAATTAAAATAAAAGATATAATTTATATATAAAAAGAGAGAGATAAGCTTAATAATAAATAAAATAATAAAAAAGAAAAAATCTTAATTTAATTTTAATTTAATTTTAATTATTATATAATTATTATTATTAATCTCTTTTTTATCTTTATAATAATTATAAATAATATTAATAATACTAGCTTTATTATATTATTTATAGCTTTAATATTATTTAAGATATATTTATAAAGTACTTTTATATTTTTATTATATTCTTTATATAAATCCTTAATAAGAATAAATCTTTTTATTTTCAAAATATATTAATCCTAGGATATTATATTATTATTTATTAATATCTATTTTATTAAGTTTTTTATAAATAATATTTATTATCAATTATTTAATAATAATAATATCTTTTTATTTAATTTATTTTAAAAATATTTTTAATATATAAATAATATTAATTAAGATAAGATAAAATTAAAATTGAAATTTTAAATAAAAAAGGATATTTAATAGGCTTAAAATAAGCTTAATATATTATTAGATTTTATTTTTAAATAATAATAAAGAATATAAATTTTTATTTTTATTTTTATTTTTATTATTATAAATATATAATATTTAATAATAATATCTTAATTTAATATAATTATAATATAATATTATTAAAATAATAAATATTATTTTATTTTATTTTAAAATTATTTAATCTTTTTTTAATAATTTTTATATAGAATTATCTTATTCTATTTATTTTATAAATATTTATTATTTTTAGCTTTTTTTTATTTTTTTTATTAAAATACTTTTTATTTTTATTTTATATAATATCCTTATTATTATTATTTAATATTTAAAAAAGATTTAATTTATTATTTATTATTTATTAAGATAAAAGTAAATTATTTAATATTTATTTTATTAGATTAATATAAAAGATTAAACAGATTTCCTTTAATATATTTAGTATTATTATTAAAATATATAAGGATAATAATTATATTATATTTAATATATAATTAATCTATTTTTTAATTTAAATAATTTATTTTAATATTATATAAAGAAAACTATATATTATATTTAAAAAGAAAATATTTTATTAGATATTAAAAATTATTTATAATCTTTTAAATCTATTATTATATATAAATAATAGTTATTTATATAAAATTAACTTTAAATTAAAAATAATTAAAAAATATAGTTATTTATTTAATTAATAATATTTTATTTTTATTTAAATATAGCTTTTATTATATTAAACTAATCTTAAATATATTTAATAATTTATTTAATATTATATTAAATATTAAGAATTCTTTATTATTAAATATTTAATTAATAAAGTTAAAGATAATTAATTTAATTAAATTATAAAATATATATAATTATTTAAAAAATAGCTTAGATATTCTAATTTATATATTCTATATTATTATTTATTTATAAATAATATATAATAAATAATAGTTATTTTATTTTAATTAATTTATATAATATAATTTAAAAATAATTTAATTAATTTAAATTTTTATTTATAATTATCTTTTTTAAGAATATATAAAAGTATTATTATATATCCTAGAATTATTTAATATATATCTTAATAATTATAAATATTATTATTATTAATTAAATATATCTTAATAAATAATTTATAATAATTATAAAAAATTTAATATATTATTTTATTTTAAAAGCCTTATTATAAAATTAATAAATATTTATATTTAATATTTATTTATAATAAATAATAATTAAAATAATCCTTAATATTATTATTAAAAAAGATAACTATTTTAATATATTAAATAATTATATATAAATTAATAAATTAATTATAATATATTATCTTAATAATAATTATAATAAAGGAATTTAAATATTTATTTTTATTTTAAATATTTTATTAAAAAGAAATTATAAATCCTTTAAATAATTATAATCATAAAGGATTTCTAGTTTAAAAGCTAGAATTAATCTTTATAAACTAATACTTTATATATATTTATTATATAATCTATTATTTATTCTTATATCTTAACTTTAATAAGGAATTATTATATATTTTTTATAATTATATATAAATAATAATTATAAATAAGATTCTTTTAAAAGGTTTAATTTTAAAGGCTAAATAAATAAGTATTCTTAAATAATATTATTTAATTTAAAAGTATATTTATTTCTTTTTTAAATAATATATATATATATTTATTATAATTTGCAGTATATGGTTATAACTAAAGCTAGTAGTGATAGTAGTAGAAGAAAGGCAGCGAATAGTTATCTAGAGTGAATTCTAAAGAAAAGAAAAAAGAAGTGATTATATTACTAATATAGAAAAGAAGAAGAATATAATTAAGAATCCTTTTATCTTTTATATCTATTTAATTCTAAGATAATTTAGAATTATTTAAGATATTCTAAATAACTATTTAAAATTATTAGGTATTTTAAATACTAAAATAGAAAGTAAGTATTAGTTTATCTTTTTATAGATTAAGCTATAAGGGTTATATAAGCTTAGCTTACTAGGCTATATAGATCTAGCTGCTAGGCTATAACAGATTAAGCTGCTAGATTATAGCAGATTAGGCTACTATATATAAAAAAACCCACTTATTTTAATACTCCCTTTAATAAACTATATAGTATATAGCTAGCTCTTTATAAGGGGCTTTTATAGGTTTAAAAGGCTTAAAAAGCCTTAAAAAATAAGGCCTGTTAAAGCCTTAGTTAGCCTATTAGCAGGTATAGCCTTGGTTATAAGATAATTTATCTTAAATAGCCTGCTAGCTGCTTCCTGCTTAATATAATAGAATTTTAATAGGGTATACTTAATTCAAGTATATTAATTAGGGTTCTTAGTATTACTTATAGAGGCTGTATTATTATAATATAGATTTATAAGCTATTAAAGAGGGATTTTTAGCTTTATAAAGAGCCTAGAGAGCTATTTTAGCTCTTTTATAGCCTTTATTAAAGCATTAGATTTAGCTTCTATAATTAAGAGGGTTATAATAATCTATCTCTTTAACTTCTAGCAGATAGATCCACTAGCTAGCTTAAAAAGATACCTATAGATAGGTTTATTAGTAATTTTACAGCCTATAAAATCACTATTTAAATAGCCTAATAGTTAAAGAGCTAATTATCTAGCCTATATAAAGCCTATAGCTTTATAAAGGATAGCTAGTTCTTTAAAATCTTTTAGATATTTTAAAAGATTCCTAGCTATATTATAATAGTTAATATAGCCCTATTATATATATTAAGAAAGCTATTAAATTAGAAAGGCTATATCAGGCCTAAAAAGTAATATAAAGTATATTAAAATCTCTATAATCTATTAATAGGTCTATTATTTAGTAAAGGTAAGAATCCTTTTTAGGGGTTCTTTTAATACTCTAGGCTATAATAGTATAGCTATAGGGATTATATCTTATAGCTAAAAGCATTAAAGAGCCTTATTAATATACTAAGACTAATACAGCTATAGCTCTCTTTTAGCCTGATTATAATTAATTTAGACCCCTAAGAAAAAGGCTATAAAGCCTTTATCTTCTATAATAAAGACCTTATTTAATAGGCATTTTAGCTTATTAATATAAGGTAGATCAGGTCCTATAATAAGGCAGTTATTAATATAGGTAATAATAAAGATATTAATCTAAGTATTAATAAAAATAACTAGATTAGAGGTTAAGGATTAGAACCCTAGGGTAGCTAGCAGCTTAATTAACTGCTATTACTATTTATAAAGGCCTTACTTCAGGCTATATAAAGCCTTTTTCAGCAGAATAACCTGTTTTATAACAGGGTTATAGCCTAGTTTAATTAATAAAGCTACTAAAGGCTGGTTTCTAGGGGTCTGGGTCTTTATAAAAGAAAAGAGGCCTTTTAGAAATTTTATAAAAATATCCTTAAATAACTAGCTGTTTAAAAAAGCCCCTATAAAATCGATTTGTTTAACTTCCTAGTTATAAAAGGCTGCTAAAGCTAGTAAAATCCATCAGATAAAGGGTATACTAGTAACTATAAAGGTTTCAAAGTAATCTTTTCCTTTAATTTATATAAAACCTTTTATAATAAGCCTAGCCTTATATTTTAAGGGTTGGTTTTATAAATCCTTTTTAAGCTTAAGAATAAGTTTATTTTTTAGGATTTTTTAGTCTTTTAAAACCTCTGATAATAGGGAAAAATATATAACTTTAGCTTATAAAATCTAATAGAATTCACTATAGATAATACTAATCTATTATTTCTTAACAGGATCTTTTAAAGCTTTTTTCTAACCAGCAGATTTTAAAAAAGCTTTAATAATAAATTTTACCTTTAGTTTATAATAGATATCTATAGAGTAGGCAAGATCTAGCTATATAGGTTCTGAGTCTTTTAATAGCTATTTAAGCTGTTTAATAGGCTATAGTAATTATATTATAGGCTGTAATATAGGCTATAGTAGGGGTTACAGTGATTATAGCAGAGATTATAATAGCTATAATAGCTATTATAGTATCTATATTATAGGTTTTAGCAGCTAGATAGGTCTTCTAGCTTAATTCAGAGCTTATAAATCAGTTAGATCCTTTAGGGTAGGTTGATCTATTAATTTTAGCAGGGTATAAAGCTCTTCTAATTCTCCCTCTAAGCTAAAAGGGCTCTAAAGACTATAAAAATTACCTTTAAGGCCCTGGTTTATAAAGCCTATTTCTTCTATAATATAAAGAAAAGAGATCTTAGTTATCTACTAGTAGGAAGGTATATAAACTAAATAGATATTTTTGCTTAGTATAGCTAGTAGTCTAGCTGGCTCTGTTCTAGAGCTTAGTTTAGCACCTTATTAGTGCTTCTCAGCAGGGATAATAACCTTATAATAGGCTCTAATAGCTCTATAGGTTACCAGATTTAGCTTATTAACTATTAGAGCTGGTTTTAGCTCTTATAAAAAGAGCTATAATAGATTAAGATCCCTGTTTATAACTATTATATAGTTAATAAGGTTAACTATAGCAGGTAAAATAGTAATCTAAAGAAAAAATAATAACTAGGCCCAGATTATAATGGCCTATAATCGGTCTAAAATAACCCTTGTAAAGCATTCTAGTAGGCTATTTTGCTTATAAATATAAGGGCTAGATATACTAAAACTAATACCTTTGCTTGTTAATTAGTCTTTTAATAGTGCTAAGACCTCTTTTCTATTATTAAAATAGAATTATAAAGGGTATTTATTATAATAGGCTTTTAGCTCTTTAAATAGGCCTTTTATAATAGAGAAGATAATATAATCTTTTTTATTAGATAATAAGAGAATCTTTTAATAATAGGATTTTCTCTTTATTAAAATAAGCCCTATAAAGAGCTTATTATAGGGGATTGGTTTTATTTAAAAAGTATCTCTCTCTATAATCTTTAGTATTTCTAATAGATTTAGAATTAGGTTTTTAAAGGGTCTATATATTGATTTAGTCTATATATAAGCTAAATAGAAGAAATCTATTTCTTTTATAGTAGTAAAATCAGATAAGCCTGCTAAAATTTTAGTAGTTTTTTTTAGTAGTTATAGGCTAATATAGCCAAGACGGATATACCAAATTCCTATTAGCTATAATAGCTTTTAATAGCTAGTTTTAGCTAAATAACCTATATCTCTCTTTATAATAGTATTTTTAAAGGGTTTTAGAAGGGATATAGTATCTTCTAATAGGTTTTTTAGTAGGCCTGAGTCTGGATTAGGGCTTTCTGGTATATATAGGCCTGAAATCTTAGGGCTTTTTATTGGTTTTAGTAGTTATTTAGTTGGTTTAGAGGGCTTAGTGAGGTCCTTATATATACTAGGGGGAGGTTTAGAGGTGATTTTAATTATTATTAAATAGTTATAATAATAATTAAAAGGCCCTGAAAATTCAGATATAAGCTTCCTTTTTTATTAAAGAAAGAAGCTATATTTAATAAAGTTTAATAATTTATAATAGGTTTGGTTTATTATAAATAGCTTCTTTTATAGAAGTGTATTATTAGAAGTATAATACTTTACCCTACTTATTATATTTATATTTATATTAGGGATATATAATATAATTTTTAGCTTTAAAGTATTATAAATCCTAGATTTAAGGCCTATAAGCATTATAAATATAACTATTCTAGATCCTTTTAGATAGATTAAATTACTATTAATTATTATAAGCCTTAATCTTTTATTATAAGTATTATAATTAATAAAGAGGATCCTATTATTAATAATATAGTATATTAAGCCAGTATTATATAAGAAAGTATTCTTTAGATTAGTAGTTTAATGGATATTATAAGCTGATTCTTTAAGCTTTATAATTTCTAAACCTTTTATATTAGATTTAGAATTAAAGCTTTAAATACTAGCTATAATATTCCAATTACCTATAGATAAGTTATAGGTATCTATTATAAAGAAAGCTTTATCAGGCTTTTTATTATTAATAATAGGCTTTTTTATCTTTTTATCCTTTTAAAAAGGCTTATAAGGCTATTTTTTAATAGATTTAAATATTTTCTCCTTTTTCTTAAAATCCTTATAAATCTTTTTAAAAGATTCCTTAGCTTCTCTAGCTTTATAAAAGCTAGCTTTTATAATTAAAAAGCTTTTATTCTATAGCTCTTTTAATAAATCTATTATAAAGAACTATAAATTTATAGTATCTAATAAGATATTAAGCACTATATAAATCCTAATATTATTCCTTTAATATTCAGCCTACTATAAAAAAGTATCTTTTATAGCCTTTAGATACTGATTTATTTAATTTATAGGCTATATAATAATTAAAGCTAGTTATAGCTTAATAAATTAGGTATTAAATATATTATTAAATATCTTTATAAAGCCTTTATAACTATTAAAGTTAAGTTTATAAAAGGTATTATAAAGGGTTCTATACTATAGAATAATACTATAATAATATTACTTATTTAGTATTTAATAAGCTTCTAGAGATATTATAGCCTAGCTTATAAAGGCTTATAAATACTATAAGCAGCTATTATAAAATAATAAAAGTAAAATAGCCTAATAATAGTTATTAAATTGGCTGTTTATAGCAGGTTTTAATAGAAAATTAAATAATCCTAGTACTTATAGCTGGATAGATAGGGCCTGAAGCTATTAATTATAGTTATTAGGGCCTTTTAGCCTAAAAGCTTCTAAAAAGGCTTATATTTTCTTAGATAGCTTCTTTAAAGCTAGATTATCTAATAGGTTAATAGATTATATAGGTTATAGTAGTGGTTAAGGTAGCTAAAGTTAAGGTTATAAGGGCTTTTTAATACTATTAGCTATTATAAATTAGGCTTATAGCTTTTATAGTTATTATATAAGTTCTTATATTTAAAACCAAAGAGCCTATAATTCTAATAGATTATCTTTTATTAAAAGGTTCTAATCTAATATTTTTAGGGTTAAACTATTATAATTAATAGTTATAGTAATATAGATAAGAAATAAGCTTCTAAAAATAAACTTATAGCTATATAATAGTATTATATATAGCTAAAAGTGCTGATTATAGTAGTACTATAAATAGCTAGGTCTTAATAAGAGCCCTGAATCTAGCTAATTAACTAAAAAGATTAATAGGTATAAGGGTTATTTATTATATACTAGCTTATAATAGTATTATAGTATAGCTAATATAATACCTTTACTTAATCAGCTAACTAATATAATCTTATATAGGGCTTTTATAAAATTAATTAATAATTTAAGTGATTAACTATATTTAATATAATTAATAAAGCTATAACCTATAAATCTATAAATCCAAATTAATAATCTATAAATCTAAAAGTAGATTATATTATAAGCTATAGGTTTAATATTTAACTCTTATATATATAATATTTTTTATAACTTTTAATTAATAGGAAATATAGGTTTAATTAATTAAAGAGGGGGGCGAAAAATCTGATATATAAAGAGGCTGAATATAATAGAAAAAAAGTCTTCTTTTTACAGTCTAGAATAATTATCTTTTAGGCTTATAATCTATTATAATTTTATAATATAGGCTATAATTAAAGCTAATAGTAATAGTAATAAAAGAAAGGTATAATAATTATTTAAATAAAAATCTATAGAAAAGAAAAAAGAAATAATTATATTACTAATATAAAAAAAGAAGAAAAATATAATTAGAAATCTTTCTATCTTTTATATTTATCTAATTCTAAGATAATTTAAAATTATTTAAGATATTCTAAATAATTATTTAGAATTATTAGATATTCTAAATACTAAAATAGAAAATAAGCACTAATCTATCCCTTTATAGGTTAAGCTATAAGGGCTATATAAGCTTAGCTTATTAGGCTGTGTAGGTCTAGCTGCTAGACTGTAGTAGGTTAAGCTGCTAGACTATAGTAGGTCAGGCTACTATATATAGAAAAACCCACTTATTTTAACATCTATATAAATAATAAATTCTTTATTTTAATTAAATTATTATATTTTTATAAAGTTTTTTAATCTATTTTTATAAATAATATTATAATTATATAATAGATTTATAATTTTTATAGCTATTAATACTTTTTTTAATAATATATAAAGGCTTTTTTTAGATTTTTATTTCTTAATTATTAAAGGTTAAAAAGCTTATTTATCTTAAATAAAAATCTTATATTATATTAATTTAATTAATTAAAGTATTATAATTATATTAATATTATTATAATATTATATATTTATTTAAATAAGTTTATATAAATCTATAAATAATCTAAGCCTTTAGCTTTTTATTATATAAGATAAAGATTTAATAATAATATAAAGGCCTTTAATTTAAAGAAATAAATAGGAATATCTTTATAGGCTTTAATAATATTATATAAATATAGTATTTATATTATATATATTATCTTAATTCTTTTAAAAATTAATAGTTTATTTATTTTATAAAATATTATTATTTTATAGATAATAGTATTATAAATTATTATAATATAAATAAATTATATTATATAAAAAGAAGATCTTTATATTTTTATAATAAGCTTTATAAATACTAGATTTTATAATATAAATTTATTTTAAATTCTAATTTAATATTTAATAAATATAAGTTTCTTATTAAATTTAATATTTAATAATTATATATACTTTATAAAGTATATTATAATATTATTAAATAAAAGGCTTTATATAGATATAATATAAGCCTTAATAAAATAAATTAATTTATATTTATTAAATATAAATTCTAATCTATTAATTTATAATTATTTTTTATATATTTTCTAAGCCTTTTTTAATTAAAGATAGATATTACTTATATTAAAGCTATTATTAAATAGATTTATATTATTAATAAATTTTATTATATTTAAGCCTTAAACCTTAATTAAAGCTTAATATAAGATAATAATATATAAAATAAAAAGGATTAAAGAGAATAAGAATCCTTATAATACCCTTATAAAAATAAAATATAAATCTATTATAGTATTATTTAGGTATAGTTTTATAATCCTTTTATTAAGGTAATTATATAATTAGTTTATTATTTATTTTAGGAACCCTTTTTTTTAAAGAATTTAAAGGAGTTTATAATATAGGATTATATTAAAAGCTTTTTTAATATTTAATTAAAATAATATTTTATTATTATTATAGCCCTAAGCCTTTTAAATACCTTTTATTATTATAAAGATTATAATCTTAATATTTTAATTTATTTAATTTCTTATTTAGCCTTTTAATAAAAGGCTTATCTATTTTATAATATTAAAGATATATCTATTAAAAACTATTTTAATATTTTTCCTTATTATAACTAATAAAAAAATAAATCTTTATTCTTTAATAGTTTAATAAACTATTAGCTTTTTTTTTAGCTTTTTTAAGATTATTATAATTATATTATAGAATTATTATAAAAAGTATTATAATTTAAAGCTTTTAATTATTAAAAATATTATTATTAGATAAAGTGATTAATTATAGGCTTTAAGAAATCTTATTAAAATATTATCTTTATCTAAAGCTTTTTATATTTTTGTTAAAATAAGTGGGTTTTTCTATATATAGCAGCCTGACCTGCTATAGTCTAGTAGCTTAACCTGCTATAGCCTAGCAGCTAGACCTGCACAGCCTAGTAAGCTAAGCTTATATAGCCCTTATAGCTTAACCTATAAAGGGATAGACTAATACTTACTTTCTGTTTTAGTATTTAGAATACCTAATAATTCTAAATAATTATTTAGAATATCTTAAATAATTCTAAATTATCTTAGAATTAAATAAATATAAAAGATAAAAGGATTCCTAGTTATATTCTTCTTCTTTTTTATATTAATAATATAATTATTTCTTTTTTTTTTTTTATAGACTTTTATCTAGATAACTATTATATCTTTCTTTTATTATTATTATTATTAGCTTTAGCTATAGCTTATATTATAAAATTATAATAGGTTATAAGCCTGAAAGATAGTTATTTCAGACTATAAAAAAAAGACTCTTTTTCTATTATATTTAATCTCTTTATATATTAGATTTTTCGCCCCCCCCTTTAACCAGTTGGATCTATATTTCCTATTAATTAAATATTATAAAAAATATTATATATATAAGAATTAAATATCAGATTTATAGCTTATAATATAACCTACTTTTAGATTTATAGATTATTAATTTAGATTTATAGATTTATAGGTTATAGCTTTATTAATTATATTAAATATAATTAATTACTTAAATTATTAATTAACTTTATAAAAGCCCTATATAAGACTATATCGATTAGCTGATTAAGCAAAGGTATTATACCAGCTATACTATAACACTATTATAAGCTAGTATATAATAGATAATCCTTATACCTATTAATCTCTTTAATTAATTAATTAAATTTAAGGCTCTTACTAAAACCTAGCTATTTATAGCACTACTATAACCAATACTTTTAGCTATATATAATACTATTATATAATTATAAGCTTATTTTTAAAAGCTTATTTCTTATCTATACTATTATAACTATTAATTATAATAATTTAACCTTAAAATATTAGATTAGGACCTTTTAATAAAAGATAATCTATTAAAATTATAAGCTCTTTAATCCTAGATATAGGAACTTATATAGTAACTATAAAAGCTATAGGCCTAATTTATAGTGGCAAATAGTGTTAAAGAGCCCTTATAACCTTAACTTTAGTTATCTTAGTTATTACTATAGCCTATATAATCTGCTAATCTACTAGATAACCTAGCTCTAAAGGAGCTATCTAAGAAAATATAGACCTTTCTAGAAGCTTTTAGGCTAAAAGGCTTTAATAATTATAATTAATAGCTTTAGGCCCTATCTATCCAGCTATAAGCACTAGGATTATCTAATTTTCTATTAGAACCTACTATAAGTAATTAACTTAATAACTATTATTAGATTATTTTATTTCTATTACTTTATAATAGCTATTTATAGTATCTATAAGCCTTTATAAGCTAGGCTATAATATCTCTAAAAGCTTATTAAATATTAAATAAATAATACTATTATAGTATTATCCTATAGTATAGAACCCTTTATAATACCTTTTATAAACTTAGCTTTAATAATTATAAAGGCTTTATAAAGGTATTTAATAATAAATTTAATACCTAATTTACTAAGCTATAGTTAGCTTTAGTTATTATATAACCTATAGATTAGATAAATCAATATCTAAAGGCTATAAAAGATACTTTTTTATAATAGGCTAAATACTAAAGGAATAATATTAGGATTTATATAGTACTTAATACCTTATTAAATACCTTGAATTTATAGTTCCTTATAATAGATTTATTAAAAGAGCTATAGGATAAAAGCTCTTTAATTATAAAAGCTAGCTTTTATAGAGCTAGAGAAGCTAAGGAATCTTTTAAAAAAAATCTATAAGGATTTTAAGAAAAAAAAGAAAACATTTAAATCTATTAAAAAACAGCTTTATAAGCCCTTTTAAAAGAATAAAAGGATAAAAAAGCCTATTATTAATAATAAAGAGTCTAATAAAGCTTTTTTTATAATAAATATCTATAATCTATTTATAGGTAATTGGAATACTATAGCTAATACCTAAAGCTCTAATTCTAAATTTAATTTAAAAGGTTTAGAAGCTATAAAACCTAAAGAATTAGTTTATAGTATTTATTAGATTATTAATCTAAAGAATACCTTATTATATAATACTAGCTTAATATACTATATTATTAATAATAGGACTCTCTTTATTAATTATAATACCTATAATAAAAGATTAAGGCTTATAGTAATTAATAGTAATTTAATCTATTTAAAAGGATCTAGAATAGCTATATTTATAGTATTTATAGGCCTTAAACCTAGGATTTATAGTACTTTAGAGCTAAAAAATATATTATATATCCTTAATATAGATATAAATATAATAAATAAGGTAAAGTATTATACTTTTAATAATATACTTCTATAAAAGAAGCTATTTATAATAGATTAAACCTGTTATGGATTACTAAACTTTATTAAATATAGTTTCTTTTTTTAGTAAAAGGGGAAGCCTATACCTGAATTTTTAAAGTCTTTTAATTATTATTATAGCTATTTAATAATAATTAAAATCACCTTTAAACCTCCCCCTGGTATATATAAGGATCTTATTAAGCCTTTTAAACCAGCTAAATAGCTGCTAGAACTAATAAAAAGCCTTAAAATTCCAGGCCTATATATATCAGAAAGCCCTGATATAGACTTAGGCCTATTAAAAGATCTATTAGAAGATGCTATATCCCTTCTAAAACCCTCTGAAAATACTGTTATAGAGGCAGATATAGGTCTTTTAACTAAAACTAACTATTAAAAGCTGCTATAGCTAATAAGGATTTAGTATATCTGTCTTAGTTATATTAGCCTATAACTACTAAAAAAAACGATTAAAATTTCAGCAGGCTTATCTGATTTTATTATTATAAAAGAAATAGATTTCTTTTGTTTAGCTTATATATAGGCTAAATCAGTATATAGACCTTTTAAAAACCCAATTCCAGACCTATTGAAAGTGCTAGAGGTTATAGAGGGAGATATATTTTAGATAAAACCAATCCCCTATAATAAGCTCCTTATAAGGTTTATTTTAATAAAGAGAAAATCCTATTATTAAAAGATTCTTTTATTATTTAATAAGGAAGGTTATACTGTCTTTTCTATTATAAAGGGCTTATTTAAAGGGCTAAAAGCCTATTATAAAAAATACCTTTTATAGCTATATTTTAATAATAGAAAAGAGATCTTAATACTATTAAAAGATTGGTAAGTAGGTAAAGGTATCGATTTTAGTATATCTAGCCTTTATATTTATAAGTAAAATAATCTACCAGAATGCTCTATAAGGGTTATTTTAGATTAACTATAGGCTATTATAATATAGGCCTAACTACCACTTTTCCTTTAGATTGCTATTTTACCTGCTATAGTTGATCTTATTAATTGTATAGCGGTTATAAACAGGGACCTCAGCCTGCTATAACTTTTCTTATAAGAGCTAAAACCAGCTCTAATAGCTAATAAGCCAAATTTAACAGCCTATAGAGCTATTAGAGCCTATTATAAGGTTATTATCCCTGCTAAGAAACACTAATAGGGTATTAAACTAAGCCCTAGAATAAAGCTAGCTAGGCTGTTAATTATATTAAATAAAAAGGTCTACTTAATTTATATACCTTCCCATCGATAGATGACTAAGATCTTATTCCTTTATATTATAGAAGGAATAGGCCCTATAAGCCAGGGTCTTAAAGGTAATTTTTATAGTCTTTAAAGCCCTTCTAGCTTAAAAAGAGAATTAAAAGAGCTTTATACCCTATTAAAATCAATAGATTAACCTACCCTAAAGGATCTAATCGATTTATAAGCCCTAGATTAAGCCAGAAGACCTATCCAGCTATTAAAACCTATAATACAGATACTATAACAGCTACTACAGCCACTATAACCTCTACCACAACCACTATAACCCCTACTATAGCCTGTATTACAGTCTATAGCATAATTACCATAGCCTATTAAACAGCCTAAATAGCTATTAAAAGACTCTAAACCTATATAGCTAGATCTTACCTACCCTATAGATATCTACTATAAACTAAAGGCAAAATTCACTACTAAGGCTTCTTTAGAATCTGCTAGCTAGAAAGAAGCTCTGAAAGACCCTGTTAAGAAATAATAGATTAGCGCTATCTATAGCGAATTCCATCAGATTCTATAAGCTAAAGTCATATATTTTTCCCTATTATCAGAGGTTTTAAAAAATTAAAAAATCCTAAAAAATAGGCTTATTCTTAAGCTTAAAAAGGATTCATAAAACTAACTATTAAAATATAAGGCTAGGCTTATTATAAAAGGTTTTATATAAATTAAAGGAAAAGATTACTTTAAAACCTTTATAGCTATTAGTATACCCCCTACCTAATAGATTTTATTAGTTTTAGCAGCCTCTTATAATTAGAAAGTTAAATGAATCGATTTTATAAGGGCTTTTTTAAATAGCTAGTTATTTAAGGATATTTTTATAGAATTTCTAGAAGGCCTCTCTTCTTTTATAGGGACCCAGATCCCTAGAAACCAGCCTTTAATAGCCTTATTAGCTAAGCTAGGCTATAACCCTATTATAAAATAGGTTATTCTACTAAAAAAGGCCCTATATAGCCTGAAATAAGGCCCCTATAAATAGTAATAGTAGCTATTTAAGCTGCTAGCTACCCTAGGGTTCTAATCCTTAACCTTTAACCCAGCTATCTTTATTAATACTTAGACTAATACCTTTATTATCATCTATATTAATAACTGCCTTATTAAAAGACCTAATCTACTCTATATTAATAAGCTAAAATACTTATTAAATAAGATCTTTGCTATAAAAGATAAAGGCCCTATAGCCTTTTTCTTAGGGATCTAAATCAGTTATAATCAGGCTAAAAGAGAGCTATAGCTATACTAATCTTAGTATATTAATAAGGCTTTTTAATGCTTTTAGCTATAAGATATAACCCTTATAACTATATCTCTATAGCCTGGAGTATTAAAAGAATCCCTAAAAAGGGTTCTTATCTCTACTAAATAATAGATCTATTAGTAGATTATAAAGATTTTAATATATCTTATACTGCTTTTTAGGCCTGATATAGCCTTTCTAATTTAATAGCTTTCTTAATATATATAATAGGGCTATATTAATTATTATAATATAGTTAGAAACCTTTTAAAATATTTAAAAGGTTCTAAAGAATTAGCTATCCTTTATAAGGCTATAGGCCTTATATAGGTTAGATAGCTAGCTTTTTAACTATTAGGCTATTTAGATAGTGATTTTATAGGTTATAAAACCATTAGTAAATCTATTTATAGGTATCTCTTTAAGCTAGCTAGTGGACTTATCTGCTGGAAATTAAAGAGATAGACTATTATAGCCCTTTTAATTATAGAAACTGAATCTGATGCTTTAGTAGAGGCTATAAAAAAGCTAAAATAGCTCTCTAGGCTCTTTATAAAGCTAAAAATCCCTTTTTAATAGCCTATAAACCTATATTATAATAATATAGCCTTTATAAATAATATTAAGAATCTTGATTAGTATACCTAAATCAAGTATACCCTATTAAAATTCTATTATATTAGATAGAAAGTAGCTAGCGGGCTATTCAAGATAAATTATCTTATAATTAAGGCTATATCTATTAATAGGCTAACTAAGGCTTTAATAGGCCTTATTTTTTAAGGCTTTTTAAGCCTTTTAAACCTATAAAAACCCTTTATAAAGAGCTAGCTATATACTATATACCTTGCTAGAGGGAGTGTTAAAATAAGTGGGTTTTTCTATATATAGCAGCCTAACCTACTATAGTCTAACAGCTTAATCTACTATAGCCTAGCAGCTAGACCTGTATAGCCTAATAAGCTAAGCTTATATAGCCCTTATAGCTTAACCTATAAAAGAATAGACTAATACTTACTTTCTGTTTTAGTATTTAGAATACCTAATAATTCTAAATAGTTATTTAGAATATCTTAAATAATTTTAAATTATCTTAGAATTAGATAGATATAAAAGATAGAAGGATTCTTAGTTATATCCTTTTTCTTTTCTATATCAGTAATATAATCATTTCTTTCTTCTTTTCTATAGACTTTTACCTAGATAACTATTATACCTTTCTTTTACTACTATCACTACTAGCTTTAACTATAGCTTATATTATAAAATTATAATAATTTTAATATTATAAAGTATTTATTTAATTTTTATAGATTAAATTATTTTATTAATTTAAATTCTATTATTTTTATTAATCTTAAGCCTTTTTATTATCTCTTTTAAAGAGAGAAAGAATTTTTTAATTAAAATTATTACCTTTTTTATAATTATAATAGCTTTAATATTATTATTATATTTTAATAATAATAGTATTAATAGTTTTAAAGGTATCTAACTTTTAAGTTTAATTTATTTCTTTAAATTTTATATCCTTTTCTCTTTTAATAAAATTAATATTAATAATTTATATTAATTCTTTCTTTATTAAATAAAAAGCTTTATTATAATTCTTTTTTTGAATATAGAATTTATTTAAGTTTATTTATAATTTTAAAATATAATAATAATACTTTATTTCTTTAAGCTTTTAAATTACTTTTTAAATAATTTTATTTTATTAAAGTATAAGTATTTTTCTAGCTTTATTATATTTTTAAGATATTATATTATTTATAATACTTTATAATTATATTATTAATATATCTATCTTTAGATTAATATCTAGATATTCCTATTAATTATAAAAAATTAATTTAATTAATTTTTTAATTTTAATTATATTTATTATAATTTTGTAATATAAGCTATAATTAAAGCTAATAGTAATAGTAATAAAAGAAAGGTATAATAGTTATCTAGGTAAAAGTCTATAGAAAAGAAAAAAGAAATGATTATATTACTAATATAGAAAAAGAAGAAGGATATAACTAGGAATCCTTTTATCTTTTATATCTATTTAATTCTAAGATAATTTAGAATTATTTAAGATATTCTAAATAACTATTTGGAATTATTAGGTATTTTAAATACTAAAACAGAAAGTAAGTATTAGTCTATCCCTTTATAGGTTAAGCTATAAGGGCTGTGTAAGCTTAGCTTACTGGGCTGTGCAGGTCTAGCTGCTAGGCTGTAGCAGATTAAGCTGCTAGACTATAGCAGGTCAGGCTGCTATATATAGAAAAACCCACTTATTTTAACAATATTTATTTTTTCTTAAATATATTCTTTTATTATATTAAGGGTTAGGGTTTAGGGTCTTAATTCTTATTATTTATAAAAAGTAATTAAATCTTATTATATTTATATTAATATCCTGATATTTATATAATAGATTTAAATTATATTAGATTAGGTTTAGGGTATTAATTTATTAATTATTCTTAGTTTATATAATTATTTTATAAAGGATAGTTAAGAAGAGATATTATTATTATATTAATGTAAGTATAATCTAGGCTTTTAATTGATTTTTATAATAGGTATCTTATATTAAATAGTATATATTAAAATTATTTATAAGGATATATTATTCTTATAGTTAAGATATCTTTATAAATAATATAATTTATAGCTTTTTATTATAAGGTTTAAAATATATAGATTATATTATAAAGATATTCTTATCTTATTTTATAATAATATAGGCCTAATCCCTATTAATTTATTATAATTATATTATAAGATTATATTTCTTATAAATATATATAATTATATAATTACTGCTTTATATTATATAGTATTTATCTTTTTTTATAATAAAAAATATCTTTATTTATAAATTAATTAATAATTCTTATATAATAATAATATTATATTCTTTATATAATTATATTAATATTTTAGCTTTATTTAAGCCTTTTTCTTTAATCTTTTAATATAATATAGATAATATTATAAAGGCTTTATATTAATTAATATAGATAATATAGTTTTATAATAGCTTATTTCTTTTTATAATATATTTATTAAATCCTTTAAAATATATATTTATACTTTTATTATAAAAATAATATATTACCTTTATTATATTATAGGTATAAGCCTTATATTTGTATTTCAGATATTTAAAATATCTTATTAATTAAATTATTTTATTATAGGGTTTATATTTATAAAAGCCTTTTTTAAAAAGAAAGCCTTTTTTAATTAATTTATTTATACTTTTAAAGGTAATAATTTAAAAAAGGAATATTACTTTTATAATAATAGTACTTTAGGGTAGCTTAATATATATTCTTAATACTAGTTTAATTAGATTTTATTAATAGATTTTAGTCTTTATATTATCTTTATTTTATAAATATAATAATAATATTAGAATTCCTTTAATTAATATTAAATAAATCTTTATAATAATTAAGATATTTAATTTAAATATTAAAAATTTAAATAATCTTATTTATAATTTATTAAAATATAAAATTAATAAAAGTTATTATAATATTATTAATTAATAGATATTTAATTATTATTATATCTTTATAGCCTATTATTATAATAAAAATATTAAGATTATTTTTAATTAATTTATTTATAATATTATTTTTAATTATAGATTTAATAATTAATTTATATATATATATTTTAAGGTATAATCTTTATAATAAGGGTATTAATTACTTTTAATACTCTTTTAATTATTATTATTTAAATAGATTAATTTATTTTCTTTATAATATTAAGTTTTTTAAGAGTTTTTATAATAATCCTTTTAATCTTTATATTTAATTATTAAGGGTAATATTATATATTTATAATATTATTAATAAATACTTAAAATCAATAAACTAGCTAGATTATTTTTATAAATATTTCTTTATTAGCTAATATATATTAAAGTTCTTTTTTAATCTTTAATTTTTTCTGTTTTATATTTTATTTATAACTTAGTATTATAATTCTCTTTAATCCTATTAATCCTAATATATCTAGGGCTATAGGTATTATAATCTTTAATATATTAATATATATAACATTTATCTTATTTTTTATAATATTCTTTTCTGAATTATTATATAATATTATAATTAAAGATAATCGATTTTAATAATTCTATTTTTTATATTGATTCATATTTTAGAGGTAGTATTATTAAATATAAGGCCTATAATTTAATTCCTTTATTTTAACATAATTAATATAAAAGATATTTTAATTTAAATAAATATCTAATATTTAATAATTAAATATATAATAAAGCTTAATTAATTTTATTAAATTAAGCTATCTTAAACTATTTATTATTATAATTATTTATTTAAAATATATATAAAAAGAGAATAAAAACTTATAAAAGTATTATTTAATATATTTTAATTTAATTTAAGCTCTATTCTTATAATAATAATTATAAAATATTAATATTATATATTTTCAAGGTTTATTTATATTATACTTTTAATTTAATTTATTTATTAAATAGAATAGATTATTAATATTTTAATATAAATAATTATTATATTTTAAAAAATATATCTTTTTTTTAATAAAATAAAAAAAAAAGTTTATTAAATATTATAAATTAATCTTATAATTATAATAAATAAATATTAAAAATAATATTATTAAACTTAAAAAGAAAGAGAAATCTTTATTTTAATCTCTTTTTTTATATTAATAAAGCCTGATTTAAGCTTATTTTTATTTTATATTTAAGGCTTAAGCTTTAATCTTAAGCTTATAATAATTAATATATTATAAGAATCCTTTTTATTTTTTATTCTTTTTTTTATATATTTATTATTTTATATTAATTCTTAATTAAAATATAAGGATTTAATATAATAATCTTTATAAATAATATAAATTTCTTTAATAATAATATTAATATAAATAATATATATTTTTATTTAATAAAGGCTTAAAAGTATATAAAGATTAATTTAAAATTAATAAATTTAAACTTATATATTTTATTAAAATATATATAATATTTATATAAAGTTTAAGATTTAATTATATTATAATATTCTTTATAAAATATATTAAGATATTAAATATTAAATTTAATAAGAAATTTATTTTTATTAAATATTAAATAAGAATTTATATAAAATTTATTTTATAAAATTTAGTTTTTATAAAATTTAGTTTTTATAAAATTTAGTTTTTATAAAATTTATTATAAAAATTTAAAAATCTTCTTTTTATATAATATAAATTATTTATATTAATAATATTATGTATAAAATAATTACTTTTTATAAAATTAATAAATTAATAATTTTATAAAAAATAAAAATAATATATATTATATAATATTATAGATTTATAAAGTTTAATTAAAGTTAATAATTTAAATAATAAAAGAAATATAATAATTATTTAAATAAAGATTTATAAAAAAAAGAAAATTATATTATTAATATAAAAAGAAAATAGAATTTAATTAAAAATCTAGTTTTTTTATATATTTAAAAAATATTAAAACAATTTATAATTATTTTAGAATTTTATATAATATTTATTTAAAATTATTAAATATTTTAAATATATAAAGAAAGAAAGGATTTTAAAGAATAAGCCTATACTTTTTATTTTAGCTTAATCTAATAAATTAAACTATTTAAATACCTTATATCTTATATTATATTTTATAATAAATAAAGCTATTATATAATTATAAATTTAATTATAAAATAATAATAAATAAGATTATTAAAGTATAATAAATCTAGCTATTAAATTATAATAAATTAGATTATTATATTAAAAATCTCTTTATTTTAATACTTCTTTTAATAAGGTATATAATATATAGCTAGCCTTTTATAAAGAGTTTATATAAATTTAATAGGCTTAAAAAGCCTTAAAATATAAAATCTATTAAAGCTTTAATTAATTTATTAATAAATATAGCTTTAATTATAAAATTATTTATCTTAAATAATTCATTAATTAATTTTTATTTAATATAATAAAATTTTAATAAAATATATTTAATTAAAATATATTAATTAGGATTCTTAATATTATTTATAAAAATTATATTATTATAATATAAATTTATAAGCTATTAAAAAGGAATTTCTAGCTTTATAAAAAATCTAAAAAAGCTATTTTAATTCTTTTATAATCTTTATTAAAATATTAAATTTAGCTTTTAAAATTAAAAAGATTATAATAATTTATCTTTTTATATTTTAATAAATAAATCTGTTAATTAATTAAAAAAGATATTTATAAATAGATTTATTAATAGTTTTATAGCTTATAAAATTATTATTTAATTAGCTTTATAATTAAAAAGCTATTTATTTAATTTATATAAGGTTTATAATCTTATAGAAAATAATTAATTCTTTAAAGCCTTTTAAATATATTAAAAGAGTTTTAATTATATTATAATAATTAATTTAATCTTATTATATATATTAAAAAAGCTATTAAATTGAAGAGATTAATTTAAGCTTAAAAAATAATATAAGATATATTAAAACCTTTATAATCTATTAATAAATCTATTAATTTATAGAATTTAAAGCTTTATTTATAATCTCTTTTAATACCTTAAATTATAAAAAGATAATTATAATAATTATTTCTAATAATTAAAAGTATTAAAAAGCTTTATTAATATATTTAAATTAATATAATTATAATTCTTTTTTAAATTCTATTATAATTTATTTGAATCTTTAAGAAATATATTATAAAGCCTTTATTTATTATAATAAATATCTTATTTAATAGATATTCTAATTTATTAATATAAGATAAGTTAAGCCTTTTAATAAGATAATTATTAATATAAATAATAATTAATATATTAATTTATAAATTAATAAAAATAATTAAATTTAATATTAAAGATTAAAATTAATAATTAATTAATAGCTTAAATAATAATTATTATTATTTATAAAGATGTTATTTTAAATTATAAAAGGCTTTTTTTTAATAAAATAATTTAATTTATAATAGAATTATAATTTAACTTAATTAATAAAGCTATTAAAGAATAATCTTTAAAGATTTAAATCTTTATAAAGAAAAAAAGTCCTTTTAAGAATTTTATTTAAAGAAACCTTTATAAATTAATTTATTTAATTTCTTAATTATAAAGGATTATTAAAATTAATAATATCTATTAAATAAAAGGAATATTAATAATTATAAAGGTTTTAAAAATATTTCTTTTTTTAATTTATATAAAATTCTTTATAATAAGCCTAGCCTTATATTTTAAAGATTAATTTTATATATCTTTTTATTTAAAAATAAATTAATTGATAAAGATTTTTTAAATTTTAAATTTTTTAAAATAAAAATAAAAAATATATTTTTATTTATAAAAGCTAATAAAATTTATTATAAATAATATTAATTTATTTCTTTTTAATAAAATCTTTTAAAGTTTATTTTTAATTAATAAATTCTAAAATAACTTTTATAATATATTTTATCTTTAATTTATAATAAATATCTATAAAATAAATAAAATTATATTATATTAATTTAGAATATATTTATTAATATTAAGATTATTTAATAAGCTATAATATAGGCTATAATAAAGATTATAATATAAATTATAATAATTATAATAAGGATTATATATCTTAAAAAGGCTTTTTAGCTTATTAAAAAGCTTTTAAATTAATTAAATCTTTTAATATAGCTTAATTTATTAAATTTAATAAGATATAAAGCTTTTTTAATTCTTCTTTTAAATTAAAAAAGCTTTAAATATTATAATAATTATCTTTTAAGCTTTAATTTATAAAGCTTATTTCTTTTATAATATTAAAAAAAAGATCTTAATTATCTATTAATTTAAGAATATATAAATTAAATAAATCTTTTTACTTAAGATAATTAATAGCTTAATTAACTTTATTTTAAAGCTTAATTTAATACTTTATTAATACTTTTTATTAAAATAAATAAGGTTTTAATATAACAGCCTAACCTAATATAATCTAATAACTAGACCTGCTATGATCTAACAGCCTAATCTATTATTATCTTATAATTAAATCTGCTATTATATAATAGCTTTATCTATTATAAGATCTAATATAAAACCTAAGATACCTTAATAACTTAATTATTATAATCTAATAGCTAAGATTATATAATAAACCTTGATTATATAACTAAATAATATTATTAAGTATATATTAAAGGTTTAGAATTATATAGAATTAGATTATAATTTTAAAGATAATCCTAGGCTTAGGATTACTTTTAAAAATATAATCTAATAAATAGGTTTATAATTCTAAATATAATTTAATAATAAGGATTATAATTCAAATTATAATCTATAATATATATATATATATATATTTAATTTTTATTCTTTTAATTTAATCTTAATTAATTATTAATATATATTTAATATTATTATATTATTTATTATTATTTATTATAAAAATACTTAAACTTTAATTATAATATATTATATCTATTATTAATATAATAGACTATAGTATTTAAAATACTTTAATTTATTTATTACTATAAAACCTTTTTATTAGATTTATTTTTTAAGAATTCATTAAATATTATATATTAATAACTCTTATTTAATAGATTATTATATAATCTTAGATAATATTATTAATTAGTTTATTAATTATTATAAATATTATTTAATTAAGTTTTAATTTATTTATTATTAAGCTTTAAGCTTTATATAAGAAGAATATAAAATTCAAAGTTAAGTTATAAAATAAATAAAAAGATCTTAATAAAATTATTAAATCTTATAAACTAAAACCCTTTATTAAATACTTTAAATTACTTTAAATATTTTTAATTTAATTTAAGGCTTATTATTAATTCTATCCTTATTAGCTATAAAAGGAATCTATAAAAATCCTTTATATTATAGGATATATAAAAAAAGCTATTCTTAAATAATTTAAATCTATTATAAAAGATTATATAAATGAAAAAAAGAAGAATTAAAATAATAAAACTTAATAAATCTTTAAGAAATATATTAATTTTAAAGAGTTAATTAAGAAAATCTTTAAATAGATAAGTAAAAGAAGAATTATAATTAAAAAACTTAAACTATTATATTAATATAAATTAATCTTAAATTATTTCTTAGAATTTAAATAAATTATTTTATAGATTATTTAAAAAGATAATATATTAATAGAATATTTTTATAATAGGCTTAAAGAAAAAATTAAGAATAAACTCTTTAAAAAAGATAAACCTAACAATTTAATTAAATATATTAGAATAGCTATTAAGATTAATAATAAATAGTTTATATAATATAAATAAAGGAAAATTAAAGAATTAGAATAAAGTAATTTTAAATAAAAATTATAATATTAATCTAATTAAAATAAATATAAAGAAGAATCTATTATTTATAAATATACCTTAAATCCTAAAAGAATAAAATTTAATATAACCTAAAAATATAATATATTTAAAATCAAATATTATAACTATAATAAAATAGGATGTATTATAAATAACTATTAATAATTAAAATAAAAATAGAATTAAAAACTAATCTTAAAAATATAATAAAGTATATATATTATAATAATAAATAAATAAACCCTAATTATAATAAAATAAAAAGAATAAAAATAAAAATAACCTAGAAACTATAACTACCCTATACCTTAATATATATTAATAATATATACTCTATTAAGTTAAATAAATATTATTTAATAGAAATAATAATTAAATATAAATATTAATAAAAGATTCAAAGAGATCTTTGATAAATAAATTATCCTTATAATAAATAATCAAAATACCTTAATAAAAGAAACTAATAATAAAGAATTAGACTCTAACCCTTTAGAATTAAAAGATAATAAACCCTTTTAAATAAACTAATATTGTATAATACTATATCTATTACTTAAAGGTATTATATATAAATATCTTAAAAGGACTATAATAAAAATTATATAAAAATTATATAATTTATATAGAGTTAATATTTAAGTTAAAATTTTTAAATATATTTAAGATTAGATAAGGAAAAAAGAATAAGGAATTCCTATCTTTAAAGATTATTTTAAAAGAATCCTAATAATAAAAACTAATTATATTAAATATATAAATATTTATATATTCTTAAATCCTAAGTATTTAATATAAAATATAATAGAATAGCTATTATATATTAATTTCTTTTATTTAATCTAAAAAAAAAAATTAGAAAATAAATTCTTTTTATAATATATAAACATATAAGGTATTAATAAGATTTATATAAAAGGCTAGTTCTTTAACTAGATATAAATCAAATATTTTATACCTTTTAGAATTATAATATTTAAGCTATATCTAAGAATACTAAAAAAATACTAATAAAAAGCTATAAATAAAGATTATAAATCAATCTAATATAAGATTTATAAATAGAATAAACTTAAACTAGATTATAATAAACCTTAAATTATTAATTATAAATAAACAGAATTATATAACTATAAAAAACCTAATTATAATATATATTTATAAGAAAAACGTATTAAATAATATAAAACCTAATATTTAAAATTATATTTAATAAAAAATATATAAAATACTAGAAGTTATTATATATAATTTATAATAATAATAAAAGATTTTTATAATATAAAATTTAAAATTAAAAAGATATTAAGAAATAGGATTATAATCCTATAAAATACTAAAAAATATACCCTTAAGGATAATAAATATATATTACCTTAATAAACCTTATAAAATAAAATAATTTTTTAAGAAATATAAAGAATCCTTGAAAATTATTATTATATATTATTATATAATTAAAAGAATACTTATAAATAACCTAAAAACTTATAAAGAATATATTTAAATTAGAAAACTTAAAATAATAAAAAATAACTAATATTATTTATAAAAGAGTTATAATATAATCTTTTAAAAAAGACTTTTTATATTATAAATATAAATAGGCTTAAACTAATAATAAAGATATAGATTATAGGATATTATTTTTATATTTTAATAAATAATAAAATAATAGATAATTATATATTATTAAAAGCTATATATTATATATAATTATTATAATAAAATAAAAGAGAATTATATTCTTTATATAACCTTAAAGAAAATACCTTTATTTATAACAAAGAATAGATTAATAAAAAGATTAATTATTTTTAATTTAAAATCTAAGAATACTAGAATAATATTATATTTAATATAATAAATACTAAAGAATATAAACTTATATTAAGTTATTCTTAATTATATAATAATAATCTATAGATTAATTAAAAGATAAGCTAGATATAATAAAGTAATATTATATTATCCCTTAAAAATTATAAAGATTTAATAATAATAAATAAAATAAAGAAAATATACTTTATGATTATTAAAAAAAAATTTATTAAGAAATTATATTAAAAGATAATATAATAATTAATAATAATAAATCTAATAAATTATTATTACTCTTAAAATAATAATAAAGTAATTCTAAGAATATTTTAAAAATAAATTACTCTTAAATATGAAATAATAATTTATACTTATATTAAAAGAATACTATAAATATATTAAGCTATTTTATAAAGAACTTAAAATAAAGCTCCTTTTATATAATTAAAAGGATTATAAAATCTAGATTATAAATAAAAAAAAGCCTATTTTTATTAAGATTTATATATTTAATATTAAGGAATTTAAGATATTATTAAAATATTTTAATAAAATACTTAAAAAAGGATATATTAAATTATTTATATTTAAAATAAGATATCCTATTATATTTATACCTAAAAAGAATAATAAATAATAATAAAATATAGATTATTAATTATTAAATATAATTATAATTAAAGATTAAATCTTTTTATTATTAATTAATAAATTATATAATAAATTATATAATTAATTATATAAAATAAACTAATTTATTATTATAAATCTTAAAAGAGCTTGAAATTTAATTTAAATAAAGAAAGATAATAAATAAAAAACTATTTTTAACACTAAGTTTAAACTCTTTAAATATTTAATAATATCTTTTAATTTAATTAATACCCTTATAATATTTTAATATATAATTAATAATATTTTTTAAAAATATTTAAATATCTTTATAATAATATATTTAAATAATATCTTAATCTTCTTTTAAATAAAAAAAGAATATAAAGAATATATTTATAGAATATTATAATTATTTTAAGATAATAACCTTTTTATTAAACTAGAAAAATATAAAATTTATAAATAAATAATTATCTTTTTAGAATATATCTTTTATTTAATAAAGTTTAAATAAAATTAATAAAAATTATTATAATATATAATTAATTAAAGCTATAAAATATTATAAACATTTAAGAATTTTTAGGCTTTATTAATTATTATTAAAGTTTTATTTATAATTATAATAAGATAGTTATATTATTTATTAAATATATTAAAAAGGATTATAAACTCTTATAAAAACCTAATATAAATATTATATTTAAAGAATTTAAGAAATAAATTTATAAAGAATTAATATTAATAATATATAATTTAAATAAATATATAAAACTTGAAGTTTATACTTTAAATTATATTATTAAAGTATAGATTAGATAATAAAATAATAAAGATAAATTATAATCTATTTTTTTTTTAAAAAAGCTTTATAAAATAAAATTTAATTATTTAATTTATAATAAAGAATTTATAGTTATTATTAAAGCTTTTAATAAGTTTTTATATTATTTATAAAGAAATAATTATTAAATAAAGGTTTTTATTAATTATAAGAATATCTTATACTTTATTATTATATAAAAGCTAAATATATAATAAACCTATTATATAAAAACCTTTATAGATTATAATTATAAAATTATTTATTATAAAGAATCTAAGAATAATAAAATAAATACTTTAAATTAAAAAAGTAATTATAATTAAAAAAAGTTTTATTATAAAGGATAAATCTTTTAAATATCTAATTTAAATATATTATAAATAAAATTAAATACTATATATTAAATTATATTAGCTAACCTTATTATAAAATAAATTAAATAAATATATTTTTTAAAAAATATAATAAAAATATTTAAAAATATAAAATAAAAAGATAAATATTATAAATATAATAAGAAGCTTTAAATACTTAAAGAATTTTAAAAAACTATTATATAAGAATTATATAAATCTTTTATTTATAATTACTAAGGAATTATTAAAACTATTAAATAAGTATAAAGATATTATAGATTTAAAGAATTATAATAAATAATTTAAAAGATTATAAATAATTATATTATTTATAAATAAATAAGATATAAATTATATAAAGAATTATAATTATTATTAATATCTATATAATTATAAGAATTAATATTATTTAATTTTATTATTAAATTATCCTTATTAATAAAATCCTTTATAGGAATAACTTATAACTCTTTATAAATTATTATAAAAAAATTAATAATATTCTTATATTTTATATCTTATTTTAAAGTAAGCTTAATAAAAGATCTTATATATAGCTTTAATAAAATAATAATAAGCTTATATAGCTTATTAAAAGAAATTATCTTTAATTAAAGAATAATCGTTATCTTTAAGTTTTAATAAGGATTAATAGAATATCTTAGAATTAAATATAAATTTAATATTATCTATTATTTATAAATAAATAAATAAATAAATAAAATAAATTAATTAAATTATTAAAGAATACCTATATATTTATATTAATTATTATTAAGATAATTAAGTAAAATATTTATTCGTTATATAATTAATTTATAATATATTTATTTTTAAATCTATATAATTTATACTAATATATATTAATGATAGCTTTATATTAAAAGTATTTTATTTATTATATTAAAAAGAACTAAAATAAAATAAAATAATATTAAATATTATATAAAAATAATAATTATATAAAGAGTTCTATATATAACTTTAAATTGTTTATAATAAAATAAAATATTATATAAATTAATAAAGATTAAAGGGATTAATCTTTAAAAAAAGAGATATAATATATATTCTATATTATATATCAGATAAAAACTCTTTAAATATTATTATAATATAATTAAATAATAAATTAGATTTTAAAAAACTTAAATTATATAAAATTAAAAAGGCTATTTTTAATAATAATTATAAATTATTATTATTAAAAAGTATATAATTATACCTTATTTTTTATATTTCCTTATTAAATAAAGTATTTAATAATATAAAAAAATATATAATAATAAAGATAAAAGTAATTAAAAAAGAATAGAAAATAGAACTAATATTAAATATTAAATAAGAGAATAAATAAAATAAATATCTTATTAAATAAAAAGATTTTAAACCTAAAGATAATATATAGGAATCTATTAATTAATTAAATTATTACTATCTAATATAATAATAATTCCTTTAAAATTATTTAATTTAATTAAAGAACCTAAATTAATAAATTTATTACTTAAACCTGAAGAAAATTAATTTATCTTATTTAAAGCACCTAAAAACTATAAATCTAATGTTATATAATATTCATATACCTTTAGAATAAGAACCAGATTAATTCTATTCTTAATATTTAATTCCTTTAAACCTTAATAAACTAATTTAAAGCTTTATTCTTTAATCTTTTTTTTAAGCTTATAAGTATTAAATAAATAGTTTAGAATTAAAAAAAGCTATAATTATAATTTAGATAATTAATCTTAAATATCTAAAATATTCTCTTTAATTTTCTTTTTTTTAAAATCTAATTAATAATATTATTTTAAAGGTTTTATTATTAATAAAATTATTAAAATTAAATATTTTTATATAATAAGATTATATATAAGAAAATGCTATAAAAATACTATTATAAAAGTAATCCTATTTTATATATATTATATAATAGCTATTATTTTCTATTATATAATAAGATTACTTTTATTTAAAATAATAAAAATATAATATATTTATTATTTTATTATTAAAATCTATACCCTTTACTAGTATAAAATATTTAATATTATTAATAAAAGTAATATATTTAATAATCTTTTTAAAAAAGAGTTATAATCTCCTAATATAATTTAATATTATAAGAAATAATTTAATATAATATAAATACTATAATTTATAAAGTATAAAAAAAAAAGGTATATTTATAGGTCTTAAAAATAAAACCTTTTAAAAGAAAGATATTATATTATAATTTAATAGCTAAGATTATATAATAGATCTTAATTATATAATTATATAATATTATTAGATATATACTAGAGGTTTAGAATTATATAAAATTAGATTATAGTTTTAAAAGTAATCTTAAGCTTAGAATTATTCTTAAAAATATAATATAATAGATAGGCTTATAATTCTAAATATAATTTAATAATAAGGATTATAGCTTAAATTATAATTTATAATATATATATATATCCTTGATTTTTATTCTTTTAATTGAGTTTTAATTAATTATTAATATATATTTAATATTATTATATTATTTAATATCATTTATTATATTAATATTTAAACCTTAATTATAATATTTTTTATTGATTATTAATATAATAGATTATATTATTTAATATACTTTAATTTATTTATTAATATAAACCCTTTTTATTAGATTTATTTCTTAAGAATTTATTAAATATTATATTAATTTATTAAATTAAATTAAAATAAAAGATAAAGGCTTATCTTTTAAAATCCTTTTTTTCTTTATATTTAAAATATTTAATAACTTTAAATAAATATTATTTAAAATTTTAAAGTAATATTAAATTATTATAATATTTTTAAATATATAAAGAAACTAGATTTCTAGTTAAATCCTGCTTTTTATCTTTATTATTAATATAATTATTTTTATTTTCTTTTTTATAAGCTTTTATTTAGATAAATTTTTAATTTTTTTTATTATTTTAATTATTAGTTTTAATTAGTTTTTATAAAATTATAATACATTATAAGCTTAAAAGATAATTATTTTAAATTATAAAAAGATTATTTCTATTTTTTTTATTATATTTAATTTCTTTATATTAGATTTTCTTTTTCTTTTTATTAATTAAATCTATATTTTTTATTAATTAAAAATTATAAAAAGTTTTATATATATAAGAATTATATATTAAATTTATAGCTTATAATATAATCTATTTTTAGATTTATAGATTATTAATTTAAAATTATAGAATTATAGGTTTATAAGCTTATTAATTATATTATATATAATTAATTACTTAAATTATTACTTAATTTTATAAAAGCCTTATATAAAATTATATTTATTAAATAATTAAATTAAAGATATTATATAAATTATATTATATATTATAGCTAGTATAAAATAAGCCTTATATATATCTATTAATCCTTTTAATTGATTAACTAGAAAATAAAGCTTTTATTAAAATCTAGTTATTTATAATATTATTATAACTAATATTTTCAGCTTATATAATATTATTAGAAATATTTAAGCTTATCATTTATAGATTATTTTTTATTATTTAATTATTATAATTATTAATTATAATAGTTTAATAAGATATTAAAAATAGATACATTTATAAATAAAAAGTTAAAAGAAATTTTATATCTTGAAATTTGATTATAAAAATAAAATATTTTAATTAAATAGCTTATAATATAGCTTTAATTATTAAAAAATGATTTTATAATAGCTTTAATTATTAAAAGTATTAAAAGTCCTTTATAATTTTAATTAAAGTAATAGCTTATAAAATAGCTTAAATAATAATTTATATTATAATCTATATAATAGCTTATAGAAATAATTAATCTATTAAAAGATTTAATTTTTAAAAGATTAATTAAGAAAATATAAGCCTTTTTAGAAGCTTTTAAATTAAAAATATTAAAAATTATAATTAATAATATTAAGCTTTATCTATTTAATAATAAATATTATAATTCTTTAAATTCTTTAAAAAATCTATTATAAATATTCATTTTAATAATAATTAATAAATTTTCTTATTTTTTTTATTATATAATAATGACTTATAATATTTATAAACCTTTATAAACTAGATTGAAATACCTTTAAAGATTTATAAATTATTATATAAATAATATTATATTATAATATATAATAATATATAATAATATATAATATTTTTTATAAGCTTAGCTTTAATAATTATAAAGATTTTATAAAGATATTTAATAATAAATCTAATATAAGATTTATTAAATTATAATTAATTAATATTATTATATAAGCTATTAATTAAATAAATTAATATTTAAAGATTATAAAAGATATTTTTCTTTAATATATTAAATATTAAAGAAATAATATTAAATTTTATATAATATTAAATACTTTATTAAAAGCCTTAGATTTATAGTTTTTTATAATAAATTTAATAAAAGAGTTATAAAATAAAATCTTTTTATTATTAAAGCTAGCTTTTATAAAGCTATAAAGATTAAAAAACCCTTTAAAGAAATCTTTAAGGATTTTAAAAAAAAAGAAAAATCGATTAAATATATTAAAAGATAATTTTATAAGCTTTTTTAAAAAAATAAAAAGATTAAAAAGCTTATTATTAATAATAAAGAATTTAATAAAATATTCTTTATAATAAGGATTTATAACTTATTTATAAATAATTAAAATTTTAATTTTAAATCTCATTTAAAGGATTTAAAGATTATATAATTTAAAAGATTAATCTATAATATTATATATAATATTAATCTAAAAAATATACTATTATATAATATAAACTTAATGTATTATATTATTAATAATAAGGCTTTTTTATTAATTATAATATTTATTTTAAAAGATTAAAACTTATAATAATTAATAATAATTTAATTTATTTTAAAGGATTTAATATAATTATATTTATAATACTTAAAAATCTTAAATTAATAATTTATAATATTTTAAAATTAAAGAATATATTATATCTTTTAAATATAAAATTAAATATAATAAAATAAGATAAAGTATTATATCTTTAATAATATCTTTATTATTATAAAAGAAATTATTTATAATAAATTAAATCTATTATAAATTATTAAATTATATTAAAAATAGTTTTATTTTAATAAAAAGAAAAACTTATATATAAATTTATAAGGAATTTTAATTATTATTATAACTATTTTATAATAATTAAAATAATCTTTAATTTCTTTTATAATATATATAAGGATTTTATTAAGCTTTTTAAATTAGTTAAATAATTATTAAAATTAATATATAGCCTTATAAATATAGGCTTATATATATTAATAAGCTTTAAAAGCTTAAGCCTTTTAAAACTCTTTTTAAAGAATCTATTAAAAGATATTATATATCTTTTAAAATCCTTTAAAAATATTATTTTAAAAAAATATATAAAATCTATAATTAATCTTGATTATTAAAGATTATTATAATTAATTGAAATATAATATATTTAATTACATTATATTAATTTATAATTATTAAAAAAAATTATTAAAATTTTAATAGATTTATTAGATTTTATTATTATAAAAGATATTAATTTCTTTTATTTAATTTATATATAAATTAAATTAATATATAAATCCTTTAAAAATCTAATTTTAAATCCTTTAAAAATATTAAAAATTATAAAAAAGATATTTTTTAAATAAGATTAATCTTTTATAATAAACTCTTTATAAGGCTTATTTTAATAAAAAGAAAATAGTATTATTAAATAATTCTTTTATTATTTAATAAAAAAGATTTTATTATTTTTTATATTATAAAAGATTTATTTAAAAGATAAAAAGCTTATTATAAAAAATACCTTTTATAATTATATTTTAATAATAAAAAAAAATCTTAATATTATTAAAAGATTAATTAATAAATAAAAGGATTAGATTTAATATATTTAATCTTTATATTTATAAATAAAGTATTTTATTAAAATATTAAGAGTTGTTTTAGATTATTTATAAGCTATTATAATTTAAGTTTAATTATTATTATTTTTTTAGATTATTATTTTATTTATTATAATTAATCTTATTAATAATATAATAATTATAAATAAAGGTTTTAATTCTTTATAATTCTTTTATAAAAGCTAAAATTAATTTTAATAATTAATAAATTTAATTTAATTATTTATAATATTATTAAAGCTTATTATAAGATTATTATCTTTATTAAGAAATATTAATAAGATATTAAATCAAGCCTTAAAATAAAATTAATTAAATTATTAATTATTTTAAATAAAAAAATCTATTTAATTTATATATCTTTTTATTAATAGATAATTAAGATTTTTTTTTTTAATTATTAAAAAAATAGATGTTATAAATTAAAGCTTAAAAAATAATTTTTATAATTTTTAAAACTCTTTTAATTTAAAAAAAGAATTAAAAAAGCTTTATATCTTATTACATTTAATAAATTAAGCTATATTAAAAGATTTAATTAATTTAAAAACTTTTAATTAAGCTAGAAAACCCCTTTAAGATTTATAGTTTTATTATAATTATTATAATCTTTATTATAATTTATATTATAACTTATAATATAATTATTATAATTTATTAAATAGCTTTAATATTAATAAAAAGATTTTAATTTAATATAATTTAATTTTATTTATTTTATAAATATCTATTATAAATTAAAAATAAAATATATTATTAAAATTATTTTAAAATCTATTAATTAAAAATAAGTTTTAAAAAATCTTATTAAAAAGAAATAGATTAATATTATTTATTTTATTTTTATTTTAAAAGTTTTAAAGAATAAACAAGTCCTAAAAAATAAGTTTATTTTTAAATTTAAAAAGAATATATAAAATCAGTTTTTAAAATATAAGACTAGATTTATTATAAAAGGTTTTATATAAATTAAAGAAAAAGATTATTTTAAAATCTTTATAACTATTAATATTTCTTTTATTTAATAGATTTTATTAATTTTAATAGTCTTTTATAATTAAGAAATTAAATAAATTAATTTTATAAAGGCTTTTTTAAATAATTAATTATTCTTTAATATTTTTATAGAATTTTTAAAAACCTTTTTTTTTATAAAGATTTAAATCCTTAAAAATTATTCTTTAATATTTTATTATTTAAATTAGATTATAATCCTATTATATAATAAATTATTCTATTAAAAAAGTTCTTTTATAATTTAAAATAAAATCTTTATAAATAATAATAATAATTAATTAAGCTATCAATTAATTATAGATTTTAATGTTTTATCTTTAATTTAATTATATTTATTAATTTTTAATTTAATATATTTATTATTATTTATATTAATAATTATTTTATGATAAAGCTTAATTTATAATATATAAATAAGTTAAAATATTTATTAAATAAGATCTTTATTATAAAATATAAAGGCCTTATAACCTTTTTCTTAAGGATTTAAATTAATTATAATAAAATTAAAAAAGAGCTATAATTATATTAATATTAATATATTAATAAGACTTTATAATACATTTAATTATAAGATATAATCCTTATAACTATTATTTTATAATTTAAAGTATTAAAAGAGATTATAAATAAGGCTTTAAGCCTTACTAATTAATAGATCTATTAATACATTATAAGGATTTTAATATATTTTATATTATTTTTTAAATTTAATATAGCTTTTTTAATTTAATAGCTTTCTTAATATATATAATAAAGCTATATTAATTATTATAATATAATTAAGAATCTTTTAAAATATATTTAAAAGGCTTTAAAAATCTAACTATTTTTATAAAGCTATAAGCCTTATATAAATAAAATAATTAATTCTTTAATTATTAAGCTATATAAATAATAATTTTATAAACTATAAAACTATTAATAAATCTATTTATAGATATCTTTTTAAATTAATTAATAGATTTATTTATATAAAAAATAAAAAGATATATTATTATAGCTTTTTTAATTATAAAAGCTAAATCTAATACTTTAATAAAGATTATAAAAGAATCAAAATAGCTTTTTAAGCTTTTTATAAAGTTAAAGATATTGCTTTAATAAACTATAAATTTATATTAGAATAATATAGCTTTTATAAATAATATTAAAAGTTTTAATTAATATACTTATATTAAATATATTTTATTAAAATTCTATTATATAAAATAAAAATTAATTAATATTTAAAATAAATTATTTTATAATTAAGATCATATTTATTAATATATTAATTAAGGCTTTAATAAGCTTTATTTTTTAAGGCTTTTAAGCTTATTATATCTATAAAAACCCTTTATAAAAGGCTAATTATATATTATATAATCTATTAAAAAAGTATTAAAATAAATACATTTTTAATATAAGAGCTTAATCTATTATAATTTAATAATTAAATCTATTATAGTTTAATAGTTTAATTTATTAATATTTTATAGGTAGATCTATTATTATATAATAGCTTTATTTATTATAAGATTTAATATAAAACTTAAAATACTTTAATAATCTAATCTATTAATTTAAACTAGAATAGAAAATAAGGGCTTATCTTTTAAAATCCTTTCTTTTTTTATATTTAAAGTATCTAATAATTCTAAATTATTCTAATATTTTTTAAATATATATAAAAGCTAGATTCTTAATTAAATCTTATTTTCTTTTTTTATTAATAATATAATTATTTTTTATCTTCTTTTTAATAAATATTTATTTAAATAATTATTATATCTTTTTTTTATTATATTAATTATTAGCTTTAACTAGCCTTTATAAAATTATAATACTTTTTAATAAATATAATAATCTTATAATAAACTATAATAACTCTATAAACTATTAAATTTAATTTATTAATTATTAAAGCTAGTTTTAAATTTTATAAAAAAAGTTATAAAAATTTAAATCCTTATTTATAATTATTATATAATTAATTAAATTAATTAAATAAATAAAATAATAATTTAAAATATAATAGTAATTAAATCTAGATTATAATAACTTATAAATAATTTAAAATAACTCTTATAAAGTATTTTAATAATTTATTTTATTTATAAATATAAAGATAAAATATTTTAAAATTAATCTTTTTATTTATTAATTAATTTTTTAATAATATAAACATTTCTTTTTTTTTATTAAAATATAACTTTAAAGAGTATTTTTATAATAAACTTTTAATCTTTTAAATAAGTCTTTTATAATATAAAAAGTAATAAAATCTTTTTTATTAAATAATAAAAATATTATTTAATAATAAGATTTTCTTTTTATTAAAATAAGCCTTATAAAAAGCTTATTATAAAAGATTAATCTTATTTAAAAAATATTCTTTTTTATAAATTTTAATACTTTTAAAGAATCTATAGTTAGATTTTTTAAGGATTTATATATTAATTTAATTTATATATAAACTAAATAAAAAAAATTAATATCTTTTATAATAATAAAATCTAATAAATCTATTAAAATTTTAATAATCCTTTTTAATAATTATTAATTAATATAATTTAATTAAATATATTAAATTTTAATTAATTATAATAATTAAAACTAATTATAAAATAATTCTAATACTTATAACTTAATAAATAAAGCCTAATACTATTAATTATAATTTTTAATACTTTTTAATTTAAAAGCTTTTAAAAAGGCTTATATTTTCTTAAATAATTCTTTAAGAATTAAATCTTTTAATAAATTAATTAGTTATATAAACTATTATATAGATTATTATATAAGCTATTATTTTAATTAAGTTTATAAAAGATTTCTAGTATTTCTAGTGATTAAAGTAATTATAAAATTATTATTTAATAGCTAAAGCTATATTATAAGCTATTTAATTAAGATATTTTATCTTTATAATTAAGTTTAAAAATATTAAATTTCTTTTATTTCTTTATTTATTAATTTATTTACTTTTAATATCTTAATAGATTATTATAATTAATAATTATATTAATTAAATAATAAAAAGTAGCTTATAAAAATAAGCTTAAATATTTATAATAATATTATATAAGCTAAAAACATTAATTATAATAATATTATAAATAGCTAGATTTTAATAAAAGCTTTATTTTTTAATTAATTAATTAAAAAGGTTTAACAGATATATATATAAGATTTATTATTTATTAATTATAATATATAATATTATTAATATAATATTTTTAATTTAATTATTTAATTAATATAATCTTATATAAGGCTTTTATAAAATTAATTAATAATTTAAATAATTAATTATATTTTTAATATAATTAATAAAGCTATAAATTTATAATTTTATAATCTTAAATTAATAATTTATAAATCTAAAAATAAATTATATTATAAGCTATAAATTTAATATTTAATTCTTTTATATATAGTATTTTTTATAACTTTTAATTAATAGAAAAAATAGATTTAATTAATTAAAAAAGATAGAAATTCTAATATAAAAAGATTAAATATAATAAAAGAAAAAAGAATAATCTTTATATAATTTAAAATAATTATCTTTTAAGCTTATAATCTATTATAATTTTATAAAGATTAATTAAAGCTAATAATTAAAATAATAAAAGAAATATATAATAATTATTTAAATAAAAGTTTATAAAAAAAATGATAAAAATAATTATATTATTAATAAAATAAAATAGGATTTAATTAAAAATCTAGTTTCTTTATATATTTAAAAAATATTAGAATAATTTAAAATTATTTTAGAATTTTAAATAATATTTATTTATAATTATTAGATATTTTAAATATAAAGAAAGAAAGGATTCTAAGGAATAAGCCCTTATTTTCTATTCTAGCTTAATCTAGCAGATTAGGCTGCCTAAATACTTCAGGTCTTATATTAGGTTTTATAATAGGTAAGGCTGCTATATAATAATAGGTCCAACTATAGGGTAATAGCAGGTCAAACTGCTGGATTATAACAGGTTAGGCTGTTATATTTAAAAACCTATTTATTTTAATAAATATTAATTCTAATTTTATATAGATTTATTTATTATTAAAAGATAATACTTAATTATAATTTATTTTAATACTTTAATTTATAATTACCTTATAATTAAAAGTAAAAATATAGTCTCTTTAAATCATAGGAATTATATATATAATATATACGCAAGGAATATATATATAACACTTCTGCTTATATAGGCATAAAAGGCACAAGGCACTATAGAAGGGTGCAAAGTCATATGTTTTCTATCTGGGCCGGGAAGGGTGTGGGTAGAAGCAACACTCATATTATATAAGTGCATGGGGCAGATGCGCCAACCTCTTCGGCAAAGTCGTGCTTTTCATACATTGTCACGTCGTGGCCGGCTTGTCGAAGGTTTTGCTCTTTAAAGTAGATGATTATTATTATAAAAAGGAACCTAGCTTATCATAGACTGCACCTTGCACTCCATTGAAACTACTAATACAAATCAAACCTTTCCCAACTTTCACCAAATGTCAATTTGTCATTTCGTGAGAGGTAATTGTTAGAATTTGTCCCTAACTCCCAATTGCTCATCCGTGACCTTGGTCGTCATTGCTCCTGCTTAAAGAAGCAATATGAGCATCGGAACGGCCCACCGCTGCACCTCCTCATCACCCCACTTTGTTAGTGGGAATAATTCGCACCCTGCTTCCACCAGTACGAATACGTTCTGACAAGATGTTATGTGTCCTCTAATTTTCACTTGGGGTACAGGCCGCCGTCGTGTCCCGTTCAACTTCATTGCTGACTATTACCGATACCATATGTCGAATGCATCGCAATTAACTGCTTATTATTGTAGAAGGGCCGTGGCTCATTGATTTCACTATGGATACTTTGCCACAAACGATGAAGGCTGTCATATTTGACGGACCATATAAAGTATCTGTACAGAATCGACCAATACCACAGTGTTTGTTCGCCTACCCGTCCGTTTGCCACTCTGGTTCTCATATAAAATGATGCAGTGCAGAACAGTCAAGACGTCATAGTTAAAGTACAGGCAACTGCCTTGTGCGGCTCGTGAGCATCCCCCTGATCCCCAACTTCAAAGCATCAGATTTCTAGGTCCATTCCAGCCAACTCAGTCTAGAGAGCTACATGTATTCCGTGGGCACCAACCTTCCGAAACAGGCTTTATTATGGGTCACGAATTCACGGGTATTATTGTCGAAACTGGAAAAGATGTGAAGACCGTCAAAGTTGGTGATAGGGTTGTGTCCCCCTTCACTGTGTCATGGTAGGCATTGCTAGTATAAGTTGTGCAACGCAGCAAGAAAATTAGTTGACACATCCAGCGGCGAATGTTTCTACTGCCAAAACGGCAGTACTGCTCGTTGTGTCCAAAGCCTTCTCTTCGGTTCACCGTCATTGGATGGGGGGCAGGCAGAGTATGTCCGCGTCCCCTTGGCCGATGGCACCATTTTCAAAGCACCAACGAGGATCTCTGATCGGGCCTTGATTTTAATGGCCGATATCTTTCCGACCGGATTTTTTGGAGTCCAGAGTGCCTTAGATATGCTTCCCAATGTGAAGGTGGATCAATCTACCGTAGTGGTAGTAGGTTGTGGTCCAGTTGGCCTATGTGCTGTCCTTTGCGCACGCCATATCAAGCCGCGCTACCTCTTCGCCATCGACAGTGTTGAAAGTCGCTTGGACGTGGCTCGAAAGCTCGGAGCTGAAGCGCTCAACTTCAAAGAGAAGGAGAAAATGACGGAAAGGATCCGACAAGTTACAGATGGGCGCGGTGCTGATATCGTGATTGAAGTGGTTGGACTTGCTCCAGCTCTAAGAACCGCTTTCGAACTAGTGCGACCATTTGGTGCCATCAGTAGCATTGGCGTGCACAATGCCGAGGTTTGTACAGCCTCCTGGAAGCTCCTCTTGATAACGGATAGCTAACCTGTGCAGATTCCATGGTCCGCGGACGAAGGTTATGGGTAAGCTGTGTCTTTTGCACGTTGTTGCTGATCGTTACGTTGTGGTGGTTGATTCAAGCTGTAGGAAAAATCTGCGACTGCAAATGGGACGCTGCCCCGTACGTCATGTCTTTCCAGAAGCCCTTGCGTTGCTAGAGCAACACCAGAGCGAATTTGAGTCAGTGCAGTCCCCTCCTGCCATGATTAAAGCAGATAAGAGACAGACTAAACAATGCCGGAACCTTGTAGATTCATGTTTGATAAAATAATGCCGCTTTCGGATGCCGAGGAAGGGTACGCGTTGTTCGAGCAGATGAAAACTCAGAAGGTGGTGTTTATACCTTGATTGATGTCATTGATAGGGCCTGTGCTCTAATTCTGGCGAGGTTTGACCATTCCCTCGTGCAGAAGATAGTAAACAACGGTCGAGTCGTTGTGGAGAGTAGCTAGAACAAATCTCTTGCCCCGTACTTCTGTCTGCGGAATGGCATCGAACACAGCAGCAAACTTCGCAAAGGACCAACTTTCGGCAACATGAACAGCCAGCACCCACTCGCGCTTAGGATCATATTGCTCTTTTACCCCTCCCGCTCTTTCGCGAGTAAGTGCGGCAACTTGGTCATCTGGATGTAAATAGAGAAGCCGGGGCGGCAATCCACGAATCAACGGCCTGTTTACTCCAGATACAGAGTGAAGTTGTAGAAATTTCCAGTCATGCTGATCCTCCAAGTTGTGCAATACTGTCACAGTGACAGCTGAATGTTTTGGGTCTTCCATTGTGCTTTTGTGAGTGGTGAGTACGAATTTAACTAGAATGCGAATGCATTTATATAAATATATGAAGATTAAGAACTTCAAGGATAGGAAATTAAATAAGAAGGAGATTTATAATATAATATATAACAATATATTTTATTTATTTTATTTATTTTATTTATTTTATTTATTTTATTTATTTTATTTATTTTATTTATTTTATTTATTTTATTTATTTTATTTATTTTATTTATTTTATTTATTTTATTTATTTTATTTATTTTATTTATTTTATTTATTTTATTTATTTTATTTATTTTATTTATTTTATTTATTTTATTTATTTTATTTATTTTATTTATTTTATTTATTTTATTTATTTTATTTATTTTATTTATTTTATTTATTTTATTTATTTTATTTATTTTATATTTTAATATTATATAAGATAATTATATAAATATTAAATTATATATAAAATATCTTTAAAAAGATTTAAAAAAGAAAATTATTATAATAAAATTTAAATAAAATATTTAATATATTATTTATTTTTTTATTTATTAAAGATAAAAGTAAATAAAGATATAAATAGAATTATTTATTAATAATAATTAATAATTAAAAAGGATTATAATAATATTTAATAAAATAAAAGTAAGAGTATAATATAAACCTAAAATAGGATTTAATAAAATATAAATAAGATTATTCTTTAATTATATTATTATTAAAATAATTAATAAATAAATATATATTAAAAGATTTATTTTATAATAAATATTTATTATTTTTATTAATTAAAATATAAATATAATATTTAAAAATAAAATAATATATTAAACGCTTAAGCTTTTAATTTAAGTTTTTATTATAAATATAAGATAAATTAAATTTAAATTTAATTAATATAAAAAAAAAGATTAAATAAGAATAATATAAAGATCCTTTTTTCTTTTTTAAATTTATAAATATTATTTTTAATATTTATTTATTATAATTCTAAGGTTAGCTTATTATAATATTTTAAAAATATATTATTAATTATTTTATTAATTTAATCCTTTATATTATAATATATTTTTTTATTTTTTAAAAAGGAGTTTTAAATCTTTTTTTAATTACTTTATAATTTCTTATAAAATAAATAAATAATTAATATTAATTTTATAGATTTTATATTAAAATTAAAATTATTATTATTTTATTAAATTTTAAATTATAATTTTATTTAAAATATTAAAAAAGGATTATTAATTTAATATTATTATTTTTAAAATAGTTTTTTATTAAAGTTTTAATTATAATTTTAATCTTTTTATAATTAATAAATTATAATTAAAAATTTAATTTAAAAGTAAAATATTTATTTAAATTTATTTAAATACTTTAAAGATATTTTCTTATATTATTATTCTTTTTATATTAAAATATAATATAATATAATTATATTTATTTTAAATAATTATAAAATAATATAATAGAATTATATTAATAGATTTAATTTATAATAATTAAATAAAATAAATATATTTATATTAAAGTATTATTATAATAAAAGATTAAAATTTATTTTATTTATATTATAATAATAAAAAGAAAATAAAAAGAAATATATATTTAAAGATAATATATATATTTAAAGATAATATATTATTTTAAATATTTATAGCTTATATTTTATAATATTTATTATATATAATAATAAATTATTAAATAATAAAGATTTATAAAAGTATTTTTTAAATATATATTAATTATTTAAAATAAAAATAAAATCTTATATTTATAAAAGAATAATAAAAATTATATAAATATTTATTTAATTAAACTTTTTATTTATATTTTAACAATTTATTAATTATTTTTTATAATTATTTTATTATAGTTTTATTAATAATTATTAATATTATTTATTATAATTTAGTAATTATATTATAAAAGCTAATATTCTTTTTAATTAAATAATATTTTTTTTAATTATAATTTTCTTTTAATTTATTTTAAATTTTTATTATCTTTATTTTTAAGCTTTAATATAAATAATATATTTAAAATAAAAATAATTAAATTATTTATTTTATAAATATTAATTCTTAATGTAATATTATATCTTTTAATATATTATAATATAATTCTATTTTAATATAAAAAAACTTAATTAATTCTATTATTATTATAATATATATAATAAAGAATGAGATATATTTAATTTATTTATTTATAATATTAAAATACTTTATTTATAAATATATAATTATATTAACTAATATTAATATATTAATATATAAGACTTTATAATATATATTATATAAGCTTATTAAAACTTTAAATAAAATAATAAAATAATAATTTAAATTTATAATTTATATTAAATTTAAAAATTAAAATAAATAAGATATTTAAATAAAATATGATTTAAAATATAATTAAATATAAAAGATATTATTTATAAAATAAAAACTAGCTTTTTATATATAATTAATAAATAATAAGAAAATATATTTATATATTTAAGGTTTTTCTAATTTTTACTAAAATATAAATAAAATATATATAAAATATAAATAAAAGATTATTAATAAAGATTTAAAATATTAATAAAATAAATATTATTATTATATTATATTTAATTTTAATTATAAAATATATCTTTAAATCTATTAAAAATAAATAAAAATTAAATAAAAAGGATATTAATAAAAAGGATATAAATTAAATATATTTATATTTAATAAAAATTTATAATAAATATAAAATAATTTTAATAATAAAACTTAAATATTTAATTATTAATTATTATATAAATAAATAATTATTATTATAATAAATCTATTAAATCTATTCTTTTTTATCAAAGATAATTAAAGAATTATTATATTAATTATAGCTTTAAAAGATTAAGTTTTATAAATAAATAAGATATATTTATTAAATTTAATACTCTCTTTTTATTTCTTTAAAAATCTTAAAGAATTCCTAATAATTAATTAAAAATCTTTTATTTATTTTCTAGATTAATTATAAAATAATTAATTAATCCTTAAAATCTATTTTTATTTATTATAGCTTTATAGCTTTTCTTTATTATTTTAAGTTTTATATTTATATTTAATTATATATAATTATTTTAAATTATTAAATTATTTTTTAAATATAATATATTATTATATATATTAAACTTTTATTATTAATTTATATAAAATAATATATTAAATAATATAAATATTGTTTTTTTTAAAATATTTAATTATCTTTATAAAAGGTTTTTATAAGCATTTATTATTTAATACTTTATTAATAATATAATATTAATAATATTAAATAATAATAGTTTTTTTAAATATATATAATTAAATTAAATATATTTTTAAAATAAAATTAAATATTAATAAATTATTTTAATATTATATTATAAATAATTATAAATACTTTTATTAACATTATATTTTTTAAAAATATAATAAAAATAAGTTTAAATAATATATTATTTTTATATAATTTTAAAATTAAATAAAGATATATTTTAATATTAATTAAAATATATTAATTATTTTAATTAAATAATAAATTTTCAAAATCTATTTAATAAATAAAAGTTAAATATTTTTATATAAATAAGGATTCTTATAAAATTTTTATATTTATTTAATTTTTTATTTATTAAAATATTAACTTTATATAGATTTAAAATAGCTTTATAAATAAATAATTTTAAAATTAAATAATTTAACTTAAAAAAGATTTTAATAAATTCTTAAATAATAATAATAAAGCTTTTATATTAAATATAATACAAGATTAAATATTATTTCCTTTAAGTATTAAATTAATAAATAATAATAATATAATTAAAATTAAAATAATTTTAAGTATTATAGATATATTTTATTATAAAAGACTTTTATAAGTATTAAATAATTAATAATTTTTTATTAAGATTATTATAAAAATATAAATTTAAATAAATATAGATTTAACTATTAAAAAGAATATTATTAAATAATTTTAGAATTCTTTTCTTTTTTTATTTATTAATATAAAGATTTTATATTGTTTATATAAGGCTATTTTTTTAATATTATAGTTTATAAATAGCTTTTAATTATTAATTAAAATAAAAGTATAGGATTATATTTTAAAATTAATAATACTGTTTATCTTTATCTTTATTAATAATAGTGTTTTTAATATAAATAAGATTTACTAATTAGGATTATTTAAAATAATAAATTTAAAATAATAAAATACTATAATAAACTTATTTTTATAATTAGAACTAATTATAAAGTTAAGAATATATTAATTATAAAATCTAAACAAATAATTATTTAAATAAATAAATATATTATTAATATTAATATTAATTAAATTAATTTATCTTTTATTATATAATAATATAAACTCTTTAATAATTATACTTTTATTAATTATAAAGTTAGTAAATTTATATAATATAAATTAATATTAATATAAAATAAAGTATTTGTATTCTTTAAGGATTTATTATTTAATATATAAAGTAATAGCTTAAATAAAATTATTAAAACACCTTAACTTTATGAACATTTATTTTTAAAGATATATAATAAAAGATCTAATATATATTATATAAATATAAGATTATTTTATAATAATCCTATATATATTTAATTTAATAATATAATATATAAATATAATTAATAATAAAATATTAATATTAAATTAAAGATATATATTAATTATAATTATTAATAATAATATTAATCTTAATATATTTAATAATAAAAATAAAATATAACATTTTATTAATAATCTTTTTATTCTGATTTTCCTTTAAAAGAGTTTTTATAAAGAAATAATTATAATATATTTAATATTATATATAATAATTCTTAAAATAATTAATAAAATAATTAATAAAATATAATTTAAAATCAATTAATAAATATATTAAATTCTTAAAAATATTATTATATTCTTTAAATAATTTAATTAAGATATATTTAAAAATAAATATATAAATAATTTAAAAATATCTTTAAATAATTATTTATTAATAAATTTATTATAATTAATTATTATAATATTTATTTATTAATTAATAAATAATTAAGTATATTAAGAATATATTTAAATTAATTAGATTTTATAAATATCTTTAAATAATTATTTAATTATTTTTTATTTAAGTTTTATTATATTTAAAAATATATTATAAAATATTATTTTAATTAAAATTAAAAAAAGGATTTATATTTTTTTAATAGATTCTTAAATAATATATAATTAATATTTAATTAAGCTTTAATAAGTTTTTTCAAATACTAATTTAATATTTTATTTAAAAATAAAGATATAAAATAATATAAATAAAGACTTAAAAATAATATATAATTATATAAGAAAGGCTTATATAGATAAAAAGATAAAGATTTTTAAATAAAAAAAATAAAAAAAAAAGAAAATAAAGAAAATAAAGAAAGTTAATAATCTAAGCTTTTTAATAATTATAAGAATATTTAAATAAACTTTTTATTTATATTTATCTTTAAGATATAAGATTAATTTTTTAAAATTATATTTTTAAATCTTTATTTTATATTAAATAATAATAAATAATTATAAAGCTTTTATACTTTAATATATTTATTTTCTTTTAAATCTTATTTAGATTTCTTTATTTTTTAAATAAGATTTTCTTTTTTTATTATATCTTTTAAATTATTCTTTATTATTATCTTTTTTAAATTATTTTCTTTTATTAAACCTTTTTAATAAATATTATTAACTTATTTTAATAATACCTTAATATTAATATTTTATTTTAATCTTATTATTTTAATAATATAGCTTTTTTAAAAAGATTATTATATTTAAATTAATAATCTTTAATATCTTTATAATTAAATTTAAAAGATTATTAATTTAAATAATATAATAAATATTATATCCTTTTTTATAAATCCTTTTAATACAAAAAGTAATAAATATTTTTTATATTAAATATTTATTAATTTAAATCTATAAAAATAATTTAAATATTAAATAATAATAATTTAAATCTTAAATAATAATATAATTAATTCTTATTTAATTCTTATATATATTAAAATTAAAGTATTTACTAAAATATAAAAAGAATTTAATTTTATTTTATTAAAATCCTTTGAAGTATTTTATTTAAATAATTAGAATAATACTTTTAATCTTATCTAGATTTAATTATTTAATATTAAATATAAAAAATATCTTTATAAAAGCTTTAATAAAAGAATTTAATAATTTATTTTAATTAATATAAGAATTTTAAGAAATTATATTTATATTTTTATAAAGATTATTAATTATAATAAATATCTTTTAAATATATTATTTTTATATTAGATTTAAATTAATCTTTTTATAGCTTAATATAAATATTACAATCCCTTTTTTTATAATTATTATATAAAAACCTAAACAATAACTTTAATAAATTATTATAAATATATTATATTTCTTTTTTATAATTATATATCTTTAAAAAGAATTTATTATTAATAATATATAAATTATATTATTTAAAATTATAAATATATTTAAAAAGGATTTCTTAAATATTTAAATATAATTAAAGTTAAGAATAGAATTTATATAAATCTTATCTTAATAAGCTTAAAAGATATTAAAAAAGATATTATAAAAAAGATTTTTAAATATTTATATAATAAAGCTATTCTTAGGATTATAAAATATTATATTATTAAAAAAAGAAATTAATATAAATATATTCTTAAAATATATAATAATTATAAATATATTTTAAGATTTATATTTCTTAAAATTATTAATTTCTTTTAAAATATTTTTTTATAATAATAATTTTAAATAAAAAAATATTAATAATAAAACTAATTATAATTTATATATAATAAAATAAAAGATAAATTTAAATAAAGTATTTTTATAATATTTTTAATAATAAGATATAAAAAGAAATATAAAAGAAAATTATAAAGAAATAATAATTTAATAAATAAATATAATTAAAAGGATTTATATTAATCTCTTCAATAAGATTTTAATATTAATAAATATATTTTAATATTAAAAATATTTTAATAAAAGAAGATTTATAATAAGGTTTTAATATAGTTTTGTTTTCTCTTAGAAATTCTTTATTTTTATTATTTAATAAATCCTATTTATAAAGATTATTATCTTTAAATTTAAAAATAAATTATTAGATTAATTTTAACTAAGTTATCTTAATTAATTTTTAAAGTTCATATAATTATAAGATTATAAATTATAATTAAAAAGGATTTAAAAATAATTTAATAGATTTTATTATATTAATTATTATCTTTATATTTTCTTAAATTATAAAAACCTTTTTAATTAATTTCTTTAAATCTTATAAGAATTAAGAATTTAAAGATAATTCTTATTAATTATTTAAATTAAAAATAAATTTCTTTAAATAATTATTTATATTAATATTATTTATTAAAATCTTATTTATAATACAGATCTTATAAGCCTTAATTGTTAATACTTTAATTTTAATATTATATAAATTAAATTAATATATTTTTATTTAATAATTATTAATATATTAATCTTTTATTTTATATTATAAAAAAGGATTAAAAGTTTAGATAATATATAGATTATATAGTTTAAATAGTAATTCTTTTATAATATAAATAATAATACTTTAATTATATTAAAGCTATTTTATATTAAATCTAAGCCTATTAGAATTATATTAATAAATTAAATATAATTTTATTTTTAAAAAGAAATAGCTTTATAAAGAGAAAAGATAATAAACTTTAAATAATAACTTTAATTAATATATATATATAAATATAACCTTTTTTAATAGTGTTTTTAATAATAATTTTATTATTTATAAGTTTAAGCTTTTATATTATTAGATATATTAAATCTAAATAATAAAATAAAAATAACTTTTTCTTTATACTTTTAAAAGATATATTTTTAATAGATTATATATAAAATTAAAAAAGTTATATTATTATTTTATATTATTTTTTATTAATAATAATCTTTTAAAAAATTATAAATCACTTTTCTTTTTTTATAAATAATTATAAGATATATATATTATATTAGCTTTCTTTATTTTTTTAAATTATTTATTATTTATATTAGGCTTTATATAGATTTAATTAAATATAATTAAAGCTTTTAATTCTTTATAAAGAATTTCTTAATTTATATATAAAAGTAATAAAAGTATTTTATTTTTATTTTAAATAACTTAAAATATATCTTTAAAAACTTAATAATCTATTTTAATTTTTAAAATAATTTTTATTAAATTATTTAATAATAATATTATAATTTATAGTATACGGTTATAACTAAAGCTAGTAGCGATAGCAGTGGAAGAAAGGCAGTGAATAGTTATTCAGAGTGAATTCTGAAGAAAAGAAGAAAGAAGTGATTATATTATCGATATAGAAAAGAAAGCAGGATTTAACTAGGAATCTAGCTATCTTATATATCTAAAAAATACTAAGATTATTTAGAATTATTTAAGTATTCTAAATAATATTTATTTGGAATTTTTAGGTATTCTAAATATAGAGAAAGGGAGGGGTATAAGGGATAAGCCCTTATTTTACTAGTCTAGCCCTATATAGCAGGTCAGGCTGCCTGGGCATCTTAGGTCTTATAGCAGGTCTGGCTGCTATAAGATACCAGGTCTGGCTGCTATAAGATAGCAGATCTGGCTGCTAGGCTATAGCAGGTTTAGCTGCTAAGCTATAGCAGGTCTGGCTCCTAGGAGATAATAGGTTAGGCTGTTATATAAAAACCCACTTATTTTAATAAATAATAATATTAAGATATAAATTAATAAAGGCTTTAATATCCTTTTTTATTTTTATATTAAGTTTATTAAAAGGCTATTCTTCTTTTTATAATAGTTTATTTATAATACTATTATTCTTTTTTAATATATATTTAATAATAAAATTAAAAAGCTAGATATAATTAATTTATTTAATAACTATAATATTAAAAATATTATTTATAGCTTTATTTAATTAATATATTAGGATTTAAATATTTATTTTTAATATAAATCCTTATTTATAAATATAAGAATAAAGCCTTTAAAATATATAAATTAATTTATAATATTCTCTTTTTATAGTATTATATTTTAATTTAATTATATTTTAAATATTATATTTATATTATATAAAATATTTTTTTTTCTTTTAGATTTACAAAATAATTATATTTTATTAATAATATTTATATTATATATTAAAATAATCTTATTTTTTTCTTTATTAAGATTTAAATTAATTAAAAAAGATATCTTTATTATTATTTTTTTTAAATTATTTATAATAGCTTATTTAATATTATTTTAAATCTAAAAAATAACTTTTTTTAAAACTTTAATAAATAATAAAATTAATTAAATTAAATATTTAATTTAAATTATTTAATATTTAATTATTTTAAAAAAAGAATATATTTATAAAATATATTTATAGACTTTTTATTTAATTATCTTTAAGATATTTATTTTTATAAACTTTTTTTTATTAATTTTATATATATATCTTATTATTTTTATTATCTTTTTATAAAATTAAAATTTAATAATAAAAATAATATATCTTATTAATTTAATAATAAATAATACTTTATTATTATTATTTAAATATTTTAATATAAATTTATAAATATTTAGCTTTATTTTCTTTTTATTATAAATAATATAAGATCCTTAAATAATTATATTATTTAAACAATATTAATATATTTTAAGAATTAAATTAAACAAGATTTATATTATAATTCTTATAAATAAAATAATAAAATATATTATACTTTATAAAAGAGTATATATTTATAATTATTTAATTAAAATTAAAAAGATTATTATATCTTTAGGTTTAATATTTAATAAGATTTAATTATAATAAAAAAAAAATCTAATAATAAAATAATTATATATATTAAAAAATCTTTTTTAAATAATTTATATTAAAAGAAATATATATATTTTTAATAATATATTTATTTATATATATAATAAAATTAATTAATCTTAAATTATTATTCTTTTTTATAATAAAGAAATAAAGGCTTTAATATAAAATATAAAATTCCTTTAGAATATCTTTATTTAATTTAATTTGAAATAATTTAATAATCTTTTTTTTAATCCTTTAAAATTAAATATTAAATCCTTTTATTATATATTCTATTTTATTATTTTAATTATTATACAAAGATTAATTAAAAAGTTTATCTTTTATATTTAAATTAATTTTAAATAAGAGTTCTTTTTCATTATAAAAAAGCTATATAAAGATTTTTAATTCCTTTAATATTAAGAATTTATTAATTTTATTTAATAATCTTTTTAAATAAATGTTTATTAATCTTGAATTATATTTTATATTAAAAAACCTTTTTATAAGATATTTTAAAAAAGAATTATCTTTTTTTAATTAATATTAAATCTAAGATAATGTTATAGCTTTTTAATTTTAGCTTTTAAAAGAAATTAAATTATTAAAAAGAATATTATTAATAAATTAGATTTTATTAGTTTTCTTTTTATATATTATATTAATATTAATACTTTTAGCTTTTATTAAATATTAAATCTATTAATATATTATTATAATTCTTTTTTTAAAGGCTTTTAAATATTTTATAATCTTTATTTATAATTTATTTTATTTTTAAATTAAATAATAAAAAATTAAAAAGATTATTTTTATATCTATTAAATTTTAAATAAAAGATTTTAATATTTATTTTTATTAAATAAATATTATTAAAAATAAAGGAATTAATTAAAGATTTAAATCTTTTAATAAATTTATAAGTATTTACTTTAAATTCTTATAAAGATTAAATATAAACTCTATTAAAGATAAAGGCTTTTAAGGATTTAAACTCTTTAATAAATCTATAAATATATTCTTTAAATTTTAATAATAATTCTTAATAAAAAGAAATAGAATTATGTTTTATTTTTTAATATATTTTATTAATAATAAATATAATAATTTAAATATTCTTAAATTAATATTTAATATATAAATGTTTACTATTTGAAGAATAATTAAAGATTAATTTTATAGCTTTTATAAAAGATATATTAAAAATAAATAATATTAAGGTTTTATTTAATATTATATATAGACTAGTATTATTTATATATAAAGAAATTATTTTTTATATATAAGAGTTATATATATACTTATTTTTCTTATATACCTTTTTATCTTATTTTTATATATTTAATTTATAATATAAAGTATTAATACTTTATAGTATATAATCCTATAATAGTCTTATATATATATTATCTTTAATCTTAATTAATTTATAATATTATAATCTCTTTTTAATAAATAATATAGTTATCTTCTTTTTATTATTTATATTATTATTAGCTAGATATAAGATCTTTATAAAGCTTTTTAAATTTTTATAATCTTTTTATTATAATTATAATAATACCTTTATTAAATAAGGCTCTTTTAATTTTATAACCTTATTAATAATAATAACAAAACTATATATTATTATATTTTTATATATAATAAAGTAGATTTAAAAGCTTTTATAAGTATAGATATTTAATAGGGTTTTATTAAATAAATTAATTATTAATTTAAGGTTATAGCTTTAATAATAATAAAATTAAATTAATCATAAATCTTTTATATTATTAAATATTAATATAATAAAAGCTTAAAGATATTCTTATTTAATAATGTAGTTTTATAGCTTATTAAATAAATAGTATTATAAGATTAATAAGCTTTATATAAATAAACTTTATAACTTTATTATTATACAAGCCTTTATTAAGGCTTTAAAAATAGTTAATATATAGTATTATATTAAGTTTATCTTCAATAATAAACTAAAGATTATTTTATAAAGTTCTTCTTAATATAAGATAATATAATAGTATTTTTCTAAGATTCCTAATATAAATAATATATATAAGATTAATTATTTTAAATATTATCTTTTTAAATTATTAATATTATTAATTAAAAGTCTTTTATTAATTTTATCTTTAATTTTATTAGTATAAAAAAAGGGCTAGGTTTTAATAGCTTTATAAATAATTTAATAACTTTTAACGCTATTTTAATATTAATATATTATATATTATTATTATAGATAAAAAGATAGCTTTAAAAAAGGCCTTAAAATTTATATTCCTAGCCTTTTAATAATAACTTTATATTTATTATATAAATATTAATATAAAATTAAAAGATTTAATTATATTAAGAAGATTCAAATAATTTTATAATTTTTAATATTTATAAGGATATTAAGATTAATAAAATTAATAATAATCTGATTATATAAAAAGTATAATAATATTTAATTAAGATTAATATAGCTTTAAATTTAATCTTAATAATTATAATTAAAAGATTATATTTAATATTTAATAAGCTATTATTTATATATTATAAAAGGCTGATTTCTTTAAGATATAATAAAATATAAAGATTATATATTATATCTATTAAAACTATATTATATTATATATTTTAAAAGAATATATATTTTAATATAAATAATAAATAAAATATTATCTTAATAAATATTATAATTTTAATTAATAAATTAATAGATTTATAAAAATAGCTTATAAAGATTTAAAATCTTATTTAATTAATAAATATATAGATTTTTATATTCTCTTTAATTTAATATATTAGATAATATAATAAAAAGAGTATATATATTTAAAAAGGCTATTATAAAATAAATATATTAATAGCTTTAATTTCTTAAATAAGCTTAACTTAATAATATAATTATTAATATTATATATATAATTATTAATTTAATTATTAAATAATATTAGCTAGCTTTAATTATAATTTTATTATTAATTTATAAAATAATATTATTTAATTTATATTATAATTATTTTATATTATAATATAGGCTTTTTTATATTTATTTTATTTTATAAAAGCTAAAGATTAAGAAATTATTTTATAAAAAGAATTTTTATTTTTAATAATAGCTTAAAAAGCTATTAATAAAGATTATTTTATTTATTATAAAAGATCTTAATTAATTTAATTATTAAGATTTAAAAGAATCTCTTCTTTAAATATATAATTTTAATATTATTAAAAGTCTTTATAATTATTTATATTTTATAATAAGTAAAAATCTATTAATATTATTTAAGCTTAATATAAAAAGTATAAAGAAAATAAAAGGTATACTAGCTATATATAGCTATTATAAATATAATTATAAATATAATAGCTTATCCTATATAAGTTTATTAGTCTCATAAAGGTTAAACTTTAATATATATAAAGATCTTTTATAATTTAAAATTAAAAAGGCTTTAAATTAAGCCTTATTATTATATGTAAAAAGAATATCTTTATTCTTTTATCTAATCTAATATTCTAGCTATTTAATAATCTAATTAAATATAATAAAGAAATAAATAATCTAATTATTTAATTATTATAATATATATAATATTTAATAATATAATATAATAATTATAATAATTATTTATTATTTAAAAAAAATTAATTCTTTATTATTTATTTTATTATTAACTTTATATATTAGATTATTTAATTTTAATTCTTTATTAATATATTTAAATCTTATTTTAGAGTTATAATTTCTTTTTATAGATCTGCTTTTATTTATTTAATTTTTTATTAATATCTATTTTTATTTTAATTATTATATTAAGAATTTTCTATTAATTATTTATAAATCTGCCTTATATTATATAAATTCTTTTTTTAATATTATATTTTTTAAGTAATTATATATATATAATAGAATAAATAATCTAATTTATTTATTAATTAATTATATAATTATAATAATATATATAACTTTTTTTTTAATTTTATTATAAAGAATTTAATTATTAATTATTAATACTAGTATTATTTCTTTAAATATTTTCATTATATCTGGATCTTTTTATAATAATAAAGTATTTATTAATATTTTTATTCTTTATTATATTTTTATTTTATTTCTTTTTTATATTATTAATAGATTTTTAATATTATTATAATTTAATTTTTTAATAAATAAATTAAATTACTCTTTATATTTAATATTTATTATTAAAATAATTATTAATATTATATTTATTTTAATTTTTTTAATTATAATATCTTATTATTCTAATATTAATATATATAATTTATTAAAAATAGGAATATAGATTTATTTAATCTTTTATTAAATAATAGATTAGATTTCTTTTAACTTAAAGTTTTATTCTTTTATATATATTAAGATCTTCTCTTTAAAATCACTTTTATTTAAATCTAATATATAATCCTTTTAATAATCTCTATTTAATCTATTAATTATTAAAAGATATATATTAATTAATATAATATATTTTATAAATAATTTATTTACTTTTTTTATAACTTTATTATTAGGAATTATTCCTTTAATAAAATAATAAATTTCTTTTAGAATATTTAATAAAGAAAATAATATTTAATCTTTATAATATATAATAATAATTAAAAATTATTAAAATAATTAATATTTATTAATAATATATATTATATTTCTTTTTTTTATATTAAAGATTTTATTCATTATTTTAATAATATATAATAATAAAATAAATTCTAGATATAATATTTAATTAATATTTATACTTAGGATTTTTATTATAAGCTCTTTTAATTATTTTTTAATATTCTTTAATTTATTTTATATTTTTTTTTTTAAAAAGAATTTTAATTATTTTAAGTTTTATAAGTATAATATTAATTAATTTTAAATAATCTTTATAATCTAATCTAATATAATAAAATATTATAATTATTAATATATAATAATATATTCTTAATATTTTATTATTTAAATTTCTAAAATATATAATATTATAATTAATTAATAAACTAATATAATATATATCTTTTATTTTATAATTTATTAATTAAATATTAAATACTTTATTATTAAATAAAATTATTTATTAATTTATTATAATAAAATACCTTTTTTATTAATTTTTATAATAAATCTATTCTTTAAAAGAATTAAAAAAATTAATCTTTTTTTTTTATTAATTCATAATTTTTTTTCTTATTTTTTATTTTTCTTTTATTCTTTTTTAATAATATTATCTATAAATATATTTTAATATATTAAATATCTTTTTTTTTATTCTTTTTCCTTGAATAGATATATTTCTTTTAATTTTAAATAAGGTTTTTTTATTTATAACCTTTAATTATATTTATTATAGGTATTATTTATATTATTTATATAAGTAATAATAAATTTATCTTTTCTTTTAATCTAATCTAAAAAAAATAAGATAATAGATTATTTTAAATTTTAATAGTTAAAGTATATTAATTAATAATATTTAATAATTTCTTAGCTCTTTTAATATTATTTTGAAGATAATAATTATATATAAATACTTTATTTATATAAGATAAAAATATGTTTAATAATTAAAATCTTATTATTTATTTTTAAGTATTTATCTTAATAATAAATATATTATTAATAGATTAAATTATTAAAAGAGAAGAATTTATTAAATAAAATAAAAAAAAATTTAATTATAATTATATAAGAATAAGAGTTATATAACTATTTTAATAACTAGGTTAAACACACCCCCTTGCTAATTGATTAAGCTATAGCTGTATAAGCTGTATTTAAGGGGGGGTTAAATTATATAAATAGATAGGCTATACCCAGGTTATTTGAACAGGGCAGATATTATCCAATTCAAGTTTTTCCCCTTCTACCTAAGAATTTTCCAGTATATTTAAAAGACTAGCTATTAAAAAGCTATCTTCTTTGTCTTATTAATTATAAGATAATCAATTACTCCCTTAAGTTTATTTTATTATATTATTACTTTATCGCTTTTCTTGTTTATTTAATCCTTATAGACTATACTAGTTATATAACTACCTTAAAATCATTCTATAGTTCTATAAGTAGTATTAGTATTACTATATATATTGTTTTCTTTTTATTAAACTATTATAAATAATTATTATTAATTATTATATATAAAAAGGATATTTTTATTCTTTTTTTAATCTAGTATTTTAATTATTTAATAATTTAATTAAATAAATAAAAGAATAAATTATTTAATTATTTAATTATTATAATATATATTATATTTAATAATATAATCTAATAATTATAATAAGAAGGTTTTTTTATTTATAGCTTTTAATTATATTTATTATAGTTTATATAAGCTTTTTTTTTATTATATTTTAATTTAAATCTTTTTTATTTAATTATATATTTAATTTATAGATATTTATTCTTTTTTATTTATTTAATTTTAAATATTTTTTTAAATCTTTTATTTTTTATCTTATTTTTTAATCTTTATAAATTATATCTATTTATTTAATATTTTATTAAAAGAATTAATTCTATTAAATATTAAATATAAATATATAATTAATTTATTTAATACTTTTTATATAGAATTATTTATTAAATTATTTAATACGAATTATAATATTTAAATTATTTTTATTTATAATATATATAATATTATTAAATAATATCTTAATATTAATTTTATAATTTAAATCTTTTTATTTTTAGATTTTTTTAAAATTAAATAAGAATTTTTAAAATACTTTTTTAAAACATAAAAAACTATTTTTATATAAAGAAAAATATAAAAAGAAAATATTTTAAAATATTTATTAATCCTAAATTAAATATCTTAATTTAAAATTAAATAATAAGAATATTTAATAAATTAATAAATAAAATAATCTATTTTAATTTTATATCTTTTTAAAAATCTTTTTTTAATTTAAAAAGAAATTAAAGATTCTTTTATCATATTTAAAAATAAAAAGAATAATATTATTTAATAAAGCAGAATTATACTTAAATTAATTATCTTTTTTAATTATTATATTTTAATATTAAATAAATAAGAAAATAATAAAAATAATTAAAATCTTTTTATTTTTATAATAAAAAATCCTAAATTTATTATTTATTATATTTATATAACTTAGTATTATATTAATATTTTTTTATAATTTAATATAATATTTATATTTATTATAATTATTTAAATCTTTTAATTATTTAATTTTTATTTATATTAATATCTTATTAATTTATTTATATTATTTATAAATTATAATCTAGTTTATTATAAATAATACTTTTAATATATTTAAGATATAAATATGCTCTTTAATTAAAGTATTCTTTAATATAAAATAATATACTCTGTTTATAAAATATAAATTATAATTATTAAAATAAATATAATTTATTAAGATTAATTCTTTTAATCTTAAAGAAATTATTATATTTTATAATATTATTACTTTTTAATAAATTAATTGATATTTTATTTATATATTAAAATATATTAATATATTATAAATAATATAAGTTTATAATTTCTTTTTTATTATTATAATATTAATATTATATTTATTAATAAAATTTATTTTAATAATATATTTATTTTTTAAGTTTTTTATTTATTATATATTAATTATAAAATAAATATATATTATATTTTTATTAATTTATTTAATAATATAAAAGTTAAATCTGGTTTTATTAATAATTTCAAATAATTTAATTATTTCTTATATTAACTTTAGCTTATTTATCTTATAAAAGATTATATTTAATAAGTTTTATTAAAGTTATTTTTTATTAATTAATATATTTAAATATATTATATTAATTATAATAATTACTATTATTTTATTTAATATAAATCTTATATTAATTGTTAAATAATTATATTTTATTAATTCCTTATCTTTAGATTTTTTATTTATTTTAATAATATAATCTTATTAAAAATAAAAGTATATATCTTTCTAAGATTTTTCTTTATATAAATATATCTATTTAAAATAAATTATTATATTCCTTTTATTTAATTATTTTAATAATATAATTAATTTATTAAATATACTTTTACTTAATATAATATAATTATTTATAAATATATAATATATTAATAAAAGATCTTATCTTAAAATATATATTATATTTTAAGTAATTCTTTTATATATCTTTTCTTTTATTATTTATATATCTAGATAATAGAATAAATAAATTAAAAGAAAGTATTTATTAAAATAAAGATTTTTTTATTAAAATAAATACTAGGGATAATTTATAAAAAGAATTAAAAAAGGTTTTATTAATACTATTTAAAATATAATAGCTTTTATTAAAGTTATATATAATAAACTTAAATATTATTTGATATTTAATTGCTTTTAATTATTATTTATATTCCTTAATACTCTTATCTTTAATATTAATATTAATATCTTTATTATCTTTATCTTAATAATATATATAGTTATTTTATATTTAATATCTAGATATTTATTATTAATATTAAATAGATTAGATATTTCTTTTATTTTAATAATAATATTAATTATTTTTTTAATAAGTATTATTATTAGATCTTAATTATAATATATTAAAGAAATTCTATATTTATTAATTTAATTTATTTTAAAAAAGTATATATCTTAATTATCTTTAAGGATTTATCTAGTCTTTATTATAAAAAAAGCTATTTAATCTTTAATTTATTTAATCTATTAATTAATTATATAATCTGATTTTAATAAAGCTATTATAAATATTTTAGCTTAATATAAATATTTAATCTATTTATTATAGATTTTTATTATAGATTTTTATTATATATTTTTATTAATTAAATTAATAATTATTTTAATTATAATATATTTAATTATTTATCTTATTAAATATATATATTAATTTAATTATCTTAATATTATTTATCTTATAATATCTTAATATTATTATATTAAAATATAATTTAATTAAAATTAAAATTATTTCTTATATTTATTATTTTTTATAAATATAATTAAAATAGTTTATTAAATTTATATTTTCTTATAAATTTAAAATTAAAATATTTAAAGATTTATTTAAATAAATATAAATTTAATTTAATTATTAATTAATTATTTTAAAGCTTATTATTTTAATTATTTAAAGCAGTTTTAATATCTAGTTCTTAATATTAATACTTTAATAATAATCTTTTTTTAAATACTTTATAATTAATAGTTTTTATATAGTATTAATTTTATTTATTTTAAATTATTTTTATAATATTATAATTTATATATTAATAAATATTTTAATATTTTAATATTGTTATTTTATTATTATATTAATCTATTAATATAATACTTTATTATAAAATAAATAAAGAAGATTTATATATATTATCTTAAATACTTTTAATAAAAAGATTTATATTTCTTTATATTATAATATCTTTAATTTATATTATATTTAATCTATTAATTTTTTTAATTTAAGATTAAATATTTTAATCTTTTAATTTTTTTAAATTATTTATTTATTATATTATACTTTTATAATTCCTTATTATAATTAATTATCTATTTTATTATCTATATTATTTATTATATTCTTAATTATTTATTTAATAGATTAATAAAAGGTATTTTATTTAATACTTCTAAAAAGGCTTTATCTTTATTATTTATTATAAAGATATATTATATTTTAATTATATTTTTAATTCTTATTTTAAAATAAATAATTATCTTTTAATAAGATAAAAAGAATGAATTAATTAATAAGGATAATAATAATATAATCTTATTATTTAATAAAGATAAAGCTATTTATAATAATACTTTAAAAGGAGTATAATTAATATTATAAATCTTTTATTTATTAATATTAAATAATATAATAAATCTCTTTTATATTTTCTTATTTAAATAAAATTTTTAATTAATTCTTTTTAATTATTATTAATAATATCATTTAAATTAATTAAAAGATATAAATCTAATTATTAATTTTTATATTATTAATATAACTCTATATTAAAATCTTATTTATAATTATCAATTTTAATTTAATAATTTAATATTATTATTTATTTATTTAAAATTAATAAAAATAGATAAATATATTATATTTAAGTATAGTTTTTCTAAATATTTAATAATAATTTATAGATTAATTTAATTAATAAGATAATAAGATATTAATAGTATTTTATTAATATTAATTTTAATTATAAATAAAAAGATTATATTGATTATTAGATTTAAATATTATTTAGATTAATTTTATAAATACTAAATAAATTTATTCTTTTTTTTCATCTAATTTAAAAAAAAATAAGATAATAGATTTTTTTAAATCTTAATAATTAAAATATATTGAATATTAATATTTAATAATTTCTTAGCCTTTTTAATATCTTTTTTAAAGATAATGATTATATATAAATACTTTATTTATATAAGATTAATAATATATTTAATAGTTAATACCTTATTATTTATTTCTAAGTATTTATTTTAATACTAAATATATTATTAATAGATTAAATTATTAAAAGAGAAGAATTTATTAAATAAAATAAAAATAATTTAATAATAATTATATAAAGATAGGGGTTATATAATTATTATAAGTTATTATTATTAATTATTATATATAAAAAGGATATCTATATTCTTTTATTTAATCTAGTATTTTAATTATTTAATAATTTAATTAAATAAATAAAGAAATAAATAATTTAATTATTAAATTATTATATTATATATAGTATCTAATAATATAATCTATTAATTATAATACTTATTTATTAATTAATTAATTAATAACTTAAATAATAAATAATAATAACTTTAAATATAATAAGAGATTATATTAGCCTTTATATTAAAAGGACTAATAATATTAAAGATAAAAAGCTAATAATAAGCTATATAATTAAAAATATAATTAAAAATATAATTAAAAATATAATAGTTTTAATATAATTATAAAGAAGATTTATTTAAATAAATTAATTAATTATAAAAGAGATTTATTATATTAATTAAGAATAAAATTATTATTATTATATTAATTATAGATTATTAAAGATTCTAGTATAATATATTATAATTTATATAAATAAGTATAATAAAATTAATTTAAAAAAGGTTAATAATAGCTTTATATATAAATAATAACTTCTTTATATATAATAATAATACTTTATATATATCCTTATATTTATCTAGATATTAATTATATAAAGTTAAATTATAATTTTATTAAATAATTATATAGAATTATTAAAATAAGATATTATTAAATAAAGGATTTATAAATTAAATATTCTTTTAAACTAATATTAATTAAGGCTTTTAATTATTTAGATTTAAAAGATTTTAATTAAATTAAAATCTATATTAATTCTTAAATTAATTTTAAAAAATAATTAAAGAAATAATTTATTATAAATATAAATATTAAAAAAACCTTTCTATAAAAACCTTTTTTTTATAATAAGTTTAAATATCTTTATTATTCTTTAAAGATTTTTATTAAAGTTCTTTTATTTTATAAAAGGCTTTTTTAAAAATCTAGGAATTAATATAATTAATATATCTTTAATTAATAAGATTATTATTTTAGATATAAAAGAATTCTTTTAAATTATATTATTATAGGATATTATTAAAAATTCTTTAAATATAAGATTAAAAGTATTAAATATTTCTTTATACTTTATAAAATTAATTATATATTTATTATATCATAAATAAATTATTTTTATAAAGCTTAAAAAGATATTTTTAAAATAATATATATATTAATTAAATAAATATTAATAATATATATAATTATTTCTTTAAATATATCTTTATTTATATTTAATATAGATATTTATAAATTTTAAAAATCTTTTCATATTAATACCTTTATTATTATATTTAATTCTTAATTATTTATATTATTAGATTATTATTTAATAATTTATATTTATTTTATCTTTTTAATTAAAATCTTTTTAAATTATATTATTATATCTAGAATTAAAATAATAAGATCCTTAAATATAATAATAATTCTCTTTTATATTATATCTTAGTAAATCTATTCTTTAATAATAAAAGGATATCCTTAGATATCTTTTTATATTTATTTTTCTTGAATTCTTATAATATAATATATTTAATAGATTTATTAAATAAAAGAATTTTTAAAGCTAAAACTATAATACTCATTTTAATATTTAATATATTAATAATGTTATTTTTATTTTTAATTTTAAATAAATAATTTATAATAGCTTTTTTTAATATATTTTCTAATTATAATTTTAATAGATTCTTTCTTATTAATTATATAATAATAGGTTTAATTTTATAAAATAAATAGTATTTAATTTAATATATAATAAAATATTAATAATTATTTTTATAATTAAGATATTAATTTAAAAGAATTAAAAAATTAAATCTTTATAATTAAAAAGCTTAATAAAAAGAGCTTTTCTATATTAATTATATTTATTAAATCTTATTAATTTATCTTTTTTTATAATCTTATATTAATTAAGAAAATAATTTATTTTTTTTATAATATTAATATTCACTTTTATAATACTTTTAATATTAATTAATATTATTTAAATATATTATAAATTTATAAAAATATTTATTAAGAAATTAAGAAATTAAATAGATTATTAAAATCTTTATTTATAATAAACTAATATTTATCTTAATTTATAATATTTTATAATTATTTATTATTTTAAAAATCTTTAAAATATTATATCTTTATAATTTAAAGTTTATTTATTTTATTATAATATTTAAAGTATTAATTATTTATAAAGGATTATTATTATTATTAATATTAAATAATTAAAAATTATTTATTAATCTATTTATTATATAATTTATAGATTTTTTATTTTTAAGATTATATTTTAATTAATTTAATTCTTTTTTTTTAGATTTAAGCTTTTTCTTTATTAAAACTACTTTTTTATAAATATAATAATTTAATAAATCTTTCTTTTTATTATATAATAATATCTTTTAATATATTTCTTTTTAATAAAAGTTTATATATATTTAATAATTATCTTATAATTTAATATATAAAAGCTTTTTATAAAAAGATTATAATCTTTAAAAACTTATTTATTAATAAATAAATAAAGAATTCTATAATATTATATTTATTAAATAATTAATTAAATAATAAGATTAATATAATAATTAATAATAAAATGTTTAATATTATAATAAAATATTTAATATTATAATAAAATATTTAATATTATAATTTAATATTATTAAGCCTTTTAAAGCTAATTTTATTTTAATAGATTTTTAAAAGAAAATAATATTCTTATTCTTTTCTTTATATTAATTTTAAGATTTAATTTTATAAATATCTTAAGAATTAAATTAATTATTATCTTTAAAATTAATAATTAAAAGATTAATATTTAAAAAAAAAAGATTTTTTAATATAAAAATAAAAAGATTTAAATTATTTTAATTATTTTTTTATTTATTTAATAATAAGATATAAAAATTAAAAAAAAATTAATTTAAATAAAATACTATTTTATTAAATAATTTTATTTTCTTAATTTTTAAATATAATAAAAGAATCTTTAATTTCTTTTAAAATTAAAAAGATATTTTTAAAAAGATATAAAATTAAAATAAATTATTTTATTTATTAATTTATTAAATATCTTTATTATTTAATTTAGAATTAAGATATTTATTTTAAGATTAATAAATATTTTAAAATATTTTCTTTTTATATTTTTCTTTATATAAAAATAATTTCTTATATTTTAAAAAAGTATTTTTTAAATTCTTATTTAATTTTAAAATAATTCAAAAAGATTATTTTAATAATATTAAATAAATCCTTTTTTATATAATTAAATTATAATAAAGATATTTAAATTTTTTAAAGCTTTTTTTTATAATCTTTTTAAGACTAATAATAATAATTTTATAATAGGATTTTATCTTAAATTATTATAAATAAGATTAAAAGCTATTCTTTTATATTATTATTCTTTTTATATTATAGATTTATTAATTTAAATTAAATATTATATAAAACCTTAATATTTATTCTTATATAGCTTTTTTTATAAATAAAGATTTATATAAATAAAATATTTCTATTTAATATAAATAAATTTAATAAAAAGGATTTAATTCTTATAATTTATTAATATACTATAATATCTTATAAATAATTAAATTAATCTATTTTATTTAATATTATAAATTATTAAAAATAAAATAAATTATATTTTTTTTATTTTATTTTTATTCTTAATTATTTTATTTATTTAATAATTAAAAAATATTTTTATTAAATAATAGATATTTATAGTTTTTTAAAGATAATAATTTATTATTTAAAATCTCTTTTATTTAATAAGATATAATTTAAATAAAATCTTAAGTTTTATTAAAAATAATGAATAATATTAAATAATATTTAAATTAATAAAAAGGAAAAACTAAAAATATATATAAAAATGATTTTTATTAATATATTAAAAAGCTTTTTAAGGTATAAAAAAAAGATTATTAAAAATATATATTAATTAAAAATATTTTATATTTATATAAGGCTAGTATTATTTAAAAAGCTTATAATTATATTAAAGCTATTTTATATTAAATCAAGGCCTATTAAAACTATATTAATAAACTAGATATAATCTTATTTTTAAAAAGAAATAACTTTATATGAAAAAAAGATAATAAATTTTAATAATAACTTTAGCTAGTATATATATATATATATATACCCTTTTTTATTTAATAATGTTTTTTAATAATAATTTTATTATTTATAGATTTAGGCTTTTATATTATTAAATATATTAAACCTAAAAAAAAATATATATAATCTTTTTTTATTATTATTAATATTATATAGCCTTATATAAATATAATTATTATAATTTAATTAAAGTGAAAGATATTATTATTAATCGTTATATTTATTTATTATTATTATCTAAGATAATTAATTAAATTTATTAACGAAAGCTTAATATTAATATTATATATAAATAATTATATATCTATTATTTTAATTATATTATAATATATAAGAATTATAAGTAAAAGATATATATTATATATAATAAAGATAAATTATAATTATTAATAAATCTATAAATAGTTGTTCTTTTCTTTATTATTTAAAAATATAAATATAATATATAAAATCTTTATTAAGAATTAATATTGATTTTATTAAAAAAGATACTTTATATATATAATTTAATTTTTATAATTATATTTAAAGATAATTTTATTTTATTTATTAGATTTTATTTTAAATCTTTTAATAATAAAGATATATTCTTATAATACTATATAAGTATTAATTATTATATATATCTTATCTTATATATTATAAAAACCCTTAAAGGGAAATACATTATTAAAAAGCTTAAGATAATATTAATTAATACTATTAAAGCTTAAATAAGAGATATTATTAATCTCTAAATTATCTTATTAAATATATATATAATATTTATTTTATACCACTTTATATATATAAAAAATCATTTTTAAAAAACAATATATATATATATATATTGCTTATATATATACATTTTATAGTATACATCTCCCTGGGTACATATATCATATGTTTTAATCACGCCCAGGGAGGTGCAGGGTATGGCTCGCCTTATAAACCGCATTTATTACCTAAGGTACCTAGGTAATAATCTGTGACCCACACGTACTCCTTTTGACTTAACTTACCTCTCCACCGATTCCACAGGTCAAATAAAACCATATCCTTTCACACTGGCAGACCTAGAACCCGCTAAGCTGCTTGTCGTACGTAAAAAAGATATATCCATTTGACAACCTCGTGACTATTGACCTTGGAGTACTTTTCTTGTTGCATACACTTCGTTCTCAGCTTACAATCGCGTTACGGAGCCAACACTACTGCTGTCCCGCGAACTGTCCCTCATCTAATACCTCTACGTCCACGCTAAACTCACCAACGGGAACCATGGGCCTAGCATACAACACTTATCTTACCAGCAATAAAATATACGGCTGCAAAACCTGCAAGGCTCACCTGGCAAATCATGAGGATATAATCAGCCGCGTACGCCTCTCATACACTCTTTTTTATATGCTCATTTATACCAATCGTCTGCCACACCATAACGGACTTGAAGCCTTGCTGACGTGACTGGGAATAGAACTTCCGAGGCCAACACGGCAAAGCTTATCTATTCCATCGCGTCGTCAACATCGATACGGGTGAGGCTAACGAGCGCAACATGACTACTGGTCGTCATGTTGTTCGGGACATTACATGCCATCAATGCAAAGAGACGGTGGGTTGGAAATATGACAAGGCGTATGAAGGATCTGAGAAATACAAAGAGGGCAAATTTATTCTTGAGGCAGAGTTATTGTGCAACGTTGCCTGAGAAAGATGCTACCCCCCCTTTCCCCGTTTTCGTTCCTTCTTGTATTTGTTGTTGCTCTGGTTGTAATTGGCGTTTGAGTGTTTAGGTCATGTCTAGATGTGACTGGCTAGTGGCGTTGGGTTTGCTCCTAGATTCATAGTCGATATTCGCAAACGACGGTGACTAAATGTGATTAATCAAGGCAATAACTGCGTAACGTATGAAAGGGGACCGCAAAGAGATATTATCAGTTGAGAAACAGGCTCAAGTCGGACAAAAACGTCAAATTTGGATAACCTATCTTGCTACCTTTCAAGCTCCATCTGTCAAGAACTTTATTGCCCCATGAGCATATGATCTAACCTATTTAGTACAGTAATAGTGCAAAAGAGCAGTTAGCCTGCCTAATGGTGCTCGATAGGATCTTCATGCAATAGTTCCTGTACTTCTTCATCATCCCGCAGACATTTCAAGGGCGGATGAACGATGCCGTTGAAGACAAAGGTCGCATACACCAACAGTGCGAAGCCAACAATCTGCAACCATTTAAAGGATTCCCAACCGAGACCCAGCGAGACGATCCAGATAAAGAGAGTTCGGCAAGTGTCAATGGTCGACCGAGATGTAGCGCTAACACTTCTAGTCACTGAGAGGCCGAAGAAATTGAAGCCACTGTGAAAAGGCAGAGTTAGCTAAGATATAAGGCTCACTACAATCCCACTTACCCAATGCTTATCATAATGAGAATACTTGACACCATAATGCGGCGATGCTCCATCATTTGGCGGAGACCTTCTGCCATATCAAAATACCCATTTCGACCAGCATCTGTTGTGCCCACGAGCAAATGCATGACGACCATGACTAATAGTGTGACAACAAAGCCAAATATGCCTTCCCATCCAACGACAATGATGGGCTCAACGGGCGAGTTCTCAAGTATCCACTCCTCCAACACGAATTGCGTTGCTGTGAAGATCTGAGCTCCAGCGATCAGAGAGACACCAAGCATAACCCGGGCACCGTCTGATAATCCATTCTTGGTGTAGAGAGTATCCAAAGCTTCTCCAGGCGACACTCCAGGTCTCGAATCTGGCCATATAGCGCCTGCTAACCCCACGATGGCAACACCCGCAACCACGCCGATGAGGGAAAGCCATTGGAAAAGGCGTAGGTGCCTGCGAAGAAACATGACACTAAATAAACCAACGAATAGAACCAAGGCGCCACGGGTCATTTGATAGATGGATGCAGCAACAAGAAGAAGGCCGGCGTTCATGAGCGTAGTGCCGCAAATATCGCAAATGGCGGGCAAGGCCAGAAGCAAAACTCGATAACCACGCAACACGGATGTATGGTTTGCCTTGAATCTTGCATCGTTTTCGTCGTTATCACTAGCGCCAACAGTCTGATAGTCGCGCTCTCTGGGAGATTGCGTAGATGAAACAGAGCGGTAAAGCGCCATAAGACCGACAACGATCCAGCATCCCATCTCGCCTACAAACATTTGTGCGGTTTGTAGTACTGGCTGTTCGAAGTGCACTCGTTTTCTAATATCGTTGTCGGTGCAATGTCGGACGCATTGATTGTCCTTGAAGAGGGAGCAGTGGTTAGCCAAGTGCACGCCTGCAAAGGTGGTTCTGCTGGATGATTGGGAGTACTACCTGATATTTGGTCAACAGGGTATTGCAAACCCCAGTAAGCAGCATCATGCCGACCAAGAACGGAACAGCTCCTCGCGACGCCGCCATGGTGACTGAAGCTACGCTTGGCGTTTCTATGAGCGAGCTTTCTGAGTTTTGAAAACACTTTGGGGGTACAACCAGTTTAGTTATTACAGGGACGGAAGAAGGGGTTGTGAGAGATTGGGGAATTGGGCTAGGCTCTTGGGGTTGTTAGGGAATGGTGGTTGTCAGGGAATTACAGCTGCATTGCGTATACATGTAGGCACGGGACCAAGACTTAACCGCCGCTCCTGTGACAACATCATACGCCCCGATCGCCTTTAAAAGTCATGGGTTTCATCCACTGTTATATGATGAAGATCCTAGCCGACCCATCGCTTATTATTTTTATGATTAGTATCCTTTTCAGACTTTATTTATTTATTATTTATGAAGCTAAGAAAGAATATCTTAAAATAATTAAATTTAATTATTAGAATAATTTATTAATAAAGATATTAAAAGAAAATAATAATTATTTAATTATTATATTTAATTTATTAAAATATAATCTTTAAATTCTTTTTAATAATAATAAGCTTAAGCCTTATATATAATTTTTTTTTTAAAGTAGATATTATTAATATAATAAAAATATTAATTTTTTTTAATAATATTATTTTTTAAATTATAATAAAAAAATATATAATAATATTATATTTATTAAAGTTAAAAGATTATATAAATAATAAGAATAAAAAAAAATAAGAAACTGTAATAAAATATTAAATTTAAATAAAAAAAGCTATAAAATAATAATAATATAAATTAATTAAATAAATTAATTAATAATATAAATTAATTATATAAATAAATAAATAAATAATATTATATTATATTTATTATAAAAGGTTTAATTTATAATAATTAAATAAAATAAAATAAATTATATTTAAATATTATAATATAAAAGACTATTATCTACTTTATTTATATTATAATAATAAATATAAGCTAAGAAATAATATATATTTAAAGATTATATATTATTTAAAATATTAATAGTTTATATTTTATAATAATAATTATTATTATTCTTTTTTATTATAATAATAATTTAATATTATTATATATTAAATTAAAAGAAATCTTATATTTTTAATATATATATTAATAAAGATATAATAAATCCTTATAATTATAATATATATTATTTTTATATCTTTTTAATTATTAATAATAAAAAAATAAAAAATAAAATAAAATATATTATAATTATAAGGATTTATTATATCTTTATTAATATATATATTAAATGATATAAATAATATAATAAATAATTAATTAAAAATATCTTATAAATAAATATTATTATTATTATATTTTATTAAATAATCTATAATATTCGTTTTAATATTTGATATCTTTATTATTATATAAGATAATATTTAAAATTAAATTAATTATTAAGATTTTCTTATAAATTTAATTAAAAGAAATTAATAAAATTCTAAGAATATATAAAGTTTTAAAAATAAATAATATATTTAATTAATATATTATTAAATCTTTAAAAGATTTTAATTATATTAAATTAATATATTATATATATATATATATTAATAATTTAAATAAATAATTAATTAAGTATTTAAAGCTTTATACTTTTTAAAATATATATTAAAAATATCCTTTAATAAATAATATAATAGCTTTATTAACTTTAATATAAGGCCTTTTAAAGATAATAATAATAAGAATATAAACTTATTTAAAATTATATAATAAATAATATAATAACTTAATTCTTAAGATTATAAATATAATATATATTTAATATTATTATCTTAAAGCTTAAGCCTAAATTAATATATTAATTAATACTTTAATAGGGGAAAAACAATATATATAATAATATATTATATCTAGAGTTAATTAGATAATTTACAATAGCTATATATAATTAAATATAAATATAAGACTTTAAAAATAATTAAGAAAAGCTATAAAGCTATAATAAATAAGAATAGATTTAAAGGATTAATTAATTATCTTATTCTTAATCTAAATATTATTAGAAAATATTTAATTAATTACTAGGAATTATCTAGGATTTTTAAAAAGATAAAAAAGAAACTCTAGATTTAATAATAATATCTATAATCTAGATATATCTTATTTATTTATATAAACTAGCCCTTTAAAGCTATAATTAATATAGCTATCTTTTAATTATTTTTAATAGAGAAAGATATATTTAATCTATTTATTAAAACCCTTTTAATAAATATTAAAGATATTCTTATTATTAATTATATTAATATTTATAATTATATTAAGCTAATCTAATTATATAAATACCTTATTATTAAATTATTAAATAAATTATTTCCTTTATTTAATTTATTTATAATTAAGTATTCTTTTTATATTAAGACCCTTTAAATCCCTTAATATCCTTATAATCTTTAATTTTAATAATATCTTAATTAAAGATAATATTATAAATTATATTTAAATTATATAATATTTTACTCTATTAAATTAGATTATATTATTAATAAATACTTTAAAAGATATTTTAATTATATTTTTAATCTATTATAAAATCTCTTTTATAATTAGTTTTATAAAATAAAGTAAGATATAATTATTAAAGTATTTAATATAAGATATATATTCCTTAATAAGAAAGGTATTATTAAAATATTTAATAATTTTAATAATTATTATCTTTTTTATAATATTTAATTATTATAGAAATAGCCTTTTAATATATTTAATTATAAACTCTTTTTTATATTTAATTAATTAAATAAAAAGGATATAATATAAAAAAATATTAAATTATAATTTATATTTTTAAATCTTTTTTTTTAATAGATTTCCTTTTTTTTATTAGAAAAGTATTATCTTTTATTAAATAATTAATAATTATTTAATTAAGTATTATTTATAAAAGCTAAGGCTTATTAATCTTTAATAAATATTATATTCTTATTATTTAAAAGGTTTTATTACATAATATCTTTATTAGTATTATATATTAATTATTTTTTAAATATAAATTATTTCTTAAGCTTTTTAAATAATTTTAATAAATTAGATTTATTAATATATATTAATTTTATATAAATAAGAATATTTAATTTGATAGTATTTTGTATAATAAAAGAAATAAATAAATAAATTAAAAGCTTTTAAAATAGATTTAATTAATTAAGATTAAAGGATTTCTTTTTTAAAAGCTCTTTATTTAAATATAATTATTAAATTATTAATAATAGATTTTAAATAATAATTTTAATATTTTATAAAAGATATTATTTTAATTCTATTAATAGATTTAAACCCTAATATAATAATCCTAATAATTAAATTAATAAATATATTAAAAATTAAATATAAAACTTCTTTATATTTAAATTTATTTATTAATCTTTAAATAATAATTTTAATAAATAATAATAGTTTTTATAATTTATTTATTTAAATAAAAGATAATACTTTAACTTTTTTAAATAATAAAATTAATTAATTAAATCCTAATATAAAAAAAACTTTAATCTTTTTAAATATTATAAATATAATATAATTTTTAATAAAAAAAGGTATAATACCTTTTAAATAAATAAAATATAAAGCTTTTTTAATAAATTAATTATAAATTAATTAATTATTAAGGTTTTATAAATAATTTAATTAAAACTCTTAAAATATTTTAAAATTTCTAATTTATTAATAATAAGATATATTAAGATATTATATATCCTATTAATATAGATTATTATAATATAGATTAATCTATTATAAAGATATTAACTTTTTAATAATAAAATAAATAAAATATTAAAGAATATATTAAATATATTATTTTAGGATTATATAATTCTTTTAAAATCTTTATTAATTTAATAATAATAAAATTAATATATAATTAATCCTTTAATTATAAAATAAATTTAAAAGAATAATAAATATTTATACTTTTAATTATAGCTTTATTTTGTATATAAGATTATAAGAAATAAAAAATTAAATAAAAGATTTAATTTAAAAACTATTTATTTTTAAAGATAAATAAATTCTTTAAAATAATTTATTTAATTAATAATAAATAAATTAAAAATACAAAATTATTTTTTAAATTAATTTTAAATAAAGGATTCTTAAAATATATTTTTATAATTAATAAATTTAATAAAAGAGTATTTATTATCTATATTTTTATAAAAGTTTATTAAATTATTAAAATAATTATAAATATTAAAGATTAATTAATTATTAGATTTATATTTATATAATAAATTAAATAGATATTTATATATATAGAATTATTCTTTATTTTTAAATATATATATATAATATTAAAATTTATAAAGATATATATATAATATTAAAATTTATAAAGATATTATAAATAATATCTTTTAATATAATTTAAAATAAAAGGATAAATATAAAATTAATAATTTAATCTTTTATTTTTAATATATATAATAATTAATAAAACTTAATTAAATAATTATTTTAGGCTTAATCTTATAATCTATTTAAAAAGAAAAATTATAAATATAAATATAATTATCTTTATTATTATTATATTATTATTAAAGTTTTAAAAAAGAGATAATAATAGAATAAGTTAATCCTTTTAATAGATTATAAAAATAAATTATATTTAGAATTTTATATTCTAAATAAGCTTATTATTCTTAATCCTATAATTATAAAATAATCTATTTCTTTCTTTAAGCTATATATAATTAATTATAATAAAAAGATATAAGGATTTATTATTTATTTAAAGAAAATATATTATAATCTTTAAGTTTTTTTATTATTTTAATATCTTTTTTTTTATATAATAAATAAATATAATAGTATTAGGTATTTAAATACCTGATTATAATATATAATCTAAAAGATTATTAATTATTAAGGTTTTAATAGCCTTTTATATTTAAAGGGTATAAAGGAAAAATAACTTAATTTAAGTATAAATCTTATTATTAATTAATTAATTAAAGCTATATAATCCTACCTAATTATACCTAGAATTCCCTTTATAATTCTTATACTTTTATTTATAATTATTTAAAAATAATAATAGCTTTTATTTATCCTCTTATTAAGGGATTATTTTTATTATTAAAGGCCTTATTAAACCTTATAACCTATTAAGGATTTAAGATCCTAAATTAATAGGATTTAATTAATCCTTTATAATAATCTATAAGAATCTAAGATAAAATAATAATATTTTTAATTAAAATTATAAGGATTAAAGAGATTAATACCTTCTAGTTTTATCTTTAAATAGTTTAAGATCTTAATATCTTTATTATAAATATCCTATTAAAAAGGAGATTATAAATTAATTAAAATTATAATAATTTAAATAACTCTTAATTAAAAAGGTTAAAGATTATTAATATTATTAAACTATAATATTATAGAAGTATTAATAATAAAAAGAAATAAATTAATAATCTTATTTAAGCCTTTTAAATAAGCTTTAAATATCTAAAAAAAGAGAATATTAAATTATCTTAATCCTTAAAAATACAAAAAATAAATATAAATCCTTTTAATTAAATAAAATATAAAGCTATACTAAAATTAAAAGAAAAATTAAAGAAATTAATTAAGAATACTTTTTAAAATAAAATAAAACTTATTTAAAAGATTCTATTAATTAAATAATTAAGATTTATAATATTTTTAAAAAAGCTTAATAATATAATTATTAATCCTTTATAGAATTCTATTTATATTTATTTAATTTAAAAGCTTATCTTATAAAGATAATTAAAAAGGAATTAATTATATAATATTTTATTAAGCTTAAGCTAGGATTATAAAAGTATATTTATTTTTATAAAGAAGCTTTTTTTAAAAATTAAGATAAAATAATATAAAAAATAAAAAGGTTTTAGTATTATCTAAGAATCTAGAAAAAAAAAAGAAACCAGAATCTATAAAAAAAGTTAAATAAATAATAGAAATAAAGCCCTAGATAATAGGCTAGAAGAGGATCCTTTTTAGGATTATAAGATAAGCAAAATTATAATAAAGATTAATTAAATCAAACTAATATATAATTAATAATAATTTTATATTAAAAAGGCTTTTATTAAGGCTAAAGAGGCTATAAAAGTAATAAAGATAGCTATCCTTATAAAGGGAATAATTAAGGTAGTAATTAAGAAGATAAAAAAGGTAATTAAATAGATTATTTTATTATTATAATCTATTATATATATAATAAAAAGGGTTATCTTATATTAGATTATTTTAATTAAATTATTAATATTATTAAAATAAAAGATAATATTAAGATAGAAAAAGATAATTAATTAAAATAAACCTTTTAATTTTAATTAAAGAAATTATTATTAAAATAATAATCTATTTCTATATATTAATAATAATAAAGGGGTAAGTATTAATTAAAATATATATAGATCTAGATATATATACTAAGTTAGATTTTATTAATAAAGTATTTATTAAAATAAATAGATTATAATAAGTATTAATAAAGAATCTATTAAAGCTTTAAATAATAAATAGATTAAAAATTTAAGTATATAATATATAAGAAATCTTATTTATTATTATAGATTTAAGGGGAATTAAATAGAGTTTTATTTAAGTATACCTTAATATTAATTAAGATTTAAGAATAGAAGATAGTTTAGTATTATTAAAGCTAATCTATTTATAAAATCTTTAGATCTATTTAAGTATTTATAATAGATATTAATAGTTTAATTAAGAATAAGAAAATATTAAAATCTTATAACCCTATAAATTTATATAAGCCTATTAAAATAAAATAATAATCTTTTTAATTATATATCTCTTAGAATTATTATTATTAATAGATAAAGATTAAATAAATTAAATAAAAAAGATAAAGAAATTATTTTAGGAATTATAGGATTATCTAGATATATTTTAAATAGATTAAATAGGTATATTATTATCCTAAAAAGCTATAGATTATATAATTAATCTACTTTTAAATACTATCCCTTTATATAATATAATCTATTCTTTATTATAAAGGGAATTAAAAGAGCTTTATATTTATTTAAATAAGAATCTAAAGAAGGGATAAATTTATTTATTTAAAAATCTAATAAGGGTATTAATTCTATTTATTCTAAAAAAGAATAAATCCCTATAATTATATATAGATTATTAAAGTCTTAATAGAGTTATAAAGAAGAATTATTATATATTATTTTTTATTTTAGAGATCCTGGATTAAATTATAAATATAGAATTCTTTATAAAAATTAATATAAAGGATATATATTATTAGATCTAGATTAAGGAAAAGGATAAATAAAAGATAATATTCTAAACTTATTATAATTATTATAAATACCTAATAATATCCTTTAAATTAATTAATATACTGGTAATATTTTAATATTATATTTATTAAGCTTTAAAGGAATTAATTAATATAATATATATTACTTATTTAGATAATATTTTAATCTTTTTTAAAATAAAAGAAGAATATATAAAATATATTAAACAAATCCTAAAAAGATTATAAATAATAAAGCTTTTTATAAATCTAAAGAAATATTATTTTTATTAAATAAAAGTAGATTTCTTAGGATTTATTCTATTTAAAGAAAGGATTTTAATAAATCCTTAGTATATTATAATTATTTTAAAATAATAGTAATTAAGAATCTATTAAGAAATATAAGTATTCCTAGGCTTTTATAATTTTTATAGAAGGTTTATTTATAAATATTCTAGAATTATAGTATTATTAAATATACTTTTAAAGAATAATAAGAATAATAAAAAGCTAGGGAAAGTATAATTAATTATAGCTAAATACCTAGTATTTAAATAATTAAAAAAAGCCTTCTAAAAAGCCTTATTACTTAAATATTTTAATCTATAATAATAAATCTATTTTAAAATTAATATCTCTTGATTTATAATAATAAGAATTATATTATAATAAAATAATAAAAGCAGATAATATTTAATTACCTTTTAATTAAGGAAGTTTATTAAAATAGAGATAAATTATAAAATACTTAATTAAAAAATATTTATTATTATTTATTTATTTAAATACTAGTAAAGATATATTAATAGAATAATAAAATAAATAAAGGTTTTAATTAATTATTAAAATCTCTAATCCTTTATAAGCTAGATTAAGCTATTAAAAAAATAAAAAAAATAGTATATAATACTAATATTATATAATTTTATTATTAAATATTAACTAAAGAAATCCAACCTTATAAATAAGCTATTAAAAAGATTAAATTATAAAAATAAAGCCTTATTAAATAATAATCTATTCCTTATATTATAAAATAAAATAATTAAATCTATAAAGATTTAGATTAAATCTATTAAGATATTAATAAATACCTAGGGTAATAAAAATAAAAGGCTTTTAAACTTAACTAAACTAATTAAATAAATTAAATAAATTATTAATAAGATATAATAAATACCTATATATATAGCTTAAATAACTCTTTATATAAAGATTATATTTAATAAATAAGCCTTAATCTCTTTAATAATATTTATTAAGGATATATAAAATAAAGATAAGGAGATATTAAAGTAAAAAGCTATATTAATAGAATAAAAAGGTAAGAGAAAGGATATTATATAATCTATAAATATATAAAGCCTGATTAAATACTAAGACTATATCTATATCCTTAAGGAAATTTTATTAAGGAATATATTATTAATTATAGTATTTATTAAAGAATAATATTATAATATTATTATCTATATAAATATTTTAATTCCTTATTAAATTTAAACTAATCCTAAGAAGAAGTATCTATAGATTTTATTATAGGACTTTTATTTATTATATTTAATAAAAGAGATATAAATATAATCCTAATAATTATAGATTAATATATAAAGTACTATCTATTTCTTTTAATAAATATAATTATTATTATAATAAATCTTATAGAATTATTTTATTAAAAGATAGAATTAAAATATAAGGTATTAAAAAGGATTATATTAGATAAAGGTTTTATCTTTATTAATAAATTCTAGTTAAAACTTTATTATATATTTTAAATAAAAAGAAGGCTTTTAATAATATTTTATTTTTAAATTAATAGATAAATAAAATAAATAAATTAAATACTAGAATATTATCTATATTATTTTTTAATAAAAGAATAAATAATTTAAATAAAGCTTTTTTAAATAGTATAATTTACTTATAATTCTATAACCTTTATAATAATTAATTACTCTTTTAATAAAGTATTATTTAATTATAAACTAGATTTTTTAAATATTAATAATAATATTATAAAAGGGGAGATATTAATAGTATAAAGCTGATTAAAGAAATTAATAAAAGTATAAGAAATATTAATAAAATATTAATAATAAATAATCAAAGCCTAGGCTAAAAACTATAATAAATTATATATACCCTCAATACTTTAAAAAAAGGATATAATTATATTAAATATAAAGAATCTATACCTAAAAATAAAAAGGAAATCAATATTAAGATTTATTAATCTATTCTAAATCTTATAAAAGATTAAAATATAAGTATATTAATTAATATTATTTAAGTAATATTTATAGATTTATAATATATTCTATATCAGCCTATTAGAACTATAGGTATAATAAGCAAGGGATATTAATAATAGCTTATTAATATTAGAGTTAGAAAATAAAAAGAAATAAAAGATTAAAGAAATCAAAGATTAATTAAAAATTAAAAAAGAATTATATTATTTAATTAAATAACTAGATTAGCTTTTAGAATATAATTAATAGGTTAAAGCTAATAAAAGTATTTAAAAAGAATTAAAAAAAAAAAAATATAAGCTATATAAAGGTATAATATAATAGAATAAAAATATTATAGAGTTATAATTATAAGTAAAAAGAACTTAGAAATTATATACTAAAGAATAATATTTTATTTTATACCTTTTAACCTATTATAAATAAATAATAAAAAGGTAGGGAAAGGGTATAGATAGTATAATAAAAAGCCTTTTATTATAAAATAAAATTAAAAACCAGAGATTAAAGCTAACAGCTTAATAATATATTAATAAACCCTAAGCTATATCTATTTAAAATTAAATAGCTATATATATTTAAGCTTATTACTAAGCTTATTTAATATTAATTTATTCTTTTATATTATAATAGTAATAGCAGTATAAGCTATATATTTAATATACTATTAAGATATAAAGCTAGTATCTGTTTAAATAAGATAAAGGCTTTATATAGCCTTTTATTTAATTAAATTAGTATAATATAAGGCCTTAAGATTTATCTATTAAATCTAAATAATCTACTATTAAATTAATATTAAAATATAGATAAAATATTTATAGATTTATTTAAATATCTTATTATTCTTAAGGGTAGGGCTATTAAATAGCTAGTAATATTTAATAGGCCTCCTTTTTCTTTTTATAGGCCTTATTAATCTTAATTTAAGCTTTAATAGGGCTAGTAATATTGTAAGCTTAATAATATATAATCTTTATTAATTTAAAGGTATAATAAAGCTTAAATAATATATTAATAATCTATTAAATAAATTTATTTATAAAAATAAGAGGGTTATCCTTATTAAAGTTATTATCCTTATTAGGGATATATATACCTAATATTATATTTAAAAAGTTAAATATATTATTTAGCTTTTAGGTATTATTTAATATAAGGATTATATAGGTCTAAATATTATTAAATTATTAATAAAACCCATTTAAATAGTATAGATTAATATATTATTAATAGGTATTATTCCTATTATTATACTATTAATAATATATCGATTTAGTATTAGTAAATAAATACCGGATCAATATTATCTTATTAGGTTTAATCTACCCTTTTATCATTTTAATATCTACTACTATAACTATTTATATATAATATATATATTATATATATTTTATAATAATTAGCTTAATATAATCTAGTTATTTTAAAGTTATATAGGTTTAAATAATAAATCTTTTAAAAGATATAATAATATAATAAAGGGATAGTAAAAGGGTAATAAAATAAAAAAGATAAGTAAAAGAGATATAATAGAAGATATAATTATAAATAAATAAAAAGAATATATTAAATCTAAGTTTTAAAAAAATAAAAATTCTAGAATAATAAAATAATAATAATAGGGAAAATCTATTATAAGATAATAGATATATAATTAAGGTATTAGGATATTACCCTTAGAAGGGGAGATAATTATAATAGAATTAGATATCTAGGTATCTGATTATAATATATAATTTAAAAGATTATTAATTATTAAAGTTTTAATAGTCTTTTATAATTAAAGGGTATAAAGGAAAAATAACTTAGCTTAAATATAAATCTTATTATTAATTAACTGATTAAAGTTATATAATCTTATCTAGCTATACCTAAAATTCCCTTTATAATAAAAAAGAATATAATTAAATAATAATAAAGATTGAAAAAGATAATATATAAAAGTATTTATATTAAAGAATAATAAAAATAAAATAAAGATATATATAATATAAAAGAAGATTTTAATAAATATATAAGAGTTTATTTTAAGCTTTTTTTTATAGATATATATAATTATTTAATTAAAGATATCTTTTATTAAAGATAGTTATTCTTTAAGTATAACCTTTTATTATATTAATAATAATTTATAGTTAATAGATAATATATATTTTCTATTTATATTTTATTTAATATAGCCATCTTTTAATTTTATTTCTTTTTTCTTTTTTTTAGAATTTTTCTTTTTTTTAAAATAAGATTTTTAATAGCTTTTCTTTTAATATTAATATAAGTATTATTTAATTATAAATATTAATTATAATAATAATTATTTATAACTTTTAAATGTTTCTTTTTTTATAAATATAAGTATTCTTTATAATATTATAATATATAAAATAGCTTTAATTTAAAATAATTATATTATATTCTTTGATATTATTAAACTATTCTTATTTATAAAGATAATAATAAATAATTAGATTTATTTTAATTTAATATTATTTAATTATTATAAGCTTATATTTCTAATATATTAGATTTAAAATTCTAAAAGAAATAAATATAAATTAAATAAATTATTTAATTTATTATGAAATAAGCTTTACTTTTAAATTTTTAAAAGATATTCTTAATATCCTTAAAAATCTAATAAATAATAAATCTTTTAAAGCTTATTTTTAAAAATTAAATATAAAAGATAATTATAAATAATATATATTTAATTATATTATATAAAATTAATTATATTATTTTATATTTATTTTCATTAAAATAAATTATATTTATAAATATTTTTTTAATATCTTAATAAAGTATTTTAAAAGGATTTATTTTTTATTTATTAATTATTATAAAATTATTAATTTAATCTTATATGTTTAAAATATATGATTATTTTTAATTATTATTATAATTATTAAAAAATATATTATTTAATTATATTATTTATATATATTAATTCCTAAAGTATATAATAGATATTATTTAAATTATAAATAGGATAATTATAAAGATTATAATTAAAGAGGATTTTATAATTATTAATTTAAATTAAAGAATTAAAAGAAATAGATAATATTCTTAAAAAAGGATTAAATTAAGGATATTATTAGGCCTATAATTCTTAATTTCTTAAATATTTTTATTATTTTATAACTTTAAAGATATTAATTAAGCTTATTAAAGAAAAGATATATAATTAAAAAGGATATAAGAAAGATTATAAAAGAGAATCCTAATAAAATTTAATTAATATTATAGGATTAAATAATATTGAGTATTTTAAAAGATTAAATATAAGTTAATATAATTAATTTAAGGAATAATTCTTTTTAAAATAAAATAATAATATATTATATAATAATTAAAAAGAAAATAATTTAAATATATATATTAATTTAAAATAGTATTAATAAATAATATTATTAAATAAAAATAATTTTTAATAATATTTATTTTATTAAAGGTTTTAATTATTTTTAAATATTTAAAAAGAATTCTTAGATATATTAATATAGGTTTTCTTTTACTTTTATATAAATAGGTTATTATATAGATCTATATTTATAAACATAAATAGAAATAGTTTATCTATATTATTAAAGTATAATAAAAGAAAATAAAAATAAGGAATTATTTAATTATAAAAGTTAAAGTCTAGTTATTATTTTATATTAATATTTAAGGTATTAATTATTATTATAAATAATGTAATTATAGTTTGGTTTGTTTATATATATATAAGGGATTTATATATTTAGAAGGAAATATTTAATATTATCTTTAATAAAAATACTTTTAAACCCTTTTATTAAGGATTTCCTTATATAAAAGAGATCTTTAAAAAAAGAAATAATATTAGATTTAATAATATATATAAGCTATATAAATTTAATATAATTTCTTTTAGATTAATATTAAAATTAATATAATAATTTTAAATTCAGATTATTTAATTATTTATAGGGTAAGAAAATAAGGATTATATAAAGATTTATTATTATTATTATTATCTTTATTAAAGTTATATAATATTATTTAATTAAAAAGAGAGTTATTTATATAGAAAGGTAATAATATATTAAGCGTTTTTTTTCTTTATAAAGTTTTAATTTATCTTTATATTTAAAAAATTAATTATTTAGATTAAAAATCTATTATTTATTATTATTCTTTATAACTTTTTTTAAAAGGGTTTTTAAATAAATCTTATTTAAAAAGAAGCTATTTAAAATATAAAATATATATACTTTAATAATTTTAATTTATAATATAATTTAGAATAATCCTTTTTAATATATAATTATTTTAATTATATAAGATTTATTCCCTTTCTTTAATATACTATATATAAAAATTAGATTCTCTAAAAGTAATTAATTCTTCTTTATATAAATAATATATTTATTAATAGTATTAATATAAGTAATTAATTTCTTTGAAAAATCTCTTATTTTAACTTTAATTAATATTATATCTTTTATTATTCTTTATAAAATTATTATTTAAGATTTAAATAATTTAATTATTAATAATAGTATCTTAATTAATAAATCTTTAAATAAAGAATTTAATTTTAAATAATAGAATTAAAATATATTTATATATTAAATAAAAGATAAAATATCTATAAAATAATTTAATTATAGTTTTATTAATAAAGATAGCTATATTAAGATATTCTATTTACTTTAAATTATTTTTTAATATTTTATTATTATAAATACTAAGCTTTAATAATTAATTTTAATAATTAAATTAATTATTAGATTATATCTAAATATTTAAATATATTTAACTCTTTAATTAAATAATATTATAAAAAGAAATCTTTTTATCTTTAATCCTTTATTTATAATAATATATAATCTAAATCTAAATCTTTAAATAAATAATATAATAAAATATATTATTATTTTAAAAGTTATTTTTATAATAATCTAGATTTTAATCTAGTTTATTAAATTATAATAAGCTTTTATAAGAAATTCTATTTTATAATTCTTTATAATATATTAAGAGTTAAAATATATCTTTAATATAAATTATTTAAATAAGATTAAGATAATATTTTCTTTAATTCTTTATAAAATAAATTTTTAATATTTAAGATAATAAATAATAATTAAAAAGATATTATTTCATATTTTTCTTTAATAATACCTATATATAAATATATTAAAGATAATAGCTTTTTTTTTATAATCCTAAGCTATATAATAATTTATTATAAATTTCTTTTTAATTAATATATTATTAATAATTAAGATTAAATAAAATTATTTTTTAATTAATCTTAATTAAAGTTATTTATTTTTTATAAAATATCTTTATATATTTTAATATAATATCTTAAATTATATTTTATTTAAATTAAATAATTACTATAAAAAATAAAGAAATCTAATAATCTATTATAATTTATTAATATATTTTAATTATAAGGTATTTATTTATATTAAACTTAAATATATATTAATAATATCTTTTAAATCTTTTTTATTTTTAATATTTATTTAATTAAATAATTTAGATTCTTTATAAAAAAGTCTATTAATTATATTATTAATCTTTTTAGATATAGATTTTATAATAAAATTAAATAATATAATATAATTAAGTTATTATATTATAAGGTTTCTTAATATATTATATATTATCTTATTTAATTAATATATTAAGATTTAAACATTTATTTTTAAAATAAATTAAATATTATAAATCTATTTATATAATTATTAAAGTATAAACAGAATAGCTTAATATTCTTATTTTATTATATTATACCCTTTTTCTATTTTATTTTAATAATTATATTTAAATCTAATAAAATAATATTTTTTATTAAAAATTTATATTAAAACTATATCTCATTTTTTAAGATTAATATTAATTATAAATATAATCTTTTCTTTTAATTTTAAAAGATTAAATAATATTAGGATTTATATAGATATTATTATATCTTTAAAGGTTATTATAGCCTTAGATTAAAGTTCGTTTTACTTTTAAAAGATATCTTTTTAAATAAAATAATAAATAATTATATAATAATTATAAAGTTATATATTTAGATCCTATAATACTTGATAAGATTAAAAAAGGCTTTAATATCCATAATATCTTTATAAATAAGCTAATCTAGAATCTTAATAATCTTTTTTTTAATAGATTTTCTTTTAAAAGTCTTATAAAGAAAGCTAATAATAATTATAATATTTTAATAATATTTTAATTTCCTATTAAATATTATATATTTAAAAAACTTAATATTTATAAGGATTTTATTTAAGTTTTAAAGATATTCAAGGATATATTCTTTTATTTTTATATAGATTTTATTATTATTATATATAGTTTATAGGCTTTATATAATAATATTATTAAGGAAAGGTTTATATATATTTAAAATAAAATTAAATAATATTTAAATTATAATTTTTATAAATTAAATTATAGAATTTATAATATCTTATAAAAGAATATATATCCTTAAAAGCTTAATTATAAATAAGAATATAATAAGATCTTTATTTTTCTTATTTACAAATATTTAATTATAATTAAAGAAGAAATCTAGAAAAAAAAGTATTATATATATAAAAAAGTCTTTATTAAAAGTATTAATATTTAAAGATATAAAGATATCTTTTCATATAATAATATTATATTTTATTATAATATTAATTAAATAAAGCTTATTATTCTTTTTTTTAATAAAGAAATATTAATTTTTATAGAAAGTATATAATTCTTTTAAGATATAATTCTTAAGATATATTTTTAAAAGCTTAATTACTTTAGTTTTAAATTCTTTAAATATTAAAATAAATTATATTTATTAAATTAAATAAGAAATAATTTTAATTATTTAAAAAGGTATTATTAATAAATTAAATATTTTATTTTTATTAAATTATTAAGATAAAACTTATTCTTTATTATAAAGAATTTTTAAAAATATCTTAATATTTTAAAAAGTAAGGATATTCTTTATTTATTTTAAGATTTAAATAAATCACTCTATATATAATTAAAACTCTTTTAATATATTAAAGAATTTTAATATTATAAATTATATAAAAAATATTTTAGGATTAATTTTATTCTTAATTTTATTTTATTTCTTATTCTTTTAAAAAAGATTTTTATTAAAAATAAATTTATTTAAGAGATATTATTTATTAAATTAATTTTATTAACTTTCTTTTTATATAAGATATAGATTTATATTTTTATAAGATTATATAATTTATATAAATTATATTTTTTTAATTTTTTCCTTTTTTTTAAGAAATCTAGATTTATTATTATTATTAATAAAGCTTTAATATATTAATTTATAGCCTTTAATAAGATATATTTAATAAATATTTTCTTTTTTTTTATTAAATTATATTAAGATCTTTTTATTATTATTAATTAATTATTTTAAATTAAATAATTCCTTATTATTATTTATATCTTTAATAATATAATAAATAATTGATTTTCTAATAATTTAAATTTATTCTATTTTTAATAAATAATAAAAATAATAAAAATAATAATTTAAATTTAATCTATTTAATAATATATATAGATCTTTTTTATTTTAGGAATTATTAAATAATAGTTTAATAATTTTAATAAAGGGTATTTTAAGGATAAAAGGGATAATAACTCTATTTAATATAATATATAGATATATTAAAATCTATATTAAGCTTATATAAAACTAAACCTTTATTTTCCTTATTATTTATATAATCTATTTTAAAAAGAATATAATTTTAAGTTTAATATATTTATATTTAATTTTATATTTCTTAGTTAAGGTTTTTAAAATAATTTGTTTTGTCAATTTTAAATTAATTAATATATATATATATTTTTCTATTAATCTAATTTTAATTTTAATTTAAATCTTTAAGATTTATTATATATTTATTAATTATTAATTATTTAAATAAATTAGAATTATATAATAAAATAAATTATTAATAGAAAAAGAGAATATAAATAATTCTAAATTATTATTAATTAATTCTAGGTTATAATAATATATTAACTTTTATAAAATATTGAAAATATTGATATAATTAATTAATATTTTATATTATTTTTATAATTTAATAATTAATTTAATATAATTTCTTTTAAATTAATAGTATTAATAAAGATTTATTTTATTAGATCTTTAAAGAAGGTATTATTATATATTAAATTAATTTAATAAAGATAAAGAATTATAGCTCTTATAAATCCTTATAAATCTTTAATGAAATTAAGATTATTTAATTTATTTTTAAGGATATAAAGAATTTTAATTATATTATTTATTTAATTTATTAATTCTTATTTAATTATAATACTTAAATCTAGATCTAGATTAATTAATATATTAAAAGATATTTTAATAATTTTAATTAATAATATCTTTTTTAATTTTATCCTATAACAAAGAAATCTAATATTTTAATCTATTAATTATATTATATTTTTTATTAGGATAATAGATTAAAAAGCTATTATTCTTTTAAGAATAAATATTAAACTTTTAATACTCTTTTAATCAATTATTTTAAATATTTTAATTAAATCCTTATTCTTTTTTTTTAATATTTTCTTTTATTTATATTAATATTAATAATAATGATTAATATTATCTAATTATAATTATTTTTATAATAAGATAAGAAAATATAAGATATTTTTAATATATCTTTATTAAGAATTATATTAAACTATTATAATTTTATTAAATATTATTTAAGTTTAAGATAGATAATATTTCTTTTTATAATTATATTCTTATATTTAATTAACTTTTTATTAAAATATTAAAAGGCTTTTTTTTTAATAAAAGAAATTAAAAATATAATTATATAATTAAAAAAGTATAAAGCCTAAGTTATTATTAATTTTTAATAATACCTTTTAATTTTTAAGAATTAAATTATTATAATTGAAAGAATTATACTTTAGTTTATTATTTATCTCAAGTTTAATATATCTATATAAGAGTTATATAAATAGAATTTAAGCTTAATATTATATATAAGTTTATTATAATATAAAAAAAAATATATAAATAAATTATAATATTAATAAATATTCTTATTTTATAAATAAATTATTAATATAATAATATTATTATTATTATCTTAATTAAATAATATTATTATTATTATCTTAATTAAATAATATTTAATTAAATAAGAAAATTATTAATCCTTAAAAATAAAAATTATTAATAACTTTTATATTAATATTAATTTAAAGCTTAATAATTATTTAAGCTATATTCTTTTTAATAGTTATATTAATCTTAAGATTATTAATTAATTTTATTAAATTATTAATATTTAATATCTTTTCTTTAAAAAAAAAGCTATTTTAGATATAAGTAAAAAAGCCTTTTTTTAATTAATATATTATTTAATAGAAGTTAAGAAAATAATATTAATAAATTAATTAAGTATTATCTTTATTATAATAATATTTATATAGTTTTTAAGGCTATTTAAAATCTTTTTTTATTTAATTATAAATCTAATAATTATTTAATTATAAAAATAACTTTAAAGTATTATATACGATAGATCTTTTAAGATACAAAGATTTAAGATTAAACATATTTTAATAATTTTTATAAAAAAGTTTAAGAATATAATCTTAAAAAGTATTTTTAATAATAGCTTTAATAATTATTATTCTTTATTATATTTAAAAATATAAAATTTATATTTATTAAATTAAATAAATATCTCTTTTATTAATTATAAATATTATTATTCTGATACTTTTAAATAATCTTTATAAGATTTTAATTATTATAAATCTTTTTAAAAGAATTAGATTTTTAATATATCTTTTATTTTATTTTAAATAAGATTATTAAAAAGCCTTTTAATAATATCTTTATAAATATTAATTATATAATATATAAAGTATACTTTTTTATTATTATTCTTAATATTATTATTTTATATCTTAAATTTATAATTTAATTTTTTTTTATAATATTAATATTATTAACGTATTTTTTAAGCTTTAGATTAAATATATATTCTTTAGATTTATTTATTTTTATAAATATTTTAAAACTATTTAAAAATACTTTATTAAATCCTTTTAAAAATACTTTTAATTCTTTTTAAATAATATTATTAATTTAATTAATTAATAATATTATAAAAATTAATCTTTTTAAAATAGATTAGATAATTATATTAATAAAGGCTAGTATTATTAATATAAGGATTTTTAATATAAAAGTATTTAATATTAAATTAATAAATAATTTAAAATATTTAAAAACTTCTTTTTATAAGCTTAAATATAATAATGAAAGCTTATATTTATAAGAATAATAAGACTATTAAATAATCTTAATTAGATTTTTTTATAATTAGATTTAAATATTTAAATAAATTAAGAATTCACTTAAATATTTAATAAATATCTTTATTTATAAATTTAAGATAATATAATTATTATATTAAAGTAAAGAATAATAATTATATTTATATTAGCTTTAATCTTTTCTTTATTATTTTAATTAAATAATATCTTATATCTAAAATATTAAAATTATTTATTTAAAGATAATTATTTAATAATTAAAAGAATAATATATAAAAAGAAATAATAAATTATTTCTTAAAATAAAATAATTTATAAAATATTTATTTATATTATAAAAAAATAAAATATAACTTTAATATATAAGGAATATTCTTTATTATTTTAATAATTAATATTTATTTTAAATTAAATCTAATATTTTAAATAGTTTTATTTATATTTATTAATACTTTATTTAAATAAATTAAATATAATTAAAATATTCTATCTTTTAAATCTAATATTTTATAAATAAATTCTAGATTATAAAATATTTTTATAATTATTTATTTGAAAATTAAATAATTCTATAATTTTCTTTTAATTATTTTAATTTTCTTATTTATTAATAATTAAATTTAAAAAGATTAATAATACCTTATTATTTAATAATAATATATATTATCTTTATAAAATAAGCTTAGGGTTTTTTAATAGTTTAATATTAATTAATTAATTATTTATAGATTCTTAAGCTATTAGTTTTAAAAGTATTGTTTAATTATATATATTAAAAGGTCTTATAAAAGTATTTATAATAATTCTTTTTAGATTAATTCTTATAATAATTTAAAAGTATTTTTAATTATATTATAAATATTAATTTAGTATTAATTTATTCTTTTTATAATAAAATAGATAAAAATTCCTTTTATTTTAATTATTAATTTTAATAAAAGAAAAATAATATATATAATAATATATTATATTTAAATTTAATTAAATAATTTAAGATAATTATATATAATTAAATATAAATATAAGATTTTAAAAATAATTAAGAAAGGCTATATAATTATAATATATAAAAATAGATTTAAGGGATTAATTAATTATCTTATTTTTAATCTAGAAATTAATTAAAAAATATTTAATTAATTATTAAGAATTATCTAGGATTTTTAAGAAAATAAAAAGAAAGCTCTGAATTTAATAATAATACTTATAATTTAAGTATACCCTATCTATTTATATAAAGTAGCCCTTTAAGGCTATAATTAATATAGCTATCTCTTAATTATCTTTAATAGAAAGAGATATATTTAATCTATTTATTAAAATACCTTAATTAATAACTAGAAATATAAATATATTTAAATTAATATTATAAATATAAAAATAATATAATAATTAATAATAAAAGATATCTTATTTATTAATATATTTATATATTAATTTAATATTTTAAATTTTATAATATTTTAAAGATTTTATAATTAATTAAAAGACTTTATCTTTTAATTAATTATTTAAGTATAATATATATAAACCTTTATTAATAAATATATATAAATTTATATTTAATAATAAATTTATTTATAAATAAACTTTTATAATAATAATAAAGTAAAATAAAATATAAATCTATTATTATTTATTATTAATTCTATTAATATTAATTTTTATATTAATTTTTAATTTTTTATTAAACCCTTTTTTATAAAATAATAAATAAATTTCTTTAAAATAAATTTAATTATTATTTTAAAGGCTGAACAAGTATATTACTTAAAGACTGGCGAGTTATTATAGATCCTTTACTCTTTGCTTGCATTAGTTGGTTAAGACCGCCTGATTTCAGATACCGTATAAGAAGAACAAATATCAACTCGACCCTAGAAGTAGGTTAGCTTAATACGAAGCACCCGGACTGAATAGTATTGTTTCACCTTTCCTTAGCCATCATCAGAATACCTTGAACAAGGAGCCCCTTCAGAATTTGCGGCCCAATGCCTTTAAACAATCCCCAAATACCTTCATGCTCGATAATAAAGCTCATGACTTCAAGGAAGCTTTTAAAGGGCTTGCCCTCCCTAAGAGGTGGCGGTTTAGATTGCAAGCCTACCTTTGCTACTATTAAGGGTTGAGTAACAATAGTAGCGAGCGTCTTCGACATAGCACCAAGCACTAATTTGCATATTAGAGTGAGCCTATTCAAACGAGAGGGCTGCTAACTTACTAAACGCCTCCCAGGGCTTCAGACTAGACTTTCCAGAGAAAAAGAAATCTTTCAGGCGCTCATAGGCACCGTAAGTAATGGCTGGGTTGACAACAAGCACAAGACTGGCTTTGAGGCCTCTCCATAATCCGGTGACTCCGTCCGGTCCCTCGATCACCTCCCGGGCTGTTTCCAACAAGCCCTTGCGCTCATCTTTTGAGCATGTTTGTTGACGAGTTGTAACAACAGCAACAGGGATGGTAAACAACTGGGCAAGCGCTCCTGCTGCGGCACCAAGACAGAGTTCTGTGGCCGTGGAAGGTGCAGCAACCGTCCCAGCCGATTTTGTGTAAAGAGCCCGGGCAACAGTGTACCAATAAAAGTAGGCAAAGTTGGTCGATGCAACACCGACCAGAGAGCCATTGATACCCGCATAGAGGCCTTGGACGCCTTCATCAGCGAGAATGCGGGCCACTGCGTCCACAGATGAAGCATAATGCGTAGAGTTTGGAGCTTGGGAAGGGTCTGGGCGGACTTGGACCTGGAGACGAGTCTTGACACTATAGGCAATGAAGTGTTAACAAGTGACAAACTAGGAGAAGCTGCGCAAACCAAAAATATACTCACATATCTAGCGGATAGACGAGAGCATTCGCAACAACAGCACCCGTCGCGCCAGCGATGGCCCTGACCCATGGCGAGACGGTGGGTTTGGATTGTGCGGCCATGGCTTGCACTGATCGGTTAAGTTGAATAGAGAAGAACAGATAGCATGGAGACAATTTTTATACTATGATGCCCCACAGATCACGAAATTGCACAGTTTTTGTAACGGTGTGAGAACAGCGCCGTGGCATCCGCGCTGAATTCGCGATTAACAGCCACCTATTGAGCTGGACCTCGGCCAAGCAGAGGCATGGACCGTGTGGCGGCTTGGGTGGGGCCCCATGGTTGGTATTTACAGGTGGGCACAGGACGAGGAGTGGGAACGTCCCTCTCGTCAAACTCCTATCCCTGTGGTATGCATTATGACCTCGGTTCATAGTTCATATCCATTCCACTTGTGTCCCCTGACTCCCCGACGACCTAGAGTACACATGGCGGATGAACAGTAAGGCAAGAGTAGGCATAAATACTTTACGCATATTTATTGGTTCATGGAGAATATTCCTGATAGCCAGAATGCCGTTATGGAAGCTTTGTTGGCGTTGTACTAAGGCAAGTGTACTAGCCTACTACTTAAGTCGAACCCCCCCCCCCCCAATAAACACGGGGTTAACCCAGCGGATTGCCTTATGTCAGCTCTTGCAGCCTATGTAACAGCAGGTTCAATTGACAGTAGTCAGGTAGGGGTAACAGCAGGTTTAATTTATAGTAATCAGGTAGGATAAGATTAATTATAATTAGATGTAGTTATTATAAAAGACTATTATTTACTTTATCTATATAATAATAATAAAAGCAAGCTAAGAGATAATATATATTCTAGGGTTATATATTATTTATAAGTATATATAGTTTATAACTTATAATATTAAGTCTTATTATATATAGAGATACTTTTAGCTATTTATAGTAATAAAGGCCTATATTATCTCTAGTTTAATACTAGCTTTATATACCTATCTCTTAATATTAAATTTTTAATATAAAAGCTTAGAAATAAATAATATAAGGGAAAGCTATTATAACCTAATAACTAAGGTTATATAATAGGCCTTAATTATATAATTATATAATATTATTAGGTATATACTAGAAGCCTGGAATTATATAAAATTAGATTATAATTCTAAAAATAATCCTAGGCTTAGAATCACTTTTAAAAGTATAATCTAATAGATAGGCTTATAATTCTAAATATAATCTAATAATAAGGATTATAACTTAAATTATAATCTATAATATATATATATACCCTTAATTTTTACTCTTTTAATTTAATCTTAATTAATTATTAATAATATTCTTATATTAATCTTATTATTTATCTTAATAATACTAGATTATAATCCTATAAATCTATTATTTATATAATTAATTTATTATTTAAAATATTTTAATCTATTTATTAATATAAATCCTTTTATTAGATTTATCTTTTAGGAATTTATTAAATATTATATATTAATAACTCTTATTTAATAGATTATTATATTATTTTAAATAATATTATTATTTTATAATAACTCTTTAAGTCTTTATTTTATTTAAAAATATTAATTAAAAAGAAATCTTAAATATCCTTATTAATAATTTAAAATTAGATATTAATAAAGAAATTAAGATTATTTTAAAAAATCTTTAAAATAATTAAAAAAAAAAAATTATTTTTTAAAAAAAAGATTTAATAAATAATATAAGATATATAAAAAAGAAATAAAAATAATTAAGTTTATTATTAAAACCTTATAGTTTTAAATTAAATAACTTTTTAAGAATATAAAAATCTAAATAAAAAAATCTAAATATAAGCTAGAAATAATTATAATATAAATATATAATAGAAAAGATATTTAAAAAATCTTAAAATTATAAATACTTAAATCTTTTAATAAAATCTTAAATAAATTTTAAGGGTTTCTTATTTAATTCTATTCTTTCTTTTTATATTATTTAATATAATTCTAGTTTAAATTAATTAAAATAAGGTATATTATAAGGCTTTTTATTAAAATTATATTTATTTAATTTAAATTAATACTTAAGATTATATTAATAATATTTTAATAGGTATCTTAAAAAAAGAAATTAATCTAATCTTTATTAATTATAATATCTTTGAATAATAATTCTTAAATACCTTTAGATTATTAAATAAAAAATAATAAATTAAATAATATTTATATAATCTATATTAAATAAGATCTATCTTAAATTATATTATAAAGTTTTAATAAATCTTATTTAAATTATTTAAAAAGACAAATAAATATATATAAAAACTCTATATTATAGATATAATATTTAGTAAATTCCTAAGGGATAAACCTAATAAAGGGGTTTATATTAGTAGATGAGTTAGGGCGTTCTAAGCAATATGGTCTATTATATTGGTGATAGATATAAAGTATTATAACCAGGGTTAAGTATTAGTATAGTAAACGATAGCGAATAATATAATAAAGTTGAAAGTGTATTAATAACTATCTAAGCTATATCTAAAGAGTAAAAATTAAGGGTATATATATATATTATGGATTATAATTTAAGCTATGATCCTTATTATTGGATTATACTTAGAATTGTAAGCTATTCTATTGGATTATAATTTCAAGAGTAATCCTAAGCCTAGGATTATCTTTAGAATTATAATCTAATTCTATATAGTTCCAAGCCTCTGGTATATATATAGTAATATTATAAGTTATATAATCAAGGCCTATTATATAATCTTGGCTATTAGGTTATAATATAATATCTCCCTTTTAAAAGATCTTATCCTTAAGGCCTATAAGTATATCTTTCCTTCCTTTCTTAATATTTTATAAGTTATAGGACTTATATTATATTGAATTGTTTCTTATAATATTAGATTATATTAGAAAACCTTAATATTCTTCTAAGAAGACTATTAAATATTCTATACTAGCTAAAGATATAGATTTTAATAATAAATTAGTAGATATATTATATTCTTATTATTTTAAATAAAAACAATCTTACTATATAGCAGAAAATAATAGCTATTATATAGTCTATATAAAGCAGGGTTACTCCTATAATAGTGTTTTGATAGTATCCTTATATATATATTATCTTTATAGTATAATATCTAATTCTTATTGATTTTATTAATAATAAAACTTTTAAAGCAATGCTATTATCTAGACTCTAAAGAAGAGGAAACTAAAGAGAATATCTTAGATATCCAGGATCAATTATCTAAACTATAGTTATAGCTTTCTTTAGCTCTTAATTATTTATTTTATATTTATAAGCTTAAAAAGAAAGCTAAAGAGTAAAGTTTTAAGTTAATTTATTAGGGTTTAAAGGAGTTAGATACTAAGGATAGGATTAATCTAGTTCCTACCTTAAAGGTATATAAGCATTATATAATATTAGATTTATAGTTCCTAGATACTCTAAATAAGATAGATTAGTTTTCCTTGGGTTTAGGTAATGAGTTTATTGATTTAGGGTCTTTAGCTAGGCTAATTGATTCTAAAGGAACTGTTATAGTATTGGGTGGTAGTGGTTTAAATAGTTAATAGGCTCCTATATATTATCTTTGGATCTGAAACCTTTCTATTTAATAAGGTATTTATTTTACTTGTTTTCCTATCTAGTATCTAATATTATCTTTACCTCTTATTCTTTTTTAATTACTTTTATTTATATTATTATATATTTCTTTATATTATTAGATGCCTTGCTTAGTAAGGAAATATAGAATATAGGGTATAATTATATATTCTTTGATAGTAAAAGTTTATAGTTAATATTAGAAATAGCTTTCTTAACTTTAAAAGATCTAAGTTTCTTAAAATCCAATTTATCACTTGATTATATTATTATAATATTTAGGGAAATTTTGCCTGATATATAATATAAAAGGTATACTATATCTTCCTCTTTAAAGATTAATCTCTTTAATCTTTATTAATCTATATAATATTTTATTCTATTATAGATGATTTAGAGTTATATATAGAGTTCTTTATATAATTATTATTTTTATATAGTATTAAATATAGCTTTTTCTGATTTTAGTCCTTCTTAGTATAATAGATAAAATATCTTTAATATAAATCTATAATTAATATATATTAGTATAAGTTATATTGATTTAGAAATGGATATATTATAGGCTAGTTATATAATTAGTAAGTATTTTATCTAATTATCTTAGTGGTAATTAATATAAATATATAAGTATCCTTTAATAATTTAATTGATCTATTCTATTTATCTATCTATCTATAGATAATAAGCAGTATTAAGTTTATATCTAGTCCTAAGATATCCTATTAATCCTTATTAAAACTTAAAGGTAAAGATTATTCCTTTATTAAAGATAATCTCCTTTAATAAGCTATATAAGCTTATTATTACTCTATTAAAGCTATAGGTAAGATCTTCTATTAAGCTTACTTTAAGGTAGGGTATAAAGTATAAGAACTTTATTAGTCTTTCTATAATAACCTATATTAAGTTATAGGCTACTCTTATAAAAGGTTCTATTAATAGAGGTAGTTTAATAATAAAGTTGAATAATATTGATTCCTATAGTTATATAGGTATTAATAGTGATTATAACTCTCTATATAGTTTATATCTTATTAGCTTGATTTATCTATAAATAATATAATTATTTATAACCTTCTAGATTATCTATTATAATCCTTTGAATTTATAGTATCTTTATACTTATTCTATAATCTTTATAATTCCTTAATAATTATAAATAGAGGATTTATATAGTTCTTATATAATGGTTTTCTAAAGTTCCTTAGATATCTAGAGTTTTTTATTATATTTATAATATCTATCTTTCTATTTTATACCTTTAGATGCTCTTATTATATCTTTTAAGGAGTATACTTATTTAACTCATTTTAAGATAGGGTTAGCTAATATAACTCAGTATATAGTATTTAGCTTTATTTATAGTATACCTGATTTGGATATTTAGAAGATTTATCCTTTATAATAAGGTTTTCTATTATTATAGTTGCTTTATTGGCTTAAAGTATCTACTCTATTATTCTTAGATCCTTTATAATAGATGATTTTATAATTATAGTCTATAAGGGTTTCTATATAGTGGGTTTATTATATATTTAACTTCTATATAATAGTAAAGTAAAAGATATTCTTATAATTAATAAAAACCTTTATTTAATAATTACTTCTTTATAAATAATATAAGAATTTATTAAAAGCTTTGATAATAGTTATAAATTCTTTATTATAGATTAGATAATTAAGTTCTACTCTATAAAGTTTCTTAGAGTAGAAGATAATAGATTATAGTCTATCTTTATTATTTTATTATCTAATCTATACTCTAATAATATAGTTTAAAGTATTAGTTTCAAGTTCTATAGATTTATCTAGGTTATATATTACTAGTATAGGTTCTTTATAGATTTACTTCTTAAGTTCTTTAAATATAGTATCTATATTAGGTTTCTATAGGAATTTATAATCTTTCTTAGTATATTTAATAAATGGTATAGCTATTTTACTATAATCATAGATAAACTTTTAGTAGTAATTAATAAAGCCTAAAAACTCTTATATATTTATAATATTTTATAGTATTAACTAGTTATATACTATAGTGATTTTTACTGATTCTATTTGAATTTTATCTGGTGAAAAGATATATCCTAGGAAGGTAACTGTTTATTTATAAAATTTATATTTTTCTGGTTTGATAAGAAGATTATTATCTTAGAGTAGTTATAATATCTTATGGATATATTCTCTATATTCTTCTTCTATCTAGGAGAAGATTAGGATATTATCTAAATAGATTATTATAAAGATATTTAGATATTCTTAGAGAATATTATTAATTATATATTAGAATATTATAGGGGTATTGGTTAGGCTAAAAGGTATTATCAGGTATTTAAAAAGTCTAAACTTGATTCTAAAGATGGTTTTTTATTTATTGCCTTTCTTTATTTGAATTAAGTTATATATTTTTTTAAGGTCTAGAATAGTAAATTAGTTTATTCTATATAGTTAATTATATAGTTTATTGATTAATGATAAAGAGGTCTAATCCTTAATTATAACTATATTTAATAATTAGTAATCTATAATCAATTATAGCTTATTATTCTTTTTTAGTATAAATATAATAGGATATCCTGCTTTGAATATAGATGATTGGATATATCCCTTTTTAAGTATTTTATTAAGGTACTCTTATAATATTTTAAGTTCCTTAGTATTTAATATATAGATCTTAATAAAAGTAGGCTTCTTTTTATCTATAATCTGAATTTTATAATCCTATTGATTATATAAGAAGAGCTTTATTTTAAGCTCTTTATAAAATAGTTTAATATACTTATAGTATTCTTCTGGTATAGATATAAGTTATTTTTTTATATCTAAGGGTGATTTATCCTTAGAGTATTCTTATAGTTGCTTTATTATTATTCTAAGGGTAGTAATAATCTATTAGGTTTATTACTATTGATTATTATATTGTTTTTTAATATGATTTCCTAATAAAAGGCCCTTCTTAGTAGCTATAAAGTATATTTTCTTTGCTTTGCTTATTATTATTAGATCTTTATAGTCTTTTAGAGATAATATAGTATTGCTCTATTATATCTAGTCTATCTTTTAATTAATCTATAGGTTACTATTAAATAATTAAGGGTGGTTTAGTATAAGTTTATATTCTTTAGTATCTATTATATTAAATATAGTATTATCTTAATATCCTTGGACTTTGAATTAGAGATAATCAATCTCTTTATTAATCTATTCTTTATTATAAGTAAAGGTATTTCCTTTTAGATTATATAAGGGATATAATTCTTTCTTATTATATTATAGCAGTTATATATAATTTATAGCTTTTAATAATATATAATTACCTATTGCTTTATTATCTACTAAAGTATAAAAATAATATCCTATAATTTATATTTCTATTATTAATTTAAGCCTATTAGTACCTATTATATAGAGGGTCTTTTATAGGGGGTTATACTATAACCCTCTTATAGATAACTTTACTTATTTTTTAAGTTTCTAGGATTGTATTCTTTATATGGTCTATTATAATCTCTTCTATTCAGGCCTTAAGTGATTATATAGTATAGAGTTCGATTAGCTTAACTTCCTTTATAGGTTTAGAAATTGAATTTTCATTTATAAAGGTTCTTTATTTCCTTATATATATATTTATTTTCTTCTATATATTATCTATATTAAAATTTATTATAATTGATTACTATTATAGCTTTATATTAAATTCTTTCTAGGATACTATCTTCTAATAGTTATCTTTTATACTATTATATTAGCTTCTATTATAAGTGTATATTATACTTAAGGTTAATATAATTATATAAGTCCTTTTTTTTATAATCTATAAGTTATAATCTATTATATTCTAATTTAAGCTTTTCCTATTTATAGATCTTATAATAGATAGACTTATAGTCTTTGTTTTTAGCTTTTTGTCTATATTCTTCTAGGGTCTTGGGGTATGATTTGAATATACCAATTCCAAAAGGTATAAAGTACTTGGTCTTATATTAGTTAATGAATTAATCTCTTATAAGGATATTCTTAATTCCTTATACTCCTATATAGTATAGAAAGAATTTATTCTAGATTTTTATTTTCTAATATTAAAAATAAAAGAAATTAATATATAATATCCAATTAATTTCATTATAGAAAATATAATTAAGGTCTAGGAGTATATAATTATCTTTATATTTATTATAATTGGTTTTTAATATAAAGGCTCTTTTAAGATAATCTCTTAGGATAGGGATACCTAGGCCTTCTTCTAATATCTATTTATAAATATATTTAATAATTATAAATTAAAGATTAACTCTATTTATATAGCTTAGTATTTATATAAGTTTAATTATTACTTCCTTAAGGTATTTATAGGCAATGCTCTTAGGTGGTGGATATAGTATAGTATAGTATTAAGTTATCCTAAGAGATTCTTTACTCTTGGATTCCAAAAAGCTAGAGTCTAAGCTATTATTTATTATTTTATTTTTAATTAGGGTGTTTTCATTATCTATAATAGGGATTACTTATTGATCTGAAATCTCTTTAAAATATTCTTTCTTATTTATATCTATATTTAATTATTAATCCTATTATATAATATTAGATTAAGTTAATATAGTCTATAGTATTAATGATTATTAGGGTATAGAATATTTATAGTTTCTAGGTTATCCTTATCTTTATTCTCTTTATCCTATTATAATTAAGATTTATTTATTTATAGCTATAATATATATACTTTATTATATATTAAATACTGATTTCCAAGATTTCCTGTCTTTCTTGGATTATTTGTATTATTAGGAGATATATCTATATCTATTATAGTTATAATATTAGACTTTTAATATATCTCTTTTCTAGATTATATTAAGTTCTATTCTTTTAGGATTCTAGGTATATATATAAATAATAGATTCTTCTCTATATCTACCTTAATTAAATTAGTATTATAGTTTTTATCTAAAATTACTCTATCCTAATCCTTTAGTTTTTCTTTATTTATATTATATAAACTATCTATTATTAATCTTAATAGCTATTCTAATATATTTAATTAAATTTTTAGATCTATCCTCCCTAAAGAGTTTATTCTTAACTTCTTCCTTAAGTCCATTATAGAAGTATTCTATTAATATATTATCTTTCTAGGTGATTTATAAGGTAATCTATCTAAATTCTAAGGTATAGTTTAAGGCTGATCTATATTAATATAATAATTTAAGTTTTTTGATTATAGCTCTCTCTTTATCTACTTACTTAAAGATTTCTTTGATTATATCTTTAAAGTTATTATATTTTTAAAAGATCTTTTTGGTTTTATTATTCTAATCTTTTTCCTTCTTATTTATATAGTCTCTTATAATAGGTTTAAATTATTTAAGGGTAGCTCTCTCTATATATCCTATAATATATAGGATTTTTATAGATTCCTTTTATAATTAATAGGGATAGAATTAATAATAAGCTTTAAGTTATATTAGGAATATTTAGAGTGATCTAGAATATCTAATAAAAGGTTCTAACTTATAAGGTTTAATGATTTTATTAAGATCTTTTTATTTAGCTTATAACTTAGCTTTAAGTTTTATATTCTTCTTATATAGAGCCTAAAGCTTAATAATAAGTAAGATAAGGATTAATTAAGTGATATCTATAATAATTGATTTAGGTAATTGATAATATTACTTAGGGTTATATAATAATCTATTGAATAAGAGTTATTAATATATAATATTTAATAAATTCCTAAGGGATAAATCTAATAAAGGGGTTTATATTAATAGATAAGTTGAGGTATTCTAAGTAATATAATCTATTATATTAATAATAGATATAGAGTATTATAATCAGGGTTAAGTATTAATATAGTAAATAATAGTAAATAATATAATAAAGTTAAAAGTATATTAATAATTATTTAAGCTATATTTAAAGAATGAAAATTAAGGGTATATATATATATTATGGATTATAATTTGAGCTATAATCCTTATTACTGGATTATGCTTAGAATTGTAAGCTATCCTATTGGATTATGGTTTTAAGAGTGATCCTGAGCCTAGGATCACCTTTAGAATTATAATCTAATTCCATATAGTTCCAAGCCTCTGGTATGTATATAGTGATATTATAAGTCATATAACCAAGGCCCACCATACAACCTTGGCTATTAGATTATAATAATAAACTTAAATTAAAAATTAAGAATAAGCTATATAAAGAAATCTAATTAGATTTCTTTATAGAATATTATATAATAATTATTATTATTAATAATAAATAATACTTATATTAATAAGAAAAAGAATATAAAGAATAAAACTAGAATTTAATTTATTTTAGATTTTAATTATAATAATAATAATATAAAATAAATTATAATTAATAATAATATAACCTTAATATCTTATTAATTAAAATAAATCTTAATACTATATAATAATAAGATATATTTAAGATTAAATATTATAATTATAATAAAATAGGATATTTTTATTAAAGATGATTAATAATTAAAATAAAAAGAAAAGGATTAAAAACTAATATTAAATATATAATAAAGTATATATACTATAACTAAAGATAAATAAATCTTAATTATAATAGGATAAAGAGAATAAGAATAAGAATAATCTAGAGATTATAATTATCTTATATCTTAATAATTATTAATATTATAAATTATATTAATTTAATCTAGTATTATATAATAGAATTAATAATTAAATATAAATATAGATAAAAAAGAATATTTTAAAAAGATTCTATATTAATAAATAATCCTTATTATAAATAATAAAATTATTTTAATTAAGAATAAAATATAAATAATAGCTTAGATTTTAGCTTTTTAAAATCTAAAAATAATAAATCTTTTAGAATAATTTAGTATTATATTATATTATATCTATTATTTAAAGGTATTATATATAAATACCTTAAAGAAATAATAATTAAACTTATATAAATATTAAATTATATAAATAGAATTAATCTTTAATTAATAATTATTAAATATATTTATAAATAAATAATAAAAAAGAATTTAAAGGTTTTTATTTTAAGGGATTATCTTAAAAAGGCCCTTACATTAAAAATCTATTATAATAAATATAAAGATAATTATATATTTTTAAACCTAATCTATATCTTTTATAATAAGATTAATTAAATATTATATATTAATTTCTTTTGATTTTAATATTAAAAAATAAAAATCTAAGATAAAATCTTTTTATATTATATAGGAGTATAAGGAATTAATAATATTCTTATAAAAGATTAACTTATTAATTAATATAAGGCTATATATTTTATATCTTTTAGAATTAATATATTTAAACTATATTTTATTATATTAAAAGAATATAAATAAGAAGCTAAGAATAAAGATTATAAATCTATTTATTATAAGGTTTATAAATAAGAAAAATATAAACTAGAATATAATAGATTATAAATTAATAGCTATAAAAAATATTTATATAATTATATAAACCTTAAATATAATAAATATATATAATAAAAACTAATATAATAATATAAGAAATAATTATTAAAAAATAATTTCTTAAGAAGAATTTAATATAAAGTAATAATAATAATTAATTATAATAAACCTTAATATATATAATATATAAAAGAAAATAAATATATATATAAGAAAATAAAGAATCTTTATAAATAAGAATTTAATTTTTAAATCTATAAAGAAAATTAAATTAATTAAATCCTATATTATATAATTATTAAAGGATTAAATAAAATAAAATATAATAGATTATATAAGAAATATAATCTTAAAAACTTAAAAAATAAATAAATTTATTTATAAAGAAGTTATAATATAATCCTTTAATTAAAAAGATTTTTTATATTATAAATATAAATAAGCTTAAATTAATAATAAAAATATAGATTATAGAATATTGTTTTTATACTTTAATAAATAATAAAATAATAGATAATTATATATAATTAAAAGCTATAAATTATATATAATTGTTATAATATAATAAAGAAAAACTATACCCCTTATATAATCTTAAAAAAAATACCTTTATTTATAATAAAGAATAAATTAATAAAAAGATTAATTATCTTAATTTTAAAATCTAAGGATATTAAGATAGTATTATATTTAATATAATAGATATTAAAAAATATAAATTTATATTAGATTATTTCTGGTTATTTAATAATAATCTATAAATCGATTAAAAAATAAGCTAAATATAATAGAGTAATACTATATTATCTATTAAAGATTATAAGGATTTAATAATAATAGGTAAAATAAAGAAAGTATATTTTATAATTATTAAAAAGAGCTTTTTATTAGGAAATTATATTAAAAAATAATATAATAATTAATAATAATAAATCTAATAAATTATTATTATTTTCAGAATAATAATAAAATAATTATAAGAATACTTTAAAAATATATTACTCTTAAATATAAAAAGATTATTTATATTTATATTAAAACAATATTATAAATATATTAAATTATTTTATAAAAAACTTAAAATAAAACTTTCTATATATAATTAATAGGATAATAAAATTTAAATTGTAAATGAAAAAAGCCTATTTTTATTAAGATTTATATATTAAATATTAAAGAATTTAAAATATTATAAAATTATTTTAATAAAGTACTTTAAAAAGATATATTTAATTATTTATATTTAAAATAAAATACTTTATTATATTTATATTTAAAAGAAATAATAATCTATAATTAATTATAGATTATTAATTATTAAATATAATTATAATTAAGGATTAAATATTTTTATTATTAATTAATAAACTATATAATTAATTATATAAAATTAATTAATTTATTATCTTAAATCTTAAAAGAGTATATAATTTAATTTAAATAAAGAAAGATAATAAATAAAAAATTATTTTTAAAATTAAGTTTAGATTTTTTAAATATTTAATAATACCTTTTAATTTAATTAATATCCTTATAATATTCTAATATATAATTAATAATATTCTTTAAAAATATTTAAATATCTTTATAATAGTTTATTTAAATAATATCTTAATCTTCTTTTAAATAAAAAAATATATAAAAAATATATTTATAATATATAATAATTATTTGAAGATAATAATCTTTTTATTAAATTAGAAAAATATAAATTTTATAAATAAATAATTATTTTCTTAAGATATATCTTTTTATTAAATAAAATTTAAATAGAATTAATAAAAATTATTATAATATATAATTATAAAATATTATAAAATATTATAAATATATAAGAGTTCTTAGGAGTTATTAATTATTATTAAAAGTTTATCTATAATTATAATAAAATAGTTATATTATTTATTAAATATATTAAAAAAGATTATAAATTTCTATAAAAACCTAATATAAATATTATATTTAAAGAATTTAAGAAATAAATCTATAAAGAACCTATATTAATAATATATAATCTAAATAAATCTATAGAATTTAAAACTAATACTTTAAATTATATTATTAAAGTATAGATTAAATAATAAAATAATAAAGAAAGACCATAATTTATTATCTTTTATTTTAAAAAACTTTATAAAATAGAATTTAATTATTTAATCTATAATAAGGAATTTATAATTATTATTGAAGTTTTTAATAAATTCTTATATTATTTATAAAAAAATAATTATTAAATAAATTCTTTTATTAATTATAAGAATATCTCTTATTTTATTATTATATAAAAATTAAATATATAATAAATCTATTATATAAAAACCCTTATAAATTATAATTATAAAATTATTTATTATAAAGAATCTAAGAATAATAAAATAGATATTTTAAGCTAAAAAAGTAATTATAATAATAAAAAATCTTATTATAAAAGATAAATCTTTTAAATATTTAAATTAAATATATTATAAATAAAATTAAAAACTATATATTAAATTATATTAATTAATTCTATCTTAAAATAAATTAAATAAATATACTTTTTAAAAGATATAATAAAAATACTTAAAGATATAAAATAAAAAGATAAATATTATAAATATAATAAAAACTCTAAATATTTAAAGAACTTTAAAAGATTATTATATAAGAATTATATAAATCCTTTATTTATAATTATTAAGGAATTATAAAGATTATAAAATAAATATAAAGATATTATAGATTTAAAGATTTATAATAAATAATCTAAAAAGTTATAAGTAATTATATTATTTATAAATAAATTAAATTAATAAGATATAAATTATATAAAGAGTTATAATTATTATTAATATTTATATAATTATAAAAGTTAATATTATTAAATTTTATTATTAAATTATCCTTATTAATAGAATTCTTTATAAAAATAACCTATAATTCAATATATATTATTATAAAAGGATTAATAAAATTCTTATATTTTATATTTTATCTTAAAATAAGCTTAATAGAAGATCTTATTTATAGCTTTAATAGAATAATAATAAGCTTATATAGTTTATTAAAGGAAATTATCTTTAATAGAGAAATAATCTTTATTTTTAAGTTTTAATAAGAATTAATAGAACATCTTAGAATTAAATATAAATTTAATATTATCTATTATCTATAAATAAATAAATAAATACAATATATTAATTAAATTATTAAAGAATATTTATATATTTATATTAATTATATTAATTATATAATTAATCTATAATATATTCAATTTTAAATTAATATAATTTATATTAATATATATTAATTATAGATTTATATTAGAAATATTTTATTTATTATATTAAAAAGGATTAAAATTAAATAAGATTATATTTAATACTATATAAAAATAATAATTATATAAAGAATTTTATATATAATTTTAAATTATTTATAATAAAATAAAATATTATATAGATTAATAAAGATTAAAGGAATTAATTTTTAAAAAAAAAGATATAATATATCTTTTATATTATATATTAAATAAAACTTCTTTAAATATTATTATAATATAATTAAATAAAAAATTAGATTTTAAAACATTTAAGCTTTTTAAAATTAAAAAAAATATTTTTAATATTAATTATAAATTATTATTATTATTATTAAAAAATATATAATTATATCTTATGTTTTATATTTCCTTAGTAAATAAAATATTTTATAATATAAAGAAATATATAATAATATAAATAAAAGTAATTAAAAAAGAATAAAAAATAAAAACTATATTAAATATTATATAAAAGAATAAATAAAATAAATATTTTATTAAATAAAAAGGTTTTAGATTTAAAAATAATATATAAGAATTTATTAATTATTTAAATTATTACTATCTAATATTTTAATAATTCCTTTAAAGTTAATTAGCCTAATTAAAAAACCTAAATTAATAAATTTATTATTTAAACCTAAAAAAGATTAATCTATTTTATTTAAAGCACCTAAAAATTATATATCTAATACAATATAATATTTATATACCTCTAAAATAAAAACTAAATTAATTCTATTTTTAATATTTAATTCCTTTAAACCTTAATAAATTAATTTAAAGCTTTATTTTTTAATCTTTTTTTAAGCTTATAAATATAAGATAAATAATTCAAAGTTAAAGAAAGCTATAATTATAATTTAATTAATTAATTCTAAATATCTAAGATATTTTCTTTAATCTTTTTTTTTTAAATTTAATTAATACTATTATTCTAAAAGTTTTATTATTAATAAAATTAATAAAAATTAATAATTTAAATATAATAAAAATATATATATAAATATATTATTAAAATATTATTATAAAAGTAACCCTGCTTTATATATATTATATAGTAATTATTATTTTCTATTATATAATAAGATTATGTTTATTTAAAGCAATAATAATATAATATATCTATTATTATATTATTAAAATCTATATCTTTAATTAATATAAAATATTTAATATTATTAATTAATATAATATACTTAATAATCTTCTTAAAAGGATTTTATAATTTTCTAATATAATTTAATATTATAAAAAATAATTTAATATAATATAAATATTATAATTTATAAATATAAAAAAAGAAAAGGGAGATATATTTATAGGTTTTAAGGATAAGATCTTTTAGAAAGGAGATATTATATTATAATTTAATAGTTAAGGTTATATAATAGGCCTTAGTTATATAATTATATTATATTATTAATTATATATTCAAGGCCTGGAATTATATAGAATTGGATTATAATTCTAAAGATAATCCTAAGCTTAGGATTACTCTTAAAAGTATAATTTAATAAATAGACTTATAATTCTAAGTATAATTTAATAATAGGGATTATAACTTATATTATAATCTATAATATATATATATACTCTTAATTTTTATTCTCTTAATTTAATCTTAATTAATTATTAATAATATTATTATATTAATCTTATTATTTATTTTAATAATATTAAATTATGATTTTATAGATCTATTATTTATATAATCGATTTATTATTTAAAATACTTTAATCTATTTATTAATATAAACCCTTTTATTAGATTTATCTTTTAGGAATTTATTAAATACTATATATACCTTATTATAAAATTATATAATTATCTTATATAAAGCTATAAGGATTAATTTATTTAAAAAATATATTTTTATTAAAATATTAAAATATTATATTTTAGTTAATTAATTAATTTATCTAATAATCTAATTAAATTAATTTATTTAATTCCCTTAATTATATTATAGATCTTATTTCTTTTATTTATCTTTTTTATAAAATAGTTTATATAATATTTCTAATTAATTTAAATCTTTTTATAGATATTTTTCTAGATTAATTATTCTATAAAGAAGCTATTTTAATCTTAGCTTATATAGATATATAATAAATATTAGGATTAAGTCTTTTAATATTATATTATATAAAGAGTAATTATATTAATATAATTATACTTAAATTTAAAGGGATCTTAAGCTTAATATTTTTTAAGGTATATAGCTAGTTAAAAAAGGATTTAATATAATTTAGACCTTAGATTTAAAAAAAAGATTGTTAAAGATCTTAAAGAAAGAAATTAAATAGAAATATATATAAATTTATTAAAGGGATTATTTTAATTATATTAAAGGCTTTTTAAGCTATTATTAAAAATAATAATTATTCTTTATTAATAATATATCTTATATAATATATTATTAAAAGAAATATCTATAAAATAATATAAATTATTATATAAAAAGATAATTTAATTTATTTAATTTATTAAGGCTTTCTTAATAATAAAATATAATTTTTATATAAACTTTTATATTAATATAATAAATATAAAGTTATTATTATATTAAAGGAAAATAAATAATAAATATAATTTTAATATAATTTCTTTATTTATAATAATAATATAAGGAATAATAATTTTAAGCTAGCTTTAAAAAGCTTAAAGTTATATATAGTTTAATAAAGAGAAAACAATATATATAATAATACTAATACTACCTATAGAACTATAATATGATTTTAAGATAATTATATAGCTAGTATAATCTATAAAGATTAAATAAATAAGAAAAGCTATAAAATAATAATATAATAAAATAAACTTAAGAGATTAATTAATTATTCTATAATTAATTAAATAAAGAAGATAGTTTTTTAATAGCTAATCTTTTAAATATACTAAAAGAATTCTTAGATAAAAAAAGAAAAAACTTAAATTAAATAATATCTATTCTATTTAAATAGCTTAGATATAGCCTATCTACTTATATAGTTTAATCCCCTTAAATATAGCTTATATAGCTATAGCTTAATTAATTAATAAAAGGATATATTTAACCTAATTATTAAAACCCTTTTAATAAATATTAAAGATAATCCTATTATTAAATTAAATAATATTTATAATTAATTAAGTAATAGTCTTTAAATATAATCTTTAAATACCTATATATATATATATTATTTTTTCTGCTTTATTTATCCTTAATTAAGTATTCCTTTAATATTTAATCCCTTTAACTCTTTTAATATCCTTAAAGTATTTAACTCTATTATTTAATCTATAGATAAAGGTATTATTAATTATACTTATATAATATAATATTTAGATTTATTAGATTAAATAATTTAAATCACTAAACTATTAAAGGAAGCTTTTATTATCTTCTTAATATATTAAAGGATCCCTTTTATAATTATTTTATTAAAATAAACATTAATATAATTATTAAAGTATTTAATATATAATATAGATTTTTTAATAAGGAATATATTATTTATCTTTTTAGTAAATTTAATAATTATAATATACTTTATTACTTTTAAGTATTATAAAAGTAAATTAATATCTATTTAAATAATAATCTCTTTCTTATATTTTATAGATTAAATTAATAATATATAGTATAAAGAGAGCTAAGAGTTTAATTTCTCTTATTAGCTCCTTTATTTTTTCTTTAAACTTCCTTTTTCTTTATTAAAAGGGTTAATCTATTTATAAAAAAGATATTTATTATTTAATTAAGATATCCTATTTAAGTTCTTATTAATAAATTGCTTTAGAATTATAATAATATCCTTAAAAGTATTAATATCCTTATTTAAATTAATTATAAAGGTATTTAAAGAAGCTAATTTAATTATTCATTTCTTAAAAGTAATCTATTTTTAAGGGTTTAAATATAATATAAGCTATATTAATATAGATTTTAATTCCTTATTTAATAAATCTTAATTAAATAATCCTTAAATATTCTTAGTATTATTATATATAAATAAACTAAATCTAGATAAAAGCTTAAAGACTAAATAAATAATAAATAATTTATTCTTATTAACTCTTAAAGAATACTATTAAAATATTATTATTTAATTATTATTAGATTAAATTATAATTAATTTAACTTCCTTAATAATAATTATATTAATAATCTTAATTAATTTAGATTTAATTATCTTATTATATTTAAATTTATTATTTAATTATTAATTAATAATAGTTTTAAAGAATATAAGCTTTTATATTCTAATAAGGTAATAAATTATCTTATAATAATCTATATAAATAATATAAGTAAATTATCTTTTATAGATATATAAAAGATTCTAGAGTTTTTATATAATATAAATAAAGTATATTTATTAATTAAAAATAATATAATATCTTTTAAGTAAATAAAATAAAACGCTTTATCTATATTTTAATTATAAATTATTTAATTATTAAGATCCTATAAAATAATATAATAAAAGCTTTATAAGTATTTAATTATACCTAATTTATTAATAATAAAATATAATATAATATTCCTTACTTTAAGTATATAACTAGATATAAACTAATTTAAATTATTAAATAAGTATTAATCTCTTAATAATAAATAAAAGGAATTATTAAAGAATAGATAAAATATATTATTATAAAACTATTTAATCTTATTTAAATCTTTTTTAATTTAATTAAAAAAAAAAAAAACCTAATTAATCCTTTAATAATAATATAAACCTAAAAAAAAGATAAATAATTATACTTTTAATCTTATATTTACTTTATATATAGAATAATAATAAATATAAAATTATAGAGAAGGTTAAGTTTATAAAGTATTTATCTTTATAAATATATAAACTCTTTAATATAATATATTTATCTATTTATTTATAAATTAAAGATATAAAACTAGTTTTTAAATTAATCCTAAATAAAAAAACATTAATACATATTCTTATAATTAATAAATTTAATAAAGAATTATTTATTAAATATATTTTTATAGAAAGCAGTTAGCTTATTAAGGTAATTATAAGTATTAAATATTAATTAATTATTAGATTTAAATTTATATAAAATATTAAAAAGATCTATATATATATAAAAGTATTTCTTTAATTTAAAAATATATATTATTTTAAAGATTATAAATATATTATTAAAGATATTATAAAATATAATTTAAAGTAGAGGGTATAATATAAAATTAATAGCTTAATCTTTATTCTTTAATATATATAATAATTAATAAAGCTTGATTAAATAATTACTCTAGTTTTATTCTTATAGGTTTTAAGGGAATAATTATATAATAAAGATAAGGCTATATATTATTAAATCTAGGGTATTTATATTAAAATTCTAAGGGAGGATTAATAATAGATTAAGCTAATCTTATTAAGAGACTATAAAATATAATTACTTAAAAAACCCTAGATTTATTATAAATATAATATATTTATTAATATAATTATAAAATAAATCTATATCTCTTTTAAACTATACTATTCCTATAATAATAATAAGGCTTATATTTTTAATATTTATTTAAAAAAAGAATATAAATATTCTAGAAATTCTTTATTATTTTAATATTATATATTAATAAGAAATTAAATAAAGATATAATTAAATAATAATAAAAATTAAGGGAATAAAATAAAATAATATAGGTATTAAAGAAGATAATAAAGGTAGAAGAGAGTAATATATATAAGATATCTCTTTAAAAGAGAGAGCTTTATAAATATATAAGGGTTTAAATTAATAATCCTTTATAATTATATATAATTACTTAATTAAAGATACCTTTTATTATAAATAGTTTTTCCTTTAAAGTATAGCTTTTTATGATATTTAATAATAATTTATAGTTAATAAATAATATATATTTTTATTTATATACTTTTTAAAAGGATTACCTTTTAGCTTTTATAACTTTTCCTCTTTTATTTTATAATTTAACTCTTTTAACTTTAAGATTATTAATTTATCTTTTATTCTTTTTAAATTATTATTATAGATATTATTTAATTATAAAAATTAATTAAAATAATATTTATTCTTAGCTTTTTTATATTAATTTTATTATAAATATAATTATTTTATATAATATAATTGTTTATAAGATTATTTCATTATAGAATAATTATATTAAATTCTTTAATAATATTAAATTATTCTTTATAATAAAAATAATAATAAATTATAAAGCCTTTTTAGTTTAATATTATTTAATCTTTATAAATTAATATTAATCCTTTTTTTTATTTTTAGATTTAAATAATTTTTAAAATATAGATTTTAAGGAGGGTAAATATAAGCTAAATAAATTACTCTCTTTATTATAAGATATTTTTTATTATTAAATTGATAAAAAATATATCTAGTACTCTTATATAATTAGTTAAGGATTAAAATCTTAAATAATACTTCTAGGAAGATAATCTTTATAATACTTAAGAATATCCTATACTAGAGTTTATTATAAAAACCTAAATATCTTATTTTATATTTATATTAATTAAAATAGGATATATTTATAGGTATTTCTTTAATATTTTAATAAAATAAAAAAAAAGGATCTATTCTTTATTTATTAATTATTATAGGGTTATTAATCTAATCCTATATTCCTATTATATATAATCCTTTTTAATTATTATTATAACTATTAAAGAGTATATTATATAGCTATATTATTTATATATTTTAATTCTAAGTAAGTATAATAAGTATTATTTAAATTATAAATAGGATAAATATATAAACTATAAATAGAGAGGATTTAATAGGTATAAATAGGATTAAATAATTCCTTAATTACTAGGATATAAATTTGATTTAAAAAGGATAAAGTAAATTAGTTTTAGGATAATAGTATTAATTATATAATTTAAATAGTTTAATATTAATAAATAAATTAATTTTTAAATGTTCTAATTAATCTTTTATAAAATAAAATAAAATAAAATAATAAAAGAATATAATTATTATAATATAGTATTATAAAATATATTTATAATTAAATAAGAAAAGAAATTATATAAGTAAGAAGATTAAAGAAAGATAATATTATAATATTAAAATAATTTATAAGAACTTTTGTTTTTAATAGGAATTTAATAATTTTCTAAAATAAAAGAAAAGGTTTTAGATATATAAATATAAGCTTTATTTAATTCTAATTAATATAGGTATAGGGTAGATCTAAAAGTAGATTTATATTTAAAAATATAGTAAAATTATATTAATATAAATTAAGAAAAGATTATAAAGGAATAAGATTAATAGGGATTATTTAATTATTAATATAAGAATAGTTTAATTATTATAATTAAGATTTAAGAGTATTAATTATCTATTATAATTAATTTAGTATAATTAATTTATATATTAATAATAGAATATTATATATAAAGAGTAAAATTTATTATACTTTTTTAAGAAATATTATTAAGATCCTTCCTATTAAAGATTTTTAAATAGAATTTAAATCAGGAAATCCTTAGTTTAAGTATATAAGAAATTATATATATATTTAAAATAAGTATAATTAATATATATTCTTTTAATATTAAATTAAGCTAGGGATTATAATTTTAAATTAAGGTTTAATAATTAATAGTAAATTTAAGAAGTCTTTTTAAAATTAATATTAAAATCAGAGTCTTAAGGTATTATTTAATTAATAAATAAATTAAAATATATAAGGGGGTTTAATAATCCTAATCCTTTTTTTTCTTTATATAATTCTTATTTATCTTTAGGTCTAAAAAGCTATATATTAATATTAGATATTTATTAACTATATTTATCTTTAATAAACTTTTTTAGATAATTTCTAGAATAGGTTTTATTTAAAAGAATCCTATTTATTATATAAAGTATATATACTTTAATAATATTTATTTATAAAATAATCTAATATAAGCTATATTAGTATATTATTATCTTTATTATATAGGATTTATTCTGTTTTTTAGGTATATTATATATAAATATTAGGTTATTTAGTATTAGTTAATTATATTTTAATTAAAGTATATATTTATTAATAGTATTTATTCTTATTATTAGTTTCTTTTTAAAATTAAATACCTTTTTTTTAGCTTTTATTATATCTTTTAATCTTTTTTTTAGTATTTAAATATAAGACTTAAATAAATCCTTAGTATTAATAATAATATTCTAATTAATAAGCCTTTATATTAGAAATTTGATTTTAAATAATAAGATAGGGTTATATCTATATATAAGATAAAAGGTAAAAAAGCTATAAAATAATTTAATTATAGTTCTATTTATAAAAATAACTATTTTAAGGTATTTTATTTATTTAAAATCCCTTTCTAATATCTTTATTATTATAGATATAAGGCTTTAATAATTAATTTTAATTATAAAATCAACTATAGGATTATACCTAGATATTTAAATATATTTTATATCTTAATTAAATAGTATTTAAAAGAGAAGCCTTTTTATTTTAGATCTATTATTAATAATTATATAAAATATAAATCTATATTATTATATTAAGGTTATAATAAACCTAGTTATAGCTCTTAAATTAATCTATTATATTAATTATACTTTTATTTATTTAATTAAATTATAATAAGTTTTTATAAAGAAATTTATATTATAATTAGATAATATATATTATAAATTAAAGTATACTTTTAATATTAATTATTTAAGTAATATTAAAATTATTAATTCTTTATTATATTATAATATAAACTTTTAATATTTAAAATAATAGACTATAGTTAAGGAAATATTATTCTATATCTTTTTTTAATAATATTTATTAAAAAGAGTTTTAAAAATAATTACTTTACCTTTATACCCTTAAGCTATATAATAGCTTATTATTAATTTCTTATAGATAGGTAAATTATTAATAATTAATATAGGATAATTTCTTTTATAGATTAGCCTTAGTTAAAGTTTTTTATCCTTAATAAAGAACCTTTAAGCTTTTTAATATAGTATTATAAATTATACTTTATTAAAATCAGATAATCTCTTTAATAAATATAGGAATCTAATAATCTATTAAGATTCTATAGAATATCCAGATTCTAATATATTTAATTATATTAACCTAAGATATATATTAATTATATCCTTTAAATCCCTTTTAATTTTAGTATTTATTTAATTAAATAGCTCTGGTTCTTTTTAAGAAAATCTATTTATTATACTATAATTTTTTTTAGGAATATATTTAATAATAAAATCAAACAATATAATATAATTAATCTAGTAGATAATAAGACTATCTAGTATATTATAAATAATATTATTAAGCTAGTATATAAGAATATATATATGTATTTTTAAGATAAATTATATATTATAGATATATTCTTTAAGCCTTTAAAATATAAAGAGAATAGCCTTATACTCTTACTTTATTATATTATAATTATATTTAGCCTTATTTTAATAATTATTTTTAAACCTAATTAGATATTATTATTTATTTAGGATTTATATTAAAATTATTTTTTATTCTTTAAGGCTAGTATTTATTATAAATATAATTTCTTTACCCTTTTTAAAAAGATTAAGTAATATTAGAATAAGGGTAATTATTATTATATCCTTAAGCTTAATTATTATTTTTAATTATAATCCTCTTTATTTTTAAAAGGCTTTTTTTTATAATAAAATAATAAAAAGGAAAGTAATAATAATAAAGTTATATATCTAAATTTAATAATAATTAATAAATCTAAAAAAGGCTTTAATATTTATTATATTATAATAAATAAGCTATTCTAGGATTTTAATAATTTTTTTTTAATCGATTTCCTTTTAGATATCCTATAAAGGAATCTAATAATAATAATTATATTTTAGTAATATTTTAATTTCTTTTTTAATATTATATATTTAAAAAGCTTAATATTAAAAAGGATTTTATTAAGGTTTTATAAATACTTAAATATATATTTCTATACCTTAAAAAGAATCTTTTTATTATTATAAATAAATTATAGCTTATATATAATAATATTATTAAAAAAGGATTTATAAATAATTAAGATAAGATTAAATAGTATTTAAATTATAATTTTTATAAATTAAGCTATAAAATTTATAATACCTTAAAAAAGTATATATATCTTTAAAAAATTAATAATAGAAGAAAATATAATAAGATTTTTATTCTTTTTATTTAATAAGATTTAATTATAATTAAAAAAGAAATCTAATAATAAAAGTATAATATATATAAAGAAATCTTTATTAAAGGAATTAATATTAAAAGAGATAAATATATCTTTAAAAATAATAGTATTATATTTTATAATAATATTAATTAAATAAAGCCTTTTATTCTTTTTCTTAATAAAGAAATATTAATTCTTATAAAAGATATAAGATTTTTTTAATATATAATTCTTAAAATATATTTTTAATAATTCTATAGCTTTTATTTTTAATCCTTATAGAATAGGGATAGAATATATCTATTAAGTTAAATAAGAAATTATTTTAATAATTTAAGGAGATATAATTAATAGATTAAGTATTTTATTTTTTTTAAATTATTAAAATAAAGCTTATTTTTTATTATAAAGAATCTCTAGGAAAATATTAAGTTTCTATTAGATTAATATATTTTTAGTTTAGGAGAGGATTTCCTTAAAGTATTCTTTATAAAATCAGGATCTCTTAGATATATTAAAGAACTTTAAGGTAATATATTTAATAAAAGGTATATCTAGATTAATTCTTTTTTTTTTTTTTTTTTTTTTTTTTTTTAAAATAAATTATTATTAAATATAAATCTATCTAAAGAAATATTATTAATAGGGTTAACTTTATTAGCCTTTTTCTTATATAAGGTATAGATATATATTTTAAGGGGATTATATAATTAATATATTCCCTTTTTTTTAAATTTCTTTTTTTTTTTTAGAAAATCTAATTTAATCTTAGTTATTTATAAAGCTTTAATATATTATTTTATAGATTTTATTAATATATATTTAATAATTACCTTATTATTATTAGAGTTAAGCTTTATTAATATTTCTTTATTATCCTTAAAAAGCTATTCTAGATTAATTAATTTTTTATTATTAATTATATTTTTAATAATATAATTAATATTTAGTTTTTTAAGAAATTAGATTTATTTTATTCTTATTAAATAATATCTATAATAAAAGTAATTATTTATATTTATTTTATTTAATATTATATATATAAATCTTTACTTTTTTAAAAATAATTAAATAATAGCTTAATTATTTTAATAAATAATATCCTTAGGATAAAAGGTATTATAACTTTATTTAATACTATATATAAGTAAATAGATATTTAAGTAATTCTTATATAGAATTAAACTTTTATTTCCTTAATTATTTAAATAATCTATTTAAAGAATAATATTATTTTAATCTTAATTAAATTATATTTAATTCTATATTTCTTAATTAATGATTTTAAGATAATATTACCTTTAAAGCTTAAATTAATAAATATATTTATTATTTTCTTTTCTTAAGAATTAATTCTAATTTGGATCTTAGGTATTTATTATATATTTAATAATTAATAGCTATTTAAGTATATTTAAATAACCTTATAAAGTATCTTATTAAAAGAAAAGCTTATATTATTATAGAGATTATTTTTAATTAATTTTGAAATATAAAAATAATATAAGCTTAATAGATCTATATTATCTTAATCTTAATTAAATAATATTATTTAATATTAATTATAATTAAAAGGGTTTTTTTTTATATCTTAATTATAGTTATAATATTAATATATAATTATTTAATTAATTTATTAAAGAAGGCTTTATTATATCTTATCTATAAATAAACTTAAATTATTTTTATTATATTCTTTAACTTTATTAAAGATATAGGATTATGTAATCTATTTCTAAGGATATAAAGGATTTCTATTATATCTTTAGCTTAATCTAATAAATCCTGGCCTATAATTATCCTAAGCTTTAGATTAAGATTAATTAATATATAAAATAATATAATAATTATTTTTATAAATAAAATCTCTTTTAGTTTAAATTAATAATAAAGAAGTCTTATATTTTAATCTATTATTTATAATATATTCTTAGGTATAATTATTAAATTAAAAGATATTATCTTATTTAATATTAGGGTAGCTTTAGGAGTAGGCTCTTAATATATAATAATTAAAGATTTAATTAACTCTTTATTATTATCCTTTTATCTTTTTCTTTTATTAATATTTATATTAATTATATATATTAATATTATTTAATCCTTTATATCTTTATATTAAAAGAATAATATAAAAGAAATTTAGATTATATTTTTATTAAGTATAATATCTAAGTATTATAATTTTATAGATTATTATTTAAAGCCTAAATAAAAGATATATTTTTAAAGATTATATCTTTATATTTATTTAATATTTATTTAAAGTATTAAAAGACTTTAGCTTTCATTAAAGGAATAAAAGATATAACTATATAATTAAGGAAATTAATAGCTTAAGCTATTATAAGCTTTTAATAGTATTCTTTTATCTTAAAGAATTATTATATAATAATAAAAGGGATTATACTTTAGTTTATAATATATCCTAGATTTAATATCCTAGTATATAAATTATATATATAAAACTTAAGTTTAATATTATATATTAATTTATTATAATAAAAAAGAAAATAGCTTAATAAATTATAATATTAATATTTATTTTTATCTTATCTTTTTTTAAAAAAAAAAGATATTAAAATCCTTATTATTATTAAGATTAAATATTATTTAATTAAATAAAAAATTTATTAAGCCTTTATATTATAAATCCTTATTAATATATATATTAATATTTATTTATATTTTAATAATTATTTAAGTAATATCTTTTTTAATAGTTATATTAATCTTAAGATTATTAATAAGCTTAATTAATTTTTTTATATCTATTAATTTAGCTTTAAAAGGTATAGTTTTAGTAATAATTAAAAAGAACTTTTCTTTAAAATTAAGATCCTATATAATTAGATTTTTTATTATAATAATTTAATTAAGTATTATCTTAATAATAATTATATTTATTTAATTCCTAAGATTATTAGAAATCTTATATTATTTAATAATTAATTTAATAATTATTTAATTATTAAAGTATTCTTAGAGCTGCTTATATAATATCTTCTTAAATTTATAAGGATTATTAATAGAATTTACTTAAATAATCTTAATAAAAAGCCTTATTAGTATAATCTTATATAATATATAAGATAATAGTTTTAAATTCTTTTAATTTAAATTATATTAGGAAATATAAAATCTATATTTATTAAATTAATCTAGAATATCTTTAATAAACTTTAGGTATTATTATTTAAGTACTTTTAAATAATCTTTATATAATCTTAATTATTATAAATCTTCTTTAAAGAAATAGTTCTTTAATACTTCTTTAGCTTTTATTTATAAAAGATTATAAATAAATCCTTAGATAATATTCTTATAAGTATTAATTATATAATATATAAAATAATTATATTTCTTTTTATTAATTATATTATTATTTTTTATTTTAAGCTTATAGCTTAAAAGGTATTTAATAATATTAATCCTATTAAAATATTTAATAAACTTAAGATTAATAGTATATCTTTTAGGTTTATTTATAATAAGGATATCCTTAAAACTATTAAAAAGAATAATATTAATCTTAATAATATTTTATAAAAAACTCTTAATAATATTATCTTTTAATTAATTAATTAATTATAAGCTTAATCTATTAAACAAAGGGCTATTAGAATTTATAATAAATATTATACTAGATAAAGAAATACTTAAAATAAGGATATTAAAAATAATAATCTTAAGAATAATAATTTTAATAATAAAATTAAAGCTATTTAAAGGTTTTCTTTTTTAATATAAAAAATATTTATTTAAATTAAAGGCTAATAATATATTAAAAAGATTAAATAATAATAAAGGCTTTTTATTATAAAGGTATTTAAATATCTAGTTTAAGAAGAAGTTATCTTAACTCTTATATAATAATACCTTATTAATTATATCCTAGTATTAATATAAAATCTTTTTTTTAAGGATAGGTATTATACTTAAATTAAGGATAATAATTTCTATATTATTATAATTAAATAATATCTTATTTCTAAAATACTAAGATTACTCCTAAATAAAAAGCTTTTTAAATATTAAGAATAAGAATTATAAAAAGAGAAAAAAGATAAAAATATTTCCTAAGATTAACTAAACTATTAAAATACTAATCTATAATATAAAAAAGCAAAACTAAGAGTTAATATATAATTAATACTATTTATTATTAATTAAATAATTAATATTAAAAACTATATAAATTAATTATTTATAGTAATTCTTTTTATATTTATTTATATTTTAATTAAATAAAATTAATAAATTTAAAATATCTTATCTTTTTAATCTAATATTTAATATATAAATTATTTTTTATATATATTTTAGATAAAAGCTTATCTTAGGATTAAATATTTCCTTATTTTTTCTTTTAATAATTCAGTATTTTATAATATTAAATTCTAATAAAAAAATTAATAATATCTTATTATTTAATTAAAATAATATATAATATCCCTGTTTTATAAACTTTAGGTTTTTTAATAAATAAGCTTAGCTCTTTTACTTTTAGATTTCTAGGTTATTATCCTTAAAGGTATCTTTTAATTATATTAATTAAAAGGTTTTATAAGGGTATTTATAATAATTCTTTTTAGATTAATCCTTATAATAGCTTAAAAATACCCTTAAATATATTATATTATTAATCTAGTATTAATTAATCCTTTTAATAATAAAGTAAATAAGATATCACTTTATCTTAATTATTAATTTTAATAAAGAAAAAATAATATATATAATAATATTAATACTATTTATAAAACTATAATATAATTTTAAGGTAATTATATAGCTAGTATAGTCTATAAGAATTAAATAGGTAAGAAAAGCTATAAAATAGTAATATAATAAAATAAATTTAAGAGATTAATTAATTATTCTATAATTAATTAAATAAAGAAAATAGCTTTTTAATAATTAATCTTTCAAATATACTAGAAAAATTCTTAGATAAAAGAGAGAAAAACTTAAATTAAATAATATCTATTCTATTTAAATAGCCTGGGTATAATCTATTTATTTATATAATTTAATCCCTTTAAATGCAGTTTATATAGCTATAACTTAATTAATTAATAAAAGGGTGTGTTTAACCCAGTTATTAAAATAGATTTATTTAAATTCTTTTTATTATTCTATATTAATAAAAGCCTAAATAAAATTTATAATTAATTTATAATATTAATAATTTATATTAAATAAAGATTAAAGTAATTAAGTTTATATATATTATTTATATTTAAAACCTTAAAAAAATACGTTTATATTATTTAATATTAAAAATAAATCAAAAGAATTAATTTAATTTTAAAGCTATTTATTATAATTATATAAAGATAGTTTTTTCCTTATTAAATCTATATATATTATTATATTAATAAAAGGTTATTTAAAGACTAGATTTATAGCCTTTTATAATTATTATAAATATCTTTAAAAGTAAAAAACTTTATATATTATATAAGATTATATCTTTTTATAAAATTAAGCTTATTTTATATAATATTAAAGCATTATATTAAATAAGATTAATTATAAGCTCTTTTTATTTCTTTATATATTAATAATATATTATATAAGAAGAGAGATTTAAAGAAGATAAATAATTATAAAAACTAACAATAACTTTATAAACCTATTTTTAATTTAATTCTTTCTTTATTAAGGTTATAATAAGAATTAAATAATTATACCTTTTTTAATAGTTTTTTATATATTATTAACTATATTAGGTTATAATTTTTCTTAATTATAAATAATTATATAAAAAAATATAAACGTTTTAGCTTTAAATCTATATTAATCTATTATTTTTTAATTTTATAATAGTATTATTATTCTCTTAATAAAAAAACTATAAAAATTAAATAAATTATTAAAAGTATTAAATTTAAAAGAATCTAATAAAATAAAGATAAAGATAGCTAGCTTTAATTAAAGATCTATATTAAAGCTTTATTATAAAAGCTAATAAAAAGGCTTATTAAAGGCTTAATATAAAGATAGTTTTAAAGATAGTGATAAGGGCTCTAAAATATAATTTTTATAATCTTAATATTAGTTATAAATCTAAGAGTATAATTTAATATTATTAATAGAATTTATTATAAAAATAAGGGTTTTATAGTATTATTATTATTATTTTAAGATTATTACTAGCTTTAAAAAGAATTCTTTTATTTAAGCTATTTATTTAATCTTTATATAGGTATATTTCTTTTATATTATTTATTTTTAGGACTTTATATTAAAAATTTAATATTAAAGGATAGATATATAAAGCTAGTATTAAATTAAAGGATTATATAAGCCTTTATTATTATAAATAACTAAAAGTATATCTATATATCATAAGACTTATAATATTTATAATAATAATTCTATTTCTATTATAATAATAATTTGATATTTTATATAATAAATTCTAAATTTTTATTAATATTTAATTTATTTATTTACTTATTTATAATAGTATTAATTATATTTTATTATTAATATAATATATTATATTAAATAAATCCTATATTTTTATTAATATTATTTAAAAACAATATAATTAAATTAAATTAATTAAGTTTTAATATAAAATAAATAATATATATATTTATTAAATATTTATATATTATTTAATTAAAAGCTATAAGATATAAAATTAATTAATTAAAAATTATAAAAATTATAATATCTTTATTAATATTTATATTATATAATATAAAGAAAATAATAATTAATTAATTAAATATTTTTTATAAATATATAAAATTATTTAAATTTAAATTTAATCTTTTTAATATTTTTATTATTATTAAATCTATATATTATTATATAAAATAATATTTTAATTATTTTTATTAAATTAATTATAAAAATTAAGTTTTAATCTTTAATTGATTTTATTACTTAAAAACCCTTTTAAAATAAAAATTATATATTAAAAATCTTTAATAAATATTTATTAAAAACCCTTAATAAAGATATATTTATTAAAATAAAATATATTTTATTAATAATTTCTTTTAAAAAGGTTAATATTTAAAAGGGTTTTTTAAATAAAATATTTTAATTATTTTAATATATTAAGCTTATATTTAAAGATAAATTAAATATTAATAATTTTAAAAACTTTATATTTAAATTTATTAAAGATATAAATATTAAAATAAATTATAATAAATCTATTAAGAAATATTATCTTAAAGGATTAACCTTTATTAAAAAAAAACAATATTAATAAAGATATTAATAAAGATATTAATAAAGATATTAATAAATCTATTTTAAAAATTATATTTAAGTTTTTATTATAAAAAATAAAAGAATATTATTATTTAAATATAAATTAAAGTCTTTTAATAATATTAAAGAATTAAGAAATAGTTTTAAATAAGATTATTTATTTATTTAAATTAATTAAATTATTATAAAGTATAATAATATTAAAAATAATTAAGATAACGCTGGAAACTATTTTATTATATTTATAAAAAAGATCTTTTAATATAAAATATCTTATATATTTTAAAATAAATTAATATTATTTTAATCTTAAATAATTAATTAAAAGCTATAAGAATATTATTATAAATAAAGGCTTTTATTTAATATAATTAATATATTTAATTAATATAATTATTAAAGAAATAAAATAAGGTTAATTTATTAAGTCTTTATATAATATATTTAATAAAATAATTAAAATAGTTTTAGATTATAAAAATAATATAAAATATTTTAGATATTATATATATATAATTATATTAAATCTGGATTTAAAATATATTTAAATATTATTTTTATTTAATATAATAAAATAAATTATTTTATTATTTTATAAATATAAAAAAGAAAATATATTAAATAAAAAAGTTAAGATTTTATATAAAATAATAAAAATATACTTTTAAATAAAAAGAAATTATTATTAAATATAAAAAATATAATAAAAGAATAAAGAATATATAAAAAGAATAAAAAATAATAACTAGAAATATCTCTTATATAAATATATATATTATTTTCTTTATTTTTTTTGTATATTAAATAACTTATATTAATAAAAATACTTTTTAATCTATCTTAAAAAGGGTTTTATTACTTAAATTTAATATATTTAATAATATAAAAGCTTAAATTTATAACTAATAAAATTACTATTAAAATATTCTATTAAATAAAAAAGGTTATATTTATATATATATATTAGTTAAAGCTATTATTTAAAATTTAAATTTTTTTCTTTTTAATGACGTTATTTCTTTTTAAAAATAAGATTATATCTGGTTTATTAATATAACTTTAATAGGCTTAAATTTAATATAAAATAGCTTTAATATAATTATAAGGTTTTTAAATAATATTAACCTTATATAAATATAAAATATCTTTAATTAATATACTTTTTTAATAATCTTTTATTTATATTTTAAAAAGCTTTTTAAAGTATTAATAAAAGTCTTTTTTATATATTCTTTTAATTTCCTTTTTTATTAATTTAAATACCTTTTAATATACTTTTTTACTTTTAATAAGTTATTTAATCTTATTTTATAATATTATTTATATTTTATTAAGATATAAAAGAAAAGTCTTAAAAAGAATAGAATTATTAATATAATTATATAATAAATATTATATTGTTATATAAAAGCTATTTATAAATCTGTAAATTAAGATATTTTATATAATAAATAAATTTAAATATTATATATTATAATATAATAATTATATATATATAAAAGATATAATCTTATATTATAATTATAATAAATAAATAAAAACTAGGCTTATATTATAATTAAATAAAAGAATAATATCTTTATATTATAATCTATTTATTTAAAACTTTATAATAAAAGTATATAGATTATATAATTAATAGATATATAATAATTATAAGATTAATATATTCTTTTTAAGAACTTTAAAATATATTATCTTATATAGAATATTTATTAATTAAGATAATTAAGATTTAAAAGTATTTTAAATATAATTTAATATTAAAGCCCTTTTTATATTATATCTTATAAAATAATAATATAAAATACAGATAATAAAAGGCTTAATATTTTAAATTTAATTTAATATAATATAGATTTAATATATAAATAAATAAATATTAATATAAATATAATTAAATTTAATTATTATTTATAAATTATATTAATTAAGATAATAATAAATATATAATTATAATTATTATTAATTAAAGAATAAATAAAAATAATAATAATAATAATTTAAAAAATAATTAAAATAATATTTTAAAATCTAAAGGAATATTAAATTTTAAATTTTATAATTAATATTTTAATAATATAATTATATAATCTTTAATTATTTTAAATCTTAAAAAAGAAGGTTTTTTAAAATAAATAATAAAAAAATTATATAATTATTTTAAAAAAAGAATAATAAAACTATAACTTAATAATATTATTATTAATCCTTATAATATTTTAATTAAGATATTATAATAATCTTTTTTATTTTTTATTCTTTTTATTACATATATTATTATTCTTTAATAAGCTTTAATTAATATATAAACGCTTAATATAATAAGCTCTATAAATAATACATATTTATTTAATAATAATCTTAATATAAATAATATATATCTTGATTTAATAAAGATTTAAAAGATATATAAAGATTAATTTAAAGTTAATAGATTAGAATTTATATTTAATAAATTTAAGTTTATATACTTTATTAAAATATATATAACACTTGTATAAGATTAAAGATTTAATAATATTATAATACTTTTTATAAAATATATAAGGATATTAAGTATTAAATTTAATAAAAAACTTATTTTTATTAAATATTAAATTAAAATTAAAAAGAAACTTATTTTATAAAATCTAGCTTTTATAAAACTTATTATAAAGATATAAAAATCTTTTTTTTTTATAAAAATTATATATAGTATTATTATATATAAAATAGTTATCTTTTATAGAATTAATAAATCTAAAATCTTATAAAGAATAAAAGTAATATATATAATATAAGTATTATATTTATATAATATTATTAAAGTATATAAAGCTATTCTTATATTATATCTCTTTAAATTTAAGATGTATATATATTATCCTTAAATCTATATTTTATATTATAGAAAATAAAAGGCTTTAATTATTTATAGAATTATATAGGCTTTTTAAATAGATATAAAGAAATATAATAATCTTTATATAATTATATTATTTATAATAATAATTTAGCTTTTAATTATTATTATTTCATATTAATATATAATTAAGCTAATAATAAATAATAAGTAGATCTTTTAATAAGATAATTATTTATTAATAATAAAGATAATAAATAATAAAATTATAATAAATTAATTATATAATAGCTAGTTAATTTAAAGTTTTAAGCTAAAGAATATTTAAAAAATACAATAATTTTATAAAGATAAAGAGCTTATTATTGATATTAATTAAAATTAAAAGAATAACATTAAAAGCCTTTTTTTATTATTATATAATTATTATTATATAATTGTTATATATTTTATATTATTATATAATTATATTAATAAAAAGAGAAAGATAATAAAGTATTTAATTCTTTAATATTATAATTTATATAAATAAATATAATAAGTCTTTTAATAAAAGATTATATTATTTAAAAATAGATTTAATTAAATTAATATATTTATAATATTAATTAAAATAAAAATTATTATATAATAATAAATAAAATTAAATAAATTATATAAATATAATTTAATAATTTAATTATAAGAGATTATATAAAGGGAATTCTAGGTATAATTAAATAGGACTATATAGCTTTAATCAATTAATTAATAATAAGACTTATATTTAAGCTAAATCTTTTTTCTTTTATACCCTTTAAGTATAAAAGGCTATTAAAGCTCTAATAATTAATAATCCTCTAGATTATATATTATAATTAGGTATCTAGATATCTAATCCTATTATAATTATCTCTCCCTTTAAGGGTAATATCCTAATACCTTAATTATATATCTATTATCTTATAATAGATTTCCTTATTATTATTATTTTATTATTCTAGAATTTTTATTTCCTTAGAATTTAGATTTATTATATTCTTTTTATTTATTTATAATTATATCTTCTATTATATCTTTTTTATTTATCTCTCTTATTTTATTATTATTTTATTATCTTTTTATTCTATTATTATATCTTTTAAAAAATCTATTACCTAAACCTATATAATTAATAAAGTAACTAGGTTATATTAAGGTAATTATTATAGAGTATATATAATATATATACTATATATAAATAATTATAATAATAGATAATAAAATAATAAAGAAAGCTATAAAGCCTAATAAAATTATAATAATTTAATATTTATTTATTAATACTAAATCAATATATTATTAATAGTCTAATAATAGAAATAATATCTATTAATAATATATTAAATAATAGTTTTAAAAAGATTTTTATTAATAATTTAATAATATTTAAACCTATTACCCTTATACTAGATAATATCTAAGAGCTAAATAATATACTTAAATTCCTAGATATAATACTAGATATATATATCCTTAATAAGGATAAGGACTTTAATAAGAATAACCCTTTTATTTTTATTAGGGCTTTTATTTAATAATTTATTAATATATTATTAAAGCTTTACTATACTTTTAAATCAATTAAGATTATATATTACTAGACTTATAATATTACTAATCCTATTAAAACCTAAATTAAGGCTAATAAGGCCTATAAAATAAAGAAGAAGACCTATTAAATATTATTAGTTATTTAATAGCCCTACCCCTAAAAATAATAGGATATTTAAATAAATCTATTAATATTTTATTTATATTTTAATATTAATTTAATAGCAGACTATTTAAGCTTAATAAAAGACTCTTTAAGCCCTATATTATATTAACCTAATTAAATAAATAATTATATAAAGCTTAAATCTAGTTTAAATAGATACTAGCTTTATATCTTAGTAATATACCAAATATATAGCCTATATTATTATTATTATTATAATAAAAGAGAATAAATTAATATTAGTTAAGCTTAATAATAAGCTTAAATATATATAGCCCTTTAACTTTAAATAGGTATAACTTAAGTTTTACTAAGGTTTTATTAAGCTATTAACTCTAGTCTCTGGTTTCTAGTTTTATTTTATAGTAAAAGAATATTTATTATATTTTTTATATCCCTTTCTTATCTTTTTATTATCTATTTATAATAGATTAAAAGATATAAATTAATTATTATTCTTTAATATATAATTTTTAAGTTCTTTTTATTTATAATTATAACTCTATAATATTTTTATTTTATTATATTATATCTTTATTTAGCTTATATTTTCTTTTTAATTAATTCTTTTTAAAAGCTTTTATAAACTTTAAAGTATTTATTTTATTAATTTAAATCTCTTAATTATATTTAAAAGGCTAGCTTAATTATTTAATTAGATAATATAATTCTTTTTTAATTTTTAATTAATCCTTAATTTCCTTAATCTTTTATTTATTTTTATCCTTTAATTTTAATATAAATAAATTATTATTAATATTCTTTATTTATTATACTTATAGTTTTAATAGGTTAATATAAAAAGTATTATAAATCTATAAATATTATTTAAGTAATATTAATTAATATACTTATATTCTAATCTTTTATAGGATTTAAAATAGATTAATAAATCTTAATATTAATTTTCTTTTTATCTTTAAATATAAATTCTTTATATTTAATATAATTATATTCTCTTTCTATAATATTAAGAATATATATAGCTTATTATAGTTTCTTATCTAGCCTTTAATTATTTATTATTAATACTTTATTAATATTTTTTATATTTCTATTAATTTCTTTAATTAGTTTTATATTATTAATATCTTTTTTTTATAATATTATCCTTAATATTTAAAAAACCTAATTTATAATTAAATAATACTTTATTAAAAGAGATATTAATTATTATAAAGATAATTAAATTATAGATAAATTATATTATTTAAAGAAGCTTTATTTATATTATTTATTCTTTTATTAAAAAGTGATATAAATAGTATTTTAATTTTTAATTTATTTATCTATTAATTTAAAGGTAAAATATTATTAAAAGCCTTTTTTTTATTTAGGATATATAATAAAGTTATAATTAAAATTTACTTATAAAAATAAAGCCTTTATTTAATATAATACCCTTTAATATTATATATTTTAACTTTATCTTTTAATAAAATAATTCTATAAAATCTATTATAATAATAATTATATTTATTAAAAGAGATAAATAATACTTTATATATTAATCTATAATTATTAGGATTATATTTATATCTTTTTTATTAAATATAATAAATAGAAATCCTATAATAAAGTTTATAGATATTTCTTTTTAGGATTAGCTTAATTTTAATAAGAAATTAAGATATTTATATAAATAATAATATTATAATATTATTCCTTAATAAATATTATAATTAATAATATATTCCTTAATCTTTTAATCTATAAAATATTAATAAAATTTATATTATAAAAGTTTAAGGGTTTAGTTTATATTAAATATTCTATATAAGGATTGTTATAATAAAGTTATAATAACTTATTTTTTAATAAAATTTCTTTAAGAATATAAATATAATCTTAGTATTTAATTAAGCCCTATATATTTATAGATTATATAATATTCTTTTTTTTATCTTTCTATTCTATTAATATAGTTTTTTATTTTAATATCTCTTTATTTTTATCTTATATATTCTTAATAAATACAATTAAAAGAATTAAGGCTTATTTATTAAATATAACCTTAGTATAAAGAGCTATTTAAGCTATATATATAGGTATTTATTATTCTTTATTAATAATCTATTTTATTTATTTAATTAATTTAATTAGATTTAAAAGCCTTTTATTTTTATTATCTTAAGTATTTATTAATATCCTAATAGATTTAATTTAAATCTCTATAAATTTAATTATCTTATTTTATAATATAAGAAATAGATTATTATTTAATAAAGCTTTATTCTTATAATTTAGCTTTTTTTAATAATATATCTATAGGGTTAGATTTCCTTAATTAATATTTAATAATAAAGTTATATAATATTAATATTATATATTATCTTATCTATTTTTTTAATAGCTTAATCTAGTTTATAAAGGATTAAAGATTTTAATAATTAATTAAAATCTTTATTTATTTTATTATCCTATTAATATATCTTTATTAATAATTAAATAAATAAAAAATAGTAAATATTTCTTAATTAAATATCCTATAATTTATTTTTATCTTAATAAACTTCTTTAATTAAAAAATAATTAAATATTATTTATCTTTATTATCTTATTATAATATAATTCCTATTATTATAAATCAGAAGATATTAGTTTTAAAATAAATTTATTATTATAAATTAAAATATTTAAATAATAAAGCTTTTTGAAAAGCTTTTTTTAATTATTTAAAAATTAAATATTTAATTATAATTAATTATATTTTCTTTAGTATTTTACTATTCTTATTATCTTTTAAAAATATATTTAATAATACTATAATTCTAGAATATTTATAGATAAACCTTTTATAAAAATTATTAAAACCTAGAAATACTTATATTTTTTAATAGATTATTAGTTATTATTATTTTAAAATAATTATAATATATTAAGGATTTATTAATATCTCTTTTTAGATAAAATAGATCCTAAAAAATCTATTTTTATTTAATAAAAATAATGTTTTTTAGATTTATAAAAAGCTCTATTATTTATAATCTTTCTAGAATTTATTTAATATATTCTATATATTCTTTTTTATTTTAAAAAAGATTAAAATGTTATTTAAATAAATAATATATATTATATTAATTAATTCCCTTAAAGCTTAATAAATATAATATTAAAATATTATTAATATATTAATTAATCTAAAGGGTATTATTAGGTATTTATAATAATTATAATAGATTTAGAATATTATCTTCTATTTATCCCTTTTCTTAATCCAGATCTAATAATATATATCCTTTATATTAATTTTTATAAAGAATTCTAAATCTATAATTTAATCTAGGATCTTTAAAATAAAGAATAATATATAATAATTCTTTTTTATAATTTTATTAAAACCCTAATAATCTATATATAGTTATAGGGATTTATTCTTTTTTAGAATAAATAGAATTAATATCCTTATTAAGCTCTTAAATAAATAAATTTATCTCTTTTTTAAATTCTTATTTAAATAAGTATAAAGCTCTTTTAATTCTTTTTATAATAAGGGATAGATTATATTATATAAAAAGATAATATCTAAAAATAGATTAATTATATAATCTATAGCTTTTTAAGATAATAATATATCTATTTAATCTATTTAAAATATATCTAGATAATCCTATAATTCTTAAAGTAATTCCCTTACTTTTTTTTATTTAATTTATTTAATTTTTATCTATTAATAATAATATTTCTAGAAGGTATATAATTAAAAAGATTATTATTTTATTTTAATAGGCTTATATAAATTTATAGGATTATAAGATTTTAATCTTTTCCTATTCTTAATTAAACTATTAATATTTATTATAAATACTTAAATAAATCTAAAGATCTTATAAATAAACTAACCCTAATAATATTAAGCTATCTTTTATTTTTAAATCTTAATTAATACTTAAATATACTTAAATAAAATTCTATTTAATTCCTTTTAAATCTATAATAATAAATAAGATTTCCTATATATTATATATTTAAATTTCTAGTCTATTTATTATTTAATGCTTTAATAAATCCTTTATTAATACTTATTATAATTTATTTATTTTAATAAATACTTTATTAATAAGATTTAATTTAATATATATATCCAGATCTATATATATTTTAATCAATATTTACCTCTTTATTATTATTAATATATAGAAATAGATTATTATTTTAATAATAATTTCTTTAATTAAAGCTAGGGGATTTATTTTAATCGATTATCTTTTCTTATCTTAATATTATCTTTTATTTTAATAATATTAATAATTTAATTAAGGTAATCTAATATAAAATAACCCTTTTTATTATATATATAATAGATTATAATAATAAAATAATCTATTTAACTATTCCCTTTATCTTTTTAATTACTATCTTAATTATTCTTTTTATAAAAGTAATTATCCCTATTACTTTTATAACCTTTTTAGCTTTAATAAGAACCTTCTTAATATAGAATTATTATTAATTATATATTAATCTAATTTAATTAATATTTATTATAATTTTATTTATCTTATAATCTTAAAAAGGATCTTTTTTTAATCTATTATTTAAGGCTTTATTTTTATTATTTATTTAATCTTTTTTATAGGTTTTAATTTCTTCTCTTTTTCTAGATTCCTAAATAATACTAAAATCTTTTTATCTTTTATATTATCTTATTTTAATTCTTAAAAAAAGCTTCTTTATAAAAATAAATATATATAACCTTAGTTTAAGCTTAATAAAATATTATATAATTAATTTATCTTTAATTATCTTTATAAAATAAACTTTTAAATTAAATAAATATAAATAAAATTCTATAAAGGATTAATAATTATATTATTAAGCTTTTTTAAAGGTATTATAAATCTTAATTATTTAATTAATTAAATTTTTTAAATAAATTTTATTTTATTTTAAAATATATTCTTAATTAATTTCTCTAGTTTTTTTTAAATTTTAATATAGCTTTATATCTTATTTAATTAAAAGGATTTATATTTATTTTTTATATTTTTAAGGATTAAAATAATTTAATATTCCCTGTTTTTTAAATACTTAAAGCCTATTTAAAAAGCTTATATAAGATTATTAATCTATTTCTTTTTATTATTAATACTTCTATAATATTATAATTTAATAATATTAATAACCTTTAACCCTTTTAATTAAGAGTTATTTAAATTATTATAATTTTAATTAAATTATAATCTTTTTTTAAATAAAATATTTATAATAAAGATATTAAGATTTTAGATTATTTAAAGATAAAATTAAAGGATATTAATCTCTTTAATCCTTATAATTTTAATTAAAAATATTATTATTTTATTTTAGGTTTCTATAGATTATTGTAAAGGATTAATTAAATTTTATTAATTTAAAGCTTTAAACTTTTAATAAACTATAAGGTCTAATAAGGCTTTTAATAATAAAGATAATCCTTTAATAATAAAATAAATAAAAGCTATTATTAATCCTAAATAATTATAGATAAAAGTATAAGAATTATAAAGAGAATTCTAAGTATAATTAAATAGGATTATATAGCTTTAATTAATTAATTAATAATAAGATTTATATTTAAATTAAATCTTTTTTTTTATACTTTTTAAATATAAAAGGCTATTAAAGCCTTAATAATTAATAATCTTTTAGGTTATATATTATAATTAGATATTTAAATACTTTATCCTATTATAGATTAAAGATAAGAAAATAATAAAATAATAAAGATATTCTAATACTTTATTTAAAGATTTTATTATAAACTTAAATATATTAAATATTTATTAATTATAATATTTATTAATTAAAATTATTATTAAAAATATTTAAATTTAAATTATAAAGATTAATTATAAAGAATAAAGAATTTATCTTTTTTAAATATTAATTAAAAGAAACAATAATAATATAAATATAAGATATTAATTTATTAAATATTCTAAAAGTAATTTATATATCTTTTTTAAATATTCTAGATAAATAATAATAATATTAAGATTTAAAGATATAGATATTAAAGATATCTATAATTAAAACCAGGCTATTTATAATAGCTTAATATTTATTAAGATATTTTATTATAAATTTAAGAACCTATTAAAATATTAATAATAATAATAAAAATATAATAAAAGTAAAATCTAATATTTAATATTTATAATAAATATTATAATAATATATATAATAATAATTCTTCTTTAAATATATATAATAATAATTCTTATTTAAATATATATAATAAATATAAAAATATAAAAAGAATAAAAATATTTAATATATTATAAAAATTATAATAATCCTTAATTATTTAATTAAAGAATAAAGTATATATAAATATAATTATTAATAGATTAGTAATATAGATATAATATAAAAGTAATATATATAAAATAGCTTAATATTTAATATAAGAAGTTTTAATAATAGATTTAATCTTATTTAATTTAATAGATATAATCTTTAAAATATTCTTAAAAATTAAAATTATTATAACTTATTTATTAAATTAATAAAGATATAATAATAATAAAGATATAATAATAATAAAGATATAATAATAATAAAGATATAATAATAATAAAGATATAATAATAATAAAGATATAATAATAATAAAGATATAATAATAATAAAGATATAATAATAATAAAATAAAATAAAAAAGATAATTTTATTAATTTTAATTTATAAATATAAGATTAATTATAAATATAAATAATAATAATAAAATAATAATCTATAAATAAAATTAATAATAATTATTTTATAGATAATTTAAAAATATTTATATTAAATCTAAAGATAATAGGATATATAATAATTTAATTAAATTAATAAATATATATTAAGGATATATTAATAATAATTATAATAGCTAAAAGAGCTATAAAGAATTAACAAAAAGCTAAATTAATTATTTAAGTTAATTAGATTTAATAAAATAATAATAATATAATTTATATTAATCTAGCTAGATAAGAAAAGAGAGAGAATAGATTAAAAAAAGAATTTATTTTATAGAATAATATAAAAGAAAAGAAAAAAAAAGAAAAAAAAAGGATTTATACAAGCTAAATAATAAGATTAAATAATAATAGAATTATTTAATTATAAATAGCTATTAATAATAATAATAAAACTATTATAATATAATAATATTAATAATATAAATAAATATAAAATAAATATAAAATAAATATATAAAAGTAAATTATATAAAAATAAATAAAATAAAATAAAATTAAATAAAATTTTATATTAAAATTATAATTTAATCTATAAATATAATATAAATAATATAATATAATTATTATAAATAATATATATTAATAAACCTAGTCTAATCTATAAACTAGTATTATTAATTTAATAATCTTTTAGCTTTAATATAATAAATATATAAGTTTTATAATTAATATATTAATTCTTTATTGATTATTAAATTTAAAGATAAGATTTATTATATATAAAAGAATAAAAAAAAGAGCTATAATAATATAATATAAGTATAAATAATTAAAAAGAGAATAAGTGTTTTTTATTTACTTTTTTCTTTTTATTAATTAAATACAAAAGAATTATTTATTTTATAAAAGGTTTAATTTAAATAGATTTAAATTAATATAATTATAAGATTAATAATAATAATAATTATTATTATTATTTAAAAAATTAAAAAATAATCAAATTAATAATAATTAAAAAAAAAATAAAGAATATATCTTTTATTAAAATATTTATATATTAATTAAAAAAACAATTAATAAAATTATTATAAATAAATTATATAATAATTATTTAATCTATAATAGTATATTAAATAATATTTTCAAAATATAATAATCTTATAAAAATAAAAAGCCTATTATTTATATAAATTAAAATTAATAGAATAAAGCTAAAAGCCTTTCTTTATTATAATATAATCCTTATATATCCTATATTATTATATAATTATATTAATAAAGGAAAAAAGATAATAAAATGCCTAGCTTTTTAATATTAAGATATATATAAATAAATATAATAAATTCTTTAATAAAAGATTATATTATTTAAAAATAAATTTAATTTAATTAATATATATATAATATAAATTTTTTTTTTATTATATAATAAATAATAAATAATAAATAATAAATAATAAATAATAAATAATAAATAATAAATAATAAATAATAAATAATAAATAATAAATAATAAATAATAAATAATAAATAATAAATAATAAATAATAAATAATAAATAATAAATAATAAATAATAAATAATAAATAATAAATAATAAATAATAAATAATAAATAATAAATAATAAATAATAAATAATAAATAATAAATAATAAATAATAAATAATAAATAATAAATAATAAATAATAAATAATAAATAATAAATAATAAATAATAAATAATAAATAATAAATAATATAAACTTAAATATTTATTAAAATATTAATAATAATTATTAATCTGTTATTTAATATATAAAATAAATAAAAATATATAAAAGTATTAAAAATATTTAATATATTATTTAAATTATAATAATTATTAATACTTTATTTAAGAAATAAAATAGAAAAATATATTAAATTAATAATATAAATATAATATATAAATAATATATATAAAATAATTTTATATTTAATATAAAAATCTTTAATAAAAACCTTAATCTTAATTAATTTAATAAATATTATCTTTATTAATTATTTTAAAAAATCAAACTCTTTATAATCTATATATTAGATTAATAAAAGTATAATAATAAGAAAATAAAATAAAACTAATTATTTTATTTATCTTAATTTAAAAATATAAGATTAATTAATAATAATAATAATAATAAAATAATAATTTATAAATAAAATTAATGATAATTGTTTAATAAATAATTTAAAAATATTTATATTAAACTTAAAAATAATAGCTTTTATAATAGTTTAATTAATTTAATAAAGATATATTAAGAATATATTAATAATAATTAAAAAGGTTATATAAAAGAAGACTAGATTATATATATAATTTAATTAGATTAATAACATAATAATAATATAACTTATATTAGCTTAATTAAATAAAAAAGAAAAAGAGAAAAGAGAGAGATTAAATTGAAAGAAAAAATCTATTTAATAAAATAATATAAGAAAAAAAAAGCAAAAAAGAGATTTATATAAACTAGATAATAAAACTAAATAATAATAATAATAAAGCTATTATAATATTATAATTAAAAGTATAAATAATATAAATAAATATAAAATAAAAACTTAAATAAGAAATTTTATAAAAATAAGTAAAACTTAAAAAACCTAAATAAAATTCTATATTAAATTATAATATAATCTATAAATATAGTATAATATAAATAAAATAATATAATTATTATAAATAATATTTATTAATTAATTTATTTAATTTATAAACCAGCTTAATTAATTTAATAGCTTTTTAACTTTAATATAATAAATATATAAATATTATAATTAATATATTAATTTCTTATTAGCTTTTAAATATAAAAATAAGATTTATTATATTTTAATAAATAAATTAAATATATCTTTTTTTATTAAAGATAATAAAAAGATATCTATATTAATTATAATCTTAAAAGATTAATCTATATAAATAGATAAGATATATCTAGATTATAAATAATAATATAAAATTTAAAGCTTTTCTCTTATTTTTTTAAAAAATCCTAGAAAAATCCTAGTAATTAATTAGAAAATCTTCAACTGCTTTTTAGGTTAAGAATAAGATAATTAATTAATCCTTTAAATCTATTCTTATTTATTATAGCTTTATAACTTTTCTAAATTATTTTTAAGTTTTATATTTATACTTAATTATATATAGCTATCTTATATTATTTAATTAGCTTTATATAATATAATATATTATTATTTATATTATTTTTCCTTTATTAAAATATATAAAAAATAAAAGAAAAAGCATTATAATAATATAATATAAATATATATAATTAAAATAAGAATAAAAGTTTTTTTTTATTTTTTTCTTTTTATTATTAAATAAAAAAAGATATTTATTTTATAAAAAATTTAATTTATATAGATTTAAATTAATATAATTATAAAAATAATAATATAATAAAATTTATTTAAAATAAATAAGTATTTTTATTTATTTATTTATTTTAATTTAATTAAAGATTTATTTATTTTTAATATTTAATAATATTTTTATATTTTATTTAATTTTATTTAGATTAATTTTATAAAACTTTAAATTTAAAAAAAGAAATATAAAAAAAAATATTTAAAGCTTAATTATTTTAAAGTATATATTTAATTATTAATTATTATTTAATAATTTAAAGCTTTTAATTATAAATTATTTAATTAAATTAATTAAATTATTAATTTAATATTATTTTTAATAATTAATTATAAATACTTTTTCTTTATATAATAATAAATATTATATCTTAAAGAGCTAATTAAAGGGCTTTTATATAATATCCAGGAATTTTAACAGGCCTAAAAACCAAGGTTATAAAGGAGATAAAATGGAAAATAATTCAGTTACCAAGTTGGCTACAGCCCTCAGGTTGCCTTAACAGCTGTTATAGCTGACATATGGCGGTCCGCCAGCTCAACCCTTGGGGCGCAGTTAGGGGAGTCCGCCACCAGGAGTCCCGACTTACTAGGTACCTAGGTAGCAACCTGGAACCAGAGAGAAACTACAAGTCCTTACCCCGTACTACGTCCATGCTGCACCTCTCAAAGCTCTCTCGAAGGCCTCGTTCAACCCAGTAGCTATAGTAACGTTCATTGTCCCACGATCGCGGAAGTTGTGGCATATATGAGATTGGCACTATGATATCGTGATATACACGCCCAAGACATGGAGAAAAAAGCTCAGGTGAGTGTATTTGATTTCTGACATTTGCCTCCTTGGAGCTGGTAGGGAGGCACATAAGTTACCTGCTGATTTCGCCTTCGTTAGGCGGTAGAAATATTGCTCGCGAGAGCAACCGGCCAAGTAGCTTTGAATCATGCCATTCACGCCGCCGAGCTATATATGCGTGCAGCCGCCGAGGAGGCAACTAGCAAGGCGGAGGCAGCTCGTTTGCGTCGAAAATGCAAGGGTCTCATTGCACATGCTGAACAGCTCAAGGCACAAGTAACCCAGGTGCCATCATCGATGCTTAGAGACAATGAGGCCGCAATTTCACCACTGTCTTGCACCTCCCCATCACCAGCCGAGTTAGAAATTCTGTGTCGTGCCACGCGTCTACATGGTATTGACTACCCGCCCTGGCAAGGTGAACCTTCTGAAAATGAATTCCAACTCCAGTCTGGCACCAAGCCTTTTATGTATGCCCACCACCTTTAATTTCACTGAACAAGAGACAGCACCGTACCCTACTTACCTCCAGCCTAAGCCCAGCGCATGGCTGTATTCTTTGTCTTCTTCTTTTTATTTTTATTTTTTTATTTGACTAACCAAGTGTTTAGTGACAATACAGTATTCACATTGTCGCCGACTCAAGCCAGCAATTTTTTGGCTTGGAGTAGGCCATATGAAGTCTTCGGTTCCGCGGTAACAAGCCAGGATGAAGATCGTTTTATGCGCCTGGGCAAGAGCTGCAATCTGGTGCAGGATATAACCACCGACTGCTCTGTCGTTGCTAGTCTTTCTGCCGCGGTCAAAATACTTACAGGCAGACACTCGGTACGTTGATATACCACTGGTCTCGTCCCAAGGGTGTACACCAGAGAGGATCGAGTCTGATAAGATGATTCTTCTTCAGGTTCTATCAAGAATTTTGTACCCATTTGACCACAGAAAAAATCAACCCAAGCTTTCAAAGTCAGGGAAATATATCATCCGTATGAATTTCAACGGCTGTTCTCGTCGAGTTGTCATTGACGACAGGCTACCCGCATCTAATTCTGACAGAGCTCTTTTTGTTCTTGATAGTCACAATCCTTATCTTGTTTGGCCAGCATTGCTGGAGAAAGCATACCTAAAGGTCAGAGGTGGGTATGATTTTCCCGGCAGTAACTCTGGTACCGACCTTTGGGTTTTGACGGGCTGGATACCAGAGCAACTTTTTCTTCAAAGGTGAGAATCTCAAAAACTAGCATCCTGGTTCTTTGTGGCCCGATTCTCACAGGCGCCTTTTTTCTCTTGCTGATTAGAATAGGGAGGACTTTGACATCGATGAAACGTGGTCTCGAATAGAGGCGGCCTATGATTCTGATGACGTTGTCGTCACTTTGGGCACCGGGAGGATATCTTCTGAGGAAGAAGCCGTCATGGGACTTATAGGAGAACATGACTACGCTGTCCAGGACATAAACTCAACGGGGGGGATTCGCCGGCTATTGGTTAAAAATCCCTGGTCAAACGATGCTGCATGCACAGGTTCTGGGAAGCATAATGCCATAAAAGCAGCTGATACTCGTGCCGAGTCAATGCGGCCTAATCATCACCAAAGCGAGGAATTTCTACCTTCATCCGGCACCCTGTGGTTAACAATTGAGGATGTTGCACAACATTTTGAGTCTATGTATCTCAACTGGAATCCCAATTCTTTTCCTCATCGTTATGATCACCATTTCGCCTGGGATATCCCTTCAAATTACATATCAGCATCATTAGTCAGGAACCCTCAATTCTCTGTTGCCACTACGAAAGGTGATCCCATTTGGGTTCTTGTGAGCCGGCATTTCGTGGACGCCGAGCTGGATATAGCTCGTAAGAGGACGGGCTCAATGGCTGCTGTTGCTCGCCAACTTGGTTTTATGAGTATTTTAGTGTTCAAAAGCAACGGCAACAAGGTTCAAACTACGGATGGCGCGACCTACCGGGGTCCTTACGTAGATTCGCCACAAACCCTTGCTCGCCTGGATACAGAGCCCGGAATGAAGCATACGATCGTACTTGACCAGCACCAATTTCCACTATCCAACTATACGTTTACAATGTCAATATTCTCGCATGAAAAACTCAATGTCAAGGTGGCTGGTGAAGCTATGGCTCATATAACTGAACATCATGGTGCTTGGACCAGACGCACGGCTGGGGGAAATGCGTCTTGTTCCACATATTTTCTCAACCCACAGTACAAACTTACTTTATCTCAAGCTAGCGCATTATCCATTCTTCTATCAACGGATAATCGAGACATTCATGTTCACATTGATGTGGTCTGGGGCGGCGGATATCGTGCCATGACCGTGAGAGCGAAAGATTTGGTAGCTTCATCTGGCGAGTATCGTCAAATGTGTGCCGTTGCAGACATACCCGAACTTGACGCTGGCATCTATACACTGGTCTGTTCGACATTTGAAGTGGGACAAGTGGCCGCCTATTCCTTGCGGGTATCTTCTATGAAACCAGTAACATTGGATTCTGTACCAACCGATGCAGCTGGCAGACTTCGAACAAGTCTTCCATCGCTCAGGATCGGTGTAATGGGAGAACAGTGGCGCGCGGCACTCAGTGTTTCCTGGCTGACGCGGGCCACTGTGTCTTTGGATGGTATTATGCCAGTTCCAAGGTCTGTAGCGACTGGTAGCTGTTCGTCATCGTCCATGATGCTTCGCGTAACAGTGGTCCATGGCTGGGGGCCTGAGCAGGTTATTGTAGCTGAGTCAGGTGGTGGCCAGTTTCAAGACTGTACGGCAACCATACGGACCTCGGAGTTTGACATGGAGCCCCGAGGGGAACGGTACGAGGCGATGTGGTTGGTGATAGAGAGTATAGGATCACCACAACTAGCGCATTTGATCAAGGGAGAAATCTTCAGCGATTCCCCGGTTCTGGTCAGTGCATGGGAGGCCCAATAAAATGAATGAAACGCATATTATGCCACGGGACATATTGCTGAGTCTAGCGTTTCGGCATTGAGTCAAAGCGACTCATAGATATCAAAATCGGTAAAATGCCACAATATTAGAACTGGCATGGGTTTATACAAGTCCAATGCTGACTTACAGCAGCGCTCCTAGGGGCCGAGCAAAGTTCTGGTAAAACTGGCCAATTACCTGTCAGCATTTTCAGTGTGGCTAGTGATCTGGGTGGCTTTGCTGCTTTGAACGTCCCATATCAAGCAAATCGGGAAGCTACGCTATGCGAAGGTTGACCACCTTCCAAAGCTGCTTCACAGTTTTGTTTGAATACGAATCTCCATTAGCAACCCAGAAACATTAAGATAAGGGATTTGCTGCAGCCAGTGTCGCTTCAACTTGGTGCGTTCAGCATAATACATGTCGCACCCCAGGCAGGACAATCAGCTTGGGGACTAGTACTGCTGGAACAATACCTCAGAGGCGGAACAAGGAGTATATTGCAAGCAATAGCTAGAGTAAGGAAGCTTAGTTGAGGTGGCGGGTAGAATTCGCATGGCGGCTAAAACAAGAAAAGAAATCGCACCAGAACGGCTTGGTATATAAGACTGAGAACCGCAACGCCAGACTTGCCTCCCAATAATACAAACTGAGCTTCTGAGAACATGATAGGTAAGCCAAGCCAAACTGCACCGCATTGAAATATGCATCGATCAGTAAACTGCCTCACTGGCTTCCCCCTCCAATTGTTCCAAGTAGCTACACAAATGATCAACTATCAATTCAAGTTTCTTACGTAAATTCCGTTCATAGCATCATTCAGTGCGTGGATTCGAGACAGTAACCTCTACTGTTCTCTGTGTTAAAATGGGGATTTCGAAGGAGACAAAATAGGTCACATCAAGACTGAACCATGGAATTAACACTCAACACCCAAAATTGAGTCTCTCACGATGGGCCTCCTCGCCGTCGCCGCCCTCGATTAGGCCCATCCGGACGTTGAGCTAGCACATCTCGTAAAAGTGGATCGTCCTTTTCTTTATCCATATGATGTACCCTGACATGTCTGCGACCAGAAGGTCAGTTTTCGTGTGCTTAATGGAGCAACGCGGCATAGCTCGCCCTCCACATCAATTTACGGCCGCTTCAGATAGAGGTAGCAGACACACCTTTGTAAATTATCTGGTCGTGGATACTTGTGCTCTCTGTCTGCGCAAAACGGGCAAACATAACCGGGCGAATCATGAACGAGGCCATGCCTAATCATCTCATTTTTCCGCTTGAAGCCCTTGCCTCCCTCGCTGCGGGGACAACCCTGGACTGGACAGTAATGAGGTCGGGCCAATGAATGTACATTGGCATGAGAGTTAAGCAGATACTGGGTTTGAAAAGGAGGCGCGGTGCAGCCACCAAATGTGCAAACATAAACGCCAATCTGAGAATTGGTTATGCCGTCTATACTCATGCGATCAGCGACCGAAGTTAAAGTAGAAGAAGTGTAAGTAGCAATGTCAGTGTTAGGTGTATCACCAGGATCTCCACCCGAGGCACTACTCGGGTACTCGGTGCTTGGACGATGTTTGATTCCATTAATGGAGTAATAGTGTGGACTAGAGGCGGGAAGTGAATGCGGGGAAGGAAGACTGCGCTGGTATGTTTCATTTGGAGAAATAGGGGGTGATGCATGGCTGCTAGTAGACATTGGAGGAAGTCGTGGAATCCCGATGGATGGTGAGCGGGGAAAATTTTGTGTAGGTCCACCACATCGGGCTGATAGCTCCCTATCGACTGGCGCCGAGTGCTCAGCCGGAAGACGATTGATATCCCCTAACGTAGAGCGGATGGACGGCAAACTCTGGCCGATATTAGATTCAGATGGCCGAGGGGGATCAATCTGCATAGGGGGCAGCTCGCCGCTACTGGGTGTTGGCATGGAGCTGGACTTATTTCTTCCGTCAACTTTCTTCAGATGACTGTCAGGCAAGGAAGCTTCCCGAAACCGATGGTCAAGATTCGGCGATCGCTCATCGTGAATGGAAAGTTGACGAGTCGAGACGGAGATGTCGTGGCTAAGCTGATATGGGAGCGAAATCAGCGCGCGAAGAGGCTCTGCTGCGACTGCCTGCAAGGCATCGGCGGCCAAATGTTGCAATGCACTAGGGAACGTGCGTGTGGGATTGTGAGGTCCCAGACAAGATCTGTTGCCTAAACCGATATGCCTGTTATTGGATCGCGAAATATCACACAGAGATGCGCCATCGTCCGAGCCAGATTCGTCAATATCATCATCAGCTCCAGGCAGTGCCCGAATACTGGCTGCCTGGGCAATCTCTGGACGACGACCATTATCGAGATATGCAACTAGGACGGCAACCCCGGAGTTAGGAAGTATCTTTTGTCGATTAGATTGAGCACACCCGTCGGTGGGAGGAGAACTGAAACTGACTTGACTGGATGGTATATCCGGGGGTGGGCTAGGTGACAATTCAAGTTTAGGGTGCAATGCCTTCATTAGAGGGGTGTCGTGAGGGACCACCTCATCTGGGTCGTATGTGGCAGCGTCCAAATTAAGCTGTGGCTCGTACTGCTGGTGTTGTTTTTGCTCCTGGATGGTTGTCATGATTCTCGTGTCCGAGTGTAACCTGTCAACTCGCCATTGCATTTACAAAAAAGAATAGATAACAAAGGAAACTTTCGGCAATGCCCGGACCAGATGAAAACAGGCGTTTGATTTCCCTCCAGAATGTCGTCTATCTGTCGCAGTCTGTCCAGTTGCAGACAGTCGCGCCCTTGCGCCAGTAGTTGTGCCAGCCTAGACGTATCCTGCCTATGCGCTTGGCTTGCCTCTAACAAGGCATGTGCTCCCAACTTCAAGACTTAGAAAGCAGGCGTCGCTTGTACCTCGAATGCCGCGCTGGAGCCCCAATAGATGTATTGAAAGAGTAGTGGGTGATAATCGTAGGCCCAGGCTGCAAGGTGTATTCCTGATTACCTGAGAACTATGCGCACTCTCCTTCCAGACCGCTTTGTCTTGATACACTTGCAAAAGAAAGCGACTGGCGCTGTGGGTGGGGAATCAAACAGGTAAGAAAGAGGTTTACAGCAACGTGTTGTCTGGAGGCTAAGTAAGGGTGAGAATGAGTAGATGTGAGTATCAAATTATGTGTGGATCTGAAAGGCAGCGTCTGTGAATGTAGTATTTGCGCTAGCATTTGGTGAGGAAAACTGCATGCGGACTACTGCTATATCTTTATGAATGGAAACCCTGGGTTGGCGCATATGTATACGTGAAGAAGAGAGGTGGGGCACCAGACAGCTAGACCAGAGGTTGTGCCTTTTAGATACGAATGTGTGTGTGCGTGTGCGTGAGAGTGTATTGTGTAGGTAGGTATGTGCGGAGAGATGTAGAGGGAGTAGGGGAGAGAAACGGAGCGCGTTAGTTTGTGCTTATGCCATGTAGTAAATGCGTGATGAGGTGGTAGTCTTCCAAGTGTGATGTGATTTGGTCAGCTTGCCCCATGTCAATACTAAGAAACCCACTCGCTCATTCTACTCTTCACCCATTAACAGGTTGTCAAAATAACAATAACAGGACACACACGTAGTCTGTCGTTCACTATCTACTCCTTAATATACTGGTATATAAAGAAAGAAAAGGGGGATTATAAAATGATATTAAAAAGTTAGAATTTTATTATAAGAATATAGATTAAAAATAGATATTATTATAAACTTATAATTTTAATATTAATAAATTTTAAATAATATATTAATTTATAATTTCTTTAATAGATTAATTTTTAATATAAAGATATTATATATAATTAATTTAATATAAAAAGGAATTTAAAAATAATTATATAAATTAAATAAATAATATAAATTATTAATTATCTAGATTATTTATTTAAATTTTATAAATAATATTAAAATAATAAATAAAAAATATAAAAGATATAATAATTTTTTATAAATTATTTTTTATAATATTTTTAAAATATTTTTAATTTTATTATAATTATTAATTTAATATTAATTATTCTTTTTAATAATAAAATAAATAAAAATTTATTTTATTTTAATTATAAATTTTAATAAAGAAAATATAATATATAATAATATTATAATTTAATTAAATTTATAAAATAATATAAAGAAATAAATATATATAAATATAGAATATAAATATAGAATTTTTAAAAAAAAGTTATAAAATAATAATAATATAAATTAAATAAAAAAGATTATTTAATTATTTTATATTTAATTTATATAAAAGTTAAAAGATTTTAAATTATTTATTAAAAATTCTTTAATATATATAAAAAAGAATAAACAAAACGCTTTATATTTAATAATATTAAAAATAATTTAAATATATTTTATTTATATATATAAATTAATATTTAGATTTATAATTAATATTATTTTATTTTAATTATTTAATTAAAATAAGAAATATATTTAATTTATTTTTTATATTAAAATTTATATTTATAATTTTATATTTATAATTTAATTTAAAATCTTAAAAATAAAAATTAATTTATATTATTTAATAATTTTTTATTTTAATAAAGCTTAAAAGATTCTTTATTATTAAATAATAATTAAATTATAAAAAATATATAATTATTTAAAAAATAACTTAGATTTTTTAGTTTATATATTTTATATTATTATTTATTTATAAATAATAGGAGTTATTTTATATTTATTAATTTATATAATATAATTTAATAATAATTTAATTAATTTAAATCTTTATTTATAATTATTTTTAAAAGAATTAATAAAAAGATTATTAAATATTCTAGAATTATTTAATATATATTTTAATAATTATAAATACTATTATTTATAATTAAATATATTTTAATAAATAATTAATAATAATTATTTAAATTTTTAATAAATTATATTATTTTAAAAGCTTTTTTATAAAATTAATAAATATTTATATTTAATATTTATTTATAATAAATAATAATTAAAATAATTCCTAATATTATTATTAAAAGATATAATTATTTTAATAAATTAAATAATTATATATAAATTAATAAATTAATTATATTATATTATTTTAATAATAATTATAATAAAAGAATTTAAATACTTATTTTTGATTTACATATTCTATTAAAAAAATTATATGTCTTTTAAATAATTATAATAATAAAGGATTTTTAATTTAAAAGCTAAAATAAATCTTTATATATTAATATCTTATATATATTTATTATATAATCTATTATTTATTTATTTTTATTAATTATAATAAAGAATTATTATATACGTTTTATAATTATATATAAATAATAATTATAAATAAAATCCTTTTAATAAATTTAATTTTAAAGATTAAATAAATAAATATTCTTAAATAATATTATTTTATATAAAAGATTATTTATTTCTTTTTTAAATAATATATATATTTTAATAAATAGATTAAATATATCTTTTTCTATTAAAGATAATTAAAGGATAGCTATAGTAATTATAATCTTAAAAGGCTAGTTTATATAAATAGATAGGGTATACCTAGATTATAGATATTATTATTAAATCCAGAGCTTTCTCTTTATTTTCTTAAAAATCCTAAATAATTTCTAATAATTAGTTTAATATTTTCTAATTAATTCCTAGATTAAGAATAGGATAATTAATTAATCCCTTAAATCTATTCTTATTTATTATAGCTTTATAGCTTTTTTTAAATTATTTTAAGTTTTATATTTATACTTAAATATATATAATAATTCTGGTTTATCTAATTAGCCTTAAGTATAATATATTATTATATATATTATTTTTTCTTTATTAAAATATATATAGATTAAGGCTATTTTGATTAAATATATAATTTATATTAAGATTCTTTTTTTATCTTTTATATCTTATTCTTTTTTAATCAGATATTATAAGCTTAGATATTTAATTTAAGCTTTAATTATAAATATAAGAAAGGATTAATCTAAATTTAATTAGTATAAAAAAAAGATTAAATAAGGATAATATAAAGATCTCTTTTTTTTCTTTAAATTTATTAATATTATTCTTAATATTTATTTATAATAATTATAAAGCTAGCTTATTATATTTAATAAACTTTTTCTTTATATTTTATTTTAAAAAATAAATATTTATTTAAAAATAAAATAATAATTTTTATTATAAAATTAATAAAATATTTAATTAATCTTAAAGAATATATTTTATTAATTTTAAGAAAATAAAAAGATTATTTTTTATATGAAAATATAAATTATTAATTAAGATTATAAAATATTTTATTTAAAAAGAAATTAAAAAATATATTTATTTTAAATATAAATCTTTTATTTTATTTTAATTATTTAATAAAAATAAAAATATCTTTTTTTTATATTTAATAATAATTTATTATAAAATTATTATTAATATAGATTTTATTAATAATTATAAAAATTAATAAGAAATTATTTAAAATAATATATTTATATTCTTTTAAAAATATATTTAAAAAATATATTTAATTAATAATCTTAATTAAATATATAATTTAAATAAGCTTTTTAAATATAAAATATAAAAAAAATAAAAAATAAAAAAATATTATTATTATTAAAAATAATTATTAAATTATAAAATAGATTTTAATTAAAATAATAAATAAATAAAAAAGAAAACTATTTATATTTATTATAAAAACTAAAAATATATATAATGTTAATATTATTTTATATAATTATAATATATTATTTTATATAATTATAATATATTATTTTATATAATTATAATATATTATTAATATTAATATTATTAATTTTAATATTAATAATAAAATAAATAATTTATTTTTAAATTAAATTATACTTAAGAATAAATTAATTATATAATAATTTTAAAAAAGATTAATATTAAATTAAAAAAAAAAGTATTAAAACTAGATTAAATAAATTTTTATTTTTAATTTTTATTCTTTTAAATTTTATTATATTTATAAATATATAAATTAATTTAAGATATAAATATTATAATATAATTAGTAAATAAATAATTTAATAATTAATATTAAAATTAATATATTTTTTAAGATTATATATATTTAATATTATTATAAGATTAATTAAGGATTATAAGATATATTTTATAATTAAAATATAAATAAATATTAATAACTAGAATTTTATTATAATTATATATATAATCCTAAAATTATTAAAAGATTTAATTCTAGGATTATTTTAAATATAATATATATGGATTTATTTTATTATTAAAAAGAATTTTTTTTAAATTAAATAAATAAATAAAATAATTATAAAAGAAAACTTTATTTAATTAAAATATATAGATATTATTATAATTATAAAATCTATATTTATTATATTAATAAAGAAATAAAAATAAAAGAAATATAATATAAATAAATCTTTTATTATTAATATTATAAAATATTATAAAATAAATATTATCTTAATAGATATTATTAAATAATATAATACTTTAAATAATCTATTTAAAATAAATATAAAATAAATAATAATTTTATTATAGCTTTTTAAAGAATTATATAACTTTATTAAGCTATCTAATAATAGAAAAATTAATTATTTATCTTTATATTTATAAATAATAAATTATTATATTTAGATTTAAATAAGATTAAATAAATAATAAATAAATCTTTTTTAAAAACCCTTATATAATATATTATAAAATTATTTATTTAAGATATTCTATTAAAAGTAATAAGATATATTAAAAAGTATTTAAATTAATAAAAAAGAAAACTAAAAATATATTATAAAAAGATTTTTATTAATATTTTAAAAAGCTTTTTAAAATATAAAAAAAAGATTATTAAAGAAATATATTAATTAAAAATATTTTATATTTATATAAAGATAATATTATTTAAAAAGCTTATAATTATATTAAAGCTATTTTATATTAGATCTAAGCCTATTAAAATTATATTAATAAATCAGATATAATTTTATTTTTAAAAAAGAATAAGATTATAAAGAAAAAAAAGAAAAGATAATAAATTCTAGAATATAGCTTTAATTAATAGATATATATAATTATAATCCGTTTCTTTTAATAGTATTTTTAATAATATTTTTATTATTTATAAATTTAGGCTTTTATATTATTAAATATATTAAATCTAGATAATAAAGTATAGAACTTTTTATAAAACTAACAAATAAAGATTAAATTAAAGCTAGTTCTTTTTAATTATTATATAAATCCTTTTAATTAAAAAGATTATAAAGAAATAAAGATTTTATATAAATTATTAAGCTTTAAATAAGATTATAATAAAAGATTAATATTTATTATTATTAATTAAAGAAATATTAAGATTATTATTTAATATCTATTAATTTATAAAATTAAATATTTATTTTATCTTTTATAGAATTTAAATTATAAAAAAAGATAAATATTTTATTATATTTAAGATTTAATTTGATTTCTTTAAATAGCTTATTATATTATTTAATCTATTAAATACTTTTATAATCTTTTAAAAATATATTAATTTAATTTTAAAATATATCTTAAATGATTTTATTATAATATATTTATATAATATCTTTATATATTTAAATAATTTTAAAAAGAATTATTTATAAAAGATTTAAAATATTCTTATATATTTATAAAAAGCTAGTTTATTTCTTAATATTAATAAATATATATTTATTATTATTATTATTTAATACTTAAGGTTTATTATTAAAATAAAAAAGATTATATATTTAATATTAAAAAAGATAATAATTATAAAGAAATAGGAAATATCTATATATAAATATAAAGGATTAAAAGCCTTTTAAGGTTTATTAATTTTTATTAAGAATTTTTTATTTTATTTTATTTAAATGTTTTATTTATATAATAAATAAAAAAGCTTTATTTTAATAAAAATAATTTAAAAGAATTAATATTTAAAATATTAAAATAAATATTTATTATAAAATTAATTCTAGCTTAATAAGATTTTAAAACGAATATAATTATTAAGATTAATTATTTAAAAAATATATTAAAGAGATATTTATTATAAATATATAAAGATATCCAATTATTAATTATATATTATTTAATTAAACTTATCTTAATTAAAAGAAATTATATAATTTATATTAAAGAATTTTTAATAATTATATCTTATTTAAAAAAATATAATTAATTAAACTTAAAGAAATAATAAAATTATTTATTATTTTAATTAGTTATAAGAGTTTAGAATATTTTATAAATTTAAAAGCTTTTTAAATAATAAGCTAGATATATAAAAATATTTTTATTCTTTTAATATTATCTTTATTATTAATCTAGCTTTTAAATAGCTTAATTTAATACCTTATTAAAAAGAGATTAATATATAAAAAATAAAAAGATAATTTTAATATAAATTATATACTTAATTAAGATAGCTTTAATATATATATATATATTATTTATAAGAGAAATAATTAATCTCTTAAATAAGATAATATTATTTAAAGATATTTATTTATATAATCTTTAAATATAAATCCTTTAAAAAGACTATATTTATAGCTATTATATATATATAATTAAAAAAGATATATAATAATTCTTTATTAAAACTAAAATAAAAAAATAAATAATAGATTATATAATAAATATATATAAAGTATTTATTTATAAAAGTTAATTCTAGCTTTTAAATTAAAAATCTTTTATTATAATTATTATTTAAAGAATATATAATTTATTTTTAATAAAATACTTAATATAAGAATAAATATTTAAATTCTTTTATTATAATTATTATTAAAATAATATATTATAATTAATCTAATAATCTATATATAATTATTTAATATATTAAAATAATTATATCTTATAATAATAATATTAAGAATTATTTTAATTATTTCTTATTATAAATAAATATTAAATATAAATATTAATTATTTTTATAGTAAAGCTTTTAAAATAAAATAATATACTTAAATTCTTAATAATTATTATTAATTATTTATTAAAATATATTTAATTAAAGATAATAATATCTATAATTATTAAAATAAATATTAAATAGTTTTAGAATATTTAATAATACTTTTATAAACTCTTAAAAAAGATTATTATAAATAAAGATTTAAATTAATAAAATTATTTTAAATTATTTTTTATAAATTAATAAATATTAAATAACTCTTATTTATAATATATTATTTATAAATAAATAATAATATAAAATATACAATTAATAGATTTAAGCTATCTTTTAAATAATTATATATTTCTTATAATTTAATTAAATTAATTCTCTTTTAATTTATTAATTAATATTTTATAATAAAGAATCTTTAATAATTAATAAAAACTTAAATAAATTATTAAATAGCTTTAAAATTAATTTAATATAATAAAAATTATATTTAAATAAAAATAAAATATTATTAAAAAAATAAATAATAATACTTTTTAATTATCTTTAATTTAAGATTAATCTTATATAAGCTATAATTATTTATTTATAATAATTGGTTTTAAAGATTAAAAATAGTTTTTAGTATTTAATTAAATACTTTCTTTTTAAAGATAATATATAGCTTTTCTTATATAATATTAAAATCAATTATTAAAATTAAAAACTAAATTAATTATATATTAAATATAAAATTATTATTATTCTTATATTTTTAATAATTATATTTAATATATTTAAAGAGATTTATCTTATATCTTATATTAATTTTATTAAATAAATATTAAATAAATATTAAATAATTTACTTTTATCTTAATAAATAATACAGAATAGATTAAGCCTTTTTTAAACATTAAATAATAATAATAAGGATATAATATAAAGAAAAAAAATTTATAATAAAGAATAAATAGGATAAAAACTAAAATAATAAATATTTATAAAATAAAAAGAATAAAATAATCTTATATAAGAATTATTATAAATAAATTATATAAATATTAAATAAATTTAAAATAAAATAAAATAATCTTTATTATTTTAATAATCTTATAATATATTAATATTAAAGATAATATAATAATCTTTTTTTAAAATAAAATTAAATAATAAATTTAATTAAATCTTATATTTTTAATAATAAAGCTTTATTTTTATTCTTCTTTTATATTCTCTCTCTTTTAAATCTTAATTTATTTAATATTATTAATAAGTTATATTATAATTTTATTAATATTAAAGCTTAAATTATCTTTATAAATAATTAAATTATAATAAAAATAAGATTATTAAATATTAATATTATAAAATATATATTAATAAACTAGATTTAATAAAAGTATATTTAATTAAATATTATATAAACTTTAATTTATAATATAAATAAAATAATCTTTTAAAAGAAAGATATTGTTTTTAAATAAGATTATTATTATATTTAATTAAAATATATATTAAGAATTAAAAGATAAAGATATATTAATTAATTATTCTTAAAAAAAAATATATATAAATAAATCTATTATAATATAAAATAAAATAAATTAATAATATTAATTAAAGACTATATCTATATTATTTTTATTATTATATATTAAATAAATATAGTTTAAAGGATATTAATATAAAAAAAAGTATTTATTAATATATTTAATTAATCTTTTTTTTCTCTGTTTTATAAATAATTTAAATTTATTATTTCTTTATTAAGATAATTTATTATTTTTATTCAAAATTAAAATAGAATTAAATAAGATTAAATAAAAGGATTTAAATTTATTTATATATCTTTAATTATATAATATATTTATTTTTAATTAAATATCTTTTAAATAATTATTATAGATAAACTTATATTTATTTAATAATTTAATTATATTATTTATATTATTAATAAATAAATCTTTTATATTTAATTATAGATTATTTATATATTTAAAAGAATTAAATAATTAATCTAAATTATATATTTTATTTTTAATAAATTTAAATATTATAAATATATTAAAAGCTATAATATTAAAAAGATAATATAAAATAATAATATCTTAATTTTTATCTTAATTTATATCTTTAATTAATTTAATAAATAAATAATTTTAAATATTATTTTAAAATATAATTAAATCTATAAACTTAAATAAATAAATATAATATAATTATATATAATATAATAATATATAATTATATTATAATAATTAAAAACTTTAAAATATTAATCTATTTAATTTTAATTTAAATATATCTTTTAAATAATTAAATATAATATAAATTAAAGATAATTTAATCTTAAGAAATATTAATTTATTTATTAAAGTATTTATAATAATATAATTTATTTAATTTATACTAAGATAATTTATATAAATTTACTATAATTATTATATAATAATATATTATATTAAAAGATTAATTTAATATTAAAAAGAATATTAATAAATTAAAAGATTTATTAATATCTAGATTATAATATTATAATAGGAACTTAAAATAAATAATATTAATATAATAAAAAGTTTAATAATTATAAAATATTTAAAAGATAATTATAAATTAAATATTAATATTAAAGAATAAGGATTAAAGTTATTAAATAATAATTAATTTAAATTTATATTTATTTAAATAAATTATTAAATAAAATAATCTTTTAATTATAAAAAAAGAAAGGTTTAAAACAATATCTTAATTATATCTATAAAATATAATAAATAAAATATATTATATTATTAAAATATAAATTATTCTTTAATATTATAATATTAAGATTTTATAAAGTAAATAATATATAATTATTAGAATTAATATATATATTAAATAAGATTAAAGAATAAATATATTATAATTAATATACTAAAAATAAATAAAACAATTAATTACTAAAAATATAAAATATATATAATAAATATACTTTTATTAAATTATTTAAATAATTTAATAATTAATTAATTTAAAAGTTAAATAAATCTTTTATTAATAAGAATATATAAACTCTTAAAAATAATTAAAATATATATTATTATATAATAAATAAAATTAAATAATTTAGAATTTTTATAATTAATTAAAACTAGAATTTAATAATAATATATTTTAATAAAATAATTAATATTATTATTAAATAATAAAAATATTTATTAAAAAATATATTAATAATAAATATCTAGATATTAAATATAAAATAATTATATTTATTATTAATATAAAGATAATAAAGATATTAATATTAATATTAAAGATAAAAAAGCTAAGAAATATAAATAATAATTAAAGATAATTAAATATTAAATTATATTTAAGTTTATTATATATAACTTTAATAAAAATAATTATATCTTAAATAATATTAATAAAATCTTTTTTAATTCTTTTTATAATTTATTTTTAATATTTTTAATAATAAGACTTTTTTTAATATATACTCTTTTTTAAAATATCTATTTTATTTCTTATATATATAATTAATAAAAATAAATATATAAAAAGATATTATTTTAAATATAATATATATTTAAAATAAGATTTTTATTAATATATTATATATTTATAAAGAATTATATAATACTAAAAATAAATATATTAAATATATTAATTTTATTATTAGATTAATTAAAAATAATAAATTTAATAATATATTTTAAGGATTAAAATAAAAAAGAAGATAAAAAAGATATATATTATTATTTTTAATAGGATTAGATTATTAAAATAAATTAAAAATAAAAAAATAAAAAATTAATAAGAAATAATTATTTAAATATCTATATAAAGTTTATATTAAATAAAATAATAATTATTATAATAATTAATATAATATATTTAAATATATTAATTAATAAAAAATAGCTTTAATAAATTTTATTAAATTTAATCTTTTATAAACTTAATAAAGTAAATTTAATATAAAGAATAATTAATTTATTTAAAATTATTAATAAAACTAGATTTAATTTTTATATTATAAAATAAATTAAATTAATAAAAATATTATATATATATATTTTATAATTAATACTTAATTAATAAAGGATTTAAAATTAAATATATTATTAAGAATAAATTTTATTAATAAATATAATATTAATATCTTAATAAAAAAAAGGAAATTAATAATTTATATAATATATAATATAATAATATATTTTAAAATATAAATTAAATATAAATTAATTTATTAAAAGATTATAATATTATAAAATATTATAATTTTATTATAATTAGAAAAATAAATCCTAATTAATTATATATAATTAAAATATTATAATTTATATTTTAAAAAGTACTATAATAATAAACTATATCTATATATTTAATATATTTAATATTTTATTAATAATAAATTAAATAATATTAATAAATAACATTAATAAATTAATAAAATATTAATAAAAAAAAGTTAAATTATTTAAATAATTATAATAAATATAAATATTATATAATATCATATCTTAAAAAGATGTTTATATAATATTAATTTATATAAATATAATAAATAATAAATTTAATCTATTTAATAAAAGGATTAAGTTTTAAATCTATTATTAAATAAATTATAATATAAGGTTGAAAAATATAATAAATAAAAATAATATTAATAATTAAAAAAAAGGTTTTATTATAAAGTTAAATAAATTAAATAAAATAAAAATTAAATATAGAGTTTATATATATATAATTTATTAAAAAGAGTTTAAGATAATTATAAAACTAATTAAATTATATAATATATAAAAAGATTAAGAAATAATCTTAATAAATAAAAGAAATAAAATAAGGATTAAATCTATTAAGGGTTAATAAAATAAAAAGCTAATAATAAAACCTTATTTATTAGGATTTAAAAATATAAATAATCCTTTAATATAATACTAAATAAATTTTATAATTAAGAATATAAAAGTTAAATAAGAAAATTAATATTATTTAATTATCTTATTTTTATTATATAATAATAAATAGAGAATAAATATAAAAAAAGAATAATAATAGATTAAAAATAATTAAATAAGATATTAATATTAAATATTTATTTTATTTTCTTATAAAATAAAACTTATTGTAATTTGCAGTATACGGTTATAACTAAAGCTAGTAGTGATAGCAGTGAAAGAAAGGCAGCGAATAGTTATCCAGAGTGAATTCTGAAGAAAAGAAGAAAGAAGTGATTATATTACCGATATAGAAAAGAAAGCAGGATTTAACTAGGAATCCAGCTATCTTATATATCTAAATAATTCTAAGGTTATTTAGAATTCTTTTAATATTCCAAATAATATTTATTTAGAATTTCTAAATATTCCAAATAAAGAGAAAGGGAGGATTCTAAGGGATAAGCCCTTATTAATTAGTCTAGCCCTATATAGCAGGTCAGGCTGCTTGGGTACCTTTTAGGTCTTATAGCAGGTCTGGCTGCTGTCTTATAGCAGGTCTGGCTGCTGTATTATAGCAGGTCTGGCTGCCAGGCTGTAGCAGGTTAGGCTGCTGAGCTATAGCAGGTCTAGCTGCTAGGTTATAACAGGTCTAGCTGTTATATAAAAAACCCACTTATTTTAACAAAACTATATCTTCTTTAAAAGATAAATAACATATATTAATATTAAATATAATAATACTTTTTTTATTAATTATTAATATATAATAAATATAAAAATAGAAAAATTATTATTAATTTATAAAGATTAAAATTATCTTATATAATATTAATAAGATTTAAAAATAATTTAATCTTTATATAATAATTTTTAAATTAAAGATTATATTCTTATATAAAACTTATTAAAATATATATTAATAATATTATTATTTTTAATAATAATCTTAATAATTATTATAAATATCTATATAAGATTTTATACTTATTTAAGAATTTATAATTAATAATTTTATTAATAAAATATTTTTATATATATTTATTAATTAAATTATTTAGATTTTAAATTAATACTTTTAATATAAATATAATATATAATAAAATAAAATTATTAAAGAAAATAAAAATATTAATTATATTAAATAATTTAAAGATATATTTAAAAATAATAAATTTCTTTAAATTAAATAAAGATAAAAACAGAATAAATCTTTTTATATTTTATCTTTAATATAATAAATAAAATAAATAAAAAATATTTATTTAATAAATATAATTAATTATATTTTTAAATAAGCTATTAATAAAATATAAGAAAAGATATAGATTCATTAAATATAAGATTAAATATCTAATAAAATTATCTTAAAGATTAAGAAAAATAATTTAATTATTATTTTATTTAAATATTATTTTATTTAATTATTATTTTAATAGATTATATAATAATTAAAGGAATAATTAATTATATAAATATATTAATATTAGATTTAATAAAAATAAATTATTAATTAATAATAATATTTATATATTTAAATTAAAATAGATTAAATATTTATTATATAATAAAAAAATAAAATTAAATTTAATATATTATTATAATTTTTAATAAATAATAAAGAATTATATAAAAGAAATTAAAAAAAGCTATTTAATAAAAAGATAATAAATAACTTTTATAATATTAAAAAAATATATATATTTATTTTATAATTATTATATTAATAAATAATAAATTAAAATAAAATTTATAAAAAAATATTTATAAAATAATAAATAAATTAAGATTATTAAAGTATTAATTATAAATAATCTTAAATAATAGAAAAGTTTAAAAAGAAGATTAATAAATATAAAATAATTATTTTTAATAAAGAATAAATTATTAGATTATATTAAATCTAAGAATATATAAAGATTATATATACTATAAAATAATATAAAATCTATATTAATTAAAGCTTATAATTAAATCCTTTATATAAGATTATATAAGATTATTATAGTATTAAAAGGTTTAATAATTTATTAAATAATAAGATAAACTCAATAATAAATCTCTTATTATAAAATATACTTAAGAAATTTAATAGATTATATAAAATTATTAAATAAAGTATAATTAATAAATAAAGTATAATTAATAATTACTTTATATAAACCTTTTTTATAATAACTATTAATTTTATTATAGGATTATTAAAAGATATATTATATTTATTTTAAAAGGTATTAAATTATAAATACTCTTTTAATATAATAATAATAATTTATAAATAAAATAAAAATTCTATATTAATTCTAGAATTAATTTATTATATAATTAAATAATAAATAAAAATCTAGATAACAGTATTATTATTATATATTTAAAATATATTTAAAATAATAATTAATAATAATATAATATTTAATAAATTCCTAAGGGATAAACCTAATAAAAGGGTTTATATTAGCAGATAGGTTAAGGTATTCTAAGCAATATATTAATTATATAGATAATAGATCTATAAAATTATAATCTAATATTATTAAGACAAATAATAATATTAATATAATAATATTATTAATAACTAACTAAGACTAAATTAAGAGATTAAAAATTAAGGGTATATATATATATTATAGATTATTTAAATTATGTATTATATAAGTAATAATCCTGATAATCTAAATCACTAGCTTACCTAGCTTATTATTATTCTTATAATAATCCTACTAATCCATTATAATTAATCCCCTTCCTCTATAATATATATCTTCCTTAGATTATATAATTAGCCTATTATATAATTATATTATTAGATTATAATATAATATCTCCTATTTAATAATCCTATCCTTAAGGCCTATTAATTATTCTTTTATAAAAATATAATTTCAGTTATAATTATAAATATAATTCCTTTCTTTCTTCTTTATATTTTAATATAATACCTTAAAATATCTTAAAATATTATAGTAACTAGAAGATTAATTAATATAAAAGCTTTATAATTCTTATTAAGGGTATTAATAATATTATTATATCTTATTTTGTTTATTTTTAATATTATTTAATATATTATATAATTAAAGTAACTTCTTATTATTTAGAATATATTTATTTTAATTATTCTTATAATAATTTAAGAATAATTAAAATAAATATATTTTTCTATTCTATTTTACTTTTTAGAAGATAACTAATCTATTTAATTATAAAGATTCTATTAAAAAAGAATTATATTAAATAAAAGAAGAAGAAAACAAAGAAATAACTCCAAATAATATAAAAAACAATATCTACTATAATAATATAATTAAATTATTTATATTATTAATATTAATCTATAATATTACATAATTATAAAATAATAAAGCAGGGTTTATAATTATTAAATAATTTAAATATAATTAAATAAATAGTATTAAATATAATAATTAAGATTTAGTTATTAAGGGATTTTAATATAATTAATTAAAACTTGATTTTTTAGGATAGCTCTTTACTCTTTAATAATATTATTATATTAGAGATTAATAATAATTTAAATAATTAAATAATTTCTATAAATTTTCCTTAAATCCAAACCCTTTTTATTTAATTAAGTATTCCTTTTTATTATTATTTAGCCTATAATCTATAATTATTTTAATTTCCTATTCTTTTTTTATTATATATATTATAATATCTATATATTCTTTTATATTATTTAATATTTAATTTAATAAAAAGATATAAAATATAAGGTATAGTTATATATTCTTTAATAATAAAAGTTTATAATTAATATTAGAAATAATTTTCTTAATCTTAAATAATTTAAGTTTCTTAAAATCTAATTTATTATTTAATTATATTCTTATAATATTTAAGGAAATTTTATTTAGTATATAATATAAAAGGTATATTATATCTCTTTTTTTAAAGATTAATCCCTTTAATCTTTATTAATTTATATAATATTTTATTTTATTATAAATAATTTAAAGTTATATATAGAATTCTTTATATAATTATTATTTTTATATAGTATTAAATATAGTTTTTTTTAATTTTAATCCTTTTTAATATAATAAATAAAATACTTTTAATATAAATTTATAATTAATATATATTAATATAAATTATATTAATTCAGAAATAGATATATTATAAACTAGTTATATAATTAATAGATATTTTATTTAATTATTTTAATAATAATTAATATAAGTATATAAATATCTTTTAATAATTTAATTAATTTAATTAATTTATTTTATTTATTTATTTATTTATAAATAATAGATAATATTAAATCTATATTTAATCCTAAGATATCCTATTAATCCTTATTAAAACATAAAAGTAAAGATTATTTTTTTATTAAAAATAATTCCCTTTAATAAATTATATAAGCTTATTACTACTCTATTAAAGCTATAAATAAGATCTTTTATTAAGCTTACTTTAAGATAAGATATAAAATATAAAAACTTTATTAATCTTTTTATAATAATCTATATTAAATTATAGGCTATTCCTATAAAAGATTCTATTAATAAAGATAATTTAATAATAAAATTAAATAATATTAATTTCTATAATTATATAGATATTAATAATAATTATAATTCTCTATATAATTTATATCTTATTAATTTAATTTATTTATAAATAATATAATTATTTATAATCTTTTAGATTATTTATTATAATCCCTTAAATTTATAATATCTTTATATTTATTCTATAATCTTTATAATTCCTTAATAGCTATAAATAAAGGATTTATATAATTCTTATATAATAATTTCTTAGAGTTCTTTAAATATCTAGAGTTTTTTATTATATTTATAGTATTTATCTTTTTATTTTATATTTTTAGGTATTTATATAAGATCTTTAAAAAATAATATTTATTTAATCTATTTAAGGATAGAATTAATTAATATAATATAATAAATTATATTTAGTTTTATTTATAAAATATTTAATTTAAATAATTAAAAGATTTATTCTTTATAATATAGCTTTCTATTATTATAATTATTTTATTAGCTTAAAGTATTTACTCTATTATTTTTAAATCCTTTATAATAAATAATTTTATAATTATAATCTATAAAGGTTTTTATATAATAGATTTATTATATCTTTAACTTTTATATAATAATAAAATAAAAGATATTCTTATAATTAATAAAAATCTTTATTTAATAATTATTTCTTTATAAATAATATAAGAATTTATTAAAAGCTTTAATAATAGCTATAAATTCTTTATTATAGATTAAATAATTAAATTCTGCTTTATAAAGTTTTTTAAAATAAAAGATAATAGATTATAATTTACTTTTATTATCTTATTATCTAATCTATACTCTAATAATATAATTTAAAATATTTATTTCAAATTTAATAGATTTATCTAGATTATATATTATTAATATAGATTCTTTATAGATTTATTTTTTAAATTCTTTAAATATAATATCTATATTAGATTTCTATAGGAATTTATAATCTTTTTTAATATATTTAATAAATAATATAGCTATTTTATTATAATTATAAATAAACCTTTAATAATAATTAATAAAGCCTAAAAACTCTTATATATTTATAATATTTTATAGTATTAATTAATTATATACTATAATAATTTTTATTAATTTTATTTAAATTTTATTTAATAAAAAGATATATTCTAAAAAGATAATTATTTATTTATAAAATTTATATTTTTCTGATTTAATAAAAAGATTATTATCTTAAAGTAATTATAATACCTTATAAATATATTCTTTATATTCTTCTTTTATTTAAAAGAAGATTAGGATATTATTTAAATAGATTATTATAAAAATATCTAAATATTTTTAAAGAATATTATTAATTATATATTAGAATATTATAGGGATATTAATTAAGCTAAAAGATATTATTAAATATTTAAAAAATTTAATTTTAATTTTAAAAATAGTTTTCTATTTATTATCTTTCTTTATTTAAATTAAATTATATACTTTTTTAAGATTTAATATAATAAATTAATTTATTTTATATAATTAATTATATAATTTATTAATTAATAATAAAGGTATTTAATCTTTAATTATAATTATATTTAGTAATTAATAATCTAAAATTAATTATAGTTTATTATTCTTTTTTAATATAAATATAATAAGATATCCTGTTTTAAATATAGATAATTAAATATATCCTTTTTTAAGTATTTTATTAAGATATTCTTATAATATTTTAAATTTCTTAATATTTAATATATAGATCTTAGTAAAAGTAGGCTTCTTTCTATCTATAATCTGGATTTTATAGTTTTATTAATTATATAAAGAGAGCTTTATTTTAAGTTCTTTATAAAATAGTTTAATATACTTATAGTATTCTTCTAATATAAATATAAATTATTTTTTTATATTTAAGAATAATTTATCTTTAAAGTATTTTTATAATTATTTTATTATTATCTTAAGGGTAATAATAATCTATTAAATTTATTATTATTAATTATTATATTATTTTTTAATATAATTTCTTAATAAAAGATCCTTTTTAATAGCTATAAAATATACTTTTTTTATTTTATCTATTATTATTAAATCCTTATAATCTTTTAAGGATAATATAATATTACTTTATTATATCTAATCTATTTTTTAATTAATTTATAAATTATTATTAAATAATTAAAAATAATCTAGTATAAGTTTATATTCTCTAGTATTTATTATATTAAATATAGTATTATATTAATATCCTTAAACTTTAAATATAAGATAATTAATCTTTTTATTAATTTATTCTTTATTATAAATAAAGGTATTCCCTTTAAGGTTATATAAAAGATATAATTCTTTTTTATTATACTATAATAATTATATATAATTTATAGCTTTTAATAATATATAATTATTTATTATTTTATTATTTATTAAAATATAAGAATAATATCCTATATTTTATATTTTTATTATTAGTTTAAGCCTATTAATATTTATTATATAAAGGGTCTTTTATAAGGGGTTATACTATAACCCTTTTATAAGCGATTTTACTTATTTTTTAAGTTTCCAGGATTATATTCTTTATATAGTTTATTATACTTTATTCTATCTAAGCCTTAAATAATTATATAATATAGAATTTAATTGATTTAGCTTTTTTTATAAATTTAAAAGTTAAACTCTTATTTATAAAGATTTTTTATTTTTTTTATATATATATTTATTTTCTTTTATATATTATTTATATTAAGATTTATTATAATTAATTATTATTATAGCTTTATATTAAGTTCTATTTAAAATATTATCTTTTAATAATTATATTTTATATTATTATATTAATTTCTATTATAAATATATATTATATTTAAGATTAATATAATTATATAAATCGTCTTTTTTATAATTATTAAATTATAGTTTATTATAATCTAATTTAATTTTTTTTTATTTATAAACCTTATAATAAATAGATTTATAATCTTTATTTTTATCTTTTTATTTATATTCTTTTAAGGTATTAAAATATAATTTAAATATACTAATTCTAAAAGATGTAAAATACTTAATCTTATATTAGTTAATAAATTAATCTTTTATAAGAATATTTTTAATTTCTTATATTCCTATATATTATAAAAAGAATTTATTCTAGATTTTTACTTTTTAATATTAAAAATAAAAGAAATTAATATATAATATTTAATTAATCTTATTATAAAGATTATAATTAAGATCTAGAGATATATAATTATCTTTATATTTATTATAATTAATTTTTAATATAAAAGCTTTTTTAAGATAATTTATTAAAATAAGGATATTTAGGTTTTCTTTTATTATTTATTTATAAATATATTTAATAATTATAAATTAAAAATTTACTTTATTTATATAGCTTAATACTTATATAAGTTTAATTATTATTTTCTTAAGGTATTTATAAATAATACTTTTAGATAATAAATATAATATAATATAATATTAAATTGTTTTAAGAGATTCTTTATTCTTAGATTTTAAAGAATTAAAATCTAAGTTATTATTTATTATTTTATCTTTAATTAAAATAATTTTATTATCTATAATAAAGATTATTTATTGATCTAGGATCTTTTTAAAATACCTTTCCTTATCTATATCTATATCTAGTTATTAATCCTATTATATAATATTAAATCAGGTTAATATAATTTATAATATTAATAATTATTAAGATATAGGGTATCTATAATTTCTAAGTAATTCTTATCCTTATTCTTTTTATTTTATTATAGTTAGGGTTTATTTATTTTTAGCTATAATATATATACTTTATTATATATAAGGTATTAGTTTTTAATTCTTTTATTCTTATTTTAATTATTAATAATCTCTAATAAAATATCCTATTTTATTATAATTATAATATTTAATTTTAAATATATTTTACTATTATATAGTATTAAGATTTATTTTAATTAATAAAGTATTAAGATTATCTTATTATTATTTATAATTTATTTTATATTATTATTATTATAATTAAAATCTAAAGTAAATTAATTTCTAGTTTTTTTCTTTATATTTCTTTTCCTATTAGTATAAATACTATCTATTATTAATAATAATAACTATAGTATAATATTCTATAAAAAAGTCTAATCAGATTTCTTTATATAATTTATCCTTAATCTTTAATTTAAGCCTATAATATAGGGTTTTTATATATATTTATTTATCTTTTTTAAATAATTTAAATAAGATTTATTAAAACTTTATAATATAATTTAAGGCAGATCGTATCAAATATAAATTATATAAGTATTATTTAATTTATTATTTTTTATTTAATAATCTAAAGATATTTAAGAATTATTATTTAAAGATATTATAATTAATAAAGATTAGATTAATTTTCTTCTTTAAGGTATTTATTAAGATATTATTAATATAATCTTAAAATATTAATTTAAATTAAATAAATATAATTTTAATAAAAAGCCTTATAATATATCTTATTTTAATTAATTTAAATTAAAATGATATTAAATAATATAAAAAGAAAGTATAGAATTAAATAAGAAACCCTTAAAGCTTATTTAAGATATTATTAAAAAGCTTAGGTATTTATAGCTTTAAGATCTTTTTAATATCTTTTCTATTATATATCTATACTATAACTATTTTTAACCTATATCTATAATATTTTATTTAGATTTCTATATTCTTAAGAAATGATTTAATTTAAAGTTATAAGGTTTTAATAATAAATTTAATTATTTTTATTTCTTCTTTATATACCTTATATTACTTTTTAAGTTTTTTCTTTAAGATTTTTATTTTTAATTTAAATTATTTTTAATTATCCTAAAGGTCTTTAAAAGTAATCTTAATTTTATTATTAATATCTATATTTAAATTATTAATATCTATATTTAAATTATTAATAAAAATATTTAAGGATTCTCCTTAATTAATACTTTTAGATAAGATAAGGATTTAAGAAGCTATTATAAGATAATAATATTATTTAAAATAATATAATAATCTATTAAATAAAAGTTATTAATATATAATATTTAATAAATTCTTAAGGAATAAACCTAATAAAAGGGTTTATATTAATAAATAGATTAAAATATTTTAAATAATATATTAATTATATAAATAATAGATTTATAGGATTATAATCTAGTATTATTAAGATAAATAATAAGATTAATATAATAATATTATTAATAATTAATTCAGATTAAATTAAAAGAATAAAAATTAAGGGTATATATATATATTATAAATTATTTAAATTATTTATTATATAAATAATAATCCTGATAATCTAAATTATTAGCTTATCTAGCTTATTATTATTCTTATAATGATTCTATTAATCTATTATAACTAGTCCCCTTCCTTTATAATATATATCTTCCTTAGGTTATATAACCAGCCTACTATACAACTATATTATTAGATTATAATAAATAAGTATATTAAATTTATTTTTAATTTTTAAAAAGGATTTTTTAAAATATTAAAAATAAAATTAATATATAATATTATATATTATTTATAAATAAATAAATTATTTAAAAAGAAAAGCTAAACTATAAAATTAATTTTTAGATATTATTTAAATATATTAAATATATTATAAATAAAGATAATCTTAATCTTATAATATTTTATAAATAATTCTATTATTACTTTAATATAAGAATTATTAAATAAATTATCTTATAAATAATTATAATAATAAATAAAAAAATTTAAAAAATTTAAATAAATAAGATTATTAGTATATATATTAGATATATTTATTTATTAAGGAATTTATTAAATAATATTAATAATATATATATATTTAAAATTATTAAGAATTAATTTATTTAATAAAATATTAAATAAATAAGTATAGTTTATAAAGATTAAAGATAATAAAAAAGAATAAAAAACATTTAAGATAATTAAAAGATAAATAAAAGAAAAAAATAATATCTATAAATTAAATATATAATTAAATAAAAGGGATATAATATTAAATATAATAAATAAATAAAAAAAGAATTAATTTAATTAATAGTTTAATTAATTAAAGATTATAAAAAGAATTATTTTATTAAAGAATTATAAATAAATTATTTATAAAAAGAAATAAAATAACAAAAGATAAATAAAACTTTAAAATAAATCTATATATATTATTATTAATTATAAATATAAATAATTAAAAAAAAGAATAAAATAAAATAAACTAGATATTTAAGATTAAAAGGATATATATATTATAAAAAAAAAACCTAATTAATAAATTATAAAAATTAATAATTTAATTAATTAAAATTATTTATTTAATAAATAAATTAATAAATAAATATTTATATATTTAATAAAAATATATATATAACTAATAATATAATATATATATTTAAAGAATTAAAGATATTAAATAAATTATAAGATAATATTATTAAGCTTTTTAATAAAAATAATATTATTATAATTAAATAATATAAATTATGAAATAAGAAATATAAGCTATTAAATAAATAATAAAATATTATTTAAAAGTATATTAATAATATTAAATAAATAAATATAATAACAATTTAATTAATATTTATTAATTTAAATAAAGAAAAAAGAAAAAAGATATCAAAGCTTTATTTATTAAAATAATAAAAATAAAAAGATTTATATAATAAAGATAATAAAGATAATAAAGATAATTAAATAATTATTTATATATATAAAATAAATTTAAAGCTATTATAATAATATCTTAAAATAATAATAAGCTATAATAACCTTTAAAAATATATAATAAGATAATATTTTATAAAACTATATAGAATTTAATAAAGACTAATAAAATATTATATTTAATAAGCTTTATAATATATTTTTAATAAATAAATAAAATATAAATTAATTATAGCTTTTAATAATTATATTATATTAATTTAATTTATAGATTAACTTTATTAATCTTTAATTATATAATTTTAAATAAATAAATATAATAATATTATATATATAAAACTGATTTATTATTAATTATTAAATCTAAAAATAAGATTTATTATATATAAAAGAATAAAGAATAAATTTATAATAATATATAAAGAAAATATTAATATAAATAAAGAATAAGACCTTTTTATTTATTCTTTTCTTTTATTTATTAAATTAAAAAAGATTATATATCTTATATAAAGATTTAATTTAATTTTAAAACTATATTAATATAATTATAATATTAAATAGATTATATATTTTCTTTATCTTAATAATAATATTAATTATTTTATTAATATATATTATTATTATATTTTAAATTTTAAAATCTATAAAGATTTAAATTTTATTAATTTACTTTATAATATAATAATATAAATTTTATTTATTTTTCAGGATTCATATATTCTTTATTATAAAAAGTTATTTATATAATTAATTATATATTTTATTATATAGTTTTATTATTATAAAATATTTATAAATATATTAATTTAATATAAAGTTTTAGATTATAAAATATAAATTTTAGATATATTATTTTTATTAATTTAATTAATTATTTTAAAATCTATTATAATTATTATTTAAAATAGCTTTAATATTTATTTATTAATATTAATATCTTAAAATATTATTTATAATTAATAATTCTTTAATAATATTAATTTTATTTATTTTAAATTATCTTTATATTATAATAATTTATATATTAATAAAATATTTTTAAATTAAAAATAATTATTTTATTATTATATTAATTTATTAATATAATATAATTTTATAAAATAAATAAAAAGATATATATATTTAATCTTTATATAAAATAAAGAAATTCTATTATTATAAATATTATTATTAAAACTATTTATATTTATTTAAATAATATTTTCTTTAATTTATATTATAATTAATTAATCTTTTAAATAATATTATTAAATTAAAATTAAATAATTTAATTATTTAAAGATTTTATTTATTAAATTATATATATATATATTTATATATATATATAATACTTTTTTATAATTAATTTTCTATTCTATTATCTTTTTATTTTATTATTTTTAATATATACTTTATAAATTAATAAAAAAAATATTATTTAATATAATTAATAATATATTATAATATCTAATATTAATAAATAAAGATAATATTATTTTATTATTTAAGAATAAGAAACGTGTTTATAAAGATATTTTAATAAAGAAAATATAATATATATAATAATATATTATATTTAAAGCTAATTAAATAATCTAAGATAATTATATATAATTAAATATAAATATAAGATTTTAAATAATTAATAAAAGCTATAAAATTATAATAAATAAAAATAGATTTAAGGAATTAATTAATTATTTTATTTTTAATTTAAAAAATAAATAAAAAACTTTTTATTAATTATTTAAAATTATCTAGGATTTTTAAAAAAATAAAATAAAAGCTTTAAACTTAATACTATTAATAATAGCTTATATATATCTTATCTATTTATATAGATTAGCTTTTTAATATTATAATTATTATAATTATCTTTTAATTATCTTTAATAATAAAAAGTATATTCTATTTATTTATTAAAATATTTAAAAAAGAATATAATTAATATTATATATATTTTATTTATTAATATTAAATATTATAATAAATTACTCTTATTTATTATTATTTAAAAGAAGATTTTATTTAATAATTATTAATATTTATTAATAATATTATTTAATTTTATAATTTAATAATTTAATATCTTTATTAAATATATTAAAATTAATAATAATCTTTTTAATAATATATTAATTTATTTAAATATATAACTATAAAGATAATAATTATATTTATATAAGTATTTATAAATTTATATAATTATAATATTTTAATTTTATTTTAATTATTATATTATAAAGGGAATTCTAAGTATAGCTAGGTAGGATTATATAGCTTCTATTAATTAATTAATAATAAAACTTATATTTAAGCTAAGTTATTTTTCTTTTATACCCTTTAAATATAAAAGGCTACCAAAACCTTAATAACTAATAGTTTTCTAGGTTATATATTATAATTAGGTACCTAGGTATTTAATCCTATTATAATTATCTCCCCCTCTAAGGATAATATCCTAATACCTTAATTATATATCTATTACCTTATAATAGATTTTCCCTATTATTATTATTTTATTATTCTAGAATTTTTATTTTCTTAAAGCTTAGATTTAATATATTCTTTTTATTTATTTATAGCTATATCTTCTATTATGCTTTTTTTATTTATCTTTTCTATCTTATTACCCTTTTACTATCCCTTTACTATATTATTATATCTTTTAAAAGATCTATTACCTAAATCTATATAATTATAAAATAGCTAGGTTATATTAAGCTAATTATTATAGAATATATATAATATATATATTATATATAAATAACTATAATAATAGATATTAAGGTAATAAAAGGGTAGGTTAAGCCTAATAAGATAATACTAATCTAATATCTATTTATTAATACTAAATCAATATATTATTAATAGTATAATAATAGGAATAATATCTATTAATAGTATATTAATCTATACTATTTAAATAGGTTTTATTAATAATTTAATAATATTTAAACCTATAGCCCTTATATTAAATAATACCTAAGAACTAAACAATATACTTGACTTTTTAGATATAATACTAAGTATATATATCCTTAATAAGAATAGTAATTTTAATAAGGATAACCCTTTTATTTTTATAAGTAAATTTATTTAATAGATTATTAATATATTGCTTAAGCTTTATTATACCTTTAAATTAATAGAGATTATATATTACTAGGCTTATAGTATTACTAGCCCTATTAAGGCTTAAGTTAAGGTTAATAAGGCCTATAAAAAGAAAAAGAAGGCCTATTAAATATTACTAGTTATTTAATAGCCCTGCCTTTAAGAATAATAGGATATTTAAGTAAATCTATAAATATTTTATTTATATTTTAATATTAATTTAATAATAGATTATTTAGACTTAATAGGTAAGTCTTAAGGCTTTATATTATATTAATTTAATTAAATAAAAGGCTATATAAAGCCTTTATCTTATCTAAATAGATACTAGCTTTATATCTTAATAATACATTAAGTATATAGCTTATACTATTATTACTATTATAATATAAAAGAATAAGTTAATATTAGATAAGCTTAATAATAAGCTTAAGTATATATAGCTATTTAATTTTAAATAGATATAGCTTAGGATTTATTAATATATTATTAAGCTGCTAGCTTTAATCTTTAATTTCTGGTTTTATTTTAAAATAAAAGGCTTTTACTATACTATCTATACCCTTTCCCTACCTTTTCACTATCTACTTATAATAGATTAAAAAATATAAAATAAAATATTATTCTTTAATATATAACTTTTAAATTCTTTTTACTTATAACTATAATTCTATAGTATTTTTATCCTATTATATTATACCTTTATCTAGCTTATATTTCCTTTTTATCTGGTTCTTTTTAAATACTTTTATTAATTTTAGAGTATTTATCTTATTAATTAGAATCTATTAATTATATTCTAAAGGCTAATCTAGCTATTTAATTAGGTAATATAATTCTCCCTTGATTTTTAATTAATCTTTAATTTCCTTAATCTTTTATTTTTCTTTATCTTCTAGTTCTAGTATTAGTAAGCTATTACTAGAATCCCCTGTTTATTATATCTATAATTCTAATAAGCTGATATAGAATATATTATAAATCTATAAATATTGCTTAGGTAATACTAATTAATATACTTATATTCTAATCTTTTATAAGATTTAGAATAGATTAATAAATCTTAATATTAACTTTCTTTTTATCTTTAAATATAGATTCTTTATATTTAATATAATTATATCCTCTTTTTAAAGTATTAAGGATATATATAATTTATTATAGTTTCTAGCCTAGGCTTTAACTGCTTATTACTAATACTTTATTAATATTTCTTATACTTTTATTAGTTTCTTTAATTGATTTTATACTATTAGTATCTTTTTTTTTATAATATTATCCTTAATATTTAAAAAACCTAATTTATAATTAAATAATACTTTATTAAAAGAATAGCTAATTATTATAGAGATTATAGAGTTATAAATAAATTATACTATTTAAAAAAGCTTTATCTAAGCTATTTATTCTTCTATTAAGAAATAATATAGATAATATTTCAGTATTTAATTTATCTATTCTATTTACTTATTAATTTAAGGGTAAAATACTATTAAAAGCCTTCTTTTTATTTAGGATATATAATAAAATTCTAACCAGAACTTATTAATAAAGATAGGACCTCTATCTAATATAATCCCTTTTAATATCTTATATTTTAGTTTTATCTCTTAATAGAATAATTCTATAAGATCTATTATAATAATAATTATATTTACTAAAAGAAATAGGTAATACTTTATATATCAATCTATAATTATTAGAATTATATTTATATCTCTTTTATTAAATATAGTAGATAGAAGTCCTATAATAAAATCTATAGATATTTCTTCTTAGGGTTAGCTTGGTTTTAATAGGGAATCAAGGTATCTATATAGATAATAATATTATAGTACTACTCCCTAATAAATACTATAATTAATAATATATTCCTTAACCTCTTAATCTATAAAATACTAATAGAATTTATATTATAAAAACTTAAGGGTTTAGTTTATATTAAAATAGCCTATATAAGGATTATTATAATAAAGTTATAATAATTTATTTCTTAATAAAATTTCCTTAAAGATATAGATATAATCTTAGTATTTAACCAGGCCTTATATATTTATAGATTATATAATATCCTTTCCCTTACCTTTTTATTTTATTAATATAGCTTTTTATTTTAATATCTCCTTATCTTTATTTTATATATTCTTAATAAATATTATTAAAGGGATTAAGGCTTATTTATTAAATATAATCTCTATATAAAGGGCTATTTAAATTATATATATAGGTATTTATTATATTTTATTAATAATCTATCTAATTTATTTAATTAATCTAGCTAGATTTAAAAGCCTTTTACTCTTATTATTCTAGGTATTTATTAATATCCTAATAGACTTAATCTAAACCTTTATAGATTTAATTATCCTATTTTATAGTATAGGGAGTAGATTATTATTCAATAAAGCTTTACCCTTATAATCTAGCCTTCTTAATAACTTATCTATAGGGTTGGATTTCTCTGGCTAATACTTAATAATAAAGTTATATAGTATTAATATTATATATTACCTTGCCTGCCTTTCTAATAGCTTAATCTAGCTTATAAAGGATTAGAGATTTTAATAATTAATCAGAACCTCTACCTATTTTATTACCTTATCGATATATCTTTACTAATATTTAATTAAATAAATAATAGTAAATATTTCCTGGTTAAGTGTTTTATAATTTATCTTTATTTTAATAAATTTCCTTAATTAAAAGATAATTAAATATTATCTATTTTTATTATCTTATTATAATATAATTCCTATTATTATAAATTAAAAGGTATTAGTTTTAAAATAGATTTACTATTATAGGTTGAAATATCTAAATAATAAGGCTTTTTAGAAGGTTTCTTTTAGCTATTTAAATACTAGATATTTAATTATAATTAGCTGTATTTTCCCTGGCTTTTTACTATTCTTACTGCTTTTTAAAAGTATATTTAATAGTACTATAATTCTAAAATATTTATAAATAAACCTTTTATAAAAATTATAAAAGCCTAGGAATATTTATATTTCCTGATAGGTTTTTGGTTATTACTATTCTAAAATAATTATAATATATTAAGGATTTATTAAGATCTTTTTTCTAGATAGAATAAATCCTAAGAAATCTATTTCTATTTAATAAAAATAGTATTTTTTTAGGTTTATAAAAAGCTTTATTATTTATAGTCTTTTTAGGATCTGTTTAATATATTTTATATATTCTTCTTTTATTTTAAAAAAGATTAAAATATTATTTAAATAGATAATATATATTATATTAATTAATTCCCTTAGAGCTTAATAGATATAATATTAAAATATTATTAATATATTAATTAATCTAAAGGGTATTATTAAATATTTATAGTAATTATAATAGGTTTAAAATACTATTTTTTATTTATCCCTTTTCTTAATCTAGATCTGATAATATATATCCTTTATATTAATTTTTATAAAGAATTCTATATCTATAATTTAATCTAGGATCTCTAAAATAAAGGATAATATATAATAATTCTTCTCTATAATCCTATTAAGATCCTAATAATCTATATATAGTTATAAAGATCTATCCTTTTTTAGAATAAATAAAATTAATATCCCTATTAGGCTCTTAGATAAATAAATTTATTCTTTCTTTAGATTCTTATTTAAATAAATATAAAACTCTTTTAATTCCCTTTATAATAAGGGATAGATTATATTATATAAAGGGATAATATCTAGAAATAGATTAATTATATAATCTATAGCTTTTTAAAATAATAATATACCTACTTAATCTATTTAAAATATATCTAGATAATCTTATAGTTCCTAAGATAGTTCCTTTATTTTTCCTATCTGATTTACTTAATCTTTATTTATTAATAATAATAGTTTTAGGAGATATATAATTAAAAAGACTATTACTTTACTTTAATAGGCTTATATAAACTTATAGGGTTATAAGATTTTAGTATTTTCCTATTCCTAATTAAACTATTAATATCTATTATAAATACTTAAATAAATCTAGAGATCTTATAAATAGGTTAGCCTTAGTAATATTAGATTATTTTCTATTCTTAGATCTTAATTAATACTAAGGTATATTTAAATAAAACTCCATTTAATTCCCCTTAAATCTATAGCAATAAATAAAACTTCCTATATATTATATACTTAGATTCCTAATTTATTTATTATTTAAAGCTTTAATAGATCCTTTATTAATATTTATTATAACCTATTTACTTTAATAAATACTTTATTAATAAGATCTAATTTAATATATATATCCAGATCTATATATATTTTAATTAATATTTACCCTTTTATTATTATTAGTATATAAAAATAGATTATTATTCTAATAATAATTTCTTTAATTAAAGCTAAAAGATTTATTTTAATTAATTACCTTTTCTTATCTTAGTATTATTTTTTATCTTAATAATATTAATAATTTAATTAAGATAATCTAATATAAGATAACCCTTTTTATTATATATATAATAGATTATAGTAATAAAATAATCTGCTTAATTACCCTTTCTATCTTTTTAATTATTATCTTAATTATTTCCTTTATAAAGATAGCTATCCCTATTACTTTTATAACTTTTTTAATCTTAATAAAAGCCTTTTTAGTATAGAATTATTATTAATTATATATTAATCTGATTTGATTAATCTTTATTATAGTTTTGCTTATCTTATAATCCTAAAGAGAATCCCCTTCTAGCTTATTATCTAAAGCCTTGTTTCTATTATTTATTTAGCCCTTTTTATAGGTTCTGGTTTTTCCTTTTTTTCTAAGTTCTTAGATAGTATTAAAACCTTTCTGCTTTCTATATTATCTTATCTTAATTCTTAAAAAGGGCTTTTTTATAAAGATAAATATACTTTTATAATCTTAATTTAAGCTTAATAAAATATTATATAATTAATTCCTTTTTAATTATCTTTATAAGATAGGCTTTTAAATTAGATAAATATAAATAGAATTCTATAAGGGATTAATAATTATATTACTAGGCTTTTTTAAAAGTATTATAAATCTTAATTATCTAGTTAATAAAGTCTTTTAAATAAGTTTTATTTTATTTTAGAAAGTATTTTTAATTGGTTTTCTTGATTTTCCTTTTAGTTTTAATATAGCTTTATATCTTATTTAGCTAAAGGGATTTATATTTATCCTTTATATTTTTAAGGGCTAAAGTAATTTAATATTCCTTCTTTTTTAAATACTTAAAGCCTATTTAAAAGGCTTAAATAAGATTATTAATCTATTCCTTTTTATTATTAATATTTTTATAATATTATAGCTTAATAATATTAATAATCTTTAGCTCTTTTAGTTAGGAGTTATTTAAATTATTATAGTTTTAATTAAATTATAATCTCTTTTTTAATAGGATATCTATAATAAAGATATTAAGATCTTAAGCTATTTAAAGGTAAAGCTAAAGGGTATTAATCTCTTTAATCCTTATAATTTTAATTAAAAGTACTATTATTTTATTTTAGGTTCTTATAGGTTACTATAAAGGATCGATTAGGTCCTGCTGATTTAGGGTCCTAGATCCTTAATAGATTATAGGGTTTAATAAGGCCTCTAATAATAGAGATAATTTCTTAATAATAGAATAAATAAAAGCTATTATTATTTCTAGATAGCTATAGATAAAAATATAAGAATTATAAAAGGAATTCTAGGTATAGCTAGATAGGATTATATAGCTTCTATTAATTAATTAATAATAAGACTTATATTTAAGCTAAGTTATTTTTCTTTTATATCCTTTAGGTATAAAAGGCTATTAAAGCCCTGATAATTAATAATCTTCTAGGTTATATATTATAATTAGGTATCTAGGTATCTGATCCTGTTATATATATATTATTATAAATTTTGAAATTAAGATTACTTTTAATTAATATAATTATATAAAATAAAATAATGCCTTTTTTTTTAATTTTAATTAATATTATTATATATAATTATAAAATATTTAATAATATTATTTAAATTAATAGTATATATTAATATTTATTAAATATTATAAATTTAAATTATTATTTTATAAATAGTTTTTAATTTAATTTATAATAAATATATATTATTTAATTAAACCTTTTATATAAGTCTTTTATTTATTTAATATTATCTTAAATAATAATTATTTATATTATATTAGTTTTTATTAAATTATATTATATTTCTTAATATAATTATTTTATCTTTTTATTATATATAAAAAGAATACCTTTATTCTTTTATTTAATCTAGTATTTTAATTATTTAATAATCTAATTAAATAAATAAAGGAATAAATAATCTAATTATTTAACTTTAATCCTTTATTAATATATTTAAATCTTATCTTAGGGTTATAATTTCCTTTTATAGATCTGCTTTTATATATTTAATTACTTTATTAATACCTATTTTTATCTTAATTATTATATTATAAACTTCTTATTAATTAATTATAAATCTATCTTATATTATATAAATCTCCCTTTTTAATATTATATTTTCTAGATAATTATATTTATATAATATAATAAATAATCTAATTTATATATTTATTAATTATATAATTATAGTAATATATTTAATTTTTGTTTAATTTATTATAAAGAACTTAGTTATTAATTATTAATATTAATATTATTTCTTTAGATATTTTAATTATATTTAGATCTTTTTATAATAATAAAGTATTTATTAATACCTTTATTCTTTATTATATTTTTATTTTATTCTTTTTTTATTTTATTAATAGATTTTTAATATTATTATAATTTAATTCCTTAATAAATAAATTAAATTATTTTATATATTTAATATTTATTATTAAAATTATTATTAATATTATATTAATTTTAAATTTTAATTATAATACCTTATTATCTTAGTATTAATATAAATAATCTATCTAAAATAGGAATATAGATTTATTTAATATTTTATTAAATAATAGATTAGATTTCTTTATCTTAAAACTTTATTCTCTTATATATATAAAGACTTTTTCTTTAAAATTATTTTTATTTAAATCTAATATATAATCTTTTTAATAATCTTTATTTAATCTATTAATTATTAAAAGATATATATTAATTAATATAATAAATCTTATAAATAACTTATTTAATTATTTTATAGCTTTATTATTAGGAATTATTTCTTTAATAAAATAAAAGTATTCCTTTAAAATATCTAATAAAAGAAATAATCTTTATTTTTTATAATATATAATAATAATTAAAAAATTATTAAAATAGTTAATATTTATTAATAATATGTATTATATTTTGTTATTCTTTATTTAGGAGTTTTTTAAATATCTTAATAATATATAATAATAATATAAATTCTAGATATAATATTTAATTAATATCTATATTTAAGACTTTTATTTTAAGCTTCTTTAACTATTTTTTAATATTCTTTAATTTATTTTATATTTATTATTTTTCTTTAAAAAGAACTTTAATTATTTTAAATTTTATAATTATAATATTAATTAATTTGAATAATCTTTATAATCTAATCTAATATAAAAAAATAATTTAATTATTAATATATGACAATATATCCTTAATTCTTTAATATCTAGATTTTTAAAATATATAATATTATAATAAGTTAATAAACTAATATAGTATATATTTATTATTTTATAATTTATTAATTAAATATTAAATACTTTATTATTAAATAAAATTATTTATTAATTTATTATAATAAAATACCTTTTTTATTAATTTTTATAATAGATTTATTCTTTAAAGAAATTAATAAAATTAATCTTTTTTTCTTTGCTTTATTAATTAATAATTTCTTTTTTTTTAACTTTTTTTCAATAGTACTATCTATAAATTTATCCTTAATATATTAAATATCTTTTTTTATTCTTTTTTCTTTAATAGATATATTTCTTATAATTTTTAAATAGGGTTTTTTTATTTATAATCTTTAATTACACTTATTATAATCTATATAAGCTTTTTTCTTTTTCTTTATTTATTTATTTTAATTTAATTTAAATCCCTTTTATTTAATTATATATTTAGTTTATAGATATCTATTTTTTTTATTTAAGTTTTAATAATTTTTTAGATCTCTTATTCTTTATTTTATTCTTTAATCTTTATTAATTATATTTATTTATATAATATCCTATTAAGTAAATTAATTTTATTAAATATTAAATATAGATATATAATTAATATTACTTAATTAATATCTTAATAAATAAATAAATCTAATTTATATATTAATAAATTAATATATTTAAATACTTTAAAAGATATTATTTATTATTATAATTATTTTTATAATAATTTATTTAATAATTAATAACCCTTATATAATCTTAAATATACTTTATTATTTACCTAAAACTTTATTAATCTATACTTTTAATTATAACTATACTCTATATATATTATTATTATATTTATTATATTTATTATATTTATTATATTTATTATATTTATTATATTTATTATATTTATTATATTTATTATATTTATTATATAATTAACTTTATTAATAAATAAATACCTTAAGGTATCTAATATCTTAATATCTATTTTATTAATATTTATTTATAATAATTTTATTAATTTATTTAATTTAAATCCTATAATTAATTTATTTAATAATTTTTATATAGGATTATTTATTAAATTATTTAATAAGAATTATAATATTAGAATTATCTTTATTTATAATATATCTAATATTATTAAATAATATCTTAATATTAATTTTATAATTTATTTTTTTCCTTTAAATAATCTATTAATTTATAGATAATATATAATATTAAAAGTAAGTTTAGTCTTTAATATTTTAAAGAATCCCTTTTAAAAATCTAAAATAAATTTTATATCTTAATTATTAATTATAACTTTAAATACCTTTTAATTATATAATAATAAGATTTTTAATTATATTTTAGTTTATTATTTAATAGTATAATAGATTAATCCTAGGATTAAAATTGATTTTCTATTTTATTTATAGATTATTATTATTATTATATTAAATAGATATTTATATTTTAATATCTTTTAAAATAATTAAGGTATATTTTTTAATAATCTTATAATAAAATTAATAGTTATTATATAAAATAGCTTATATAGCTTTATTATTAATTATAATTTATTTAATAATTTTATTTAATCTATTAAATTTTCTAAATATATCTTATAATAAGATATTTATTATTTTATTTATTTTATTATTTTATAAAGTATTAAATTATTTAAAGCTATAATAATCTTATATATCCTTATATAGAAATTTTAATTATATATTTTTATTAATATACTTATTATATAATTTCACAAAATATATAATTTCCTTATATTATCTAATTCTAAATAATATAATAGCTTATATTTTATTATAAATAATAATTTTATATTTAATAGTTTTTCTTTTATATTATTTTCTTATTTAGGTTTTTATATTTTAATTATTTTAATTACTTTAATAAATTTATTATCCTTTATATATTCTTTAATAAATTTACCTTTTAATTTATTATTAATTAATATTATAATTATAGAATAATATATATTTTTATTTTGGATATTACTAAGCTTATTTATCATTTTCTTTTTTAATAAAGTTTCTTAAATCTTTTTATAAAATTCTTTATCTTTAATTAAAAATTATAATAATATATTAAATATAAAATTTATCTTTTTTAAGATATAATATATATTCAGCTTATATTAACTTAAATAAATAAATACTATTATAAATTAATAGGTTATCTTTATTAAATCTAATATTAATATATTTATATAATTAATTATTCCTTTTATTATTATATAATCTATTAGGATTATAATTAATTAGCTTAATAATTAAATTATTATTTTTAATTTTTAATATAATTATATTAAATATCTAACTTTAAGCTTAATTAGTTTATATCTTTTCTTAAACTTTATTAATAATCTCTTTAAAAATATAATTATTTATATTTATTAAATTAATATATTTTTATTATCCTATATATTATTTTTAAAATAAAAGATAAAAAATCTTATTTCTTATTTATTTACATTAAGTTTAAAAAGAAATAGATTTTATTAGATTATAATAATATAATATTATCTCTTTTATTAAATACTTTTATAGTAATTTAAATAATTCCTTCTTAATTAATATTAATTTAAATAAAACTTTCTTTATTTTAAATATTCTTTTTTTTTTATTAATTTTTTTAATAGTTTAATTATCTTTTCTTAATTTATCTAATAAATTTATTTTATATATTTTTAAGGATTTAGCCTTTATTTAAAATCTATAAATAAATTATTTAAAAAAGATTATTTTTTTTAGATATATTTCTAGATTAGCTAGTATAATTAATATTTTTATCTTTTTTAATACCTTTATTTTATTTTTTATTATACTTATATTAAATATATTAATTTAAAATCTAAATAATTTAATTAATAAATATATATAAAAAGACTTTAAGAATAAAATTATTAATTATAGCTTTTTAAAGAGATATAATACTCTATATAAATACTTATAATAATTCTTAAAGTTATTATTGAAAATAATAATATTATAAATATATATTTTATTAAATTCTTTATAAGAATATAATCTTTAATCTATAAATTAATATATAAAACCTAGATTATTTTTAAATCCTATTAATATAATATAAGATATTTTTAATCCTTATAAATTAATTATAATTATTTTATCCTTATATTTATTATATATTAATAATAAATAGAAAAATACTAATATATCTAATATTAATATATATTTTTTATCTTTTAAAGATAATATTATCTTTTTTTATAAAGAAATAAAGTAAATATTTAATATAATGATTTTATTTAATTATTTTAAATTAATAATAATCCTTTTTTTTATTTATTTATAATTTATTATTATATAATAAAAATAAAATAATTAAATAGTATTAGTTTTTTTATCTAGCTGATATATTCTTAATTATAAAGATTATTTATTATAATATTAAGAAATTTCCTATCTTTAATTTTTCATAAATAAGATTTTATTATTAATTTCTTATTCTATTAGCCTTTTATTAAATTAACTTTTATCTTATCTTTTTTATTTATTAGAATTATATCTTAATTATCTTATATATTATAAGATTTAATTAATTTTATAATAATAATAGCCTTTTTAGAATTTTTAGATATATAGATTCCTTATTTAATTTTTATTTTATTTAATTTAATTAATTTAATAATAGAATCTTTTTAAGATTCTTAATATTATATTTATTTATTAAATATAAATTAATTTTCTTTTATAATTTATTTATAAATAGATTTAATATTTTAATTATCTTATTAAATAGATTAAATTTATTATTTATTATATTTATATAGCTTATTATAATATTAATATTTTCTTATAATTTAATATAATATCTATATCTATTATAATTATTTAAATATCTTAATTTTTATTTATATTAATATCTCATTAATTTATTTATATTATTCATTATTATAATTTAATTTATTATAAATAATACCCTTAATATATTTAAGATATAGATATAATCCATAATTAAAGTATTCTTTAATATAAAATAATATATTCTTTTTATAAAATATAGATTATAATAATTTAAATAAATATAATTTATTAGGATTTATTCTTTTAATCTTAAAGGAATTATTATATTTTATAATATTATTACCCTTTTATAAATTAATTTATATTTTATTTATATTTTAAAAGGTATTAATATATTATAAATAATATAAATTTAAAACCTTTTTTTTATTATTCAAATATTAATATTATATTTATTAATAAATTTTATTTTTAATAATATATTTAATTTTAAATCCTTTATTAATTATATATTAAATATAAAATAAATATATATTATATTTTTATTAATTTATTTAATAATATAAAAGTTAAATCTAGTTTTATTAATAATTTAAAATAGCTTAATTATTTCTTATATTAACTTTAATTTATTTATCTTATAAAATATTATATTTAATGAACTTTATTACAATTATTCTTTATTAATTAATATATTTAAGTATATTATATTAATTATAATAGTTATTATTACTTTATCTAATATAAATCTTATATTAATTTTTAAATAATTATATCTTATTAATTCCTTATCTTTAGATTTTTAATTTATTTTAATAATTTAATCTTATTAAAAATAAAGGTATATATCTTTATATATTTTCCTTTATATAGATAAATTTATTTAAAATAAATTATTATACTTCTCTTATTTAATTATTTTAATAATATAATTAATTTATTAAATATACTTTTTTTTAGTATATTATAAGTATTTATAAATATAATATAATTATTTATAAATATAATATAAGTATTTATAAATATAATATAATTATTTATAAATATAATATAATTATTTATAAATATAATATAATTATTTATAAATATATAATATATTAATAAAGATCTTATCTTAAAATATATATTATATTTTAAATAATTCTTTTATATATCTTTTTTTTTTTATTTATATATTTAAATAATAGAATAAATAGGTTAAAAAGAAGAATTTATTAAAATAAAGATATTTCTATTAAAATAAATATTAAAGATAATTTATAAAAAGAATTAAAAAAGATTTTATTAATATCATTTAAGATATAATAGCTTTTATTAAAATTATATATAATAAACTTAAATATTATTTAATATTTAATTATCTTTAATTATTATTTATATTTCTTAATACCCTTATCTTTAATATTAATATTAATATCTTTATTATCTTTATCTTAATAGTATATATAATTATTCTATACCTAATATCTATATATTTATTATTAATATTAAATAGATTAGATATTTTTTATTTTAATAATAATATTAATTATTTCTTTAATAGGTATTATTATTAAGTCTTAATTATAATATATTATAAAATTTCTATATTTATTAATTTAATTTATTATAAGAAAGTATATATTTTAATTATCTTTAAGGATTTATTTAATCTTTATTATAAAATATACTATTTAATCTTTAATTTATTTAATTTATTAATTAATTATATAATCTTATTTAAATCAAGCTATTCTATATATTTTAGTTTAATATAAAGATTTAATTTATTTATTATAGATTTTTATTTTATTATCTTTATTAATTAAATTATTAATTACTTTTATTATAATATATTTAATTTTTTTTTTTTCAAATATATATATTAATTTAATTACTTTAATATTATTTATTTTATAATACCTTAATATTATTATATAAAAGAGTAATTTAATTTTAATTAATATTATTTATTATATTTATTATTTTTTATAAATATAATTAAGATATTTTATTAAACTTATATTTTTTATAAATAGAAAATTGATTTATTTAAGGATTTATTTAAATAAATATAAATTTAATTTAATTATTAATTGATTAATTTAAAGCCTATTATTCTAGCTATTTAAAAATAGTTTTAATATTTATTCTTTAATATTAATATTTTAATAATAATCTTCTTTTAAATATTTTATAATTAATAGTTTTTTAATAGGATTAATTTCATTTATTTTAAATTACTTTTATAATACTATAATTTATATATTAATAGATCTTTTAATATTCTAATATTATTACTTCATTATTATATTAATTTATTAATATAACATCTTATTATAAAATAATTAAGAAAGATTTATATATATTATCTTAATATAAAATAAATAAATTATATTATCTTAAATACTTTTAATAAAAAGATTTATATTTCTTTAAATTATATTATTTTTAATTTATATTATATTTAATCTATTAAATAATATTTCTAATTTAGGATTAAATATTCTGATTTTTTAAATCTTTTATCTATTATATTATACATTTATATTTCCTTATTAAAATTAATTAATTATTTCTTTTATTATTTCTTTTATTATTTCTTTTATTATTTATTTTATTATTTATTTTATTATTTATTTTATTATTTATTTTATTATTTATTTTATTATTTATTTTATTATTTATTTTATTATTTATTTTATTATTTATTTTATTATTTATTTTATTATTTATTTTATTATTTATTTTATTATTTATTTTATTATTTATTTTATTATTTATTTTATTATTTATTTTATTATTTATTTTATTATTTATTTTATTATTTATTTTATTATTTATTTTATTATTTATTTTATTATTTATTTTATTTATTATATTTTTAATTATTTATTTAAATAATATCTAGAATTATTTATTTAATAGATTAATAAAAGGTATTATATTTAATAGCCTGAAAGAGATCTTATTTTAATTATTTAATATAAAAATATATTATATTTTAGCTATATCTTTAATTCTTATCTTAAAATAAATAATTATTTTTTAATAAAATAAAAAGAATAAACTAATTAATAAGGATAATAATAATATAATCTTATTATTTAATAAAAATAAGATTATTTATAATAATACTTTAAAACGAATATAATTAATATTATAAATATTTTATTTATTAATATTAGATAATATAATAGGTCTTTTTTATACTTTTTTATTTAAAAAAAGATTTTAATTAACTCTTTTTAATAATTATTAATAATATTATTTAATTTAATTAAAAGATATAAATCTAATTCTTAATTTTTTTATTATTAATATAGCTTTATATTAAAATCTTACTTATAATTATTTATTTTAATTTAATAGTTTAAAATTATTATTTATTTATTTAAAATTAATAGGAATAAATAAGTATATTATATTTAAGTATAGTTTTTTAAATATTTAATAATAATCAATAGAATAATTTAATTAATAAGATAATAAGGTATTAATAATATTTTATTAGTATTAATTCTAATTATAGATAAAGAGATTATATCTAGTATTAGATCTAGATATTATTTATATTACTTTTATAAATTATAAATAAATTTACTTTTTCTTTTAATCTAATTTAAAAAGAAATAGAATAATAGATTTTTTTAGATCTTAATAATTAAAGTATATTAATTAATAGTATTTAATAGTTTTTTAGTCTTTTTAAGATCTTTTTTAAAGATAATAATTATATATATACACTTTATTTATATAAAATTAATAATATATTTAATAATTAATAAATTTTTATTTATTTTTAGATATTTATTTTAATAATAAATATATTATTAATAGATTAAATTATTAAAAGAGAAGAATTTATTAAATAAAATAATTTTTTTTTAATAATAATTATATAAGAATAAGGGTTATATAATTACTATAAGTAATTATTATGAATTATTATATATAAAAAGATACCTTTATTTTTCTATTTAATCTAGTATTCTAGCTATTTAATAATCTAATTAAATAAAGAAAGAAATAAATAATCTAATTATTTAATTATTATAATGTATATAATATCTGATAATATCATATAATAATTATTATACCTTTTATAAATAATTATAATATATTCTAATAAAATATTTAATTAATAATAAATATTTTAAATATTCTTTAATTAATTTGATTTAATTTAATATAGGGTTTATTAATTTATTTTAATATGTAATCTTTATAATAATATTAAATATATAATACCTTAAATTATATATTATATTATATATTATATTTTATTTCTTTTTTCTTTAATACCTTTAATATAAAAAGATTAATATAGCTTTTGTTTTAATATAAATTATTTTTATTTATTATTCTTTTATTAATTAATCTATTAATTAATAAAGATTTATTAAAGATATTTTAAATATTAAATTATAAGGAGTTTTATAAAATATTAATATTAAGCTATTATAAAACTAGCTAATTTATGTAAGAAAAATAATTATAAATCTAGATATTATTATAATTAATTTAGCTTTAAATAAAAGAAATATCTTTTAATTCTTTTATATCTTTTATAATAAGCTTAAAGAGTAATAATAGCTATTTATTAATTATAAGATATAAATAATTATAAAGCTTTTTAAATTATATTAAGATATTAAATTTAAAAAAGAGATATTTTTAAATACTAAAAATATAATAATTAAATCTAATATATTAATATAAAAGATCTTAAAAATAGCTTTTTAAATTAATAATATAAATAAATATCTTTATACTAAAATAGTTTATAATCTTATATTTTTATAAAATAAAATATAAATAAAATACTTTATATAATTATATAAGATAATTAATATAAGACTTAAATAATATAGTTTTATAATTAAATAAAATAATTATAATTAAGATTAATTAATATTATTTAATAATTAAATTAATAGCTATATATATAATAAATCCTTTTAATATTATTAAATTATATTTAATTAAGAAATAAAGCTATTATTATGTTTATATTATAATTAATCTTTTAAATTAAATATATTCTTTTAAGTTTATTTTTTATTAAATTAAATTAAATTAAAAAAGATTTATAAAAGTATTAATAAAATACAATTTTAAATTCTTATATATTAAATATATAAAACTATTAATTTATTAATTAAAATTCTTATATTTATTAAAATAAAATAAAATAAAATAAAAGTTTAATATGGATTATATATAGCCTTTATTCTTTATTATTTTTTAATTTCTTTTTAATATATAAATAATAATTAATTAAGCTTTAAATATAATCTTATAATTATATTATTTATAATAAACTATTATTTTATTTTTATATAAATAAATTATTATTTATTTTCTTAAATATAATATATTTATAATTATTAAAAATAAAAAAGCTATTAAATTATCTTATTTTTATATTAATATTTATATAATATATATAAAGCTATTTTTAAATATATTAAAATAAAAAGGCTTTTTAAAAAAATATTTATATATTATAATTGTATAATATATTTTAATATTAAATTAATAATAAAAGTTATTATATTATTTATAAAGTTATTAAAATTAAATTTTATTTATATGAATAAACTCTAAGATTAAGTTTATATAAGATTTTAAATTTATAATATTTATAATTTAAAATAAATAAAATTTAAAATAATTAATCTTATATATATATTATTAATATTAAAAGTCTTGAAAAATACTTTTATATTATTATATATTATAATTAAATCTATAAAATAATTTAAAATTATTATTATAATTAAATTTAATATAATATTATAATTATTTATTTATAAAGCCTTAAAAATATTTATATTTATATATAATTATTAAATCTATTAATATAAAGCTTTTAATAATTATTATAAATATTATATTAATAAATAAATTATTATTATAAATACTTAATAATATTATTATATTATTTATTTTATAAATAAATTATATTATTATATAAAAATACTTTTAAGCTTATATTATTAATTTATATAATAATAAAAAGTAAAATATATATTAGAACTTTATAAAAATATATAAATATATTTATTTTTAATAAATAAAAGTTTATTTTTAATTTAATTCTTTTATTATTAAAATTTTAATTTTAAATAAACAATTAAATTATTTAATAATAATCTATTAAAGATTAAAGCTTATAAAAAAGTTTTTATTTATTTAATTATATATAAATATATAAAAAAAATAAAAAAATATTATTATTTAATAAAAATAACTTTATTAGTAAAATAAATAAATTATAAATTTATTATTATTTATTATATATATTTTAATTATCTTTAAATTTATATAAATATATTTATAATATTTATTAATTATATATTTAACATTTTAATAATTTAATTATAATATTTATTAATTATATATTTAAAATTTTAATAATTTAATTATATTTTAATAAATTTAAAAATAAAGATTATATATCTTTTTATAATTATTTTTATTTTTATTATTTTTATTAATTTACTTTATTTATAAATTTTAATAAAATATTTTTAAATAAATTTTATAATAAATTATATTTTAATTTTATAATTCTTTTAAAAATTATTAAAAATTTTAAATATTAATAAAATAATATATAAAAAGTATAAAAAAAATTAATTTTAAGATTTATAATATATTCTTTAATAATAATATTAATTATATTAATATTAAAGCTTATATTTCTTTTTAAATATTTTAAATAAATAATTTATAATATTATAAATAATATTATAAATAATAAATAATAAATAATAAATAATAAATAATAAATAATAAATAATAAATAATAAATAATAAATAATAAATAATAAATAATAAATAATAAATAATAAATAATAAATAATAAATAATAAATAATAAATAATAAATAATAAATAATAAATAATAAATAATAAATAATAAATAATAAATAATAAATAATAAATAATAAATAATAAATAATAAATAATAAATAATAAATAATAAATAATAAATAATAAATAATAAATAATAAATAATAAATAATAAATAATAAATAATAAATAATAAATAAAAAAATAAAAAATAAATAATAAATAATAAATAATAAATAATAAATAATAAATATCTTTTTATTTAAAAAATAAAGTATATTAATTTTAGTTTTTAATAATTCTAAAATAAATCTTAATTTAATCCTAAAATTACTTTTATTTATCTTTAATTATATAATTTTAATAAAATAAATATTAATATATTATATATATATAATATTGATTTTATATAATAATATTTATTTTATTTTATATAATAATATTTATTTTATTTTATATTAAATATATATTATATAATAAAATAATTAATTATTTAATTATTTTAATCTTATTATTAAAAAATAAATTTAAATCCTATTATAATAAAACTTTTATTTTTTTAATTTAATTATTAAAAAAGATATTTTATTTAATAATATAAAAATTAAATTATTATTAAAATAATATTATAATACTTTTTTAAATAATATTAAAGTATTAATTATAAGAATATAAAATTATAAAAAATATTTTATTTTAAAATAATTATTAAATATTCAAATTAATTTTATAATATTAATATAATAATTTTCTTAATTATTAATAAAGATATATTTAATTATTAATAAAGATATTTTTAATTATTAATAAAGATATTTTTAATTAATAAATATAAATCTTTTAATAAATTATTAAAAAAGCCTTTATAAAAATTAATATATAAGCTATAATAATATTATATATCTATAATAATATAATAATATAAAAATTATATATTCCTTAGATTTATTTATTTATTTAAAAAGATTATTAATTAAAATAATATTATTAAATAATTATAAAAAAAATAAAAGAGTATAATATTTAATAAATTCCTAAAGAATAAACCTAATAAAAAATGTTTATATTAATAAATAAGTTAAGGTATTTTAAATAATAGGTCTATTATATTAATAATAGATATAGAGTATTATAATTAGGGTTAAGTATTAGTATAATAAGTAATAGTAAATAATATAATAAAATTAAAAATATATTAATAATTATCTAAGCTATATCTAAAAGAGTGAAAATTAAGGGTATATATATATATTATAGATTTATTAAATTTATTGATATTTCTTTTATAAGTTCTATAAGTCTATATATAAATTTAATAGATTCTTTGCTTATTTAAGATATAAGTTTAATAATTTAATTATTATTAGTATTCTATTAATTTAAGTATATATTGATTTATTTATATAATTATATCTTATTTATATAACTATCTTATTAGGTTATAATATAATACTTTCTTTTTTATAGTTTTATTCTTAAGATTATTAGTTTCTTATTCCTTATATAGTTATAGGTATAGTCTATTTCTTACTATTTATCTATTTATTAATAATATACCTTAAGGTATTTTTAAGGCCTATAATTATTAAAGAATAGAGTAATATATTATTCTTATAGCTCTTATTAATAATACTAGTGATATTATTATATTATACTCTTTCTATTTAAAATATTATTTAATATATTAGATAATTAAAATATTATTATATTATATTAAATATATATATTATAATTATTTTTATAATAGCTTAGGAATAATTATATCCTTAGGTATATTTTCTTATTTTATTTGATTTTATAAAATATAATTATTTTATTTAATTATAAAGATTTTATTAAAGAAGAATTATATTAAAAAGGAGGAGAAAGAGATGAAATAATAACTTTAAGCTATATAAGAGATAGTATCTATTATAATAGTATAATTAAATTGCTTATATTATTAGTATTAGTTTATGGTTTTTTAAGGTTATAAGATAATATAATAGGGTTTTTAATTATTAGATAATTTAAATAAGATAAAGTAAATAAAGTTAAAGGCTATAATTAAGGTTTAATTATTAAAGGGTTTTAATATAATTAATTAAAACTTAATTCTTTAGGATACTGTTTTATCTTTTAATAATATTAATATATTAAAAGATAGTAATAGTTTAGGTAATTAAAGGGTTTCTATAAATTCTTTTTAAGCTTAAATCCTTTTTATTTAATTAAATATTCTCTGTTTTTATTATTTAGTTTATAATCTATAATTTTCTTAATTTTCTATTTTTCTTTTATTATATATACTATAATATTAATATATTCTTTTATATTTTTTAATATTTAATTTAATAAAAAAATATAAAATATAGGGTATAGCTATATATTCTTTAATAATAAAAATTTATAGTTAGTATTAAAATAGCTTTCTTAATCTTAAATAATTTAAGTTTTTTAAAATCTAATTTATTATTTAATTATATTATAATAATATTTAAAGAAATTCTATTTAATATATAATATAAAAGGTATATTATATCTCTTTTTTTAAAGATTAATCTTTTTAATCTTTATTAATCTATATAATATTTTATTTTATTATAAATAATTTAGAGTTATATATAGAGTTTTTTATATAATTATTATTTTTATATAATATTAAATATAGCTTTTTCTGATTTTAATCCTTCTTAATATAATAAATAAAATACTTTTAATATAAATCTATAATTAATATATATTAATATAAATTATATTAATTTAAAAATAAATATATTATAAGCTAATTATATAGTAAATAGATATTTTATTTTATTATCTTAATAATAATTAATATAAGTATATAAGTATTCTTTAATAATCTAATTAATCTATTTTATTTATTTATTTATTTATTTATTTATAAATAATAGATAGTATTAAATCTATATTTAATTCTAAGATATTTTATTAATCCTTATTAAAACTTAAAGATAAATATTATTCCTTTATTAAAGATAATTTCCTTTAATAAACTATATAAGCTTACCATTACTCTATTAAAACTATAAGTAAGATCTTTTATTAAGCTTATTTTAAGATAGGGTATAAAATATAAGAACTTTATTAATCTTTTTATAATAACCTATATTAAGTTATAAGCTACTCTTATAAGGGGTTTTATTAATAGGGATAGTTTAATAATAAAATTAAATAATATTAATTCCTATAATTATATAGGTATTAATAATAATTATAATTCTTTATATAGTTTATATCTTATTAGCTTGATTTATTTATAAATAATATAATTATTTATAATCTTTTAAATTATCTATTATAATCCTTTAAATCTATAGTATTTTTATATTTATTTTATAGTCTTTATAATTCCTTAATAATTATAGATAAGGGATTTATATAATTCTTATATAATAGTTTCTTAGAATTCTTTAGATATCTAAATTTTTTTATTATACTTATAATATTTATCTTTCTATTTTATATTTTTAGATATTTTTATTATATTTTCTAAGGAATATATTTATTTAATTTATTTTAAGATAGGGTTAATTAATATAATTTAATATATAGTATTTAGCTTTATTTATAATATATCTAATTTAGATATTTAAAAGATTTATTCTTTATAATAAGGCTTTTTATTATTATAATTATTTTATTAATTTAAAGTATTTATTTTATTATTTTTAGATCCTTTATAATAGATAATGTTATAATTATAATCTATAAGGGTTTTTATATAATAGATTTATTATATATTTAGCTTTTATATAATATTAAAATAAAAGATATTTTTATAATTAATAAAAACCTTTATTTAATAGTTATTCTTTTATAAATAATATAAGAATTTATTAAAGGCTTTAATAATAACTATAAATTCTTTATTATAGATTAAATAATTAAATTCTACTTTATAAAGTTTCTTAGAATAGAAAATAATAAATTATAGCCTATCTTTATTATTTTATTATCTAATCTATACTTTAATAGTATAGTTTAAAGTATTAGTTTTAAGTTTTATAGGTTTATTTAGATTATATATTATTAGTATAGATTCTTTATAGATTTACTTGTTAAGCTTTTTAAATATAATATCTATATTAGGTTTTTATAAGAATTTATAGTTTTTTTAATATATTTAATAAATTATATAATTATTTTATTATAATTATAAATAAACTTTTAGTAATAATTAATAAAGCTTAAAAACTCTTATATATTTATAATATTTTATAGTATCAGCTAGTTATATACTATAATAATTTTTATTAATTTTATTTAAATTTTATTTAATAAGAAAATATATTTTAAAAAGATAATTATTTATTTATAAAATTTATATTTTTCTAGTTTAATAAAAAGATTATTATCTTAAAATAGTTATAATACCTTATAAATATATTTTTTATACTTTTCTTTTATTTAGGAAAAGATTAGAATATTATTTAAATAAACTATTATAAAGATATTTAAATATTCTTAAAGAATATTATTAATTATATATTAGAATATTATAAGGGTACTAATTAAGCTAAAAGATATTATTAAATATTTAAAAAATCTAAATTTAATTTTAAAAATAATTTTCTATTTATTACCTTTTTTTATTTAAATCAGATTATATATTTCTTTAAGATCTAAGATAATAAACTAATTTATTCTATATAATTAATTATATAGTTTATTAATTAATAATAAAGGTATTTAATCCTTAATTATAATTATATTTAATAATTAATAATCTATAACTAGTTATAGTTTATTATTCTTTTTTAATATAAATATAATAGGGTATCCTACTTTAGATATAAATAATTAAATATATCCTTTTTTAAATATTTTATTAAAATACTCTTATAATATTTTAAATTGCTTAATATTTAATATATAGATCTTAATAAAAATAGGTTTCTTTTTATTTATAATCTGAATTTTATAGTCCTATTAATTATATAAGGAGAGCTTTATTTTAAGCTTTTTATAAAATAGTTTAATATACTTATAATATTCTTTTAATATAGGTATAAATCATTTTTCTATATTTAAGAATAATTTATTTTTAGAGTATTCTTATAGTTATTTTATTATTATTCTAAAGATAGTAATAATCTATTAGGTTTATTATTATTGATTATTATATTGTTTTTTAGTATAATTTCTTAGTAAGAGGCCCTTTTTAATAGCTATAAAGTATTTTCTTTTTACTTTTTTTATTATTATTAAATCTTTATAATCTTTTAAAAATAATATAATATTACTTTATTATATTTAGTTTATTTTTTAATTAATTAATAGATTATTATTAAATAATTAAGGATAGCCTAATATAAGTTTATATTCTTTAATATTTATTATATTAAATATAATATTATCTTAATATTCTTAAACTTTAAATTAAAAATAATTAATCTTTTTATTAATCTATTCTTTATTATAAATAAAGGTATTCCCTTTTAGATTATATAAGGGGTATAGTTCTTTCTTATTCTATTATAATAATTATATATAATTTATATTTTTTAATAATATATAATTATTTATTATTTTATTATTTATTAAAGTATAAAAATAATATTCTATAATTTATATTTTTATTATTAATTTAAGCTTATTAATATCTATTATATAAAGGGTTTTTTATAAGGGGTTATATTATAACCCTTTTATAGATAATTTTATTTATTTTTTAAGTTTCTAGGATTATATTCTTTATATAATTTATTATATTTTATTTTATTTAAGCCTTAAGTAATTATATAATATAAAGTTTAATTAATTTAATTTTCTTTATAGGTTTAGAAATTAAATTTTTATTTATAAAGATTCTTTATTTCTTTATATATATATTTATTTTCTTTTATATATTATCTATATTAAGATTTATTATAGTTAATTATTATTATAGCTTTATATTAAGTTTTATTTAGAATATTATCTTTTAATAGTTATCTTTTATATTATTATAATAGCTTTTATTATAAGTATATATTATATTTAAGGTTAATATAATTATATAAATTCTCTTTTCTATAGTTAATAAATTATAGTCTATTATATTTTAATTTAAGTTTTTTTTATTTATAAATCTTATAATAAATAGATTTATAATCTTTATTTTTAGCTCTTTATTTATATTTTTTTAGGGTTTTAAGGTATAATTTAAATATATTAATTCTAAAAGTATAAAGTACTTAGTCTTATATTAGTTAATAAATTAATCTTTTATAAGGATATTCTTAATTCCTTATACTTTTATATAATATAAAAAGAATTTATTCTAGATTTTTATTTTCTAATATTAAAAATAAAAGAAATTAATATATAATATTTAATTAACTTTATTATAAAAAATATAATTAGGATCTAGGAGTATATAATTATTTTTATATTTATTATAATTAATTTTTAATATAAAAGCTTTTTTAAGATAATCTTTTAAAATAAAGATATTTAAGCCTTTTTTTAATATCTATTTATAAATATATTTTATAATTATAAATTAAAGATTAATTTTATTTATATAGCTTAGTATTTATATAAGTTTAATTATTACTTTTCTAAGGTATTTATAAATAGTATTTTTAGGTAATAAATATAATATAATATAGTATTATATTATTCTAAAAGATTTATTACTCTTAGATTTTAAAGAGCTAGAGTCTAAGCTATTATTTATTATTTTATTTTTAATTAAAGTATTTTTATTATCTATAATAGGGATTATTTATTAATCTAGGATCTTCTTAAAATATTTTTCCTTATCTATATCTATATTTAATTATTAATCCTATTATATAATATTAAATTAGATTAATATAGTCTATAATATTAATAATTATTAAGGTATAAGATATTTATAGTTTCTAGGTTATCCTTATCCTTATCCTTTTTATTCTATTATAGTTAGGGTTTATTTATTTATAATTATAATATATATATTTTATTATATTTTTAGGATTGATTTCTAGTTTTATTCCTATTTAGGTTATTAATAGTCTTTTATAATATATTATATTTTATTATAATTATAATACTTGATTTTAAATATATTATATTTCTAGGTTATATTAAATTCTTTTAGGATTTTAGGTATATATATAGGTAATAGATTCTTTCTTATATCTATCTTAATTAGATTAATATTATATATATTTTTATTTAAAATCACTTTATATTAATCTTTTATTCTTTTTTTATTTATATTATATAAATTATTTATTATTAATCTTAATAATTATTCTAATATATTTAATTAGATTTTTAAGTTTATCTTTTTTAAAAAAATTATTTTTAATTTTATTTTTAAGTTTATTATAAAAGTATTTTATAAATATATTATTTTTTTAGGTAATTTATAAGATAATTTATTTAAATTCTAAGATATAGTTTAAAGCTAATCTATATTAATATAATAGTTTAAGTTTTTTAATTATAGTTTTCTTTTTATTTATTTATTTAAAAAACTTTTTTAATTATCTTTTTAAAATTAAAATATTTTTTAAAGATTTATTTAATTTCTTTATTTTAATCTTTCTTTTTTTTATTTATATAATCCCTTATAATAGATTCGAATTATTTAAAAGCAATTCCTTTTATATATCCTATAATATATAGGATTTTTATAGATTCTTTTTATAGCTAATAAGGGTAGAATTAATAATAAACCTTAAATTAAGTTAGGAATATTTAAAGTAATCCTAAGTATTTAATAAAGGGTTCTGATTTATAGGATTTAATGATTTTATTAAGATCCTTCTATTAATTTTATAATTTAGCTTTAAATTCTATATTCTTTTTATATAAAGCTTAAAGCTTAATAATAAATAAGATTAGAGTTAATTAAATAATATCTATAATAATTAATAAGATAGTTTATAATATTATTTAAGGTTATATAATAATCTATTAAATAAGAGTTATTAATATATAATATTTAATAAATTTTTAAGGGATAAACTTAATAAAAAGGATTTATATTAATAAATAAATTAAGATATTTTAAGTAATAGGTTTATTATATTAATAATAGATATAAAGTATTATAATTAAGATTAAGTATTAGTATAATAAGTAATAATAAATAATATAATAAAGTTAAAAGTGTATTAATAATTATTTAAGCTATATCTAAAAGAATAAAAATTAAGGGTATATATATATATTATAGATTTATTGGATTTATTAATATTTCTTTTATAAGTTTTATAAGTATATATATAGATTTAATAGATTTTTTGCTTATTTAAGATATAAATCTAATAATCTAGTTATTATTAATATTTTATTAACCTAAGTATATATTAGTCTACTTATATAATTATATTTTATTTATATAATTATCTTATTAGATTATAATAAAGGGTTATTAAAAAAATAAAAGAATTAATAATTTAAAAAAAATTAATATTTTAAACTTAATATTAAGCTATTTATTATTATAATTAATTATTATATATAATTATTAAAGAAGAAATAAAGCAGTTATAAGATTATTATACTAGCTATTATACTAAATAAAAAAATAAGAATAAGGGTTTTTATTTCTTTAAGGGTATTTCCTCTTTATCTATTAAATTAAAAGAGACTGTATACCTTATATATATAGATGCTAGGCCTTTATAAGCCTAAGCTATAGCGTAAGATTAACAATAATAATATTATTAAATATATAATAGGATAAATTAATATAAAAAAGTGGTTAAAGGTAGAGGATGGCCGACGGGCCAGATGTCTTGACTTAGTTGGTTGCCTGAATCTGCCTCCTATACAGACCTTTACTAACAAGTATTGTCACATTGTGGAGAACTTAATCGAGCCATATAAACGCGTCGATATTATTGTGCAGAAAGGAAACTTCTTGGGGTTCAGAGTTTCAAATGTAGCCCATTTTATTTAATGGTCAATGCTCACGATTGTAGCACCACCCACAAAAGAGGGCACTGCATGACTGTCTTATAAAGTTATAATATCCTTTCTTAAATTTTATGAATAATTTCAATAAAGTCATCAAAATAATGACAGGCCCAGCATTCTGTCCATGTGAACATACATCTCAATCATTAGCCAAGCCTACCTTCAGCTTTAGCATCTAGGTGGCTATTAGTTCTTTGCTTTAAGAATCAACTCAGATAAGATCGTTTATGAAGAACTCACCTCTAACTTGCTCAAATACTTTGAGCATCTTACGGCGGGCTCCCAGAGCGTTAACGCCTCGTTCTTCTAACGCCTTATCATCTAGCTCAACGAGATCGATCCATTGTATGTCCTTTAGATTATCTGTGTACTTGTGCAATCGAAGGCTGCGAAGCCAACTCGGAATGTCCTGGAGCAATGTCGGATCTGTAGGATCCTCAGGAGGTTTCGAACTCCCCCTTCGTCCCCTAGGTGAACGGCCTCTTGCCATGTCTGAATGATCAGACAGATAGCCCTCGTGTCCACTGAGTCCAAGCTGTCCCATATTAATAGCTGAAATGCCATTATTCATCAGAGCCGAGGAACTATCGTATGCACTGAGAAAGCCGTTGTGTTGAGGAGATGTAAATTGTGGGACGGATCCGAACCCCGTTTGCATTGAAACACCTGGTGAGCTTGGACGGGACCGCTGGCCAACTAAGCCTAACGTTTGCTGAGCCTGAATTGCCATGATTTGATCTCGATTCAGGACCTGCCCATGTTCGTTGATCATAACCACATTGGTGCTTGGAAGATTTATATTTTGTGATGGAGGCGACATATGACCATGACCGGTCCCCGCAGCATCATTAGATCGTGCTCGTCGATACTTTCGAACATCGTCTAATGCAAATCGATTGTTAACAGTCGATAGCGCGGCGAGTTTCATTGCAGTGGCATTGGCGACCATATCGGCCTGTGTGCCACTAGAGTTGCCGGTGTTGAACGTAGATGTCATAGGAGTGTTAACCATTGAAGCCCAGTTGCCACTGCTGGGATTGTAGGGAGAAAGGAGGGGAAGATCCATTGAATTCTTTTCTCGTGTAAGTGTCGTATTTAGAATTGTCGAGCTACTAGTTATTTGTGGCCGCGGTGATCTGAGGCCGCCTGCCGGGGGAGGTTGAACAAACTGCCCCATTGGCGTCTGAGCACCCACAGTCTTGGACGAAGATCCTTGGTCGCCACCGCTACTGCTCCCCCAGGGTGATGCTGATGTAGTAGCGCCGGTCTCACGAGATTCCTGGTGCCCTGTTAATCCAGAGCCCCCCATTGAAGTACGAGGATCAATAGCAACGCTATTGCGATTTGATGAAGGCGGATTCCCTGTTTGCTGAGTAAATTTTGCCTTTTCAGTAGCAATCGCGGCAGCCGCGTCGGGAAACATAGCATTAATTGTGGAGGGATCGAGTCCCGAAAGCCGCTTGGACGTGGTTACAATAGAGTTGCGGTTAAAGGAACTTCTGGCTGGGTCCACGTTGAGCTTGTTCATAGCATCGTTGAGGCGACTAGACATAGGATCTGCGGCCAAAACTGAGTAATTGGCCTTCACACATCCCCCTCTAGTTGACTTACCTTTGTCGAACGTTGCGGGCGAAAGGACGCCGGACAAGGGATGATTCTTGCCCATCTGCTGGAGAACTTGAATAAAGAAACGTATCTGAACTTGGGTGGTTTGCTGCAGTAGAGCATACAAAGCGGCAGTACGCTCAGCCTCGCTGAGAACACGAAACCACTGTTCTATTGCGCTGAGCTCATCTTTGAAATCTTGGTCTAAGGTGGCAGCAGCCATCTCCTCCAGCGTTGTCTCATATTGATCGATGTCCGCAATCCACTGCTGAGCAATTTTGTCTTGAGTATCAGTATCCAAACTAGCCGTGCCATGACTTTGCTGAGATTGCCCATAAAAGTCCGACGAAGGTCGAATGCGATTGGGAGATGGGCCCGATATGGAGGTCATATCAGCAGAAGCACGAAGTGAACTTCCTGAGCCGATAGCTCGGGAAGAAGGCGGCCTAAGAGACGAGGCGACATTTGCTTCGGGGGTGCTATTGCGATTTCCGACAGCGTGGCTGCCAGACATATTGAGCATTATTTTGACCGGTGGAGAAGTTGGAGATGAAAGATGGTTGGATTTTGGTACGGGCCCAAACGTAGTAATGCAAATATGGCAAGGGGTGAGTGAAGACTGTCACAACAAATGATGGCGAACTCCTGCAGCAACCAGCTGACCTCAAAGGAGTTGGGGTAAGAACAGGAGTAGGGCGGTAAAGCTATAGCATGTTCTCCAGGGTGGGCTGAGGTTGAACCTAAAGAAGCATCAGTTCAAGTCTTGCAGTAAACTGCTTACTTCCAGATTTCTGAACGTACTTTTAAGGCTCCTAAGATAACGTTAGATGGCATTCGATGCAGGTACCTTTCAGCGCAGAACAGGGCAAACTCTCGCGAGGAAGAAGTGGCATCTGCCTCCGGGCAGGCAAAATGAGTGTGGAGCGTTTCTGCCTCTGTTGATTCGGACCTGGGTCTCAACGAACAGCTACGAGAAATAAAGCGTTTGGCACCAACGGATGGAAACTTAATATGGTGGAATACGAAGTCATTGGAATAAACTGCTACCTGGTCTTAGGTCAGGATATTCTCAAGGATCGTATTACCTAAGGGTGGCATGTACTCTGGGGATGCCTACCTGCAGCTACCTGGGTGTGCACAGCCGCACGTGACTTTTGGCACCGGTGCACGCTGTGAAAAGCGTGTGTGGTTGCTGCATAGGTACCTACACACGTTGCTCAATACCAGGGCTCATCTGGTACTTAGGTACCTCAAGATAGCTTCACCCAGCGTGTTGATAATGAACTATATTCATTCAACTGACAGTTACATGGCGGCAAGGTCAAGATTAGAAGTCAAACATGTTCGAGATGCATTAAGACATTTATTGATTCTATATCTTTATATAATTATAGTATATTAATAATAAAAATTCTTTCTTTAAAAGATATATTAATTTTTTTTTTTTATAATCTTTAAATATTAATTTATTTAATTTATATACTTTATAATAATTTTAAATAATTATAATTTAATTTATAATTATTAAAATTAAGATTTTAAAAATATTATAAAAGGTTTTATATTATAAAATAATATTATAATAATATTATTTATATAATAATTTATAACACTTTAAATAATATTTTAATTTAATTTATATAATTTATAAATATTATAAATAATTATTATAAAATAAAAAAAAATTTATGAATTATTATTAAAATTAATATTTATAATTAATTTTATATTATTAATTATAATTTTTAATATTATTTATTTTAAATATATTTAAAAAAGCTTATATTTTTTTAAATAATCTTTTAAAAATAAAATCTTTTAATTAATCTATTAATTATAAAATAATTATTATATAAATTATTATATAAATTATTATTTAATTTAAAATTTTAATTATTTTAATTAAAATTATATTATATTTTTAATAAATATAATTATTAAAATTATTAAAGATTTATTTATAATAATTTAAATTATATTATAAGCTTTTAAATTAAAATATATTATTTTAAAATTTAAATATAAATATTTATTCTTTTTTAATTCTTTATTTTAAATATCTTTATAAATTATAATAATAATTAATAATAATAAAATCTTAATAATAGCTTTAATTTTAATTAATTAATTAATAAAATTAATAAATATATATTATATATTATTTAATATAATATATATTTATTTATTAATAATATCTGCCTGTATTACTAATAAGCACCACCTTAACGTGCCCCACAAGTAGCCCTTGACCAACGGGTAGATGGGTATTAGTTCGGATATTATATAATCACAGATCTGCGGTCATCGTATTTGTCCTAGGGCTTAGAGGAGAGTACACGCACAAATCTCTGATACTCTCAGCACTTGGTTGGATTCTTCTTTTCTCATCAACAGCTACCCCTAAGTAGCCATGGCGAGTGAGTCGCGTCACATTCCTATTAATATTTCAAGCTTTGATGCTCATATACACCTGCACAGAATCAAAGAACTCGTCCCAGCACAACCAGTCCGCGAAAGCGCACCGTAATGGGTCAGTTTCCACCTATAGTTTCATCCAATTTATCCGCATCTCTGACACCCAGACAGAATCAAAAAGCCCAAGACTTCGAGATATCCTTCGCTGAAAGGCACCGATCCGAAGTTTCGACGGAACCACAGACATGCTCTCCACGGAAACCAGAAAGCTCTTGTAGGTTATATTCTTTAGTCACACATGAGCTCCAAGCATGCTGGTGCTAATATATGATGCAGAAAGAGCTCAAGGAGGGTAAGCGTGAGACTGCTTGATTCTAAACCGGCTGGTTCCTTCTTGGAAGTGGAACGTCCTGCTCCATAACCAGGATTGTGAATGCTTTGCACTGGACTCCAGAGCCTGGCAAGGCTATCTCTTTAGATGAGGGATTCCTCAGTGAAGAAATTCGCAGCCCAGATAGACTGCATGGCAGATAGACAGGCGGTGCTATTGGCAGCATTAAATCATTGATTGCTTAACATTACGCCTGAGGATAATAAATTGTGAACTGAAGCAAATTCAACCGTGTGTTAAACGCCTTCCCATTGCCAGAAACATCAGCTGTGTTCAATACAACAGTTACACTGTCTCATTAAGCACAATTGAAGTATTGATATTTTCATCAGTACTCATAAGGACCTCGGATCCAAGCATCTATCAGCTAATAATAAATTAGAAGACTGGGATCGTTAAACTATTAATTACCTTTTTAATATAATTAAATGTTTTTATTATATTATAAATAAATATAAAATAACTTTTATAAAATATCAAGATTAATATATTATCTTTTATTATTTTATATTATTATTTATATATAATTTATTTTATTTTTATATATATTTTTTTAATTTAATATATATTTTTTTTAATTTAATATATTTTTTTTAATTTAATATATAATAATATTATATAAAATTATTATAAAACCTTAATAAATTAAGTTTAAATTAAATAGATTATATATAAATAATAAGCCTTATTTTATATTTTTATATTTTTATATTTTATTATTAAATAAATAGAATTTATATAATTAAATATATATTAAAAATAATACTATAAAAAAGAATTAAATCTGATATTAATTATTATTTATATCTTATATTAGCTTTATTATTATTAATAAGATATAAAAAGGAAATATATTATCTTTATATATAGTTTATTTAATTTAAATTTAATTTATTAAGTATAATATTTAATAAATTCTTAAGGAATAAACCTAATAAAAAGGGGTTTATATTAATAGATAAATCAGGGTATTTTAAGTAATATAGTTTATTATATTAATAATAGATATAAAGTATTATAATTAAAGATTAAGTATTAATATAATAAATAATAATAAATAATATAATAATATTAAAAATATATTAATTATTAATTAAGATTAAATTAAAAGAATAAAAATTAAAGGTATATATATATATTATAAATTATAATTTAAATTATAATCCTTATTAATAGATTATACTTAATATTATAAATCTATTTATTAAATTATAATATAATATCTCTTTTTTAAAAGATCTTATTAAGGCCTATAAATATATCTTTCTTTTCTTTCTCTATATTTATAAATTATAATACTTATATTATATTAAATTATTTCTTATAATATTAAATTTTATTAAAAAACTATAATTTTTTTTTAAAAAGATTATTAAATATATTACTTTTATTAATAGTATTACATATTTTATATTAATTAAGGATATAGATTTTAATAATAAAATAATAAATATATTATATTCTTATTATTTTAAATAAAAAAAGTCTTATTATATAATAAAATATAATAGCTATTATATAAAATATATAAAATAAGATTACTTTTATAATAATATTTTAATAATATCTTTATATATATAATTTCATTATATAAAAATATTTAATTTTTATTAATTTTATTAATAATAAAGTTTTTAAAATAATATTATTAATTAAACTTAAAAGAAAAGGAAACTAAAAAAAATATCTTTAATATCTAGGATTAATTATTTAAATTATAATTATAGCTTTTTTTAGCTTTAAACTATCTATCTTATATTTATAAACTTAAAAAGAAAATTAAAGAATAAAGCTTTAAATTAATTTATTAGGATTTAAAAAAGTTAGATATTAAAAACAAAATTAATCTAGTTTTTATCTTAAAGATATATAAATATTATATAATATTAGATTTATAGTTTTAGATATTTTAAATAAAATAGATTAATTCTTTTCAAGTTTAAATAATAAATTTATTAATTTAGATTTTTTAATTAAATTAATTAATTTTAAAGAAATTATTATAATATTAAATAATAATAATTTAAATAATTAATAGGCTTTTATATATTATTTTTAGATTTAAAACCTTTATATTTAATAAAATATTTATTTTATTTATTCTTTTATTTAATATTTAATATTATTTCTATTTTTATTCTTTTTTAATTATTTTTATTTATATTATTATATATTCTTTTATATTATTAAATATTTTATTTTATATAAAAATAATAAAAATAAGATGTAATTACATATTTTTTAATAATAATAGTTTATAATTAATATTAAAAATAGCTTTTTAAATTTTAAATGATTTAAGTTTTTTAAAATCTAATTTATTATTTAATTATATTATTATAATATTTAAAGAAGTTTTATTTAATATATAATATAAAAGATATAATATATCTCTTTCTTTAAAAGTTAATCCCTTTAATCTTTATTAATCTATATTATATTTTATTTTATAATAAATAATTTATAATTTTATATAGAGTTTTTTATATAATTATTATATTTATATAATATTAAATATAGCTTTTTTCTATTTGAATCCTTTTAAATATAATAAATAAAATACTTTTAATATAAATCTATAATTAATATATATTAATATTAATTATATTAATTTAGAAATAAATATATTATAAATTAATTATATAATTAAGAGATGTTTTATTTAATTATTTTAATAATAATTAATATAAATATAGAAGTATTCTTTAATTATTTAATTAATTAATTTATTATATTTATTTATTTATTTATAAATAATAGATAGTATTATATTTATATTTGATCCTAAAATATCTAATTAAGTCTTATAAAAATTTAAAGATAAAGATTATTTCTTTATTAAAGATAATTTCTTTTAATAAATTATATAAGTTTATTATTATTCTATTTAAACTATAAATAAGATCTTTAATTAAGCTTATTTTAAAATAAAATATAAAATATAAAAACTTTATTAATCTTTTTATAATAATTTATATTAAATTATAAAAGATTTTATAAAAGATTTTATTAATAAAGATAATTTAATAATAAAATTTAATAATATTAATTTTTATAATTATATAAATATTAATAATAATTATAACTTTTTATATAATTTATATCTTATTAATTTAATTTATTTATAAATAATATAATTATTTATTATTTTTTAAATTATTTATTATAATCCTTTAAATCTATAATATTTTCATACTTATTTTATAATCTTTATAATTCCTTAATAATTATAAATAAGAGATTTATATAATTCTTATATAATAGTTTCTTAAAGTTTTTTAAATATTTAGAGTTTTTTATTATATTTATAATATTTATCTTTTTATTTTATATCTTTAAATACTTTTAATATATCTTTTAAAAAGTATATTTATTTAATTTATTTTAAGATAAGATTAATTAAAATAATTTAATATATTATATTTTATTTTATTTATAATATATTTAATTTAGATATTTAAAAGATTTATCCCTTATAGTAAGGCTTTTTATTATTATAATTACTTTATTAACTTAAAGTATTTATTTTATTATTCTTAAATGCTTTATAATAAATAACTTTATAATTATAATCTATAAAGATTTTTATATAATAGATTTATTATATATTTAACTTTTTTATAATAATAAAATAAAAGATATTCTTATAATTAATAAAAACCTTTATTTAATAATTATTTTTTTATAAATAATATAAGAATTTATTAAAAGCTTTAATAATAATTATAAACTCTTTATTATAGATTAAATAGTAGTTAAATTCTATTTTATAAAGTTTTTTAAAATAAAAGATAATAGATTATAATCTATCTTTATTATTTTTATTATTTAATCTATACTTTCATAATATAATTTAAGATATTAATTTTAAGTTTAATAGATTTATTTAGATTATATATTATTAATATAGATTCTTTATAAATTTATTTCTTAAATCCTTTAAATATAATATTTATATTAGATTTTTATAAAGATTTATAATCTTTTTTAATATATATAATAAATAATATAATTATTTTATTATAATTATAAATAGATATTTAATAATAATTAATAAAGCCTAAAAACTTTTATATATTTATAATATTTTATAATATTAGCTAGTTATATATTATAATAATTTTTATTAATTTTATTTAAATTCTATTTAATAAAAAGATATATCTTAAAAAGATATTTATTTATTTATAAAATTTATATTTTTTTAATTTAATAAAAAGATTATTATATTAAAATAATTATAATATCTTATAAATATATTCTTTATACTTTTCTTTTATTTAAAAAAAGATTAAAATATTATTTAAATAGATTATTATAAAGATATTTAAATATTCTTAAAGAATATTATTAATTATATATTAAAATATTATAAAGATATTATTAAATACTTAAAGAATTTAATTTTAATTTTAAAAATAATATTTTATTTATTATCTTTTTTTATTTAAATTAAATTATAAGCTTTTATAAGGTTTAGAATAATAAATTAATTTATTTAATATAATTAATTATAAAATTTATTAATTAATAATAAAAGTATTTAATCTTTAATTATAATTATATTTAATTATTTATAATTTATAATTAATTATAATTTATTATTCTTTTTTAATATAAATATAATAAAGTATTCTATTTTAAATATAAATATTTTAAATATATCTTTTTTTAAATATTTTATTAAAATACTCTTATAATATTTTAAATTCCTTAATATTAAATATATAAATCTTAATAAAAATAGGCTTTGTTTTATATATAATCTAGATTTTATAATCTTATTAATTATATAAAAGAAGATTTATTTTAAAATCTTTATAAAATAATTTAATATACTTATAATATTCTTTTAATATAAATATAAGTTATTTTCTTTATATTTAAAAATGATTTATTTTTAAAATATTCTTATAAGTATTATATTATTATTTTAAAAATAATACTAATCTATTAGATTTATTATTATTAATTATTATATTATTTTCTTATATAAACGTTTAATAAAATACCTTTTTTAATAATTATAAAATATATTTTTCTATTTTATCTATTATCATTTAATCTTTATAATCTTTTAAGAATAATATAATATTATTTTATTATATTTAATCTATTTTTTAATTAATCTATAAATTGTTCTTAAATAATTAAGGATAGCTTAATATAAGTTTATATTCTTTAATATTTATTATATTAAATATAATATTATCTTAATATCCTAAAACTTTAAATTAAAGATAATTAATCTTTTTATTAATTTATTCTTTATTATAAAAGAAAATATTTTCTTTTAAATTATATAAGAGATATAATTCTTTTTTATTTTATTATAATAATTATATATAGATTATAGCTATTAATAATATAAAATTATTTATTATTTTATTATCTATTAAAATATAAAAATAATATTTTATAATTTATATTTTTATTATTAATTTAAGCTTATATATATTTATAATTAAAGAATCTTTTTTAAAGGGTTATATTATAACTCTTTTATAAATAGTATTATTTATTTTTTATTATTCTAGATTCTTTAATTTTAATATATTCTTATAAGTTTTTTAATTATTTATAAGTATTTCTTTAATTATATAATAATATATAATAATTTCTTTTAAGGGTTTTTTATATCTTTTAAAGTTAAATCCTTATTTTATAAAATCTATAAAGATAATATATATTTATTATCCTTTAAAATAATTTCTAATATTTTATAAGATTATAATCTTATTTCTTAGTATTTTCTTTATTATAGATTTTATATTATAAAAGGATTTTATTATTACTATAAGTTATATATAATATTTATTAATATCTTTAGATATTTTCTATTAAATATATCTTTTAATATTTAACTTTATATTATTTAATACGTGTTTCTTATAAATATATATTATAATTAAATTCCTTATAATTATATAATTTTTATTTATTTATAATTAATAGCTTAAGGTTTATTATAATCTAATTTAATTTTTTTTTATAGATTTTATATTAGATTAATTTATAATTCTTATTTATAGCTCTTTATTAGTATTCTTTTAGTATTCTTAGATATAGTTTAAATATTATAATTTTAAAAGATATAAAGTATTTAACTTATATCTATTTAAAGAATTAGCTTTTTATATATAGATTTTATTAATATCTTATACTTCTATATATTATAAAAAGAATCTATTTTCTATTTTATCTTTTTAATATTTTAAATAAAAGAAATTAATATATAATAATTATTTTATTATATTATATATTAAATATTTAAGGTTTAAGAATATATAGTTATTTATATAATTAATATAATTAGTTTTTATTATTAAGGCCTTTTTAAGATAGGTTTTAAGAATAAGAACTTTTTATTCTTTTTTTATTCTTTTTTTATTCTTTTTTTATTCTTTTTTTATTCTTTTTTAATTATTTATTTTTAAATATATTTAATAATTATAATTTAAATATTAATTCTATTTAAATTCTATAATATTTATATAACTTTAATTATAGTTTCTTTAAAATATTTATATATAATACTTTTAAATAATAAATATAGTATTATATAATATTATATTATATTAAAGGGTTTATTACCCTTAGATTTTATTAAAATAGAATCTAAACTTTTATTAATAGTTTTTTTTAATTAATATATTTTTATTATTTATAATAAAGATTATTTATTTATTAAGAATTTATTTAAATTCTTTTGTTTTATAAATATTTATATTTAATTATTAATCTTATTATATAATATTAAATTAAATTAATATAGTTTATAATATTAATAATTATTAAGGTATAAGGTATTTATAATTTCTAGATTATTCTTATTCTTATTTTTTTATTTTATTATGATTAGGATTTATTTATTTATAATTATAATATATATATTTTATTATATTTTTAAGATCAATCTTTAATTTTATTTTTATTTAAATTATTAATAATCTTTTATAATATATTCTTTTTTATTATAATTATAATATTTAATCTTAAATATATTATATTTTTAGATTATATTAAACTTTATTTTTTTAGAGTTTAAAATATATTTATAAATAATAAATTCTTTTTTATATTTATTTTAATTAAATTAATATTATAGTTTTTATTTAAAATTATTTTATTTTAATCTTTTAATTCTTTTTATTTATATTATATAACCTATTTATTATTAATTTTAATAACTATTTTAATATATTTAATTAAGTTTTTAGGTTTATCTTTCTTAAAAGATTTATTCTTAATCTTTTTTATAAATCTATTATAAAGTATTTTATTAATATATTATCTTTCTAAATAATTTATAAGATACTTTATTTAAATTTTAATAAATAATTTAAAATTAATTTATATTAATATAATTATTTAAGTATTTACTTATAATTATTTATTTTTTTATTTATTTATTTTTTTATTTATTTATTTTTTTATTTATTTATTTTATTTTTAAAATTAAAATAATTTTAGAAAATATATTTAATCTTATTATTTTAATCTTTTTTTAATTATTTATATAATCTATTATAATATATTTAAATTATTTAAAATAGCTTTTTTTATATATTAAATAATATAAAGGACTTTTATAAATTCTTTTTATAATTAATAAAAATAAAATTAATAATAAATCTTAAATTAAATTAAATATATTAAAAGTAATCTAAAGTATTTAATAAAAGATCTTAATTTATAAAGTTTAATAACTTTATTAAGATTCTTTTATTTATTTTATAATTTAATTTTAAATTCTATATTTTTTTTATATAAGGCTTAAGTTTAATAATAAATAAAATAAGAATTAATTAAATAATATTTATAATAATTAATAAAGTAATTAATAATATTATTTAAGATTATTTTAATAATCTATTAAATAAGAGTTATTAATATATAATATTTAATAAGTTCTTAAAAGATAAATCTAATAAAAAAGGATTTATATTAATAAATAAATTAAAATATTTTAAATAATATAATCTATTATATTAATAATAAATATATAATATTATAATTAAGGATTAAATATTATTATAATAGATAATAATAAATAATATAATAATATTGAATATATATTAATAATTAATTAAGATTAAATTAAAATAATAAAAATTAAAAGTATATATATATATATTATAAATTATAATTTAAATTATTATCTTTATTATTAAATTATATTTAATATTATAAATTTATTTATTATATACTTAAGCTTTTAAGCCTTAGTTTTAAATATAAAGATAAGGCAGGCCTAAATCAGGCCTTATTAATATAAGAAAAGAGATTCAAATAAAGATTTCTTTTTTTTTTAAGTTTATTAATATTATTCTTAATACCTATTTATAATAATTATAAGGCTAGCTTATTATATTTAATAAATTTCCTTTTTATACTTTTTTAAAAAAAAAGATATTTATTTAAAATAAAATAATAACTTTTATTATAAAACTAATAAAATTCTTAATTAATCTTAAAGAATATATTTTATTAATTTTAAGAATATAAAAAAGCTATTCTTTATATAAAAATATAAATTATTAATTAAGATTATAAAATATTTAATTTAAAAAAAAAGATTAAGAAATTTATTTACTTTAAATAGAAATCTTTCTTTTTATTTTAATTATTTAATAAGAATAAAAATATCTTTTTTTATAATTAATAATAATTTATTATAAAATTATTATTAATATAGATTTGATTAATAATTATAAAATTAATAAAAGATTATTTAAAATAATATATTAATATTCTTTTAAAGATATATTTAAGATTTTATTTAATTAATAATCTTAATTAAATATATAATTTAAATAAGCTTTTTAAATATATAATATTAGTTTTTTATAACCCTTATTATAAAGATATAATATAGATTAAATTAGAATATATTAAATAATAATTAAAAAAATCCTTTTTATATTTTATATATATTTTAAATAAAAGCTTTTAATAATAAGTAGATTAATTTAATCTAATTTAATAAATTTAATAAAACTTTATTAAATATTAAGCTATTATATATATAATATTATTTAAAATAAAATATCTTTTATATAAATTATATTATAATTATATTTTATTATTAATAGATTATTATAAGCTTAAAATATTTAATTTAAAGTAAAAAATAAAATAAAAATAAAAATAATATCTTATTCTATATATAGTTATTCTTATTTAAATTAATAAGAATATTTTAATAATTAATATTAATATAATAATTATAATTTAATATTATATAAAATAAAAAAGATTAAAAAAAGAATTATATTATTTTTATTAAGGATAATTATTAAATTATAAAATAGATTTTAATTAAAATATTAAAAAAAAGAAAAAAAAGAGTTTATGTTTATTATAAAAACAAAGAATATATATAAGATTAATACTATTTTATATAATTATAATACTTTATTAATATTAATATAATTAATTCTAAGATAATATTTAATTTAAATTTAAAGAATAAGAGAAATAATTTACTTTTAAATTAAATCTTATTTAAGAATAGATTAATTATATAATAGCTTTAAAGAAATATTAATATTAAATTATAATAAAAACGAAATAAGATATTAAAACTAGATTAAATAAATATTTAATTTTTATTTTTATTTTCTTAAGCTTTATTATATTTATTAATATATAAATTAATTTAAAATATAAATACTATAATATAATTAATAAATAAATAGCTTAATAATTAAAATTAGATTTAATTTATCTTTTAAGATTATATATATTTAATATTATTATAGGATTAAGTAAGAATTATAAGATATATTTTATAATTAAGATATAAATAAATATTAATAATTAGAATTTTATCTTAATTATATATATTTTAATAAAGGAAAAATAATATATATAATAATATACTATACCTAAGACTAATTAAATAATTTAAGATAGCTATATATATTTAAATATAAATATAAGACTTAAAATAATTAAAAAAAGCTATAAAGCTATAATAAATAAGAATAGATTTAAGGGATTAATTAATTATCTTATTCTTAATCTAGGAATTAATTAAAAAATATTTAATTAATTATTAGAAATTATCTAGGATTTTTAGGAAAATAAGAGAAAAGCTTTAGATTTAATAATAATACTTATAATCTAGGTATACCTTATTTACTTATATAAATTAACTATTTAATGCTATAATTAATATAGCTATCCTTTAATTATCTTTTATAAAAACAGATATATTTAATTTATTTATTAAAACTCTTTTAATAAATATTAAAGATATCCTTATTATTAATTATATTAATATTTATAATTATATTAAGCTAATCTAATTATATAGATATTTTATTATTAAATTATTAAATAAATTATTTTCTTTATTTAATCTATTTATAATTAAATATTCCTTTTATATTAAAACCTTTTAAATCCTTTAATATTCTTAAAATCTTTATTTTAATATTATTTTAATTAAAGGTAATATTATAAGCTATATTTAAATTATATAATATTCTAATCTATTAAGCTAAATTATATTATTAATAAATACTTTAAAAGATCCTTTAATTATATCTTTAATTTATTATAAAATCCTTTTTAGAATTAATCTTATAAAATAAAATAAAATATAATTATTAAAATAATTAATAGAAGATATATATCCTTTAATAAAGAAAGTATTGTTAAGATATTTAATAATCTTAATAATTATTATTTATTTTATAATATTTAATTATTATAAAGATAGCTTTTTAATATATTTAATTATAAACTCCTTTTTATATTTAATTAATTAAATAAAAGAGATATAATATAAAGAAGTATTAGGCTATATTTTATATTTTTATATTTTTTTTCTTTTTAATAGATTCTTTTTTTTTATTAAAAAAGTATTATCTTTTATTAAATAATTAATAATTATTTAATTAAGTATTATTTATAAGAATTAAAGCTTATTAATCTTTAATAAATATTATATTCTTATTATCTAAAAAACCTTATTATATAATATCTTTATTAATATTATATATTAGCTATTCTTTAAATATAAATTATTTTTTAAGCTTTTTAAATAGTTTTAATAAGCTAGATTTATTAATATATACTGGTTTTATATAAATAAAAATATCTAATTTTATAGTATTTCCTATAATAAAAGAAATAAATAAATTAAAAACCCTTAAAATAGATTTAATTAATTAAGATTTAAAGATTCTCTTTTTAAAAGCCTTTTATTTAAATATAATTATTAAATAATTAATAATAGATTTTAAATAATAATTTTAATATTCTATAAAAGATATTATTTTAATTTTATTAATAGATTTAAACTTTAATATAATAATCTTAATAATTAAATTAATAAATATATTAAAAATTAAATATAAAGTATTTTTATATTTAAATTTATTTATTAATCTTTAAATAATAACTTTAATAAATAATAATAGTTTTTATAATTTATTTATTTAAATAAAAGATAATACTTTAATTCTTTTAAATAATAGGATTAATTAATTAAATCCTAATATAAAAAAACTTTAATATTCTTAAATATTATAAATATAATATAATTATTAATAAAAAAAAGTATAATAGCTTTTAAATAAATAAAATATAAAGCTTTATTAATAAATTAATTATAAATTAATTAATTATTAAGATTTTACAAAATATTTTAATAAAAACTCTTATAATATTTTAAAATTCTTAATTTATTAATAATAAGATATATTAAGATATTATATATCCTATTGATAAAAATCTTTATATTATAAATTAATATATTAAAAAGATATTAATCTTTTAATAATAAAATAAATAAGATATTAAAGAATATATTAAATATATTATTTTAGGATTATATAATCTTTTTAAATCTTTATTAATTTAATAATAATAAAATTAATATTCCATCTTTTAATTATAAAATAAATCTAGAATAATAATTAATATTTATATTTTTAATTATAAATTTATTTTATATTTAAAATTATAAAAAATAAGAAATTAAATAAAAGATTTAATTTATAAAATATTTATCTTTAGAAATAAAATAAAAACTTAATATAATTTTTTTAATTAATAAATAAATTAAAGATAAAAATATTTTTTAAACTAATCTTAAATAAAGAATCCTTATTATATTCTTATAATTAATAAATCTAATAAAAAAGTATTTTTTATATATATCTTTATAAAAGTTTATTAAGCTATTAAAATAATTATAAATATTAAAAATTAAAATATTAAATCTATATTTATATAATAAATTAAATAGATTTTTATATATCTAGAATTATTCTTTATTTTTAAATATATATAATATTAGGATTTATAAAGATGTTGTTAATAATATCTTTTAATATAATTTAAAAAAAAATATAAACTTAATAATTTAATCTTTTATTTTTAATATATATATAATTAATAAAGCTTAATTAAAGAATTATTTTAAGCTTAATCTTATAATTTGTTTAAAAAAGAATAAATTATAAATATAAATATAGCTATCTTTACTATTATTATCTTATAATTAAAGTTTTAAGAAAAAGATAATAATAAAATAAACTAATCCTTTTAAAAGATTATAAAACTAGATTATACTTAAAATCCTATATTTTAAATAAGCTTATTATTTTTAATCCTATAATTATAGAATAATCTATTTTTTTATAAATTATATATAATTAATTATAATAAGAAGATATAAGGATTTATTATCTATTTAAAAAAAGGATATTATAATCTTTAAATTTCTTTATTATTTTAATATCTTTTTTTTATATAATAAAAAAAGGATATAATTAAATAAATAAAGATTAAAAGAGATAATATATAAGAGTATTTATATTAAAGAATAATAAATAAAGAAAAAAAAAGATATATATATAATATAAAAGAAGATTTTAAATAGAAATATAAAAGTTTATTTTAAGCTTCTTTTTATAAATATATATAATTATTTAATTAAAATTATCTTTTATTAAAGATAATTATTCTTTAAATATAGCTTTATATTATATTAATAATAATTTATAATTAATAAATAATATATATTTCTATTTATAACTTATTTAATATAACTATTCTTTATTAAATTTTATTTATTCTTTATCTTTTTTTAAAAATCTTTTTTTTTCTTTAGAAAAGACTTTTAATAGCTTTTCTTTTAATATTAATATAGATATTATTCAATTATAGATATTAATTATAATAATAATTATTTATAACTTTTAAATATTTCTTTTTTTATAAATATAATTATTCTTTAAAATATTATAATATATAAAATAGCTTTAATCTAAAATAATTATATTAAATTCTTTAATATTATTAAACTATTCTTATTTATAAAAATAATAATAGATAATTAGATTTATTTTAATTTAATATTATTTAATTCTTATAAGCTTATATTTTTAATATATTAGATTTAATTGATTTTTAAAGTATGGATTCTAGAAAAAGTAAATATACATTAAATAAATTATTTAATCTATTATAAAATAAGCTTTACTTTTAAATCCTTAAAGGATATTCTTAATATCCTTAAAAATCTAATAAAAAATAAACCTTTTAAAGCTTATTTTTAGGAAAATATAAAAGGTATTTATAAATAACATATATTTAATTATATTATATAGAATTAATTATATTATTTTATATTTAGTTTTATTAAAATAGATTATATTTATAAGTATTTCTTTAATATTTTAATAAAGTATTTTAATAGTATTTATATTATATTATTAATTATTTTAGAATTATTAATCTAATCTTATATTCTTAA